>CM061555.1:23432465-24167524 GCA_030864225.1 Capsicum baccatum var. pendulum | reverse complement strand
TTTTTTTTTTTTTTTTCATAATTGGTTGTTGCTTTTAATAACTTGAGGGCTGAATACATTTCATAATTTGATTTAGATTTTTTTCTACGTCAAAAAATTATATTGATAATATTGATTGCTTTTGCATTAATTTTTGTAGATATCTTTAAGACGGATGGTGATGATAATACAGGTAAAATTGCTAGAAAAAATTGAAGACAAATTAAATTTAGAGGTCTTCTTTTGTTTATCGGTTTTATGTACAAATAAGAAACTTTTTTGATGCATTGAAGTTGAAAAACTCGAGACATCTGATTAGTGATGGAGGAACTTCAACTATTCCATCATAACCTATATTAACTGAGACATGTGAATTTGTCGATATATCTCAAGACTCAATATCAAATCAGGCAAGCATTTTGATATCCTACGTATAATACTTAATAAGTTGATTCACATCTATCGAATTTAACTAATTAATTGGATACTGAATTTTTAAGATGAACTTGAGGCAGACAATTTATTTTTAATTTTGTGAGAATCCTTTTCTTATATATTTTGCATTTAGATCATAACTATAAAAGTGTTAGTTCTCCAGTTCAGTAGATAATTTATTATTTTAATTTCCATCAAATTCAATTTTCTTTGTATGCTTTCAGCAAGATGTTTGATGAATTGCGTAATTGCATATATTCTTTTGGATCACAGTGTTGGCTATATTGTATTAGTTAATAATACAGTATGTTTTATATTGTAAAATTTTTCAATTTTCGCTTATGAAAATTGTTGACCATCACAAATTATTTGATGACAATTGTTAGATACTTGCAGTTCAATAATTTCCGACAGAACATGAATATTGAAATTCAACTATGTAATATTTTACCAACTTTTTTGTAATGAATGTGATAATCTTTTATATTGATGTACCACAAGTGTAACGCACATAGACTAAACTACTTATACTAAAAAGTTTAAAAGATTAGGGGCCAAAACTGAATTACCATTTTACTCCTGCACTAAATTAAAATGTCATCTTTACCTTCAATCCTACAATATTCGTTAAGCTAATATTGTACCAAAAATTAATTTGTGCGTTTTAATTTGTATGATGAATTAATATTAAAATGTGGGTTATTTATTACCCGAGAAGACAAAATGACTCCCAATTAGAATTGTTCAATGAATTAGCCATGTACCTTCTATTCCTTTGAATCAGTATAATACAAATTCAAATTTAATACAGCCTCAGTTACCTTTTTATCTGTCACCTTTACATTTTTCGAGGTTTTAATTTATATTGATTTTGATTAATATTTTAAAATGAATAATTCAATATTTTAAATAAAAAATTTAGCTAGTCAAAACCTATACAAATAATGCTATAATTTGCAATTCATCTTATATTAGTACGATCAAAATTCTATAATTGGATTCAAATATTAAATCGTGGTGGTGGCAATGATGAAATCTTACTTCTGATAGTTTACAAGACTAGAGAGAGATATATAGATGAAAAAGTGAAAATGCCACGTGGTAAAAAAAACAAAATAGGTTATTTCTCATCTCACACAAATATGTGTGAAATGAAAACGAAAACGAAAACAACAAATATTCGTACGGTACATACTTCATCGGGTCTTGTCTTCTCACTAATTGCAATTTGAAAATGCTAGAGGTAGATCCAAGACAACCATCCATCTTTCTCCAAGCATTTGCTTGAACGAGCTTTAATGATAAAATAGTAAGTTCATTTTTTTTCTAGTTTAGGTACATTGCAGGTACGTGAGGAGTGTGTCTCTGCTAGTCGTAGTAGGCAAGTGTGTTTTATCTTTTGAAGTTTCGGTGAATTTTTGTTGTTTCAGAGAGGTCGAGTGCGGTATCACTTTGTGGTAGACGTATTTTTGTTATTATCTGTTGGTTTATTTCTATCTATTGTTCCTATTCTTGTATTATGTCATTTTTTAAAAGAATATTTTTGTCTTGAGTCAGAGTCCGGAAACAACCTCGGTTATTGATAGCTGACTCTGCGTGCACTTTACCCTCCACAGAGCTTGTGGGGAGATAATGGGTATGTTGTTGATAAAAAGACCATCTTTTTTCCAAGCATTTACTTGAACAAGCCTTGATAAAATAGTAAGTTCATTTTCTATCAAGCAGGCAGCTGTTTTTTGTCTTGCTCGTAATGTCTTGGTCTTGGAGTTTTTGTGATTTTTGTTGTTTCAGAGACTGCTAGAGTTCCGTTCCCATTTTATGGTCACCTTTTGACCGGGCATGGAGGTTTAAAGAAATGAGTGATGACTTTGTAAAGTTTACAAAATTGTCTCTTTAAAAGTTTACTTTTTAGCTGTCTTTTCTTATTAAGTGGGATCCAGTAAGGATAAAATGGGATGCTTGCGATTAAGTAGTTATCAAATAAAGGAAAGATGATTTTTTTTTTTGGAACGGACTAAAAAGAAATGACAACACATAAAATGGGACGGAGGGCTCACATTGTGAGGATATCTGATATGTTGTTATTGTTGATAAAAAGTCCACATCTATATTGTTGCTTTCTAACTGAGTTTTCCTAACATCGTTGATGTGACTTGTTAGCGAATGCCGGGTGCTTTTGTTAAAGAAGAACAAGAAGATGTTGGCGAAGACGGCCCTTACTGAAAAACGAATGAAGGGATGTTATGGGAAGTCAAGATAGCGAGGGAGACGGTCTGATTACTTCATATGTAAAGCAGGACTGGCCACGGTTTGTGGTGGCATCATATGTTGGAGCTAGGGGACATGTTGATAATCTATACCTCGTCGACAAGTTCCACCTTCCATGTCATGATGCCCTACTCCAAAAAACCTTGTACCAACATTAGACATTTGGAGGATCTCAGCAGTTCCGAAGAAGAGGAAAAGAACACTGAATTTGGACTTCAAGAGGATGTAAGAAAGTTAAAACTGAGCCAAAAGGCATTGTCAAGTTAGCGTAGCACCTATCTCTTTTATACACTTTGTTCCTTGAAATAAAGTTTGTGTATTCACTTTTTTTGTGTGTGTGTGCGCATTGTATTTCGTCGGTGGCAATGTTTCGAAAGAAATTAAATTAGAACATTACAATTTAGACTATTGGGGGAGGTCTCTTCTAGGGGCGGTGTCGCTCTTGTTGATGATTTGGATAAATAAGGACAACAAAATTCTGTTCCTATAAATTCTACTAGCAAAAGCCCGTCAAGTTCATCACTTTGTTTCATTCAATTGAATCAGTCTCCAGTAGAGTTCCCCAATGGCTTTATCAATGCAGACACAAATTTTCAAAGGAACTCCACAATCAAGAATTGATAGGATGTCAAAGGCAATAAAAAGAAATACCATCAAGAAACAACAGAATCAAAAACCATTCGAAAAAGGTGATGAAGTTGAAGTGGCAAGCCTAGAAGATGGACTCATAGGTTCTTACTACACAGCAACTATTATTTCTCCCATTGGCTCTTATCTTTACAGAGTTCAAGTACAAGACATTGTTTTCTGACCTGATGACTCTGTGCACTAGAGATGTTGTCACTGCATCCAAGGTCCGCCCTGTGCCCCTGATCAACGTAAATATTGTCAGAAAACAACTTCCGTCTCTACGATGTGGTTTGATTTATTTGCCAACGATGGATGGTGGTTGGATTCATTAGTGGAATAGTTGGAGAAGAGTTGTATGTCTACTTCCCTAATACTGCAGATAACATTGCATTCCTCCTGATGTCTTGAGACTTCATCAAGAATGGTCTAATGGCAAGTGGATATTTCCTCCAGAACAAGGAGTTTTCAACTAGTACTGACTTTTGGTTTTCCAAAGGTTTAGGCTTGTTTGTCGTAGTACTAGTCTGTTTCTTGTAGTTCTTGCTTTTAGTATCTATCAATCATGTGTTGAGATTCCACCAGGAATGGTCTGATATCCTCCTGTTACTCTCTTCATTGATGTAGGCTTGCACTTGCATTTTACTAAATTGGCTTCTTGATAAGTTTCAACTATCATGCAAAATTCAACTTACCAATGTTTTCTAGAAAGTTGTTTTATTTTGCATTTTCTTTTTCCATCAAATTTTCCTTTGCTCCTAGAAGGTAATTAGAAAATGCACTTGGAGTCTCTAACTGCTGCAAAGTTCATAAGCATCATCCTTTGTTCAGTTAATGAATTTGACAGTCCCCCACTCTCGCTGATGTGATGTCTTGAATTTACCATCTTGTTTGTACTATAGCTACAGTTAGATGAATCAAAAACTAAAAAAAGAATAAAATAGCATAAGGAAATCTAGTGGAGAAACAAATAGCGAATTGACCTTACCAAACACTCAATGTCTCATCTCCTATATCTAATTAAGTATAGAGTGGAAGTGTAATAGTATGTAATTATCTGGTGTAGGGATGTAGCTAAATGGGAGGAAAAATGTGTGCGAGGAAGATGTGAAATCGGAAGGAAATAGCATATGATCAAGTGCCCATTGAAGAACATGCAAGTCAGTATTTCAACAACTACATAAACATCATTAATATTCTGCAGCTTCGCTTGTTAATGTACTACTCTTTTGCTATCTTGATCTCCGATCTCTTCTATTTCCCCAGACATCTCTTTCTATAAATCTTGGAGCTACTTGTTTCTAAGTTCTGGACCCTCTTCTCAGTTTTCATTTTTTTGTTGGTTGAATAAAATTTTATATCAACCAAGTGTAATATTTACAAAGCACCAGTTCCATTTGGACTCTAGAAACTAGATCTCACATTTATTCTACTTCACTATAGTTATACAGGTAGTAGTATCTGTCTAAGTAGGAAAACTATTCAGGCTATCTAGAATTCTTGACCATTTGCTCTGCTTTTGGGGGTCCTAAATTGTGAAGCTGGAACACATTCTGTCTAATTTGTGATTAGGATCAGTACTGGTAGGCTTGGAATCTTTCTAGCATTCCTCTCAGCCCAAATGTGGTAATGATAGCAGCAAAAGGGAGAACCTCAGTGTGCCAGCTCTCGGACTATTGTTTTCTTCTACTATGGCTGGCTATCTCTACAAGGTAGACTAGCCACAGTTGACAGATTACATAAATGGGGAATCCAAGTGGCCGAGGAATGTGTTCTATGCATGTCTGATGATATGGAGACACTTTCTCACCTGTTTTTCACTTGCACTTACTCACATAGAATATGGGCATCTTCACCACATTGGATCGGTGAAACAGTAGCATTTTACCTTGGGTGAAAACTGTGGTCTCTTCTCAGTTTTCATATCTTACCAAGGGTCCAAATTGCAGAAAACAGTAGAAGAAAACAAGGAAATGAAGCGCATTCAACATAACAAACAGGTTAATGAACATGAGATTCATTTAGGAACAAGGACAAAAAAATTTAACTGAAGATGCATATTTTGTTAAACATGTAAATTAGTAACAAACATCTGTTTCCAATTTGCAAAGTGAATCCAAAGAAGCAAATATACTGGTCTATGTTGGTCTACAGTTAATTAAAGTACTGGGAAAATAACTTGTCACATTCTTGCTTTCAATGTTTCAATAAAACTTTCTAGAAAAGCATATGCATTCAAGGAAATTCCTGTCAGAATGTCTTGGAATCTCAGGCTGCCTTCGACTAAAACTCTCTTTTGGTTGCTGTACTTCGCCTACCACTTTAACCTCACAGAATTCTGGTGCATTTTCTTGAACATATTCTCCTTTATATTGTCCCTTCCTCGCTCGCCTGAATTAGACAAATAATAGAATTATAGCAGTATAGCACAGTTGAACTCCGATAATTTCATGTTGTAGAGGAGAACTATGTTTACCTTGTGGAACGTGATAGCCTGGTTCCGATGACAAGGCTGGTAATTTTGACAACAGGAATTAGGTCAAGTAATGCTTTAGCTAGTGAATTGCTTTCGACAAGCATAGTATCAACTGGTACCTAGCAGCCAAAGTAAAATCAAGAACTGTCATGTAACAACATTTTGGATGTGAAGTTTCTGATTGATATAGACATGCACCTACTTTGGCATCATTGCATAGGCAAATATATTTCTCCAATAGATTCTTCCTCCGGTTACTCTCTTCATTGATGTAGACTTGCACTCGCTCTTTGCTCAATCGGCTTCTCGATAAGTTCCCAACTATCCCACAAAGTTCAACTTAGCTATGTTCTTTAGCAAGTTGTTTCGTTTTACTTTTATTTCATCAACTTTTCCTTGGTTCCTAGGAAAAGGTAGCTTGGTGCTCAAAACATTCCATATTCACGCAAGGTTGAATGAGCGACTCACCCAATTAGAGAGTGTAGTGCAAGCAAGTCAATTCTGATGCAAATATCAATTTCATTTTTGTTTTTCTCCCCATCAAAGTTCCCTTTGTTTCTAGCGGAGAAGAGGTCGGGTGGTACATGGCATCCCACATTCATGTAGGGTCCATGGAAGGAACACACCCTAAGGGGTTGTATGATAAGCACCCTTCCTTAATGCACTCGTCATTGGCTGATTCCACGACTGAAACCCATAATCTGTAGGTCACAGGTTTGAGCCAAAACTTTATCGGTGATCCCAGATTCCCTTCTTTCCTAGAATGTATACAGAAAAATGTACTTGGGGAAATCTGTAGGGAACTTATTCACATGTTAGCTAACAATAAACTCGCTAAAGACTAAGCGAAGAATCCTAGGATTCTTGAGCTGTTGAGCACCATCTTTCAGTTTCAATTAATTATCTCTGGAGAACAAAACATATTCATTAGTAACTTTGGAATTAACATTTAGTATGTATAGGTCCATCTACATCTTTCACTAATGAGGCAGCATCAGCAACAAGAAAACTGAACCAGTATATACAATATATACCCTTCACGTTCTTGAGTTCCCTTATTTTTTAAATAAATCCACACTCTCCATAATGTGACATATTCAATATACAGTCTTGTTTATGATATTGGTAAAGCTAGATGAACCAAAAACTGAAAAAGGAAATTGATAGCAATGACTCATCTCCTATGTATCTGTATTGACTTTTTTTTAGATAGATTTGGAGTGTAAGCATAAAAGTTACCCTGGTGTTGGGATGTACTTAATGGTAGGAAAAATATGCACGAGGCAGATGCGAAATCCAGGGGAAATAGCATGATCAAGTGCCCATTGAAGAACATGCAAGTCATTTTTCCGACAACTACATAAACTTCACCAGTTTCTGCATCTTTACTGCTCATTGTAGTACTCTTGATATCTTCTCCGACCTCTTCGATTTCCCCAGACATCTCTTTCTAAAGCTTGAATATAGCTGGTAATAATGATACTAGTTGTTCTCAGTTCTGGTCCTTATCTCAGTTTTCATCTCTTTCCAATAGGTCTAAAATGGGGAAAATAGTAGATGAAGGAAACAAGAGCAAATGCTTAAAGAATGATGGTGGTTTCTAGCAAAGACACCAATAAAATGAGAAAAGTCTTATACAGTAATTTTTTTGTCAAGTTCTACAGGGTTCCTGGACATGTCACAGTCTAAGTAACAAGTGTTCCTTTTATAATGCTTAAAGAATTTGAGGATTGAAGAAAAGAATGATGGTGCTTGCTAGCAAGGAAACCAATAAAATAAAAGTTAACATCTGCAGGGTTCTTAGACATGCCAAGAAACTTTTTTTAATATATGTTAGTAAATTGCTCTTGTATTCTCCTCTTGGACAGAAGCATTTGTTGTTGTTGTTCACTTTCGATATAAACATTTTTTCACGTGGGACAGTTCTCTTGGACCATATCGTACTTGTTCTGATAGTGCAAGTCAATTTCTAATGGTTGCAACTTGCAACCACTTGGTTTTCACTTTTCATGCTTAAAGGATCAAACTGAATGGTGTATGCAAGACGTGTAAGTCTAGTTAATGTAGAACTAGAAGTGTTTGTCACATAGAAGCACCAGTCCAACAGAACCCATAGTGAAGTGCTTGTTTAGGTCAGCCAAGTGCAAACCATTCATTTTGGCAACAAGTTTTGTAACACGAAACTCGCTGACATTGTTGTTAACGAAAAAGCAAAAAGATATGAGTCTGTCAGACAGCCATGAAACCATCTCAGACCTGCTTGCACACAGGCCTGAGAGCGATCATCCACTGCACCACAAGTCGGGGACTCGAGGAGCCACGGGTGACTGTTACTCACGCTACTTCACCACAAATCGGGGACTCGAGGAGGAGCCACGGGTGACTGTTCACGCTACCTGCACCACACAACTCGAGGAGCCACGGGTGACAGTTAATCACGCTCTGATCACATGGCCCGGATGTCATCAACCAGACTCCTTAGGAATCAAGGATACAGTGGGGTACGAGCCTGTAGAACAGATCCTGTTCTAGAAAGGTCGTGCCCGACTCGTCTCATACAAAGCCTTATAAGGCTGGAGCTTATGTGTTCCACTTCCGATGTGGAAGCAACATATTGGCACATTCTCCAAATCGCAACACCTCAAAGTTCAACAACAACAATGAGAGTTGTGCTAGATTTACTCCCAGTCAACTGTAAAAACAATCACTCCGTGATAAATTGAACTTGCTTTTTTGGTTTTTGATTCTTTATAGAAACATTAACTAATGTACTGAGTGTAGACACGTGATTTTTTGATCCTCCCTAAATTTTAACTTGTTTATCGATATTAAATATTTATATTTAATCATATATTATTTTGACTATTATTTTATTTTTAATATAATATAAATAATTAAATGAAATTAATTTTAGGATATTATTTTGTTTTATTCCAATAAAAAAATAATACAAAAATTCAAAAATATTTTCCTTTTGAATTTTAAATAAATAAGCTAGCAAGTTTTAGTATTATTTAGTTATAGTTATTTAAATCTATTTATGAATTTTATTATATTTTCTAAAATATAAATCAATTATTGTTATATTTATATATTTATTATTATTATTTTATTTTATTTTTCTAAATTTATTTATTAATTTTATTTATTTATTATTATTATCTTTGCAAGTATTATTTTCTATTATTATTATTATTATGAAAAAAAAAAACACGGAAGAGAAACAAGAAAAAATTAAAAAAAAGCCTTTGTGGAAAAAGAAGGAGAAAGACAGAACAACATTTGTAAAAAAAAAAAAAAGGCAATAAAACAAAGAGAAAAAAAACGTAAAGGGAGAAAACGGATAAGAAGAAAAGAAAGAGGCAAAAACGAAATTGGAAGAAGAACAACTAGGAAGAAAGTTCATTTTTATTGTAGTTCGCGCCGTACGTCTCTATTTTTATTTGTTGTTTCAAAATAATATTGATCAAATCGGATTAGCATTTTAAATGAGATAATTTTAAGGTTATTAGCACTTAAAAGTATAAAGTTATTTGTCATGTTAACATGCAAATTATTATATAAACCATGCATGCATGCAAAATAGAACAATTAATTAGTTTTTTTTTTTAAAAAAAGAAGGAAAAATACAAACGTAAAAAGAGGGAGACGGAATGTTTGAAAACATGAAAAAGAGACTCTTTTGTTTATTTTTTATTTTCAGTACTAAAGAATTTGAAGATCGGATTTTAGGTTAATTTGATTTTTTTAATTAATTTAAATAACAAAAATATCTTATCCATTTTAAACAAAAAAGTAATTAACGTGCAATTATGGATATGTTTTATTTTCTTTTGAATAGGTTCATGTAATATTTTTTTTAATTTCTTTTAAATTATCAAGTGTAAAGATTCGATAAGTTAGTTCATAATCTATTATTTAATAAGTTTTTTGTTTTATTTATCTTATTATTATTTTTTATTCTAATTAAGTATAAGAAACTTTCATGTTTAATTTGATTTAGTTTATATGACGTGATTTAAATATAACATTTGGGGAATTTTAATAGATATATTATTATTATTATTATTATTATTATTAATCATTAATAAAATTTATTGAATATTTATTAAATTATTTATTCTTTTAAAAATAAATTTTACTCATATTTTATTGTTTAAATTAAATAATATTTTAAATAAATAACTGTTACAAGTTTAAAAAAATAAATGCTTTTAATGTTAGATAAATGTTAAGCACCGTTAAGATACTCGTCTCAATTAAGAATGCAGCATACACATCTTTTTGAGACAGTTTAAAATTCAAGGATGCAATGATGCACCTTAAATTTTTTTTTTTCTAAAATTTGTTTTCACCGATTTATTTAATATAAGATAATAGACAAGTTTTTAGTATATTAAAAAATGAGCGAATTTTGGCCTTAACACAATTTGTCGAAATAATTTTAGTTAAGTATAAGTCAATAAAAGTGACCGTGCTAGAACCACGGGATTCGAAGGGTGCCTCACACCTTCTCTTCGATCAACAGAATTCCTTACCCATTTTCCGTTATCGCAGATCAAATAAGAGTCATTTCCTTTTGATTAGGGATTCAAAAAAAAAAAAAAAGGTGACTTGGAACACCAAAACTCAATTCCAAGTGGCGACTCTGTAAATAACTTAATCCCTATTCAATATCGTCACTTTAATTAAAAAAACCCTTCGACTCGGCTCTCGAGCGAAAAAAGGGGTGTGACACTGAGTTGTTGTACTAAGGCGAATATCATTACTTTTGCAGAAATACTCGATTCAATTGAATCAATCTCATCCTATATTAATTTCCGGTATCGTTCATTGCCATATGATATCTGGGAATGTGAGATACATGAAGCAAGGGGACAAAGAGATAACCAAGCATATCCATGTCTGATTTTGAAAGCTACAAGGAAAAGACTAATATTTATCATCGACCCCATCTCTGTCCCATACTTATAAAGTATGTTTTACTTTACACTACTCAGACACTATATGTGTGCATGGAACTTCATCCATCTGATTTTAAATGTCCATGAAAATCAATGTCAGTGTTAATTAGGTGCAATGTATGATTGTCAAGTCTGAAATAACAAGCTAGAGTTTGCAGTTGCCCATGCCCTGTTGACAACACCTAATTTACAAGTGTTCAACTTTTGTATACTAATCGTGTGAAATGGTTTAACGCTAATATGTGAGGTGAAAGATAATTTCTGGTAACTAATCATAACATTAACGACCCGTTTGGTAGGGTGGATTATTTTCATAATCCATGAATTAAATGGTGGGATTACTTAATACATTGTTTGGTAGCAATTTTGAACTTATGTATAACTTATACATCATACATGGTATTATAGAGTGTATAACTAATACACCCAATTTGGTGGTATTAGTAATCCATGGATAAATATGTGTCAAGACAAAAACGCCCTCAAATTTCTTTAATTCTTTTTCTAAATCTTTTCAATTTATTCAATGTGAGTTATTTCTTTTCAATTTATCAAGATAATAATATCCCTCCAAATAATTTTAGTCATAAAAAAAACTACTCCATTAACTTAAAAATTACATATTGGTCAAAATCCAAAAATAAATTGCATGATTACATACAAACTTTAATTTTGTAAATAGGATATTCATAAATAAAAATATTTTTCTAATTAGCCTTAACACTTTACGGAACACAAATTTATGTTAATTATAATTCTATTGTCTCATTCAAAAGTTATAATATGTCAAGGGTATTTTTGTAAACAAACAATATTTTTTTTAAAATATAACAATACATATTATTTTATACATCAAACCAAACACTGCATAAAAAATAATCCCCACTATTAATCTCAGCATTACTAATACAACCTATTCAGTATTGTCATCAAGGAGCTTCTGAGGAAGATACAATCTTAGAAAGAGGGGGTTAAGGAGTTTACTTTTGTTAACCAGCAATTAAGAAGGAAGGGAAAGTTGGTTGTGGGGGATGATCCAGCACTGAAAGAAGAGATTCTGCAGATATGGCATGCAAAACCTATTGGTGGTCACTCGGGGGTCGAAAACACTTACAAGAAGATCTCAAGTTTGTTCTATTGGAAGGTCTAAAAAGAAGATGTGAATAAATTTGTGGAGAGCTGTACAACTTGCCAGAGAAGTAAGTATGATAGTGCTGCTTATCCAGGCTTACTCCAACCATTGCAAATACCATCTAAAGCATGGGCTAGTGTGAGTATGGATTTCATTGATGGTTTACCTAAATCCATAGGTAAAACTACTATATTAGTGGTGGTTGATAGGCTTACCAAATATGGGTATTTTTTGGCAATTGTTCATCCATATACAATAAGTTCTGTAGCTCAGTTGTACCTAGATCAAATCTTCAAGTTACATGGGATGCCAGAGAACATCATCAGTTATAGGGATCCAATATTTATGAGCAAGGTTTGGCAAGATTTGATTGCAATACAGGTGTGACTCTAAGTACCTCTACGACTTACTATCCTCAAACAGATGGGCAACAGAGGTACTTAATAGAACAGTGGAAACCTATCTAAAGTGTTTTTGTGCTGACAGTTAAAAAGATTGGGTCAAATTTTTGTCACTTACTGAATGGTGGTATAATACCACGATTCTGTCAGGTATGCAAACTACACCCTATGAAGCCCTTTATGGCCAACCCCTACCAATTCACATCCCATAAGTTCCAGGAGATGAAGCAGAAGAATAGGTGGACAGAAGTCTCATCACTAGAGAACTCAGGTGTAACACCCCGTAAATTTTTTCGTACACTTATCGCGATTATATGGAGTCCTAAAGGCTTGCGTATGGGTTAAATTAAGTGTATGGTGTTCGGAAGTATCCCGTCAATAGTTGTATGTGTAGGTATTGGAATAATCTTTCCAACGATATAATGTTTGCCCAAAATAGAGGAGTATTTCATATAAGCGAGCACATTCGAAATTTCAAATCGGTGGCCGGGAAGCCTGTGAACAGTAATTCTGCAGGAAAATTACTGCAGCTAGGCAATCCAACTTTAGACGATCATAACTGCTTGTACAAAAAAAACTGTGTGAGCTTCTATATATCGACAGAAATCTCCAAGAGTCTTCTTTCCGATGAAATTGGTTTCATCCAAATCCAATGTCTAAGTAAGGAGCTATACCCGTTTTACTACAGCCTATAAAAAAAAAAACAGAATTGTGGGACAGATTTTTGGGTCAACTTTAAACGACCATAAGTCCTTGTAAAGCATGAACTGGGTGGTATAGTCTATATGAAAATGAAATCCCTATGAATTATATTTCCAATGCAATTGGTTTCACCCAAATACGATACCGGAGCAAAGAGTTATGATCGATTTACTTCAGCCTGTCAAAACTGTCCACTGGGGACAGATTCGGGTTTTATTTAAATCTTTAGGGCAAAATGGTCATTTTCTATTACCTCTTGGACGAAAATTGGTCTTTATAAACCTGCACTTAGCCTCATATATCAGATATCATCCAATTATTAAGAGAAGGTGAAACCCTAGCCTAATTTCAACTTCAAATATTTTGTGATTCAACCGTAGAAAATTTGAATTGGTTCCGTAGTTGTGTTCATCATCTCGAAAGCTTCGAGAAGAACCCCTTGATTATGTAAGGAGGATTCTAAATACAAGAGTTCATTGTTAAGGTATGAATATTGTTTATTCTTGATTCTTATCCATGAATAAGTATTGATAAAGGATTATGAGTATTGTCTTGATGTTGGGAGATAACTAGAAACATAGTTATGAATTGTTGTGTATAAATTGATAGTAGTAAATTATGGAAGTTGTTGTATTGGATTATGGAGGATGAATTGTGGTGATATATCATTATATTAGTGGTTATGTATGCCTTGTGATCATGTTGGTATTGGATGGTGATTAAGAAGGGAAATAAAGGCTAAGAGTGATGTTGAGGGATATTTCATGAAAATGCATGATATGTGAATGTAATAAGAGTACAAGAGGATGTATGTAGTACTCTTATTGATGAGCTAAAGGATTACTTCCTAAACATTATTTGGTGAAGTTAATACCTAAATGGTAAGGTTTGGTTGCTAATACTAGTTTGCCACAAATGACTTATTGTAGATAAGTGTTCGAAGAGTACGGGAAGTCACTTGTATTGAAGTGGTTATATCAAGGTATGTAAGACATACTCTATCTAATCTTTGGCATGAATAATGGCCCATGGCACTCTCAAGTAAGCTTCCAACATTGTCCTACGACTCATGACACATAATAACATCATATGATCTTCGACACTACCAATTGAACTTGTTTTCACTTTTAAGATATCCGGCTAGTCAAAAAAAATGTCCATATACTATTGTTGACTCCGAAATGGTTTAATGAGGTATCCATGATTCTCTACTTCATTTTCATGATATTGATTACCTATTGACATGTTTTTCCTATTGAGGTATCATGGTTTCAAGTTCCATAAAGTGTGACCACAAAGTAACCAATCTCAAAGATTAATTGAATTAAGAAATGGAATGTCTGTATTTTAAATTGATGATATGATGTATTGTATTAGTATCACTGATCAGTTGGCCATTGTATTATAAAGATTATGTATATATGCTATTCCAGGGGTGGTCCCTGATGTATTGTATTAGTACCACTGATCAGTTGGCCATTGTATGACATATGTTATGTATTGATAAGGATTACGGGAAGTAATGATATGAAAGTAATGTGCAGGTATCCCATCAGTTATTTTAAGTGTGGTCTACTCATACTGTTTATTCACTGGTATCTGGGTTTTGTTGATCTTTTGTATCTCAACTTGATACTCACTGCCTTACATACTCAGTACATATTTCCGTACTGACGTCCCTCACGGGGGACCTGTATTCATGCCTGCAGGAACAGGTACTTCAGGTCGTACACCTCCGCAGTAAGAGCCAGGACATTCTGTTGTTAGTGGTGAGCTCCAGTTGTTTCGGGGCATCCCAAGTCATCTCTATATGTACTTTTGGTATTTGTATAAAAGTCTTTTGTGGGCGGGAGTTTATCCCGACCCCAACTCAGTTGTGTATCTATGTAGAGGCTTTTGTAGACATATTGTACAGCCATAGGAGTGTTTGGTTGATAGACATGATGGCTCTGACGGCCAATTACTGTTCATATATATTTTTATGCGTGTCTGCTGGGCTGATACAAGTACTGTTTTCTTCTATTTACAATGAAGTGCTGCCCAAATTTCTAATTTCATAAGTAATGCAGATGTAAAAGTATAGGTTATGAACGGGTTCTCCCGGGCCTCCTCGGCTACGGGTGCCAGTCCGCTCCAATGGGATTTGGGGTATGACATCAAGGTTGAGTTGCTTAAGTTTCACATCACTAGAGCTCAACAGAAAATGGTTTCCTTAGTTAATCAACACAGGACTGATAGACAATATGCAGAAGGTGATTGGGTGTATTTGAAGATTCAACCATACAGGCAGTTCACTATGTCCAACAAACATTTCTCTAATCTACCAGCTAAGTATTATGGACTTTATCAAGTTTTGTAAATGATAGTTCTAGTGTCTGCTGATTTTAATCACCCCCCCCCCCCCAATAGTGGATATATCTTCCCCTAATTGTGTGCAGCCTAAGGAAATTATTAAGAGAAGGATGATCAAGAGAGGAAACAAAGCTATTCCACAGGTTTTGGTACAGTGGGATCAGGGGTCAAAAGAATATGCAACATGGGAAGATTATTCTACAATGAAGTTGAGGTTTCCAGATTTTGCTTCTTGAGGATAAGAAAACTGTTGAGGAAAGGGGAATGATGCAAGAATGAGGTTGGAAAGCTGTGAAGAGTAGTACTTCAGGCTTTGGAGCATGAACCTGGTAGTTATGTTAGTTAGAAGCTTAAATAATTCAGCTTTAGATTATTTACAATTTAGTCCCAATAGGTTTTAAGTTCAAGTTTCGATTATGTTGCAATTCCCAGCTATGTTTGAGTGATTGGGCATTTTTAGGTCCGCTGAAGGACATTTAATTTTTAGTACTAGGAGAGCCAGCTGGAACTTGTACTCTACTCTTTCTATAGCTGTTCTTTTTATCTTTATCCTATTTCCCTTTCACTGTTTTATTGTTGTTACTGCTTCTTCTTCCTTAACTTACAACACTCTCATCCATCAAGAGAAGTAAAAAAGTCTCTCTCTTCTCTCTATTTATTCTTCTTGTTCTTTCTTTATATTTAATAATACATTACTCCGAGAGGTGTTGAGAGGTGAATCCAACGTTTACAATGACTCCAACGAGTAAGGAAAACATAAGGACGTAATTCAATGACTCAAAAGAATTAAGACACCAAATGATAGTGAAATCAATCCACATCACGGAAACAAGATACAAAACACAAGAACAAAAAGAGAACACAACACCCAAAGAGGAGACACAACCCGTAGGACCTTCTTTTGGTAACAAACCAACCACCAACTCAACAATAACAAGGAGAAATCACACCAAGGCAGCAACTACACGAGATGAACTTTTTTAAGAGGAGTAATAACACAGATAACAAGAATCAATGGTTTCACTAATAATAACAACAAACGATTACAAGAAGTAAAAATAGGTAGTGAGACATCAACTCTTACAAGAACTAAGAACCTAAGTGTATTTGAAACACTAAGACCCTTAATAAATGTATAAAGCAACACTTACACTTTTCCAATGACATAAGAGGGCGTGAGCCACTCAAGCACCAAGGTTTCGAACCAAGTTTTGCAACACTAGTGATTCCACACTAGTATCACCCTCATTTCGATTTTGGTGACTTTTCCAAGCCCTAAACTAAGATGGCCAAAAGGTCCCTTCACTAAGGGGCGCCCATCAAGTGTTAGGCGTGGAATGATTTTGGTGTGTTTTAGGCCTTTTTTACACTTCAATTGCACGCACCAAGTCTCGGGTCTAACACGCTCTCTCTTAAGTCCATATCCTTAATTATTCTTGTATCACTTCCCGCACCCTCCACCCAACACCAACACCACAACATCATCCAGCCAACCATTCCCCTCCCAAACCCTCCACCCCCTACCTAGCACCACCACTCCCCTCTCGTCTTCATCGTCCCCCACTTCCCACCCAACACCACCATTCCCCTCCTCCTTCTCCCCCAAACAAAAACTCACTTCGACGCCTCCTTCCTTTGGCAAATAAATTGCCAACTCCAATATCAATTCCTATAACATAACCACCTATTTTCATTGTAAATTATATTTTTTCCATGAAAATGGATATACATGTAGAAAATAAATACCTTTAAAAAGATATGAAGGAATAAGAATTTTATTATCAATTGTTTTGATTATAAGTGTCATACCCCAAATCCCATTGGAGCGGACTGGCACCCGTAGCCGAGGAGGCCCGAGAGAACCCGTTCATAACCTATAACATATACTTTCACATTTACATTACTTATGAAAATTAGAAATTTGGGCAGCACTTCGTTGTAAATAGAAGAAAATAGTACCTGTATCAGCCCAGCAGACATGCATAAAAATATATATGAAAAGTAATTGACCGCCCAGCAGACATGCATAAAAATATATATGAAAAGTAATTGGCCGTCAGAGCCATCACGTCTATCAACCAAACACTCCTATGGCTGTACAATATGTCTACAAAAGCCTCTACATAGATACACATCTAAGTTGGGGTCGGGATAAACTCCCGCCCACAAAAGACTTTTATACAAGTACCAAAAGTACATATAGAGACGACTTGGGATGCCCCGAAACAACTGGAGCTCACCACTAACAACAGAATGTCCTGTATCTTACTGCGGAGGTGTACGAACTGAAGTACCTGTTCCTGCAGGCATGAATATAGGTCCCCCGTGAGGGACGTCAGTACGGAAATATGTACTGAGTATGTAAGGCAGTGAGTATTGAGATGAGATACAAAAGATCAACAGAACCCAGATACCAGTGAATAAACAGTATGAGTAGACCACACTTAAAAGAACTGATGGGATACCTGCACATTACTTTCATATCATTACTTCCCGTAATCCTTATCAATACATAACATATGTCATACAATGGCCAACTGATTAGTGGTACTAATACAATACATCAGGGACCACCCCTGGAATAGCATATATACATAGTTTTTATAATACAATGGCCAACTGATCAGTGGTACTAATACAATACATCATATCATCAATTTAAAATACAGACATTCCATTTCTTAATTCAATTAATCTTTGAGATTGGTTACTTTGTAGTCACACTTTATGGAACTTGAAACCATGATACCTCAATAGGAAAAACATGTAAATAGGCAATCAATATCATGAAAATGAAGTAGAGAATCATGGATACCTCATTAAACCATTTCGTAGTCAACAGTAGTATATGGACATTATTTTTGACTAGCCGGACATCTTAAAAGTGAAAACAAGTTCAATTGGTAGTGTCGAAGATCATATGATGTTATTATGTGTCATGTGCCGTAGGACAATGTTGGAAGCTTACTTGAGAGTGCCATGGCTCATTATTCATGCCAAATAATAGATAGAGTATGTCTTACATACCTTGATATAACCACTTCAATACAAGTGACTTCCCGTACTCTTCGAACACTTATCTACAATAAGTCATTTGTGGCAAACTAGTATTAGCAACCAAACCTTACCATTTAGGTATTAACTTCACCAAATAATGTCTAGGAAGTAATCCTTTAGCTCATCAATAAGAGTACTACATACATCCTCTTATACTCTTATTACATTCACATATCATGCATTTTCATGAAATATCCCTCAACATCACTCTTAGCCTTTATTTCCCTTCTTAATCATCATCCAATACCAACATGATCACTAGGCATACATAACCACTAATATAATGATATATCACCACAATTCATCCTCCATAATCCAATACAACAACTTCCATAATTTACTACTATGTTTCTAGTTATCTTCCAACATCAAGACAATACTCATAATCCTTTATCAATACTTATTCATGGATAAGAATCAAGAATAAACAATATTCATACCTTAACAATGAACTCTTGTATTTAGAATCCTCCTTACATAACCATGGGGTGCTTCTCGAAGCTTTCGAGATGGTGAACACAACTACGGAACCAATTCGAATTTTCTACGGTTGAATCACAAAATATTTGAAGTTGAAATTGGCTAGGGTTTCACCTCTCTTAATAATTGGATGATATCTGACATATATGAGGCTAATTGCTGGTTTATAAAGACCAATTTTCATCCAAGAGGAAATAGAAAATGACCATTTTGCCCAAAAGATTTAAATAAATCTCGAATCTGTCCCCAGTGGACAGTTTTGACAGGCTGAAGTAAATCGATCATAACTCTTTGCTCCGGTATCGTATTTGGGTGAAACCAATTGCATTGGAAATATAATTCAATGGGATTTCATTTTCATATGGAGTATACCACCCAGTTCTTCCTTTACAAGGATTTATGGGCGTTTAAAGTTGACCCAAAAATCTGTCCCACAATTCTGTTTTTTTTTTTATAGGCTGTAGTAAAACGGGTATAGCTCCTTACTTAGACATTGGATTTGGATTAAACCAATTTCATCGGAAAGAAGACTCTCGGAGATTTTCGTTGATATATATCAGGTCACACAGTTCTTTTTGTACAAGGAGTTATGATCGTCTAAAGTTGGATTGCCTAGCTGCAGTAATTTTCCTGCAGAATTACTGTTCACAGGCTTTCCGGCCACCGATTTGAAATTTCGAATGTGCTCGCTTATATTAAATACTCCTCAGTTTTGGGCAAACTTTATATCGTTGGAAAGCTTATTCCAATACCTACACATACAACTATTGACGGGATACTTCCGAACACCATACACTTAATTTAACCCATACGCAAGCCTTTAGGACTCCATATAATCGCGATAAGTGTACGAAAAAATTCACGGGGTGTTACAATAAGATTGTCGTAACAATTATTTGATCAACTTTTTAGATTAATGGTAGTTGAGAAAGTATTGTTAGAGTTGGAATGGATTGAGAGTATGAAGAAAAGAAAATGAGGAGGGTTTTTTTTTCCTTTGTTTTTTAAATATTATTTATATTATATATATATATATATATATATATATATTTAATACTTAATTTCTTATGTGTCACTTAAAAATGACGTGGAATGCCACGTGGAGTTGGTTGTATCACACCCATATTAATTTAATGAGAAAAGGGTTTAAAATATTATGTTTTGATGGATTTAAAAGTTTAGATA
Source organism: Capsicum baccatum var. pendulum (assembly GCA_030864225.1). Lineage (NCBI taxonomy): Eukaryota > Viridiplantae > Streptophyta > Magnoliopsida > Solanales > Solanaceae > Capsicum > Capsicum baccatum. Next base: position 24,147,466 of record CM061555.1, on the reverse strand, counting down.
ACAAAAAGGTAAGTAGAAATGTCTACATTACAAACACAGTCTAGTAGAAGGGTCTATGTGATCATTTCATCGATGACAAAATTTAGATATTCAAAAATTACATGAAAAGTACTATAAATACAATTTTTAGAAAATTAATTTGAAAATTTTGCCCTTTATTAAAAGACGTTCCTTTAGACAAAACTTTCTTTTCCTTATTTCCTCCAATATAATTAAAGAGTCTTAAAATATGATAGGAGAAAAAATATAATTTAAAAATTAATAAATCCTAAAACACATGATAAAAGTTCTAAATATTATCTCATCAACATTTATACAACAACAACAATAAATTCAGTGTATTCTCATATAGTGCGGTCTGGGAAGGGTACTCATCAACATTTATGTATTTATTATTTTTCAAAGTTGATGAGTTTTTTGCTTCTTAATGAAAAGGCTACTATTTCATTACTCCCTCTATTCCATTTTAGTTGCTCTACTATCTCATTAATCCCTCTATTCCTTTTTAGTTGCTCTTCTTATTTTTCATAAGTCATTTTGATTAAGTTTCAAAGCTAAATTAGATTACATTAATTTATTTTTAAAACTAAAATTTAGAAATTCAAAAACTACATGAAAGGTGCTATAAATTACAATTTTTAGAAAATTGATTTGAAATTTTAGCTCTTTATTAAAAGACTTTCCTTTAGATAAAATTATCTTTTCACTCATTTTCCCTAATATAATTAAGGAGTCTTAAAATATGGTAAGAGAAAATGGATTTCGGAAATAGCATCAAGGTGGGCCAAAATGGTTTCCATTATGACCAAGAAGTTACCTACAAAAGAAAAAAAAACACATTAGTTGTACAAAAATATCCTCACTCTCTCTTTTTATTTCTTGTCTCTCGGGTCCGTCACACTCAATCTCACAAGTGTTGTAAGCTTGCTTGTACTCCGAGAGGTGTTGAGAGGTGAATCCAATGTTTACAATGACTCCAACGAGTAAGGAAAACACAAGGACGTATTACAATGACTCAAAAGAATTAAGACATCAAATGATAGTGAAATCAATCCACAACACGGAAACAAGATACAAAACACAAGAACAAGAAGAGAACACAACAATCAAAGAGGAGACACAACCTGTAGGACCTCCTTTTGGTAACAAACCAGCCAACAACTCAACAATAACAAGGAGAAATCACACCAATGCAGCAACTACACGAGATGAACTTTTTTAAGAGGAGTAATAACACAGATAACATGAATCAATGGTTTCACTAATAACAACAACAAACGATTACAAGAAGTAAAAATAGGTAGTGAGACATCAACTCTTACAAGAACTAAGAACCTAAGTGTATTTCAAACACTAAGACCCTTAATAGATGTAAAAAGCAACACTTACACTTTTCCAATGACATAAGAGGGTGTGAGCCACTCAAGCACCAAGGTGTCGAACCAAGTTTTGCAACACTAGTGATTCCACACTAGTATCACCCTCATTTCGATTTTGGTGACTTTTCCAAGACCTAAACTAAGATGACCAAAAGGTCCCTCCACTAAGGGGTGCCCATCAAGTGTTAGGAGTGGATTGATTTTGGTGTGTTTTGGGTCTTTTTTACACTTCAATTGCACGCACCAAGTCTCGGGTCTAACACGCTCTCTCCTAAGTCCATATCCGTAATTATTCTTGTATCACTTCCCGCACCCTCCACCCAACACCAACACCACAACATCGTCCAGCCAACCATTCCCCTCCCAAACCCTCCACCCCCCACCTAGCACTACCATTCCCCTCCCGCCTTCATCGTTCCCCCACTTCCCACCTAACACCACCATTCCCCTCCCCCTTCTCCCCCAAACAAAAACTCACTTCGACGCCCCCTTCCTTTGGCAAAAAAATTGCCAACTCCAATATCTAATCCTATAACATAACCACCTATTTTCATTGTAAATTATATTTTTTCCATGAAAATGGATATACATGTAGAAAATAATTACCTTTAAAAAGATATGAAGGAATAAGAATTTTATTATCAATTGTTTTGATCATAAGATTGTCGTAACAATTATTTGATCAACTTTTTAGATTAATGGTGGTTGAGAAAGTATTGTGAGAGTTGGAATGGATTGAGAGTATGAAGAAAAGAAAATGAGGAGGAGAGGTTTTTTTTTTCTTTGTTTTTTAAATATTATTTATATTATATATTTTTAATATTTAATTTCTTATGTGTCATTTAAAAATGACGTGGCATGCCACGTGGAGTCGGTTGTATCACACCCATATTAATTTAATGAGAAAGGGGTTTAAAATATCATGTTTTGATGGATTTAAAAGTTCAGATGACAAAAAGGTAAGTAGAAGTGTCTACATTACAAACCCAGTCCAGTATAAGGGTCTATCTGATCATTTCGTCGATGACAAAAAACATAAGTAGAAGTGTCCACATTACAAACTCGGACAAGTACAAGGGTCCATCAGATCATTTCACCTAATAAAAACTATAAACCTACTATGATTTTTCTTTTTGGGTGATCGTTATTGCTTCTGCATTCAAGTTCGCTACTTAACCAAAAAGAAAATAAGTTTGATGTACATATGAAAATACGAAGAGAAGGTGAAGAAAATAATATTTTTCTCTTGGTTAAACCGATAAAACCGTTAAGGTCCATAATAGCTAAATTGAGAATAGAGAACGAGTAACTTATTGGTTTGGTTATAGATTTAGCGTATTGGCAAATCAAAAATCGATAAACCGAATCAAACCAATCGATGCATACCCTACAACATAGTCCCCAAAGAAATCTTGTTCAGGGAGAGATTATTCTCCCTTCTTTCTTTTTTTTTCATAATTGGTTGTTGCTTTTAATAGCTTGGAGGGTTGAATACATTCATAATTTGATTTAGATTTTTTTCTTACGTCAAAAAATTATATTGATAATATTGATTTGCTTTGCATTAATTTTGTAGATATCTTTAAAACGGATGGTGATGATAATACAAGTGAAATTGCTAGAAAAAAATTGAAGACATTAAATTTAGAGGTCTTCTTTTGTTTAATCGGTTTTATGTACCACGACTGAAACCCATAATCTGTAGGTCACAGGTTTGAGCCGAAACTTTATCGGTGATCCCAGATTCCCTTCTTTCCTAGAATGTATACAGAAAAATGTACTTGGGGAAATCTGTAGGGAACTTATTCACATGTTAGCTAACAATAAACTCGCTAAAGACTAAGCGAAGAATCCTAGGATTCTTGAGCTGTTGAGCACCATCTTTCAGTTTCAATTAATTATCTCTGGAGAACAAAACATATTCATTAGTAACTTTGGAATTAACATTTAGTATGTATAGGTCCATCTACATCTTTCACTAATGAGACAGCATCAGCAACAAGAAAACTGAACCAGTATATACAATATATACCCTTCACGTTCTTGAGTTCCCTTATTTTTTAAATAAATCCACACTCTCCATATGTGACATATTCAATATACAGTCTTGTTTATGATATTGGTAAAGCTAGATGAACCAAAAACTGAAAAAGGAAATTGATAGCAATGACTCATCTCCTATGTATCTGTATTGACTTTTTTTTAGATAGATTTGGAGTGTAAGCATAAAAGTTACCTGGTGTTGGGATGTACTTAATGGTAGGAAAAATATGCACGAGGCAGATGCGAAATCCAGGGGAAATAGCATGATCAAGTGCCCATTGAAGAACATGCAAGTCATTTTTTCCGACAACTACATAAACTTCACCAGTTTCTGCATCTTTACTGCTCATTGTAGTACTCTTGATATCTTCTCCGACCTCTTCGATTTCCCCAGACATCTCTTTCTAAAGCTTGAATATAGCCGGTAATAATGATACTAGTTGTTCTCAGTTCTGGTCCTTATCTCAGTTTTCATCTCTTTCCAATAGGTCTAAAATGGGGAAAATAGTAGATGAAGGAAACAAGAGCAAATGCTTAAAGAATGATGGTGGTTTCTAGCAAAGACACCAATAAAATGAGAAAAGTCTTATACAGTAATTTTTTTGTCAAGTTCTACAGGGTTCCTGGACATGTCACAGTCTAAGTAACAAGTGTTCCTTTTATAATGCTTAAAGAATTTGAGGATTGAAGAAAAGAATGATGGTGCTTGCTAGCAAGGAAACCAATAAAATAAAAGTTAACATCTGCAGGGTTCTTAGACATGCCAAGAAACTTTTTTTAATATATGTTAGTAAATTGCTCTTGTATTCTCCTCTTGGACAGAAGCATTTGTTGTTGTTGTTCACTTTCGATATAAACATTTTTTCACGTGGGACAGTTCTCTTGGACCATATCGTACTTGTTCTGATAGTGCAAGTCAATTTCTAATGGTTGCAACTTGCAACCACTTGGTTTTCACTTTTCATGCTTAAAGGATCAAACTGAATGGTGTATGCAAGACGTGTAAGTCTAGTTAATGTAGAACTAGAAGTGTTTGTCACATAGAAGCACCAGTCCAACAGAACCCATAGTGAAGTGCTTGTTTAGGTCAGCCAAGTGCAAACCATTCATTTTCATTTTGGCAACAAGTTTTGTAACACGAAACTCGCTGACATTGTTGTTAACGAAAAAGCAAGAAGAGATGAGTCTGTCAGACAGCCATGAAACCATCTCAGACCTGCTTGCACACAGGCCTGAGAACGATCATCCACTGCACCACAAGTCGGGGACTCGAGGAGCCACGGGTGACTGTTACTCACGCTACTTCACCACAAATTGGGGACTCGAGGAGGAGCCACGGGTGACTGTTCACGCTACCTGCACCACACAACTCGAGGAGCCACGGGTGACAGTTAATCACGCTCTGATCACATGGCCAGATGTCATCAACCAGACTCCTTAGGAATCAAGGATACAGTGGGGTACGAGCCTGTAGAACAGATCCTGTTCTAGAACGGTCGTGCCCGACTCGTCTCACACAAAGCCTTATAAGGCTGGAGCTTATGTGTTCCACTTCCGATGTGGGAGCAACATATTGGCACATTCTCCAAATCGCAACACCTCAAAGTTCAACAACAACAATGAGAGTTGTGCTAGATTTACTCCCAGTCAACTGTAAAAACAATCACTCCGTGATAAATTGAACTTGCTTTTCTGGTTTTTGATTCTTTATAGAAAAATTAATTAATGTACTGAGTGTAGACACGTAATTTTTAATCCTCCCTAAATTTTAACTTGTTTATCGATATTAAATATTTATATTTATAATTAATCATATATTATTTTGAATATTATTTTATTTTTAATATAATATAAATAATTAAATGAAATTAATTTTAGGATATTATTTTGTTTTATTCCAATAAAAAAAAATAATACAAAAATTCAAAAATATTTTCCTTTTGAATTTTAAATAAATAAGCTAGCAAGTTTTAGTATTATTTAGTTATAGTTATTTAAAGCTATTTATGAATTTTATTATATTGTCTAAAATATAAATCAGTTATTGTTATATTTATATATTTATTATTATTATTTTATTTTATTTTTTCTAAATTTATTTATTATTTTTATTTATTTATTATTATTATTTTTACAAGTATTATTTTCTATTATTATTATTATTATGGAAAAAAAACACACGGAAGAGAAACAAGAAAAAAAAAAAAAAGCCTTAGTGGAAAAAGAAGGAGAAAGACAGAACAACATTTGTAAAAAAAAAAAAAGGCAATAAACCAAAGAGAAAAAAAAAGTGAAGGGAGAAAACGGATAAGAAGAAAAGAAAGAGGCAAAAACGAAATTGGAAGAAGAACAACTAGGAAGAAAGTTCATTTTTATTGTAGTTCGCGCCGTACGTCTCTATTTTATTTGTTGTTTCAAATTAATATTGATCAAATCGGATTAGCATTTTAAATAAGATAATTTTAAGGTTATTAGCACTTAAAAGTATAAAGTTATTTGTCATGTTAACATGCAAATTATTATATAAACCATGCATGCATGCAAAATAGAACAATTAATTAGTTTTTTTTTTAAAAAGAAGGAAAAATACAAACGTAAAAAGAGGGAGACAGAATGTTTGAAAACATGAAAAAGAGACTCTTTTGTTTATTTTTTATTTTCAGTACTAAAGAATTTGAAGATCGGATTTTAGGTTAATTTGATTTTTTTAATTAATTTAAATAACAAAAATATCTTATCCATTTTAAACAAAAAAGTAATTAACGTGCAATTATGGATATGTTTTATTTTCTTTTGAATAGGTTCATGTAATATTTTTTTTAATTTCTTTTAAATTATCAAGTGTAAAGATTCGATAAGTTAATTCATAATCTATTATTTAATAAGTTTTTTGTTTTATTTATCTTATTATTATTTTTTATTCTAATTAAGTATAAGAAACTTTCATGTTTAATTTGATTTAGTTTATATGACGTGATTTAAATATAACATTTGGGGAATTTTAATAGATATATTATTATTATTATTATTAATCATTAATAAAATTTATTGAATATTTATTAAATTATTTATTCTTTTAAAAATAAATTTTACTCATATTTTATTGTTTAAATTAAATAATATTTTAAATAAATAACTGTTACAAGATTATAAAAATAAATGCTTTTAATGTTAGATAAATGTTAAGCACCGTTAAGATACTCGTCTCAATTAACAATGCAGCATACACATCTTTTTGAGACACTTTAAAATTCAAGGATGCAATAATGCACCTTAAAAAAATATTTTTCTAAAATTTGTTTTCACCGATTTATTTAATATAAGATAATAGACAAGTTTTTAGTATATTAAAAAATGAGCGAATTTTGGCCTTAACACAATTTGTCGAAATAATTTTAGTTAAGTATAAGTCAATAAAAGCGACCGTGCTAGAACCACGGGATTCGAAGGGCGCCTCACACCTTCCCTTCGATCAACAAAATTCCTTACCCATTTTCCGTTATCGCAGACCAAATAAGAGTCATTTTCTTTTGATTAGGTATTCAAAAAAAAAAAAGGTGACTTGGAACACCAAAACTCAATTTCAAGTGGCGACTCTGTAAATAACTTAATCCCTATTCAATATCGTCACTTTAATTGAAAAAACCCTTCGACTCGACTCTCGAGCGAAAAAAAGGGTGTGACACTGAGTTGTTGTACTAAGTCGAATATCATTACTTTTGCAGAAATACTCGATTCAATTGAATCAACCTCATCCTATATTAATTTCCGGTATCGTTCATTGCCATATGATATATGGGAATGTGAGATACATGAAGCAAGGGGACAAAGAGATAACCAAGCATATCCATGTCTGATTTTGAAAGCTACAAGGAAAAGACTAATATATATCATCGACCCCATCTCTGTCCCATACTTTTAAAGTATGTTTTACTTTACACTACTCAGACACTATATGTGTGCATGGAACTTCATCCATCTGATTTTAAATGTCCATGAAAATCAATGTCAGTGTTAATTAGGTGCAATGTATGATTGTCAAGTCTGAAATAACAAGCTAGAGTTTGCAGTTGCCCATGCCCTGTTGACAACACCTAATTTACAAGTGTTCAACTTTTGTATACTAATCGTGTGAAATTGTTTAACGCTAATATGTGAGGTGAAAGATAATTTCTGGTAACTAATCATAACATTAACGACCCGTTTGGTAGGGTGGATTATTTTCATAATCCATGAATTAAATGGTGGGATTACTTAATACATTGTTTGGTAGCAATTTTGAACTTATGTGTAACTTATACATCATACATGGTATTATAGAGTGTATAACTAATACACCCAACTTGGTGGTATTAGTAATCCATGGATAAATATGTGTCAAGACAAAAACGCCCTCAAATTTCTTTAATTCTTTTTCTAAATCTTTTCAATTTATTCAATGTGAGTTATTTCTTTTCAATTTATCAAGATAATAATATCCCTCCAAATAATTTTAGTCATAAAAAAACTACTCCATTAACTTAAAAATTACATATTGGTCAAAATCCAAAAATAAATTGCATGATTGCATACAAACTTTAATTTTGTAAATAGGATATTCATAAATAAAAATATTTTTCTAATTAGCCTTAACACTTTACGGAACACAAATTTATGTTAATTATAATTCTATTGTCTCATTCAAAAGTTATAATATGTCAAGGGTATTTTTGTAAACAAACAATATTTTTTTTAAAATATAACAATACATATTATTTTATACATCAAACCAAACACTGCATAAAAAATAATCCCAGTATTACTAATCCCTGCACTATTAATCTCAGCATTACTAATACAACCTATTCAGTATTGTCATCAAGGAGCTTCTGAGGAAGATACAATCTTAGAAAGAGGGGGTTAAGGAGTTTACTTTTGTTAACCAGTAATTAAGAAGGAAGGGAAAGTTGGTTGTGGGGGATGATCCAGCACTGAAAGAAGAGATTCTGCAGATATGGCATGCAAAACCTATTGGTGGTCACTCGGGGGTCGAAAACACTTACAAGAAGATCTCAAGTTTGTTCTATTGGAAGTTCTTAAAAGAAGATGTGAATAAATTTGTGGAGAGCTGTACAACTTGCCAGAGAAGTATGATAGTGCTGCTTATCCAGGCTTACTCCAACCATTGCAAATACCATATAAAGCATGGGCTAGTGTGAGTATGGATTTCATTGATGGTTTACCTAAATCCATAGGTAAAACTACTATATTAGTGGTGGTTGATAGGCTTACCAAATATGGGTATTTTTTTGGCAATTGTTCATCCATATACAATAAGTTCTGTAGTTCAGTTGTACCTAGATCAAATCTTCAAGTTACATGGGATGCCAGAGAACATCATCAGTGATAGGGATCCAATATTTATGAGCAAGGTTTGGAAAGATTTGTTTGCAATACAGGGTGTGACTCTAAGTACCTCTACGACTTACCATCCTCAAACAGATGGGCAACAGAGGTACTTAATAGAACAGTGGAAACCTATCTGAGGTGTTTTTGTGCTGACAGTTAAAAAGATTGGGTCAAATTTTTGTCACTTACTGAATGGTGGTATAATACCACGATTCTGTCAGGTATGCAAACTACACCCTATGAAGCCCTTTATGGCCAACCCCTACCAATTCAAATCCCATAAGTTCCAGGAGATGCAGCAGAGGAATAGGTGGACAGGAGTCTCATCACTAGAGAACTCAAGGTTGAGTTGCTTAAGTTTCACATCACTAGAGCTCAACAGAAAATGGTTTCCTTAGTTAATCAACACAGGACTGATAGACAATTTACAGAAGGTGATTGGGTGTATTTGAAGATTCAACCATACAGGCAGTTCACTATGTCCAACAAACATTTCTCTAATCTACCAGCTAAGTATTATGGACTTTATCAAGTTTTGCAAATGATAGTTCCAGTGCCTGCTGATTTTAATCACCCCCCAATAGTGGATATATCTTCCCCTAATTGTGTGCAGCCTAAGGAAATTATTAAGAGAAGGATGATCAAGAGAGGAAACAAAGCTATTCCATAGGTTTTGGTACAGTGGGATCAGGGGTCAAAAGAAGATGCAACATGGGAAGATTATTCTACAATGAAGTTGAGGTTTCCAGATTTTGCTTCTTGAGGATAAGAAAACTGTTGAGGAAAGGGGAATGATGCAAGAATGAGGTTGGAAAGCTGTGAAGAGTAGTACTTCAGGCTTTGGAGCATGAACCTAGTAGTTATGTTAGTTAGAAGCTTAAATAATTCAGCTTTAGTTTATTTACAATTTAGTCCCAATAGGTTTTAAGTTCAAGTTTCGATTATGTTGCAATTCCCAGCTATGTTTGAGTGATTGGGCATTTTTAGGTCCGCTGAAGGACATTTAATGTTTAGTACTAGGAGAGCCAGCTGGAACTTGTACAATACTCTTTTTATAGATGTTCTTTTTATCTTTATCCTATTTCCCTTTCACTGTTTTATTGTTGTTACTGCTTCTTCTTCCTTACCTCACAACACTCTCATCCATCAAGAGAAGTAAAAAAGTCTCTCTCTTCTCTCTATTTATTCTTCTTGTTCTTTCTTTATATTTAATAATACATTACTCCGAGAGGTGTTGAGAGGTGAATCCAACGTTTACAATGACTCCAACGAGTAAGGAAAACACAAGGACGTAATTCAATGACTCAAAAGAATTAAGACACCAAATGATAGTGAAATCAATCCAGAACACGGAAACAAGATACAAAACACAAGAACAAAAAGATAACACAACACCCAAAGAGGAGACACAACATGTAGGACCTCCTTTTGGTAACAAACCAGCCACCAACTCAACAATAACAAGAAAAATCACACCAAGGCAGCAACTACACGAGATGAACTATTTTAAGAGGAGTAATAACACAGATAACAAGAATCAATGGTTTCACTAATAATAACAACAAACGATTACAAGAAGTAAAACTAGGTAGTGAGACATCAACTCTTACAAGAACCAAGAACCTAAGTGTATTTCAAACACCAAGACCCTTAATAAATGTATAAAGCAACACTTACACTTTTCCAATGACATAAGAGGGTGTGAGCCACTCAAGCACCAAGGTTTCGAACCAAGTTTTGCAACACTAGTGATTCCACACTAGTATCACCCTCATTTCGATTTTGTTGGCTTTTCCAAGACCTAAACTAAGATGGCCAAAAGGTCCCTCCACTAAGGGGCGCCCATCAAGTGTTAGGCGTGGACTGATTTTTGTGTGTTTTGGGCCTTTTTTACACTTCAATTGCACGCACCAAGTCTCGGGTCTAACACGCCCTCTCTTCAGTCCATATCCGTAATTATTCTTGTATCACTTCCCGCACCCTCCACCCAACACCAACACCACAACATCATCCAGCAAACTATTCCCCTCCCAAACCCTCCACCCCCTACCTAGCACCACCATTCCCCTCCCGTCTTCATCGTCCCCCACTTCCCACCCAACACCACCATTCCCCTCCCCCTTCTCCCCCAAACAAAAACTCACTTCGACGCCTCCTTCCTTTGGCAAATAAATTGCCAACTCCAATATCAACTCCTATAACATAACCACCTATTTTCATTGTAAATTATATTTATTTTTTCCATGAAAATGGATATACATGTAGAAAATAAATACCTTTAAAAGGATATGAAGGAATAAGAATTTTATTATCAATTGTTTTTATTATAAGATTGTCGTAACAATTATTTGATCAACTTTTTAGATTAATGGTAGTTGAGAAAGTATTGTGAGAGTTAAAATGGATTAAGAGTATGAAGAAAAGAAAATGAGGAGGGGTTTTTTTTTCCTTTGTTTTTTAAATATTATTTATATTATATATATTATATATATATATATTTAATACTTAATTTCTTATATGTCACTTAAAAATGACGTGGAATGCCACGTGGAGTCGGTTGTATCTGTAACACCCCGTAAATTTTTTCGTACACTTATCGCGATTATATGGAGTCCTAAAGGCTTGCGTATGGGTTAAATTAAGAGTATGGTGTTCGGAAGTATCCCGTCAATAGTTGTATGTGTCGGTATTGGAATAAGATTTCCAACGATATAAAGTTTTCCCAAAACAGAGGAGTATTTCATATAAGCGAGCACATTCGAAATTTCAAATCGGTGGCCGGGAAGCTTGTGAACAGTAATTCTGAAGGAAAATGACTGCAGCTAGGCAATCCAACTTTAGATGATCATAACTCCTTGTACAAAAAGAACTGTGTGAGCTGCTATATATCGAAGAAAAGCTCCGAGAGTCTTATTTCCGATTATATTGGTTTCATCCAAATCCAATGTCTAAGTAAGGATATATACCCGTTTTACTACAGCCTATAAAAAAAAAACAGAATTGTGGGACAGATTTTTGGGTCAACTTTAAACGACCATAACTCCTTATAAATGAAGAACTGGGTGGTATACTCTATATTAAACTGACATACCTTTGAATTATCTTTCAAATGCAATTGGTTTCACCCAAATACGATACCGTATCAAAGAGTTATGATCGATTTACTTCAGCCTGTCAAAACTGTCCACTGGGGACAGATTCGGGATTTATTTAAATCTTTAGGGCAAAATGGTCATTTTTTATTACCTCTTGGACGAAAATTGGTCTTTATAAACCAGCAACTAGCCTCATATATATCAGATATCATCCAATTATTAAGAGAGGTGAAACCCTAGCCAATTTCAACTTCAAATATTTTGTGATTCAACCGTAGAAAATTCGAATTGGTTCCGTAATTGTGTTCACCATCTCGAAAGCTTCAAGAAGCACCCCATGGTTATGTAAGGAGGATTCTAAATACAAGAGTTCATTGTTAAGGTATGAATATTGTTTATTCTTGATTCTTATCCATGAATAAGTATTGATAAAGGATTATGAGTATTGTCTTGATGTTGGGAGATAACTAGAAACATAGTTATGAATTGTTGTGTATAAATTGATAGTAGTAAATTATGGAAGTTGTTGTATTGGATTATGGAGGATGAATTGTGGTGATATATCATTATATTAGTGGTTATGTATGCCTAGTGATCATGTTGGTATTGGATGGTGATTAAGAAGGGAAATAAAGGCTAAGAGTGATGTTGAGGGATATTTCATGAAAATGCATGATATGTGAATGTAATAAGAGTACAAGAGGATGTATGTAGTACTCTTATTGATGAGCTAAAGGATTACTTCCTAAACATTATTTGGTGAAGTTAATACCTAAATGGTAAGGTTTGGTTGCTAATACTAGTTTGCCACAAATGACTTATTGTAGATAAGTGTTCGAAGAGTACGGGAAGTCACTTGTATTGAAGTGGTTATATCAAGGTATGTAAGACATACTCTATCTAATCTTTGTATGAATAATGGCCCATGGCACTCTCAAGTAAGCTTCCAACATTGTCCTACGACTCATGACACATAATAACATCATATGATCTTCGACACTACCAATTGAACTTGTTTTCACTTTTAAGATATCCGGCTAGTCAAAAAAAAATGTCCATATACTATTGTTGACTCCGAAATGGTTTAATGAGGTATCCATGATTCTCTACTTCATTTTCATGATATTTATTACCTATTTACATGTTTTTCCTATTGAGGTATCATGGTTTCAAGTTCCATAAAGTGTGACCACAAAGTAACCAATCTCAAAGATTAATTGAATTAAGAAATGGAATGTCTGTATTTTAAATTGATGACCACTGATCAGTTGGCCATTGTATTATAAAGATTATGTATATATGCTATTCCTGGGGTGGTCCCTGATGTATTGTATTAGTACCACTGATCAGTTGGCCATTGTATGACATATGTTATGTATTGATAAGGATTACGGGAAGTAATGATATGAAAGTAATGTGCAGGTATCCCATCAGTTCTTTTAAGTGTGGTCTACTCATACTGTTTATTCATTGGTATCTGGGGTCTGTTGATCTTTTGTTTCTCATCTCGATACTCACTGCCTAACATACTCAGTACATATTTCCGTACTGACGTCCCTCACGGGGGACCTGTATTCATGCCTGCAGGAACAGGTACTTCAGGTCGTACACCTCCGCAGTAAGAGTCAGGACATTCTGTTGTTAGTGGTGAGCTTTAGTTGTTTTGGGGCATCCCAAGTCGTCTCTATATGTACTTTTGGTAGTTGCATAAAAGTCTTTTGTGGGCGGGAGTTTGTCCCGACGCCAACTCAGTTGTGTATCTATGTAGAGGCTTTTGTAGACATATTGTACAGCTATAGGAGTGTTTGGTTGATAGACGTGATGGCTCTGACGGCCAATTACTGTTCATATATATATTTATGCGTGTCTGCTGGGCTAATACAGGTACGGTTTTCTTCTATTTACAACGAAGTGCTGCCCAAATTTCTAATTTTCGTAAGTAATGTAAATGTGAAAGTATAGGTTATGAACGGGTTCTCCCGGGCCTCCTCGGCTACGGGTGTCAGTCCGCTCTAATGAGATTTGGGGTATGACACCTACAACATAGTCCCCAAAGAAATCTTGTTCAGGGAGAGATTATTCTCCCTTCTTTCTTTTTTTTTCATAATTGGTTGTTGCTTTTAATAGCTTGGAGGGTTGAATACATTCATAATTTGATTTAGATTTTTTTCTTACGTCAAAAAATTATATTGATAATATTGATTTGCTTTGCATTAATTTTGTAGATATCTTTAAAACGGATGGTGATGATAATACAAGTGAAATTGCTAGAAAAAAATTGAAGACATTAAATTTAGAGGTCTTCTTTTGTTTAATCGGTTTTATGTACCACGACTGAAACCCATAATCTGTAGGTCACAGGTTTGAGCCGAAACTTTATCGGTGATCCCAGATTCCCTTCTTTCCTAGAATGTATACAGAAAAATGTACTTGGGGAAATCTGTAGGGAACTTATTCACATGTTAGCTAACAATAAACTCGCTAAAGACTAAGCGAAGAATCCTAGGATTCTTGAGCTGTTGAGCACCATCTTTCAGTTTCAATTAATTATCTCTGGAGAACAAAACATATTCATTAGTAACTTTGGAATTAACATTTAGTATGTATAGGTCCATCTACATCTTTCACTAATGAGACAGCATCAGCAACAAGAAAACTGAACCAGTATATACAATATATACCCTTCACGTTCTTGAGTTCCCTTATTTTTTAAATAAATCCACACTCTCCATATGTGACATATTCAATATACAGTCTTGTTTATGATATTGGTAAAGCTAGATGAACCAAAAACTGAAAAAGGAAATTGATAGCAATGACTCATCTCCTATGTATCTGTATTGACTTTTTTTTAGATAGATTTGGAGTGTAAGCATAAAAGTTACCTGGTGTTGGGATGTACTTAATGGTAGGAAAAATATGCACGAGGCAGATGCGAAATCCAGGGGAAATAGCATGATCAAGTGCCCATTGAAGAACATGCAAGTCATTTTTTCCGACAACTACATAAACTTCACCAGTTTCTGCATCTTTACTGCTCATTGTAGTACTCTTGATATCTTCTCCGACCTCTTCGATTTCCCCAGACATCTCTTTCTAAAGCTTGAATATAGCCGGTAATAATGATACTAGTTGTTCTCAGTTCTGGTCCTTATCTCAGTTTTCATCTCTTTCCAATAGGTCTAAAATGGGGAAAATAGTAGATGAAGGAAACAAGAGCAAATGCTTAAAGAATGATGGTGGTTTCTAGCAAAGACACCAATAAAATGAGAAAAGTCTTATACAGTAATTTTTTTGTCAAGTTCTACAGGGTTCCTGGACATGTCACAGTCTAAGTAACAAGTGTTCCTTTTATAATGCTTAAAGAATTTGAGGATTGAAGAAAAGAATGATGGTGCTTGCTAGCAAGGAAACCAATAAAATAAAAGTTAACATCTGCAGGGTTCTTAGACATGCCAAGAAACTTTTTTTAATATATGTTAGTAAATTGCTCTTGTATTCTCCTCTTGGACAGAAGCATTTGTTGTTGTTGTTCACTTTCGATATAAACATTTTTTCACGTGGGACAGTTCTCTTGGACCATATCGTACTTGTTCTGATAGTGCAAGTCAATTTCTAATGGTTGCAACTTGCAACCACTTGGTTTTCACTTTTCATGCTTAAAGGATCAAACTGAATGGTGTATGCAAGACGTGTAAGTCTAGTTAATGTAGAACTAGAAGTGTTTGTCACATAGAAGCACCAGTCCAACAGAACCCATAGTGAAGTGCTTGTTTAGGTCAGCCAAGTGCAAACCATTCATTTTCATTTTGGCAACAAGTTTTGTAACACGAAACTCGCTGACATTGTTGTTAACGAAAAAGCAAAAAGAGTCTGAGTCTGTCAGACAGCCATGAAACCATCTCAGACCTGCTTGCACACAGGCCTGAGAACGATCATCCACTGCACCACAAGTCGGGGACTCGAGGAGCCACGGGTGACTGTTACTCACGCTACTTCACCACAAATTGGGGACTCGAGGAGGAGCCACGGGTGACTGTTCACGCTACCTGCACCACACAACTCGAGGAGCCACGGGTGACAGTTAATCACGCTCTGATCACATGGCCAGATGTCATCAACCAGACTCCTTAGGAATCAAGGATACAGTGGGGTACGAGCCTGTAGAACAGATCCTGTTCTAGAACGGTCGTGCCCGACTCGTCTCACACAAAGCCTTATAAGGCTGGAGCTTATGTGTTCCACTTCCGATGTGGGAGCAACATATTGGCACATTCTCCAAATCGCAACACCTCAAAGTTCAACAACAACAATGAGAGTTGTGCTAGATTTACTCCCAGTCAACTGTAAAAACAATCACTCCGTGATAAATTGAACTTGCTTTTCTGGTTTTTGATTCTTTATAGAAAAATTAATTAATGTACTGAGTGTAGACACGTAATTTTTGATCCTCCCTAAATTTTAACTTGTTTATCGATATTAAATATTTATATTTATATTTATAATTAATCATATATTATTTTGAATATTATTTTATTTTTAATATAATATAAATAATTAAATGAAATTAATTTTAGGATATTATTTTGTTTTATTCCAATAAAAAAAAATAATACAAAAATTCAAAAATATTTTCCTTTTGAATTTTAAATAAATAAGCTAGCAAGTTTTAGTATTATTTAGTTATAGTTATTTAAAGCTATTTATGAATTTTATTATATTGTCTAAAATATAAATCAGTTATTGTTATATTTATATATTTATTATTATTATTTTATTTTATTTTTTCTAAATTTATTTATTATTTTTATTTATTTATTATTATTATTTTTACAAGTATTATTTTCTATTATTATTATTATTATGGAAAAAAAAAACACGGAAAAGAAACAAGAAAAAAAAAAAAAAACCTTAGTGGAAAAAGAAGGAGAAAGACAGAACAACATTTGTAAAAAAAAAAAAAAAAAAAGGCAATAAACCAAAGAGAAAAAAAAAAGTGAAGGGAGAAAACGGATAAGAAGAAAAGAAAGAGGCAAAAACGAAATTGGAAGAAGAACAACTAGGAAGAAAGTTCATTTTTATTGTAGTTCGCGCCGTACGTCTCTATTTTATTTGTTGTTTCAAAATAATATTGATCAAATCGGATTAGCATTTTAAATAAGATAATTTTAAGGTTATTAGCGCTTAAAAGTATAAAGTTATTTGTCATGTTAACATGCAAATTATTATATAAACCATGCATGCATGCAAAATAGAACAATTAATTAGTTTTTTTTTTTAAAAAGAAGGAAAAATACAAACGTAAAAAGAGGGAGACAGAATGTTTGAAAACATGAAAAAGAGACTCTTTTGTTTATTTTTTATTTTCAGTACTAAAGAATTTGAAGATCGGATTTTAGGTTAATTTGATTTTTGTAATTAATTTAAATAACAAAAATATCTTATCCATTTTAAACAAAAAAGTAATTAACGTGCAATTATGGATATGTTTTATTTTCTTTTGAATAGGTTCATGTAATATTTTTTTTAATTTCTTTTAAATTATCAAGTGTAAAGATTCGATAAGTTAGTTCATAATCTATTATTTAATAAGTTTTTTGTTTTATTTATCTTATTATTATTTTTTATTCTAATTAAGTATAAGAAACTTTCATGTTTAATTTGATTTAGTTTATATGACGTGATTTAAATATAACATTTGGGGAATTTTAATAGATATATTATTATTATTATTATTATTATTAATCATTAATAGAATTTATTGAATATTTATTAAATTATTTATTCTTTTAAAAATAAATTTTACTCATATTTTATTGTTTAAATTAAATAATATTTTAAATAAATAACTGTTACAAGATTATAAAAATAAATGCTTTTAATGTTAGATAAATGTTAAGCACCGTTATGATACTCGTCTCAATTAAGAATGCAGCATACACATCTTTTTGAGACACTTTAAAATTCAAGGATGCAATAATGCACCTTAAAAAAATATTTTTCTAAAATTTGTTTTCACCGATTTATTTAATATAAGATAATAGACAAGTTTTTAGTATATTAAAAAATGAGCGAATTTTGGCCTTAACACAATTTGTCGAAATAATTTTAGTTAAGTATAAGTCAATAAAAGCGACCGTGCTAGAACCACGGGATTCGAAGGGCGCCTCACACCTTCCCTTCGATCAACAAAATTCCTTACCCATTTTCCGTTATCGCAGACCAAATAAGAGTCATTTTCTTTTGATTAGGTATTCAAAAAAAAAAAGGTGACTTGGAACACCAAAACTCAATTTCAAGTGGCGACTCTGTAAATAACTTAATCCCTATTCAATATCGTCACTTTAATTGAAAAAACCCTTCGACTCGGCTCTCGAGCGAAAAAAAGGGTGTGACACTGAGTTGTTGGACTAAGGCGAATATCATTACTTTTGCAGAAATACTCGATTCAATTGAATCAATCTCATCCTATATTAATTTCCGGTATCGTTCATTGCCATATGATATATGGGAATGTGAGATACATGAAGCAAGGGGACAAAGAGATAACCAAGCATATCCATGTCTGATTTTGAAAGCTACAAGGAAAAGACTAATATATATCATCGACCCCATCTCTGTCCCATACTTTTAAAGTATGTTTTACTTTACACTACTCAGACACTATATGTGTGCATGGAACTTCATCCATCTGATTTTAAATGTCCATGAAAATCAATGTCAGTGTTAATTAGGTGCAATGTATGATTGTCAAGTCTGAAATAACAAGCTAGAGTTTGCAGTTGCCCATGCCCTGTTGACAACACCTAATTTACAAGTGTTCAACTTTTGTATACTAATCGTGTGAAATTGTTTAACGCTAATATGTGAGGTGAAAGATAATTTCTGGTAACTAATCATAACATTAACGACCCGTTTGGTAGGGTGGATTATTTTCATAATCCATGAATTAAATGGTGGGATTACTTAATACATTGTTTGGTAGCAATTTTGAACTTATGTGTAACTTATACATCATACATGGTATTATAGAGTGTATAACTAATACACCCAATTTGGTGGTATTAGTAATCCATGGATAAATATGTGTCAAGACAAAAACGCCCTCAAATTTCTTTAATTCTTTTTCTAAATCTTTTCAATTTATTCAATGTGAGTTATTTCTTTTCAATTTATCAAGATAATAATATCCCTCCAAATAATTTTAGTCATAAAAAAACTACTCCATTAACTTAAAAATTACATATTGGTCAAAATCCAAAAATAAATTGCATGATTGCATACAAACTTTAATTTTGTAAATAGGATATTCATAAATAAAAATATTTTTCTAATTAGCCTTAACACTTTACGGAACACAAATTTATGTTAATTATAATTCTATTGTCTCATTCAAAAGTTATAATATGTCAAGGGTATTTTTGTAAACAAACAATATTTTTTTTAAAATATAACAATACATATTATTTTATACATCAAACCAAACACTGCATAAAAAATAATCCCAGTATTACTAATCCCTGCACTATTAATCTCAGCATTACTAATACAACCTATTCAGTATTGTCATCAAGGAGCTTCTGAGGAAGATACAATCTTAGAAAGAGGGGGTTAAGGAGTTTACTTTTGTTAACCAGTAATTAAGAAGGAAGGGAAAGTTGGTTGTGGGGGATGATCCAGCACTGAAAGAAGAGATTCTGCAGATATGGCATGCAAAACCTATTGGTGGTCACTCGGGGGTCGAAAACACTTACAAGAAGATCTCAAGTTTGTTCTATTGGAAGTTCTTAAAAGAAGATGTGAATAAATTTGTGGAGAGCTGTACAACTTGCCAGAGAAGTATGATAGTGCTGCTTATCCAGGCTTACTCCAACCATTGCAAATACCATATAAAGCATGGGCTAGTGTGAGTATGGATTTCATTGATGGTTTACCTAAATCCATAGGTAAAACTACTATATTAGTGGTGGTTGATAGGCTTACCAAATATGGGTATTTTTTTGGCAATTGTTCATCCATATACAATAAGTTCTGTAGTTCAGTTGTACCTAGATCAAATCTTCAAGTTACATGGGATGCCAGAGAACATCATCAGTGATAGGGATCCAATATTTATGAGCAAGGTTTGGAAAGATTTGTTTGCAATACAGGGTGTGACTCTAAGTACCTCTACGACTTACCATCCTCAAACAGATGGGCAACAGAGGTACTTAATAGAACAGTGGAAACCTATCTGAGGTGTTTTTGTGCTGACAGTTAAAAAGATTGGGTCAAATTTTTGTCACTTACTGAATGGTGGTATAATACCACGATTCTGTCAGGTATGCAAACTACACCCTATGAAGCCCTTTATGGCCAACCCCTACCAATTCAAATCCCATAAGTTCCAGGAGATGCAGCAGAGGAATAGGTGGACAGGAGTCTCATCACTAGAGAACTCAAGGTTGAGTTGCTTAAGTTTCACATCACTAGAGCTCAACAGAAAATGGTTTCCTTAGTTAATCAACACAGGACTGATAGACAATTTACAGAAGGTGATTGGGTGTATTTGAAGATTCAACCATACAGGCAGTTCACTATGTCCAACAAACATTTCTCTAATCTACCAGCTAAGTATTATGGACTTTATCAAGTTTTGCAAATGATAGTTCCAGTGCCTGCTGATTTTAATCACCCCCCAATAGTGGATATATCTTCCCCTAATTGTGTGCAGCCTAAGGAAATTATTAAGAGAAGGATGATCAAGAGAGGAAACAAAGCTATTCCACAGGTTTTGGTACAGTGGGATCAGGGGTCAAAAGAAGATGCAACATGGGAAGATTATTCTACAATGAAGTTGAGGTTTCCAGATTTTGCTTCTTGAGGATAAGAAAACTGTTGAGGAAAGGGGAATGATGCAAGAATGAGGTTGGAAAGCTGTGAAGAGTAGTACTTCAGGCTTTGGAGCATGAACCTAGTAGTTATGTTAGTTAGAAGCTTAAATAATTCAGCTTTAGTTTATTTACAATTTAGTCCCAATAGGTTTTAAGTTCAAGTTTCGATTATGTTGCAATTCCCAGCTATGTTTGAGTGATTGGGCATTTTTAGGTCCGCTGAAGGACATTTAATGTTTAGTACTAGGAGAGCCAGCTGGAACTTGTACAATACTCTTTTTATAGATGTTCTTTTTATCTTTATCCTATTTCCCTTTCACTGTTTTATTGTTGTTACTGCTTCTTCTTCCTTACCTCACAACACTCTCATCCATCAAGAGAAGTAAAAAAGTCTCTCTCTTCTCTCTATTTATTCTTCTTGTTCTTTCTTTATATTTAATAATACATTACTCCGAGAGGTGTTGAGAGGTGAATCCAACGTTTACAATGACTCCAACGAGTAAGGAAAACACAAGGACGTAATTCAATGACTCAAAAGAATTAAGACACCAAATGATAGTGAAATCAATCCAGAACACGGAAACAAGATACAAAACACAAGAACAAAAAGAGAACACAACACCCAAAGAGGAGACACAACATGTAGGACCTCCTTTTGGTAACAAACCAGCCACCAACTCAACAATAACAAGAAAAATCACACCAAGGCAGCAACTACACGAGATGAACTATTTTAAGAGGAGTAATAACACAGATAACAAGAATCAATGGTTTCACTAATAATAACAACAAACGATTACAAGAAGTAAAAATAGGTAGTGAGACATCAACTCTTACAAGAACTAAAAACCTAAGTGTATTTCAAACACCAAGACCCTTAATAAATGTATAAAGCAACACCTACACTTTTCCAATGACATAAGAGGGTGTGAGCCACTCAAGCACCAAGGTTTCGAACCAAGTTTTGCAACACTAGTGATTCCACACTAGTATCACCCTCATTTCGATTTTGGTGGCTTTTCCAAGCCCTAAACTAAGATGGCCAAAAGGTCCCTCCACTAAGGGGAGCCCATCAAGTGTTAGGCGTGGACTGATTTTTGTGTGTTTTGGGCCTTTTTTACACTTCAATTGCACGCACCAAGTCTCGGGTCTAACACGCCCTCTCTTAAGTCCATATCCGTAATTATTCTTGTATCACTTCCCGCACCCTCCACCCAACACCAACACCACAACATCATCCAGCAAACTATTCCCCTCCCAAACCCTCCACCCCCTACCTAGCACTACCATTCCCCTCCCGTCTTCATCGTCCCCCACTTCCCACCCAACACCACCATTCCCCTCCCCCTTCTCCCCCAAACAAAAACTCACTTCGACGCCTCCTTCCTTTGGCAAAAATTTCACAAGTTACGAGGTAAAATATACTCTTTTAGAAAAGACATGTTGCGCCCTAACTTGGATTGCTCAGAAGTTGAAGCACTATCTTTTGTCCTACAAAACCTACCTCATATCTCGAATAGATCCTTTGAAGTATATTTTTCAAAAACCTATGCCCATAGGCAGATTGGCGAAGTGGCAGATTTTACTTACAGAATTCGACATTATGTATGTTACATGTACCGCTATGAAAGCACAAGCATTGGCCGATCATTTGGCAGAGAACCCAGTTGACAATGATTATGAGTCTTTGCGAACTTACTTTCCAGATGAAGAGATAAATTCAATTGAGGAAGAAGTTCAAGATGATATATAAGCGTGGAAATGATATTTTAATAGGGCAGTCAATGTCAAAGGAGTAGGAATTGGGGCAGTTCTTGTCTCACCGACCGGGCATCATCATCCCGCCACAGCACGACTCCGTTTCTTGTGTACTAATAACACAGCAGAATATGAAGCTTGCATCATGGGGTTAAATATGGCAATATATCTAGGTGTACACAAGTTAGTGGTGTTGGGAGATTCCGAATTACTCATTCGACAAATTCAAGGTGAATGGGAAATGAGAGATATCAAGCTCATTCTATACAAACAGTTCTTAGAGGACCTTAGCAAAGGGTTAAAGTCTATCGAGTTTAGACATATCCCCAGATCCCATAATGATCTGGCTGATGCCCTGGCTACCCTAGCTTCCATGCTCCCATACCCAGGAAATACGCATCTCGACCCATTAGAGATACAGATACGAGATCAACATGGTTATTGCAATATAATTGATTCAGAACCAGATAATGAACCTTGGTACTATGTTATCAAACGCTTCCTAAAGTTAAAAGAATATCCAATACACGCCAATGCAGATAAAAAAAGGACCATTAGGAGACTTGCTAATGGTTTCTTCTTAAGTGGGAAGATTCTGTACAAACGAATCCCAGACTTGAACTTGTTGAGATGTGTTAATATTCAAGAAGCTGAAAGAATCATGAATGAGGTACATTCGGGGGTATGTGGTTCGCATATGAATGGCTATGTTTTAGCAAAGAAGATTATGCGGGCAGGATATTATTGGTTAACTATGGAGCGAGATTGCTTTTGTTTTGTTCGCAAGTGTCATCACTGTCAAATTCATGGTGATTTGATTCACTCGCCACCTTCAGAGCTGCATCCTATGTCTGCTCCTTGGCCATTCATTGCTTGGGGCATGGATGTAATCGGTCCAATAGAACCAAAAGCTTCTAATGGGCATCGATTCATACTGGTCGCTATTGACTATTTCACCAAATGGGTAGAAGCTGCTACTTTCAAATCATTCACGAAGAAAATAGTTGTGGATTTTGTTCATTCGAACATCATATGTCGTTTTGGTATACCAAAGTCCATTGTCACAGACAATGCAACTAATCTCAATAGTTATCTAATGAAGGAGGTTTGTGAGCAATTCAAGATCGTGCATCATCATTCTACCTCTTACCGTCCTAAAGCAAATGGAGCCGTTGAAGCAGCAAATAAGAATATTAAAAAGATTCTTAGGAAAATGGTCCAAGGATCTCGACAGTGGCATGAGAAATTACCATTTGCTCTTTTAGGATATCTTACAACTATTCGTACATCGACTGGCGCAACTCCTTATTTACTAGTCTATGGGACTGAAGCTCTGATACCCGCAGAAGTCGAAATTCCCTAGCTTCGAATCATTAGTGAAGCCGAAATTGACGATACTGAATGGGTCAAATCTAGACTAGAACAATTATCGTTAATAGATGAAAAAAGGTTGACGGCAGTTTGCTTTGGTCAATTATACCAGAAGAGGATGGCGCGAGCTTACAATAAGAAGGTACGTCCTAGAAAATTCGAGGCCAGCCAACTTGTGGTAAAATGCATCCTTCCACACCAAGAAGAGGCTAAAGGAAAGTTTGCTCCAAACTGGCAAGGTCCATACATAGTTAAACAAGTATTATCAAATGGAGCTTTGCAACTTGCGGATCTGGACGAAAAAATGACAGAAAAAGCTATCAATGCCGATTCAATCAAAAGATATTATATTTGACACTCTTGTTCTTAACATTCTCAAGTTGAAATGATGAAAGGCCATCATTCTACTTAACTAAATGTCATTAATCCCTTGTCAGCCCTTCGAGCCTTATTTACCATTCCTTGCTTACCCTCTTTGGAGTCAAAAAAAAAAATATATATATAGAGAGAGAGAGAGAGAGAGATAATCCGTTAGCATTGAACTACGTTCGACCTGATTCCTAAATGGATACATAGGCAGCTCTATCTTGGGGTTCGGTCCGACAAAAGAAAAAGAAAAAAATCTTGGTATTTAAAATAAAAATAAAAATAAAAAAAGATGAGATATATATATCCTATTGTCACTTTTATATGGCTCTCAAGTTGTAATCTACCCTAAAAATCCTTTTCCCTTTGTCCATTAAAGACCTTCCGATCAATTTTTGAGAATGTCAAGCCTTGTGTGATATATATATACATAAAAAAAAAAAAAACTTGTAGGTGAAAACCCAGGGAGACACCACAAGATATCAAAAAAAAATCTTATTGGTGAAAACCCTCAAGGGCGCCATAAGACAATGATGAACGAGACAATCCAAATTAGAGAGGTCAATTGAGAAAATCCCAGAAGGAATGACTTTAGTCAAGTAAAGTTTATCATGACAGGACAAAGATCAAGAAGGATGATTTGATTTGATTGAAAGGTGCAGCCTAATTCGAAATTAGACAGTTTTAAAGGATCAAATATCTACTCCAAATTGCGTGTCATGCGTTATTGAAGTCAATATACACCTCCAAATAAGCTTTTCTTACTTTAATGGTAGAAATACATTCTATTCAAACATAATTCTTTTATTCCTTCTTTTGATTTTTCCTTATTTCATTTTTTACAAACACCAAATACAAAATAAAGAAAAACGCGCAAAATTGACCATGGCTCCCAGTGAAATTGAGCAGAGATTATTGGGCGTTCACCACCTTGACAAGGACAGAGAGCCAGTTAAGATAAGTGTTACGAGTGAAGCATTTGAAAATGAAGATCAGAATCGTACTGAAACAAACAAAAATACAGCAGAATTTGAAAGACGAAGATTCAAGCTCGCCAACTAATTAGCTTAATCAATCAAATCAAGTTGTGCAAGGATAAGGCAAACCTCCAAGGGATTCAAGGCCATAAACCAACTGCCAAGTTTAAAACTCACAATTTTTTTTCTTTGCTTGAATAGGGGCAAAACAATATTGTGAAGTTTAGTGGGGAAAAAAAAAACAAGTATAGCAAAGTTAAGATTTCTTAATTTTTCTCTTTTTGTTACACTCCTATAATTCTAAGTTCATATCAATATAATTATAATTGTAATAATAAAACCCCTCATATACAAGAATGGGGCATTTTTTTTCTCTTTTCTAACAAAAAAAAAATCCTAACCTTTATTCGTCTTCATAGGGCGCTATCCCCTAGTTGACATCTTTTTCGTCTTCATAGGGCACCATCCCCTAGTTGAAATCTTTTTCGTCTTCATAGGGCATCATCCCCTAGTTGACATCCTATCTCGTCTTCATAGGGCGTCATCCCCTAGTTGACATCTTATCTCGTCTTCATAGGGCGTCATTCCCTAGTTGACATCTTATCTCGTCTTCATAGGGCACCATCAGCTAGTTGACATCTTTTTCGTCTTCATAGGGCACCATCCCCTAATTGACATCTTATCTCATCTTATCGTCTTCATAGGGCGCCATCCCCTAGTTGACATCTTATCTCATCTTCATAGGGCGTCATCCCCTAGTTGACATCTTATCTCGTCTTCATAGGGCGCCATCCCCTAGTTGACATCTTTTTCGTCTTCATAGGGCACCATCCCCTAGTTGACATCTTTTTCGTCTTCATAGGGCACCATCCCCTAGTTGACATCTTATCTCGTCTTCATAGGGCGATATCCCCTAGTTGATATCTTTTTCGTCTTCATAGGGCACCATCCCCTAGTTGACATCTTATCTCGTCTTCATAGGGCACCATCCCCTAGTTGACATTTTTTTCGTCTTCATAAGGCACCATCCCCTAGTTGACATCTTATCTCGTCTTCATAGGGCGTCATCCTCTAGCTGACATCTTATCTCGTCTTCATAGGGCGCCATCCCCCAGTTGACATCTTATCTCGTCTTCATAGGACACTATCCCCTAGTCAACATCCTATTTCGTCTTCATTGGGTGTCATCCCCTAGTTGACATCTTATTCGTCTTCATAGGGCACCTTCCCCTAGTTGACATCTTATCTCGTCTTCATAGGGCACCATCCCCTAGTTGACATCTTATTTCGTATTCATAGGGCGCCATCCCCTAGTTGACATCTTATTCGTCTTCATAGGGCACCTTCCCCTAGTTGACATCTTATCTCATCTTCATAGGGCACCATCCCCTAGTTGACATCTTACTTCGTCTTCATAGGGCGCTATCCCCTAGTTGACATCTTACCTCGTCTTCATAGGGTGCCTTCCCCTAGTGATATCTCATTCGTCTTCATAGGGCGTCATCCCCTAGTTGACATCTTATCTCGTCTTCATAGGGCGCCATCCCCTAGTTGACATCTTACCTCGTCTTCATAGGGCGCCTTCCCCTAGTTGACATCTTATCTCGTCTACATAGGGCGTCATCCCCTAGTTGACATCTTATCTCGTCTTCATAGGGCGTCATCCCCTAATTGGCATCTTATTCATCTTCATAGGGCGACATCCCCTAGTTGACATTTTAGGAAATAAACCTTCCTATGTTCTTTCTTCATGTCTTCACAGGGTATGACAATCCCTAGTCACATTTTTAGGAGCGAAAATCCTAATTCCTTTCCATGCATTCATTAGGCATAACTTCCTTTGGTTGCATTTTTAAGAATATGGTTCTTATTTTATCGCGCTCCTAGCCTAAATTTCTATCCATTCATTTATTTATTTACTTTTAAACTAGTTTATAGTTCTTCTAATAACTCACAAAATTTTCCTAGTGTAAACTAGGGCAAAAAAATTTGTTTGTTTTGTTTCGTCTTCTTTGATGGCTTGCAGGTTTCTGCAAAGCACAGGTTTATCCAAGAATGGAATTCCATCTCCGGTTAAAACATAGAAGAATGATCAATTTGAAGATAGTTAGAGTCAGCTTTGCATCCATAGCGGCCCAATATCTCAAGAGACATCTTTTTAACTTCTGATCAGGAGAACAAGCATCCAAAGTATTCTATGAACTGTTCTTTGGTAGAGTATCAATGACTCAATGCAAATTTCAAGTTCAAGTCTCAAATCTTAATTTCAAGATCAAAATTCTAAGATCAAGGTATCCACCAGAAGAAGGTGTGGCAATAACTAAAGATCTAAGAGGAAGATCGGAAGCAAGAGGATCAAGACAAATAGAATAGATAGAATCTTGTACTTTTATTTCCAGTTTCATTTTTTTGATGTAATAAAAGGAGCAACGAACCGGAAACTCGACGGGACCTCAATTCGACTCTCCAATTCATCCACTCATTCCTACACCCATTGGAACTACACGTGACCTGATTCTCTTATAACCCGAGATATGTAGGATGCCCAAAGCCAGGGCTCGGTCACACCTCTTTCCCACTTATTTACGTATTAATATTGAATAAAGGGTTAGGCCAAAAAATTAGTCATGTTTACTTCTTTGCTTGAAAATTCTTCATATTTCCAAGCAAAGAGGGGCATTCTGTAAACACCTAATTTTTTACCAAACCTAAGTATTTTTTGTCATTTTAGTTCTCAATTTTTTTAGGGTCTAAATAAGATATTTTAAATTTATCTTATTTTTACTAAATTTATTTTAAAAATTTAAAAAAAAAAAACTACAAAAATAGAGTCACATTTTAAATAAGTTTTTATTTTATTTCTTTATTTATTTTTTTATTTATTTTTAGAAAAAAAAAAGAAGAAATTTTTCTAAATTATATTTGTTTTCTTCTTTCAACTTTTAATAAAGAATGT
Source organism: Capsicum baccatum var. pendulum (assembly GCA_030864225.1). Taxonomy (NCBI): domain Eukaryota; kingdom Viridiplantae; phylum Streptophyta; class Magnoliopsida; order Solanales; family Solanaceae; genus Capsicum; species Capsicum baccatum. The sequence continues at coordinate 24,119,260 of CM061555.1, read as the reverse complement.
TGTGATATTAATATTTCTTAACCATATTCCTAAGACTAGCTAATTAACTTATCTTGTATTTTGTTAGTTTTAAATAGATTTTATTATTTTTATTTTATTTAAAATATTAATTAAAATAATAATATTAAAAAAAAAAAGATAATCCTAAACTACCCAAACCATCCACAAGTCCCACTCTCACAAAACCTCTCCCCTACTTTCCCATAACACACACACACGACACAAACACACACGGGGTAAAACAAAGCACACATACAGTATATATATAATACAACACATGCACACATGGACAAAAATAAAAAGAGAAGGACGTACGGAAAAAGCCAAAGAAAAGGAAAATAGCAAAGAAAAAAAATACACGGACAACAGGCAGAAGAAAAAAACAACAACAAAGAAAAGCTTAGAAAAAAATAACAACCAATTAATCCCTTTCGAGTTTTGAGGTTTTGTCTACATTCCGAGTTCCTGGTCCGTTCGTTTCTCTTATTGTAAATTAATTTTCGCAAGAGGTAACCTCTAATCTCTCTTGTATAATTTACTATTGTAATTGTACAAGACTTGATTTTAATAGTACTAAGTTTCCTCATGTTTTGTATTTGTTCGGCTTATTATTCTTCGACGTGATAATATAAAGTATGTTAAAATATTTTGATTTTCGTTAGATGTAGTATAAAACTTCCATAACATTTCATACTCTATTGTATGTTAAGTAATTACCGGACCCATTGTTATCTTCATATTTTGAAGTCTTAGTTACGATACATGTCTAGGTTGAAATAGAAACGTCATTCACAGTATGTGAGAAATATTAATATTGTAGTTTTACTATTTATGTACTAAATCATTATCCTAAAATTTAATAAAAAATATATTATTTTTGGTTGAATATCAATAAACTAAGCTAAACAAGGTATAGACTATCATGTGCACAGGATGTAAGTAAAAATTTGTTATTATAGAAATTGTTAAGGACACTGTACGGAAATCCTTTAGATGTATGGAATGACTAATCTCATTTATGTTTAATCCTTCTTGATGTTGTAACATTATTTAATATTTGTTTAATTTCTCGTTTTACAAAGTCATCCTAAACGTTGCAGGTTAGTAAAAGAAAACTTCTCCATGATTTCTACTTTCTGTATTTATTTATTTATTTATTTTCTTATTAAGTGCGCTAGGAAAACAAAAAAAAATGACACAGTAGTCCATTAAGGTTATAATCTTCGTAGCAACCATATGGTTTGATTTTACTATGTTGACACAATTACTAAGCATGTGAAAAATTAACAATTGCGCGGAGTATTGATGCTACTGGAATTGTGGACAGTGGGGTGTTTAAATGTTGATTTAAAAAAAAAAAAAGGGCAACAAAAAGAAAACATAATCATGAGGTATTTATTGCTAGTAGTGGTATGTTTGCTTTGATGACAATAATAACTCAACCACTAGGTTCGCTAAATTTCAGACACAATTGGGTATACCTTAAACCATTAATTGTTTCTTTGGTCTACATTCTCGATTAATTTGAATTGATAAAGAAAACAGTTACACACACAATACATGTAAGAATTTATTTCATAGTACGGTGTAAATATTTATGCAAATAAGTTTGAAAATTAAAATTTGCTTTACTGCATGTGATAATTAGTTTTCTTCATTAACTGTGCATGGAGGGTTCATTCTTATCAATTTGTGTTGAATGTGAATATTATGTAACCAATGGATTGCGGTTTTATTCAAAACATGTTATGAATAAATAAATTAAAAGAGAGGAAAAACCTATTGTAAGGGAGTGAATTCATAAAAGAATGAGTTAGGTTCTTATCCTCTAAATAATTAAGATTTAATATACAAGTGAAAATTAACGATGAAGTTGGAAAGCCCTGTTACCGATCATTCGTTATAATAAATTAACCTACCGTTTGAAGCCGATTGAATTGGGTTGAGTAGATTTTAAACCTATTAGGTGCTTATTTAGACTAGGAAAATGGGGACGACTCATAAATGCCTCAAAGTAAGGCTGTCTAACGGGCCGGGCCGGGTCAACCCGGAACCGGCCCCCTCTCTCTTACCGGGTTACGGGCCGGTTACGGGCCGGTTTTGGCCTTAACCGGGCCGGGCCGGTCCGGGCCGCACAGTAAAAAAAATAAAACCCACCCGGAACCGGCCCACTTAACCCAATCCGGTCAAACCCGGTAAAACCCGGTCAAAACCGGTCAAAACCGGTCAAAACCGGATAAAAACCGGTCAAATATACACTATATATACGCTATATACACAATATATACATTAAATATACACTTCTATAGAAGATATATACAATGTATACATTAAATATACACTTCTATAGAAGATATATACACGTGTATACGCACCATTCAATGTATATATACTACTACTTATAAAATATACTACATTATATATACATTACAATATGTATAGATATACTTATATACTAATTTATAAAACATATACACATGTATAGGTTAAGTATACACTTCTATAGAAGATATATACACATGTATACGCACCATTCAATGTATATATACTACTACTTATAAAATATACTACATTATATATACATTACAATATGTATAGATATACTTATATACTAATTTATAAAACATATACACATGTATACGTTAAATATACACTTCTATAGAAGATATATACACGTGTTTATGCACCATTCAATGTATATATACTACTACTTATGCAATATACTACATTATATATACATTACAATATGTATAGATATACTTATATACTAATTTATAAAACATATACACATGTATACGTTAAATATACACTTCTATAGAAGATATATACACGTGTTTATGCACCATTCAATGTATATACACTACTACTTATAAAATATACTACATTATATATACATTACAATATGTATAGATATACTTATATACTAATTTATAAAACATATACACATGTATACGTTAAATATACACTTCAATAGAAGATATATACACGTGTTTATGCACCATTCAATGTATATACACTACTACTTATAAAATATACTACATTATATATACATTACAATAAGTATAGATATACTTATATACTAATTTATAAAACATATACACATGTATACGTTAAATATACACTTCTATAGAAGATATACACATGTATACGCACCATTCAATGTATATATACTACTACTTATAAAATATACTACATTATATATACATTACAATATGTATAGATATACTTATATACTAATTTATAAAACATATACACATGTATACGTTAAATATATACTTCTATAGAAGATATATTCACGTGTATACACACTATTCAATGTATATACACTACTACTTATAAAATATACTACATTATATATACATTACAATATGTATAGATATACTTATATACTAATTTATAAAACATATACACATGTATACGTTAAATATACACTTCAATAGAAGATATATACACGTGTTTATGCACCATTCAATGTATATACACTACTACTTATAAAATATACTACATTATATATACATTACAATATGTATAGATATACTTATATACTAATTTATAAAACATATACACATGTATACGTTAAATATATACTTCTATAGAAGATATATACACGTGTTTATGCACCATTCAATGTATATACACTACTACTTATAAAATATACTACATTATATATACATTACAATATTTATAGATATACTTATATACTAATTTATAAAACATATACACATGTATACATTAAATATACACTTCTGTAGAAGATATATACACGTGTATACATTAAATATACACTTCTGTAGAAGATATATACAAATGTATACATTAAGTATACACTTCTATAGAAGATATATATAATGTATACATTAAATATACACTTCTTTAGAAGATATATACACGTGTATACATTAAATATACACTTCTATAAAAGATATATACACATGTATACATTAAATATACACTTCTATAGAAGATATATATAATGTATACATTAAATATACACTTCTATAGAAGATATTAAAACTTTAAATTGATAAATAAAAAAAAATAAAAAACAACAACTAAGGAGTGAATGAATTTGTGGAATTTTATTGATTGCAAAATGATCCAAAATTTATAATTTACATGAATGAAAAATCTATAAATTATGCATCATTTTTTCCAACTCATTCATGTTAATATTAATTGGAATTTGCATAGGATAGTCGAAGTCAACGGGGGCAAACCCATGCATTGGACTTGATTCTGTTGAGTTCTCCCGTGAAGTCATTATTTCTTCAAGTTTGAGGTCGTCGCTTGGCTCTGGTTCCATTCCTTGGTTTCTTCTTTCTGCTCTAATCCAGTCTCTAAGGCAAACTAAAACATTCATTGCGTTGCTTCCCAATGAGTGTCGGTTGTCTCCAAGCTGCTGTCGTCCCTGACTGAAGGCGCTCTCTGATGCAACGGTTGACATTGGAACATTCAAGATATCTCTGGCTAATCTTGAAAGTACAGGATATTGTGATTCATTATTTCTCCACCAATCCAGCGAGTTGATCCGTCGTCTGCGATCCTCTGGTGGCGTCCGCAGATAATATTTCAGCTCCTCCCGATAAGTTGATGTGTAAGCTCTCTCATCCACACTGTTCCAACAAGATAAATCATAAAACGAATCAGGAAAACCACTATGTGCCGACCTTTTAGAAGATGATGGCTCCTCGGGAGGATGAGGAGCGACAGTTGGACTGATATTTGTAGGTACGGCTGAATCAAATAAATCAGCATAGTGATTATATAATTTTTCTATATAATCTTTTGCATCAGCCGTAGCCGTCCACAAATCAGGCTGCTCTTGTTCAGACTCACGGTTAGTATTTATTTCTAAGTTAGTATAAATAAGCGTACTAAAGTGACACATATGATTAAATTTCATGCAAGGATTTAAAATAGCACCAATCATGTAAATAGGGGGAATCGGGAAGAAATATTTTTTAAATTTCATAAACATAGCGCCAACAGCTTCTTTATAACCTTCTTTATTTTTATATTGTTGGAGCAAACCAGAAATATCGGCTATATATGCCAAAATATTACAAACAGTAGGATAGTATGCACCGGAAAATTCAACCATAGCTACATAAAATTTTTCTAAAAATTTAACAAGATCATTAATTATAACCCAATCAGAATTATGTAACATGCAATCAGCAGAATCAGCAAAAGAACCACAGTGTTGGTTAAAAGTTAGTGTAATAGGAATTCTATATTTATAACAAGTTTTTAAAAATTCATACGTAGAATTCCATCTAATATCAATTTCCTCAGGCATTAAAATCGGTGTAAGTCCATTTTCTTAACATTTAACTTTAAATTCTTTAATTCTCGCTCTACGATTATTTCCTTGAATGAAACCTACGGCAAGACGAATTTTTTCAATATAAACCTCAAAAAAGTCAAGACCATCTTTTACAATTAAATTATAGATATGACATGCACACTTAATATGGAAAATTTCAGGAAAGGGTGGAGATAACGTAGATTTTATTTTTGTTATAGCATTCTTGTTGTTAGAAGCATTATCAAAAGCAATACATAAAATTTTATTTTCTATACCATAATATCCGGCAATTTTAATAATAGAATCAGAAATAAATTGTCCAGTATGCTTGCGATCTTCATCATATAAAAAAGCAAGAATACGTTTTTGCATTATGAAATTACTATCCATCCAATGACAAGTAACAGTTAAATAATCATTTTTATTAACAGCACGACCAAGATCAGAAGTTAGGGACAATCTACATTGAATATTTTTTAAGAATGTTGATAAATAAAAACAATATTGTGAATGGAGTTTAAAAATATCAGACCGACAAGTAGTTCTAGGAATACCATTAAACATAGGATTATAAATTGCTTGTATATAACGGATAAAAGCATCAGAAGAAGGAAAAGTAAAAGGCAAACAACCCACAGCTACCATTTTAGCTATTTCTTCCCGGTCCCTCAATTTATTATACTTTTTCGCTACTTGACCGGTTGTTGGGTCCATTCTAGTTTGCGTTGACCCACCAACATCCCCACCACCTTTTGCAATATTTAACTCTCTTTTGTGATCTTCAGCTATATGTCTCATTAACGTACCCGTACCCCCTTGCTTACCGCCACTTCTATGCTTATATATTTGTTGACAAATATTGCACTGCACCTCAATATCTGATATACGTTCAAAAAATTGCCATGCAATACTAGTTCTTTTACGTGGTTTTGGGGCACTGGGAGGACGGGAAGGGAGATTAACTGATTCAGATCTAACGTTAGCATCTCCTACTGCGGGTGTTTCAGCAATATTTTCATCATCTTCGTCTACATTAACTGCATCTACTTTATTTTCTTCTTCTATACCGTAATTTTCTTGAAATTCTACATAATCCATATCGTGAGCACCTACACCTATTTCTTCCTCAAAAGGTGTACCAAGCGGTACCGGAGGCGAAGGCACACGGGTATATCTATTACTTGAACTACCTCTACCGCTAATAATTCGCTTTTTACTACCACTACCGCTTCCGGGACAAAAATTTTTAACACCTTTAGCAGCGAGGTTTTTTAATTTATCCATAATATAAATTAAATTAAACTAAAAATATTCAAAATACACAAATATAACAAAATTAAATATTAAACAATTAATACAATAAATAAAAATTAAACGTAAGAGATGGAACGACAATACCAAATTTGGGAAGTATCCGAAGATTGCGACTTTAGAAACTTCCGCTCTTACTTTGTAAACGAAAAAATAAAAAATTAAAGTGAACACTTTAAGAAATTAAATATATTGAATATTTGAGAATTGAGAATTGAGATTTGAGAGAGAATGAGATTTGAGAGATTGGAAAATTGTGTGAGAAATGATTTGAAGTTGTAGGGTATTTATAGATTTATTTTGAGGATTAAAAAATATTTTATATTTTTTTTTTTTTTTTTTTTAATGAAATGGGCCCAAACTAGCCGTTTGGACCCAAAAACGGTAATATTACCGTTGGGCCAACGGCTAGTTTGGCCCAACAGAATTTTTTTTTTTTTTTTTTTTTTTTAATTTTTTTCGGTTACCGGGCCGGGCCGGGCCGGTTAACCGGCGGGCCTGGACCGGGTTGGTTCGGGCCGGGTTAACCGGGCCCAATTTTTTTAAAAAACCGGACCGGGACCCGGTACCCTAAAGCCCTAGGGCTTTCCGGGCCGGGTCAAACCGGTCCGGTTTGATGTTACGGGCCGGGTCGGGCCGGGTCGGGCCGGGTCAGCCCGGCCCGTTTGACACCTTTACCTCAAAGGCGCAACAAATGTATCAAAACTTGTGGTATGACCGGAAAGTACTGCTACTGGCAAGCCACACATTAATATAATTAAATAATTTGAAGTAAATTCAAAGTAGGATGTAAGTAACTTTTAGGCTAACAAATATTATGTATCCAAGAGATTAATTTAAGCCAGACGTAAGTCATTAAAGCGACCGTGCTAGAACCCCGGGACTCGAGGGGTGCCTAACACCTTCCTCTCGGTCAACAGAATTCCTTATCCAGATTTCTAGTTCGCAGATCAAAAAAATAAAAATTAAGGAGTCATTTCCTTTTGAATAGGGATTCAATAAGGTGACTTGGAACACCCGAACTCAATTCCAAGTGGGGACTCTGTAAATAAAATAATCCCTTTTCAAAACGTCACTTTAACTGAAAAAACCCATTTTCTCTAAAACCAATTCCCTAGCGAGGTCGGATGCGGTGAAAAACAGGGGGTGTGACAACTGCATAAAAAATAATCCCAGTATTACTAATCCCTGCACTATTAATCTCAGCATTACTAATACAATCTATTCAGTATTATATTATACACTCTATCAAACGACCCTAACTGTAATAAGTAATCTAAACATAATAATTAGATAAGAAACTTTAATTTTATTACTGAATATCACTGGTTATATTGCATTGATGTTACGAAACTTTTGTTTAAACCGTCAGTGGATATAAAGTCAAATCCAAGTTATAATTTACTTTTGCCAATTATTCCTTTTTGGGCATTAATTTAGTGAATGATCCTCCTCCATCACCACCCCCCACTCCTCAAACCCCCACCAAGCCCAAATATATAAAGTTATAAACCTTATAAACTATAAATATTAACGAGTAGAAAATTAAAATATGGTCTAAGATGTATTATTAGATGTTTAACGACAATCTCAAGTTTTATTATTAGTCTGATTCTGTATTTTCACAATTGATGCAAACGCATTAAAATGGAGGATCCCCCACCAGAACTGCCAACTTTTGAACCATAGAACTAGGGGTGTACATAGGTCGGGTTTGTTCAGTTTTTTATTAAAATATAACCAAACCAATAATGTCGATTTTCTAAATCTATAAACCAAATCAAACCTATATGCAATCGGTTTTTTCTATTTCGATTTTAGTCAGGTTTTTTCGATTTTTTTGATTTTCTCGGTGTTTTACAATTATAATGTGATTGAAGAAAAAAATTAAATGTTTTCACTAAAAAGATTTAAAAAAATGGTCATAGAGTAGTTCCAATAAAAATTAAGTTGGTAAATTACTAAGACGTCTAAACAACTATCTCTCAAAGTAATATTATGTGGATACCTAAGTAGTTCAATTTCTAAATCACTAGTCATAGTAGCTTGTCTGAAAGTTTCCTTCACATAAAATGTGAGCACACAAAAGAATGAAGAATTAGACAACTTATTAAAAACTTAACTCCATAAGATAATTAATTATAACATATTTCCATAAAAAGAGAAAGAAAAGAAACAAATCTAAATCACAACTTGACGAATGACAAAAGTAAGATGAAAGTAAGATGAGAAAATAATGAGAACTCTCTAAAAACTTGGAAAGTAAAATGTAAAAAGTGAAGCAATGAAAGAGTTTTAGGTTTTTATATTAACTAGTTAAACCCCACGTGTCTCGCACGTGTAACATTTGATTATTTAAAATTAGATGATTTTGTCTATTGCAAAAAAATTTAATGAAGAGCAAAAAATTTAAATCACTTCTCAAAGATCCTTCACTCTTTAATAAAATAGTGCAAACATAAAATATGTTTTATTAAAATATTTAATAAATTTTCAATTCTTAAATATTGAAGAAATAATTTTGTCTAAAGCAGACACTTTTAACGAAGGATAAAAAGTTCAAATATTTATGAATACCGAATCAAATAAAAATGAAGTTGAAAAAAAAAAAAAACAAACTGAAATAGTTCGATTCGGTGTTCGATGTCTACTTTTTAAAATTGTAAATTAAAGAATTGCATTGAAATTTGATAAAATTGAATCAAAGAGCAGAACGTGTACTTCTAATCAACGCCTTAACAAAATAAATCGTGCTAATATGAATGAGAAATAATTCTTTTTTTTTAAAATACACCTTTAAATCCTCTCGTAATCGGCACGAAGTCTCAACCACACACTCACATAATTTTTCTTTACCTGCACATCATGCAAAAGCCAACAATTGAAATTACAAAAAATTATACGATAAAAAAACGTTAATAAAATATGCATAATATTTAATATTGTTGACCTACAAATTAAAAACTAATATTAGAGAACATAAAACTAATCTTCTCTTGAACATGCTCTTTAACAATTAAATTGTGAATGTTATTCTATTAGTTATTGAAAAAAAAGAATGCTCAATACATAGATGTACGATTTTTTTCCTTTTAAGAAAGAGTTGATGAAACATGGAAGAAATCTAATCTAATTTGAGAAACTTTTTTCATAAAAAACTAATTATTATAGAAAATTAAGACAAACGAAACTTAAAAGAAAAAAAAAATTAAGCACTCCTAATTAAATCAAAACCATACTTAAAAGAAAGAAATTAGGTCGTATGCTAACTACAATCTGACACTACTTATTTTTTTTTCTTTTTGGGGTGGGATGTGTTTTTTAGTAAAAATAGTTAAATAAGAATTTGATAAAATAATAAAAAGACATTTCTTATTATGTATTTAAAGTTTTTTAAAATTTAATACTTGTTAAAATTTTCTTATTCTAAGGCTTTTATCTTAAACTAATGGAAAAAGTATTAGTTGTCATTAATTCTGACGACTTCTAATAAGAAAAGGTTTTACCATAAATATATATTAATTAATTATTCACTTTTAAAAATTAGAAAAAAAATATTGAAAACACGATTTTGTCTAAAGCGAAAATTTGTAATGAAGGACAAAAAGTTCAAACAACATTTCTAAGGCCTTCACAATTTTAATATATTATAGATATAGATTATAGATATAAATATAGATATAGATATTGGGTTTTGTATTAATTTATTATTAATGAAAAAATACTATAATAATAAAAGTAATTAGAAAGTAGATTATAAGTAATATATTTTTACGTATAAAAAATTAAAATTATATATGTATTATGTCGGTTCGGTTTGATTTTATTTTTTCTAATACCAAACCAAACCAATTTTGTCAAGTGCAAACCATTCACTTTGCCAATTTTTTGTTAGCATCCATAGATGTGCAATTTTTCTATCATTTCTTAATGTCGTCATTAATTACTTTATACTCTGACCTAACAAATTGTCCTCTGAACAGTAAGTAAACTGCCTCTTCATCAGTAAACTATCACCTTCTCATAGTATAAAGGCTAAGAAAAGAAAAGAAAAGAAATCCACAACTGACTGCGGGAAGAAAACCAAGGAAATAAAATGTATCCAACATAAAACAATAGTCGTATTACACCTTTTGAGCTTTGATAATTTCATATTGTATTGGAAAACTACACATAACCTTATGGAACGCGATGGGCCTAGTTCCAATGACTAGGCAGGTAATGTTGAAGAATAGGAACAAGGTCAAGCAATGCTTTAGCGCGGGTGAATTGCTTCCAACAAAGCATTGTATCAACTGGTACCTAGCTAGCACCCAAACTAAAATCAACAACTATCATGTAACAAAGCTTTCGAATTTTCTTTGGAAGTTTCCGATTGGTATAGACTTAAACCTAGCTACTTTGGCATCATGCATAGGCGAATATATTTCTCCGAGAGATTCTTCCTCCGGTTACTCTCTTCATTGATGTAGACTTGCACTTGCTCTTTGCTCAATTGGCTTCATTGATGATAGGTTCCCAACTATCATACAAAATTCAACTTAGCATTGTTCTTTAGCAAGTCGATTCATTCATTTTGCTTTTATTTCATCAACTTTTCCTTAGATACTAGAAGAAAGGTAGCTTTGTGCTCAAAGCATCCCATGTTCACTCAAGGTCAAACGAGGGCAGCCCGATGCATGGCATACCACATTCATGTAAGGTCCACGGAAGAGCCGCATCATAAGGGGGTCTAATATAAGAACCCCACCCTGATGCACTTATCTGTGGTTGATCCACAGCTCAAACCTATAATCTATAATCACCAACTTTACAGGTGATCCAAGGCCCTCTGGCGGCCATTGTTGTAAACTCAATAAAGAAAAAACAACAAAAAGAGGTGTTGTAAACTCAATACAGAAAAAACAAAAAGATAAATGATCTATCAGACAGCCGTGAGACCACCTTCGACCTGTTGCCAGGTCCAAGAATGATCATTTACTGTTCCACAAGCTCAACGAGCCATAAGTGGTTGTTAATCACGCTCTAGTCACACGGCCTTGCGGCAGACTTGATTTCCTGTCTCCTTAGAAGGCCAAGGATACAGTGGTACAAGCCTATAGAACGAATCCTGTTCAAGTAAGGTCGTGCCCAACGCTCGTTGTATGAAACTTTATAAACCTAGAAGTTATGTGTTAAACTTCCAATGTGGGAGAAATAAAGTGCGCAACTTTGCTGGCAGTGACATTTGTGCTACATTTACTCCCATTCAACTGAAAAACAGATTAATAAATGGGAGCTTTAATCTTTAGGCTTTGATTCTTTATAGAAAAACTAATCATGTACTACTCCATTCATTTCAAAATAGTTGTGATATTTCATCTCTTAAGAGTTAATTTGACTAATTTTCAAAGTTAAATTAGATTAAATTGATTCTGTATTTTAAAAATTAAAATTTAGATATTTGAAACAATACGAGGAGTATTATAAATTACAGTTTTTCTCATATCAATATGATAAAAAAGATACATCTAAAATATTAGACAAAGTTCATATCGTTTCACTTTCAAAAAGAAAATTGTAACAAATATTTTGTGAAATGGACGAGTAATAATTTATTGTAAGGTGAATATCTTCAATCTTATTAACTCACTAATCATCATATCATATCTATCTACATCCATGTCTACATCTACATCTACAATATATTAAGTAGCCATTTGATCATGAAAATTAAAAATTTTCGGAGTTGAAGTTGAAACTGGAGTTGAAATTGTGTTTGGCCATGTCTTTTTTGAAATTCTTTTTGACTTTTGAAAAAAAAAAAATTAAATATGATTTTATACCCTAACTTTTACAAACTATCAAAATCACCCAACTAAAATTTACCTACTAATGAAAAAAGAACACAATTATCCACTATTATAAAAATAATTACATTTACATAGTCATATTTAATGAATTTCAATTATGACATATATAATATTTACATTAATAGCCGTTTTCTCATATTTGAAAATTTTAAATATGGATGTTATATTCACAGATCACTGCTTCCTATTTTTTAGGTAACAAATATTATCTTTCAAACAAATTTATTTATTTAGGAATTTATTTAATTTATTTCCTTCATTTTTCGTTCCTAAAAAATAGGAAATGATGAGTTGTTATTAAATTTTAGGGTGCCGCTAATTTATTTCTTTAATTTTCTTATACATGAAAGATTTTACTGTGTGTGAATAAATTATTTCTACGTAAAACATGCTTTGCATATTTATGGTATATTATATCATAGACCATAAATATATAAATATGCTTAGTATATTTCTTTATACTTTGTATTTTTATATATGTATGTATGTATGTATATGGTATATACATGGTATAAACTTCATATATAACATACTTTGTATATTTATATTATAAGAGTAAAATACATAATTACCCCCTGATCTTATCCGATTTTTGCAAAAAGACACCTAGACTTTCACTTCGACCTATTACCCCATGATTCTTTTTTATTTCGTTGCAAACACACCATTTTTCGCTGAATCTTAGTCACAATAAGGAGAGTGAAATACACGCGCCAATCAAGTGTTGTCACCCCACCCCTAATTGAACACCTCCACCTCCCCTCATCCAGCACCTTCCCTCTCCACCCCTCGCGTCCAGCACCTCCCCCCCCCCCTCGCCGCCTCGCGTCCAGCACTCTCCCCGTCCAATTTTTTTTGTTCAAATCAATTCAAAAATTAGTTTATAATTTAATTGAGTTTTTAAAGATAGTTAAATGAGCTGTAATGAAGCTTTAATGGAGCTTTAAAAAAAAAAAAGCTTCAATGAAAGAGCTTTAATGGTGACATTGTGTTGAAGAGCTTTAATGGCGTTGAAGAAGATATTGTGTTGAAGAAGAAATGGTGGGTAGTTAAATGATATGATTTAATTGCAAAATGGAGCTTTAATGATATGATTTAAAAAAAAAAAAACTTCAATGGAGGAGCTTTAATGGTGGCATTATGTTGAAGAAGAAATGGTGGGTTTATGGTGATGATGATGATGTTGTTGTTGTTGTAATTGATGTTGTTGAGTGATGACGATGAAGAAGAAGTTGAGGAAGAAGACAATGGTGGATGGGGGTTTGCGGGGGTAGGGTGGGGGGTATGAAATAATTTTTAAAAATAAATAAATATTATTTTTTTAAAAAAGAATATAAATTATATATTAAATTATTTTACACGTGGCAACTTGTAATTGGTCCAAAAAGTCAAATTTGAACCCTTTCACGCATCTGTGGAGCGTGTGTACACGCAGGGGGTCAAAATATTGTGTTTGCAACGAAATAAAGAAGAATCATGGGGTAATAGGTCAAAGTTAAAGTTTAGGTGTCTTTTTGCAAATCTCGGACAAGATCAATGGGGTAATTATGTATTTTCTCATATTATAAATATGCTTAGTATGTTTTTTAATATTTTGTATATTTATATATGTGTGTATATAGTATATACATGATATAAACTTTATATATAACATACTTTGTATATTTCTATTATATTATAAATATAATACTTTATATATTATGGGTATAAATATAAATTAGCAGTAAAATAATGTCTTAAATAAGGGATAAAAATAATGATGAGAGAGAAAAAGAAATATATATTAATTAGGATAGCATTAAGTTTTAAATTATAATTATCTTATTCTTTAAAACCACTACATACGTAATATTGAAAAAGTAATGTTATAAGGAGTGTTTTATGCAAAAATTTAAAAGATTGGGGTTATATGTAATAATAATAAAAGTTGAAATTGGAGTAAGAAAATTGTGAAAACAACAAAAACCTGTTTTCCCTTTTTTTAAAAAAAAATCAGAATTATTTTCCGAATTTTCATGGCCAAACACCACAATTTTCAACTCCGAAAAAAATTTTCGGAAAAAAGGAAAAACTTTTTATTGCCAAACGGGCCCTAAAAGTGTGAAACCCTTAGAAAATTAATTTAAATTTTTTGTCCTTTATTAAAAAACTCTCCTTTAGATAAAATTATTTTTTTACTTATTTCCCCCAATATAATTAAGGAGTCTTAAAATAAGATAGGAGAAAAAAATAATTTAAAAAATAAAAAAATCCTAAAACATATGATAAACATTATCTCATCAACATTTATGTATTTATTATTTTTCTAAGTTGATTGAGTTTTTTTGTTCTTAATGAAAAAATAAATAAATTATTATTTCATTACTCCCTCCATACCTTTTTAATTGCTCTTCTCATTTTTCGTAAGTCAATTTAATAAGTTTCAAAGCTAAATTAGATTACATTAATTTATTATTTTAGATCAAAATTTAGATATTCAAAAACTACATGAAAAGTATATAAGTTACAATTTTTAGAAAATTGATTTGATATTTTTGCCACTCTCCTTTAGATAAAATTGTCTTTTCACTTATTTCCTCTAATATAATTAAGGAGTCTTGAGATATAATAAGAGAAAAAAGTATAATTTAAAAATTAAGAAATCCTAAAACACATGATAAGAGTTCTAAATATTATTTCATCAATATTTATGTATTTATTATTTTTCTAAGTTGATAAATTTCTTTCTTCTTAATGAAAAAAGTTTACTATTTCATTTTCATTCCTTTTAAATTGCTCTCCTCATTTTTCGTAAGTTAATTTGACTCAGTTTTAAAGCTAAATTAGATTACATTAATTTATTTTTTTAGAACAAAATTTAGATATTCAAAAATTACATGAAAAGTACTATCAATTATAATTTTTAGAAAATTAATTTGAAATTTTTGCCCTTTATTAAAAGACGTTCCTTTAGACAAAACTTTCTTTTCCTTATTTCCTCCAATATAATTAAAGAGTCTTAAAATATGATATGAGAAAAAATATAATTTAAAAATTAAGAAATCCTAAAACACATGATAAAAGTTCTAAATATTATCTAATCAATATTTATACAACAACAACAACAATAAATTCAGTGTATTCCCACATAGTGGGTCTAGAAAGGGTGCTCATCAACATTTATGTATTTATTATTTTTCAAAGTTGATGGGTTTTTTTCTTCTTAATGAAAAGGCTACTATTTCATTACTCCCTCTATTCCTTTTTAGTTGCTCTTCTTATTTTTCATAAGTCATTTTGATTAAGTTTCAAAACTAAATTAGATTACAATAATTTATGTTTAAAATTAAAATTTAGAAATTCAAAAACTAAATGAATGGTGCTATAAATTACAATTTTTAGAAAATTGATTTGAAATTTTCGCTCTTTATTAAAAGACTTTCCTTTAGACAAAATTATTTTTTCACTCATTTCCCCTAATATAATTAAGAAGTCTTAAAAAATGGTAAGAGAAAATTGTTTTCGGAAATAGCATCAAGGTGGGCCAAAATGGTTTCCATTATGACCAAGAAGTTACCTACAAAACAATAAAAAACACATTAGTTGTACAAAAATATCCTCACTCTCTCTTTTTATTTCTTGTCTCTAGAATCCATCACACTCAATCTCACAAGTGTTGTAAGCTTGCTTGTACTCCGAGAGGTGTTGAGAGGTGAATCCAACGTTTACAATGACTCCAACGAGTAAGGAAAACACAAGGACGTATTACAATGATTCAAAAGAATTAAGACACCAAATGATAGTGAAATCAATCCACAACACGGAAACAAGACACAAAACACAAGAACAAAAAGAGAACACAACACCCGAAGAGGAGACACAACCCGTAGGACCTCCTTTTGGTAACAAACCAGCCACCAACTCAACAATAACAAGGAGAAATCACACCAAGGCAGCAACTACACGAGATGAACAAGAGGAGTAATAACAAAGATAACAAGAATCAATGGTTTCACTAATAACAACAACAAACGATTACAAGAAGTAAAAATAGGTAGTGAGACATCAGCTCTTACAAGAACTAAGAACCTAAGCGTATTTCAAACACTAAGACCCTTAATAGATGTAAAAAGCAACACTTACACTTTTTTAATGACACAAGAGGGTGTGAGTCACTCAAGCACCAAGGTTTCGAACCAAATTTTGCAACACTAGTGATTCCACACTAGTATCACCCTCATTTCGATTTTGGTGGCTTTTCCAAGCCCTAAACTAAGATGACCAAAAGTCCCTCCACTAAGGGACGCCCATCAAGTGTTAGGAGTGGACTGATTTTGATGTGTTTTGGGCCTTTTTTACACTTCAATTGCACGCACCAAATCTCGGGTCCAGCACGCCATCTCTTAAGTCCATATCCGTAATCATTCGTGTATCACTTCCCGCACCCTCCACCCAACACCAACTCCACAACATAGTCCAGCCAACCATTCCCCTCGCAAACCCTCCACCCCCACCTAGCACTACCATTCCCCTCCCGCCTTCATCGTCCCCCACTTCCCACCCAACACCACCATTCCCCTCCCCCTTCTCCCCCAAACAAAAACTCACTTCGACGCCCCCTTCCTTTGGCAAATAAATCGCCAACTCCAATATCAAGTCCTATAACATAACCACCTATTTTCATTGTAAATTATATTTTTTCCATGAAAATAGATATACATGTAGAAATTTACCTTTAAAAAGATATGAAGGAATAAGAATTTTATATCAATTGTTTTGATTATAAGATTGTCGTAACAATTATTTGATCAACTTTTTAGATTAATGGTAGTTGAGAAAGTATTGTGAGAGTTGGAATGGATTGAGAGTATGAAGAAAAGAAAATGAGGAGGAGGGGTTTTTTTTTTCCTTTGTTTTTTAAATATTATTTATATTAGCAGTAAAATAATGTCTTAAATAAGGGAGAAAATTAAATAAGGGATAAAAATAATGATGACAGAGAAAAAGAAATATATATTAATTAGGATAGCATTAAGTTTTAAATTATAATTATCTTATTCTTTAAACCACTACATACGTAATATTGAAAAAGTAATGTTATAAGGAGTGTTTTATGTAAAAATTTAAAAGATTGGGGTTATATGTAATAATAATAAAAGTTGAAATTGGAGTTAGAAAATTGTGAAAACAACAAAAACCCATTTTCCCTTTTAAAAAAAAAATCAAAATTATTTTCCGAATTTTCATGGCCAAACACTACAATTTTCAACTCCGAAAAAAAATTTCGGAAAAAAGGAAAAACTTTTCATTGCCAAACGGGCCCTAAAAGTGTGAAACCCTTAGAAAATTAATTTAAATTTTTGGTCTTTTATTAAAAAACTCTCCTTTAGATAAAATTATTTTTTTACTTATTTCCCCCAATATAATTAAGGAGTCTTAAAATAAGATAGGAGAAAAAAATAATTTAAAAAATAAAAAAATCCTAAAACATATGATAAACATTATCTCATCAACATTTATGTATTTATTATTTTTCTAAGTTGATGAGTTTTTTTGTTCTTAATGAAAAAAAAAAGTTATTATTTCATTACTCCCTCCATACCTTTTTAATTGCTCTTCTCATTTTTTATAAGTCAATTTAATTAAGTTTCTAAGCTAAATTAGATTACATTAATTTATTATTTTAGATCAAAATTTAGATATTCAAAAACTACATGAAAAGTATATAAGTTACAATTTTTAGAAAATTGATTTGATATTTTTGCCACTCTCCTTTAGATAAAATTGTCTTTTCACTTATTTCCTCTAATATAATTAAGGAGTCTTGAGATATAATAAGAGAAAAATGTATAATTTAAAAATTAAGAAATCCTAAAACACATGATAAGAGTTCTAAATATTATTTCATCAATATTTATGTATTTATTATTTTTCTAAGTTGATAAATTTCTTTCTTCTTAATGAAAAAAGTTTACTATTTCATTTTCATTCCTTTTAAATTGCTCTCCTCATTTTTCGTAAGTTAATTTGACTAAGTTTTAAAGCTAAATTAGATTACATTAATTTATTTTTTCAGAACAAAATTTAGATATTCAAAAATTACATGAAAAGTACTATAAATTACAATTTTTAGAAAATTAATTTGAAATTTTTGCCCTTTATTAAAAGACGTTCCTTTAGACAAAACTTTCTTTTCCTTATTTCCTCCAATATAATTAAAGAGTCTTAAAATATGATATGAAAAAAAAATATAATTTAAAAATTAAGAAATCCTAAAACACGTGATAAAAGTTTTAAATATTATCTAATCAACATTTATACAACAACAACAATAAATTCAGTATATTCCCACATAGTGGGTCTAGAAAGGGTGCTCATCAACATTTAAATACCTTTAAAAAGATATGAAGGAATAAGAATTTTATTATCAATTGTTTTGATTATAAGATTGTCGTAACAATTATTTGATCAACTTTTTAGATTAATGGTAGTTGAGAAAGTATTGTGAGAGTTGGAATGGATTGAGGGTATGAAGAAAAGAAAATGAGGAGGAGGGTTTTTTTTTTTCCTTTGTTTTTTAAATATTATTTATATTATATATATATATATTTTTAATACTTAATTTCTTATGTGTCACTTAAAAATGACGTGGCATGCCACGTGGAGTCGGTTGTATCACACCCATATTAATAATGAGAAAGGGGTTTAAAATATCATGTTTTGATGGATTTAAAAGTTCAGATGACAAAAAGGTAAGTAGAAGTGTCTACATTACAAACCCAGTCTAGTATAAGGGTCTATCTGATCATTTCGTCGATGACAAAAAGATAAGTAGAAGTGTCCACATTACAAACTCGGACAAGTACAAGGGTCCATCAGATCATTTCACCTAATATAAACTATAAACCTACTATGATTTTTCTTTTTGAGTGATCGTTATTGCTTCTGCATTCAAGTTCGCTACTTAACCAAAAAGAAAATAAGTTTGTTTTAGTAATAATGAATTTGAATTTGTTTTTACTTGTATTTTGTGTAGACTTTTATGCATAAAGATAGTATATATATATGTACATATGAAAATACGAAGAGAAGGTGAAGAAAATAATATTTTTCTCTCAGTTAAACCGATAAAAACCGTTAAGGTCCATAATCGCTAAATTGAGAATAGAGAACTAGTAACTTATTGGTTTGGTTATCGATTTAGCGTATTAACAAATCAAAAATCGATAAACCGAATCGAACCAACGATGCGTACCCTACAACATAGTCCCCAAAGAAATCTTGTTCAGGGAGAGATTATTCTCCCTTCTTTTTTTTTTTTTTTCATAATTGGTTGTTGCTTTTAATAACTTGGAGGGCTGAATACATTCATAATTTGATTTAGATTTTTTTTCTTACGTCAAAAAATTATATTGATAATATTGATTTGCTTTGCATTAATTTTGTAGATATCTTTAAGACGGATGGTGATGATAATACAGGTAAAATTGCTAGAAAAAATTGAAGACAAATTAAATTTAGAGGTCTTCTTTTGTTTAATCGGTTTTATGTACCAAATAAGAAACTTTTTTGATGCATTGAAGTTGAAAAACTCGAGACATCTGATTAGTGATGGAGGAACTTCAACTATTCCATCATAACCTATATTAACTGAGACATGTGAATTTGTCGATATAATCTCAAGACTCAATATCAAATCAGGCAAGCATTTTGATATCCTACGTATAATACTTAATAAGTGATTCACATCTATCGAATTTAACTAATTAATTGGATACTGAATTTTTAAGATGAACTTGAGGCAGACAATTTATTTTTAATTTTGTGAGAATCCTTTTCTTATATATTTTGCATTTAGATCATAACTATAAAAGTGTTAGTTCTCCAGTTCAGTAGATAATTTATTATTTTAATTTCCATCAAATTCAATTTTCTTTGTATGCTTTCAGCAAGATGTTTGATGAATTGCGTAATTGCATATATTCTTTTGGATCACGTGTTGGCTATATTGTATTAGTTAATTAATACAGTATGTTTTATATTGTAAATTTTTTCAATTTTCTGCTTTATGAAAATTGTTGACCATCACAAATTATTTGATGACAATTGTTAGATACTTGCAGTTCAATAATTCCGACAGAACATGAATATATGAAATTCAACTATGTAATATTTTACCAACTTTTTTGTAATGAATTGTGATAATCTTTTATATTGATGTACCACAAGTGTAACGCACATAGACTAAACTACTTATACTAAAAAGTTTAAAAGATTTGGGGCAAAACTGAATTACCATTTTACTCCTGCACTAAATTAAAATGTCATCTTTACCTTCAATCCTACAATATTCGTTAAGCTAATATTGTACCAAAAATTAATTGTGCGTTTTAATTTGTATGATGAATTAATATTAAAATGTGGGTTATTTATTACCCGAGAAGACAAAATGACTCCCAATTAAATTGTTCAATGAATTAGCCATGTACCTTCTATTCCTTTGAATCAGTAAATACAAATTCAAATTTAATACAGCCTCAGTTACCTTTTATCTGTCACCTTTACATTTTTCGAGGTTTAATTTATATTGATTTTGATTAATATTTTAAAATGAATAATTCAATATTTTAAATAAAAAATTTAGCTAGTCAAAACCTATACAAATAATGCTATAATTTGCAATTCATCTTATATTAGTACGATCAAAATTCTATAATTGGATTCAAATAATAAATCGTGGTGGTGGCAATGATGAAATCTTACTTCTGATAGTTTACAAGACTAGGAGAGAGATATATAGATGAAAAAGTGAAAAATGCCACGTGGTAAA
The DNA here is from genome assembly GCA_030864225.1 of Capsicum baccatum var. pendulum. Lineage (NCBI taxonomy): Eukaryota > Viridiplantae > Streptophyta > Magnoliopsida > Solanales > Solanaceae > Capsicum > Capsicum baccatum. The sequence continues at coordinate 24,097,980 of CM061555.1, read as the reverse complement.
AAAACAAAATAGGTTATTTCTCATCTCACACAAATATTGTGTGAAAATGAAAACGAAAACGAAAACAACAAATATTCGTACGGTACAACTTCAGCGGTCTTGTCTTCTCACTAATTGCAATTTTGAAAATGCTAGAGGTAGATCCAAGCAACCATCCATCTTTCTCCAAGCATTTGCTTGAACGAGGCTTTAATGATAAAATAGTAAGTTCATTTTTTTTCTAGTTTAGGTACATTTGCAGTACGTAGGAGTGTGTCTCTGCTAGTCGTAGTAGGCAAGTGTGTTTTATCTTTTGAAGTTTCGGTGATTTTTGTTGTTTCAGAGAGGTCGAGTGCGGTACTACTTTGTGGTAGACGTATTTTTTGTTATTATCTGTTGGTTTATTTCTATCTATTGTTCCTATTCTTGTATTATGTCATTTTTAAAAGAATATTTTTGTCTTGAGTCAGAGTCCGGAAACAACCTCGGTATTGATACTGACTGCGTGCACTTTACCCTCCACAGAGCTTGTGGGGAGATAATGGGTATGTTGTTGATAAAAAGACCATCTTTTTCCAAGCATTTACTTGAACAAGCCTTGATAAAATAGTAAGTTCATTTTCTATCAAGCAGGCAGCTGTTTTTTGTCTTGCTCGTAATGTCTTGGTCTTGGAGTTTTTGTGATTTTTGTTGTTTCAGAGACTGCTAGGAGTCCGTCCCATTTTATGTGTCACCTTTTGACCGGGCATGGAGTTTAAGAAATGAGTGATGACTTTGTAAAGTTTACAAAATTGTCTCTTAAAAGTTTACTTTTTAGCTGTCTTTTCTTATTAAGTGGGATCCAGTAAGGATAAAATGGGATGCTGCGATTAAGTAGTTATCAAATAAGGAAAGATGATTTTTTTTTTTGGAACGGACTAAAAAGAAATGACAACACATAAAATGGGACGGAGGGCTCACATTGTGAGGATATACTGAATATGTTGTTATTGTTGATAAAAAGTCCACATCTATATTGTTGCTTTGTAACTGAGTTTTCCTAACATCGTTGATGTGACTTGTTAGCGAATGCCGGGTGCTTTTGTTAAAGAAAACAAGAAGATGTTGGCGGAGACGGCCTTACTGAAAACGAATGAAGGGATGTTATGGGAAGTCAAGATAGCGAGGGAGACGTCTGATTACTTCATATGTAAAGCAGACTGGCCACGGTTTGTGGTGCATCATATGTTGGAGCTAGGGGACATGTTGATATTCTACCTCGTCGACAAGTCCACCTTCCATGTCATGCCCTACTCCAAAAAACCTTGTACCAACATTAGACATTTGGAGGATCTCAGCAGTTCCGAAGAAGAGGAAAAGAACACTGAATTTGGAACTTCAAGAGGATGTAAGAAAGTTAAAACTGAGCCAAAAGCATTGTCAGGTTAGCGTAGCACCTATCTCTTTTATACACTTTGTTCCTTGAAATAAAGTTTGTGTATTCACTTTTTTTTGTGTGTGTGTGCGCATTGTATTTCTGTGCATGTTTCGAAAGAAATTAAATTAGAACATTACAATTTAGACTATTGGGGGAGTCTCTTCTAGGGGCGGTGTCGCTCTTGTTGATGATTTGGATAAATAAGGACAACAAAATTCTGTTCCTATAAATTCACTAGCAAAAGCCCGTCAAGTTCATCACTTTGTTTCATTCAATTGAATCAGTCTCCAGTAGAGTTCCCCAATGGCTTTATCAATGCAGACACAAATTTTTCAAAGGAACTCCACCAATCAAGAATTGATAGGATGTCAAAGGCAATAAAAGAAATACCATTCAAGAAACAACAGATTCAAAAACCATTCGAAAAAGGTGATGAAGTTGAAGTGGCAAGCCAAGAAGATGGACTCATAGGTTCTTACTACACAGCAACTATTATTTCTCCCATTGGCTCTTATCTTTACAGAGTCAAGTACAAGACATTGTTTTCTGATGATGACTCTGTGCCACTAGAGGATGTTGTCACTGCATCCAAGGTCCGCCCTGTGCCACCTGATCAACGTAAAATATTGTCAGAAAACAACTTCCGTCTCTACGATGTGGTTGATTTATTTGCCAACGATGGATGGTGGTTTGGATTCATCAGTGGAATAGTTGGAGAAGAGTTGTATGTCTACTTCCCTACTACTGCAGATAACATTGCATATCCTCCTGATGTCTTGAGACTTCATCAAGAATGGTCTAATGGCAAGTGGATATTTCCTCCAGAACAAGGAGTTTTCAACTAGTACTGACTTTGGTTTTCAAAGGTTTAGGCTTGTTTGTCGTAGTACTAGTCTGTTTCTTGTAGTTCTTGCTTTTAGTATCTATCAATCATGTGTTGAGATTCCACCAGGAATGGTCTGATATCCTCCTGTTACTCTCTTCATTGATGTAGGCTTGCACTTGCATTTTACTAAATTGGCTTCTTGATAAGTTTCAACTATCATGCAAAATTCAACTTACCAATGTTTTCTAGAAAGTTGTTTTATTTTGCATTTTCTTTTTCCATCAAATTTTCCTTTGCTCCTAGAAGGTAATTAGAAAATGCACTTGGAGTCTCTAACTGCTGCAAAGTTCATAAGCATCATCCTTTGTTCAGTTAATGAATTTGACAGTCCCCCACTCTCGCTGATGTGATGTCTTGAATTTACCATCTTGTTTGTACTATAGCTACAGTTAGATGAATCAAAAACTAAAAAAGAATAAAATAGCATAAGGAAATCTAGTGGAGAAACAAATAGCGAATTGACCTTACCAAACACTCAATGTCTCATCTCCTATATCTATTAAGTATAGAGTGGAAGTGTAATAGTATGTAATTATCTGGTGTAGGGATGTAGCTAAATGGGAGGAAAAATGTGTGCGAGGAAGATGTGAAATCGGAAGGAAATAGCATATGATCAAGTGCCCATTGAAGAACATGCAAGTCAGTATTTCCAACAACTACATAAACATCATTAATTTCTGCATCTTCGCTTGTTAATGTACTACTCTTGCTATCTTGATCTCCGATCTCTTCTATTTCCCCAGACATCTCTTTCTATAAATCTTGGAGCTACTTGTTCTAAGTTCTGGTCCCTCTTCTCAGTTTTCATTTTTTTGTTGGTTGAAATAAAAATTTTATATCAACCAAGTGTAATATTTACAAAGCACCAGTTCCATTTGGACTCTAGAAACTAGATCTCAACATTTATCTACTTCACTATAGTTATACAGGTAGTAGTATCTGTCTAAGTAGGGAAACTATTCAGGCTATCTAGAATTCTTGACCATTTGCTCTGCTTTTGTCCTCAAATGTGAAGCTGGAACACAATCTGTCTAATTCTGTGATTAGGATCAGTACTGGTAGCTTGGAATCTTCTAGCATTCCTCTCAGCCCAAATGTGGTAAATGATAGCAGCAAAAAGGAGGAACCTCAGTGTGCCAGCTCTCGGACTATTGTTTTCTTCTACTATGGCTGGCTATCTCTACAAGGTAGACTAGCCACAGTTGACAGATTACATAAATGGGGAATCCAAGTGGCCGAGGAATGTGTTCTATGCATGTCTGATGATATGGAGACACTTTCTCACCTGTTTTTCACTTGCACTTACTCACATAGAATATGGGCATCTTCACCACATTGGATCGGTGAAAACAGTAGCATTTTACCTTGGGTGAAAACTGTGGTCTCTTCTCAGTTTTCATATCTTACCAAGGGTCCAAATTGCAGAAAACAGTAGAAGAAAACAAGGAAATGAAGCGCATTCAACATAAACAAACAGGTTAATGAACATGAGATTCATTTAGGAACAAGGACAAAAAATTTAACTGAAGATGCATATTTTGTTAAACATGTAAATTAGTAACAAACATCTGTTTCCAATTTGCAAAGTGAATCCAAAGAAGCAAATATACTGGTCTATTTTGGTCTACAGTTAATTAAAGTACTGGGAAAATAACTTGTCACATTCTTGCTTTCAATGTTTCAATAAAACTTTCTAGAAAAGCATATGCATTCAAGGAAATTCCTGTCAGAATGTCTTGGAATCTCAGGCTGCCTTCGACTAAAACTCTCTTTTGGTTGCTGTACTTCGCCTACCACTTTAACCTCACAGAATTCTGGTGCATTTTCTTGAACATATTCTCCTTTATATTGTCCCTTCCTCGCTCGCCTGAATTAGACAAATAATAGAATTATAGCAGTATAGCACAGTTGAACTCCGATAATTTCATGTTGTAGAGGAGAACTATGTTTACCTTGTGGAACGTGATAGCCTGGTTCCGATGACAAGGCTGGTAATTTTGACAACAGGAATTAGGTCAAGTAATGCTTTAGCTAGTGAATTGCTTTCGACAAGCATAGTATCAACTGGTACCTAGCAGCCAAAGTAAAATCAAGAACTGTCATGTAACAACATTTTGGATGTGAAGTTTCTGATTGATATAGACATGCACCTACTTTGGCATCATTGCATAGGCAAATATATTTCTCCAATAGATTCTTCCTCCGGTTACTCTCTTCATTGATGTAGACTTGCACTCGCTCTTTGCTCAATCGGCTTCTCGATAAGTTCCCAACTATCCCACAAAGTTCAACTTAGCTATGTTCTTTAGCAAGTTGTTTCGTTTTACTTTTATTTCATCAACTTTTCCTTGGTTCCTAGGAAAAGCTAGCTTGGTGCTCAAAACATTCCATATTCACGCAAGGTTGAATGAGCGACTCACCCAATTAGAGAGTGTAGTGCAAGCAAGTCAATTCTGATGCAAATATCAATTTCATTTTTGTTTTTCTCCCCATCAAAGTTCCCTTTGTTTCTAGCGGAGAAGAGGTCGGGTGGTACATGGCATCCCACATTCATGTAGGGTCCATGGAAGGAACACACCCTAAGGGGTTGTATGATAAGCACCCTTCCTTAATGCACTCGTCATTGGCTGATTCCACGACTGAAACCCATAATCTGTAGGTCACAGGTTTGAGCCGAAACTTTATCGGTGATCCCAGATTCCCTTCTTTCCTAGAATGTATACAGAAAAATGTACTTGGGGAAATCTGTAGGGAACTTATTCACATGTTAGCTAACAATAAACTCGCTAAAGACTAAGCGAAGAATCCTAGGATTCTTGAGCTGTTGAGCACCATCTTTCAGTTTCAATTAATTATCTCTGGAGAACAAAACATATTCATTAGTAACTTTGGAATTAACATTTAGTATGTATAGGTCCATCTACATCTTTCACTAATGAGACAGCATCAGCAACAAGAAAACTGAACCAGTATATACAATATATACCCTTCACGTTCTTGAGTTCCCTTATTTTTTAAATAAATCCACACTCTCCATATGTGACATATTCAATATACAGTCTTGTTTATGATATTGGTAAAGCTAGATGAACCAAAAACTGAAAAAGGAAATTGATAGCAATGACTCATCTCCTATGTATCTGTATTGACTTTTTTTTAGATAGATTTGGAGTGTAAGCATAAAAGTTACCTGGTGTTGGGATGTACTTAATGGTAGGAAAAATATGCACGAGGCAGATGCGAAATCCAGGGGAAATAGCATGATCAAGTGCCCATTGAAGAACATGCAAGTCATTTTTTCCGACAACTACATAAACTTCACCAGTTTCTGCATCTTTACTGCTCATTGTAGTACTCTTGATATCTTCTCCGACCTCTTCGATTTCCCCAGACATCTCTTTCTAAAGCTTGAATATAGCCGGTAATAATGATACTAGTTGTTCTCAGTTCTGGTCCTTATCTCAGTTTTCATCTCTTTCCAATAGGTCTAAAATGGGGAAAATAGTAGATGAAGGAAACAAGAGCAAATGCTTAAAGAATGATGGTGGTTTCTAGCAAAGACACCAATAAAATGAGAAAAGTCTTATACAGTAATTTTTTTGTCAAGTTCTACAGGGTTCCTGGACATGTCACAGTCTAAGTAACAAGTGTTCCTTTTATAATGCTTAAAGAATTTGAGGATTGAAGAAAAGAATGATGGTGCTTGCTAGCAAGGAAACCAATAAAATAAAAGTTAACATCTGCAGGGTTCTTAGACATGCCAAGAAACTTTTTTTAATATATGTTAGTAAATTGCTCTTGTATTCTCCTCTTGGACAGAAGCATTTGTTGTTGTTGTTCACTTTCGATATAAACATTTTTTCACGTGGGACAGTTCTCTTGGACCATATCGTACTTGTTCTGATAGTGCAAGTCAATTTCTAATGGTTGCAACTTGCAACCACTTGGTTTTCACTTTTCATGCTTAAAGGATCAAACTGAATGGTGTATGCAAGACGTGTAAGTCTAGTTAATGTAGAACTAGAAGTGTTTGTCACATAGAAGCACCAGTCCAACAGAACCCATAGTGAAGTGCTTGTTTAGGTCAGCCAAGTGCAAACCATTCATTTTCATTTTGGCAACAAGTTTTGTAACACGAAACTCGCTGACATTGTTGTTAACGAAAAAGCAAGAAGAGATGAGTCTGTCAGACAGCCATGAAACCATCTCAGACCTGCTTGCACACAGGCCTGAGAACGATCATCCACTGCACCACAAGTCGGGGACTCGAGGAGCCACGGGTGACTGTTACTCACGCTACTTCACCACAAATCGGGGACTCGAGGAGGAGCCACGGGTGACTGTTCACGCTACCTGCACCACACAACTCGAGGAGCCACGGGTGACAGTTAATCACGCTCTGATCACATGGCCAGATGTCATCAACCAGACTCCTTAGGAATCAAGGATACAGTGGGGTACGAGCCTGTAGAACAGATCCTGTTCTAGAAAGGTCGTGCCCGACTCGTCTCACACAAAGCCTTATAAGGCTGGAGCTTATGTGTTCCACTTCCGATGTGGGAGCAACATATTGGCACATTCTCCAAATCGCAACACCTCAAAGTTCAACAACAACAATGAGAGTTGTGCTAGATTTACTCCCAGTCAACTGTAAAAACAATCACTCCGTGATAAATTGAACTTGCTTTTCTGGTTTTTGATTCTTTATAGAAAAATTAATTAATGTACTGAGTGTAGACACGTAATTTTTGATCCTCCCTAAATTTTAACTTGTTTATCGATATTAAATATTTATATTTATAATTAATCATATATTATTTTGAATATTATTTTATTTTTAATATAATATAAATAATTAAATGAAATTAATTTTAGGATATTATTTTGTTTTATTCCAATAAAAAAAAAATAATACAAAAATTCAAAAATATTTTCCTTTTGAATTTTAAATAAATAAGCTAGCAAGTTTTAGTATTATTTAGTTATAGTTATTTAAAGCTATTTATGAATTTTATTATATTGTCTAAAATATAAATCAGTTATTGTTATATTTATATATTTATTATTATTATTTTATTTTATTTTTTCTAAATTTATTTATTATTTTTATTTATTTATTATTATTATTTTTACAAGTATTATTTTCTATTATTATTATTATTATGGAAAAAAAACACACGGAAGAGAAACAAGAAAAAAAAAAAAAAAGCCTTAGTGGAAAAAGAAGGAGAAAGACAGAACAACATTTGTAAAAAAAAAAAAAGGCAATAAACCAAAGAGAAAAAAAAAAGTGAAGGGAGAAAACGGATAAGAAGAAAAGAAAGAGGCAAAAACGAAATTGGAAGAAGAACAACTAGGAAGAAAGTTCATTTTTATTGTAGTTCGCGCCGTACGTCTCTATTTTATTTGTTGTTTCAAAATAATATTGATCAAATCGGATTAGCATTTTAAATAAGATAATTTTAAGGTTATTAGCACTTAAAAGTATAAAGTTATTTGTCATGTTAACATGCAAATTATTATATAAACCATGCATGCATGCAAAATAGAACAATTAATTAGTTTTTTTTTTAAAAAGAAGGAAAAATACAAACGTAAAAAGAGGGAGACAGAATGTTTGAAAACATGAAAAAGAGACTCTTTTGTTTATTTTTTATTTTCAGTACTAAAGAATTTGAAGATCGGATTTTAGGTTAATTTGATTTTTTTAATTAATTTAAATAACAAAAATATCTTATCCATTTTAAACAAAAAAGTAATTAACGTGCAATTATGGATATGTTTTATTTTCTTTTGAATAGGTTCATGTAATATTTTTTTTAATTTCTTTTAAATTATCAAGTGTAAAGATTCGATAAGTTAATTCATAATCTATTATTTAATAAGTTTTTTGTTTTATTTATCTTATTATTATTTTTTATTCTAATTAAGTATAAGAAACTTTCATGTTTAATTTGATTTAGTTTATATGACGTGATTTAAATATAACATTTGGGGAATTTTAATAGATATATTATTATTATTATTATTAATCATTAATAAAATTTATTGAATATTTATTAAATTATTTATTCTTTTAAAAATAAATTTTACTCATATTTTATTGTTTAAATTAAATAATATTTTAAATAAATAACTGTTACAAGATTATAAAAATAAATGCTTTTAATGTTAGATAAATGTTAAGCACCGTTAAGATACTCGTCTCAATTAACAATGCAGCATACACATCTTTTTGAGACACTTTAAAATTCAAGGATGCAATAATGCACCTTAAAAAAATATTTTTCTAAAATTTGTTTTCACCGATTTATTTAATATAAGATAATAGACAAGTTTTTAGTATATTAAAAAATGAGCGAATTTTGGCCTTAACACAATTTGTCGAAATAATTTTAGTTAAGTATAAGTCAATAAAAGCGACCGTGCTAGAACCACGGGATTCGAAGGGCGCCTCACACCTTCCCTTCGATCAACAAAATTCCTTACCCATTTTCCGTTATCGCAGACCAAATAAGAGTCATTTTCTTTTGATTAGGTATTCAAAAAAAAAAAGGTGACTTGGAACACCAAAACTCAATTTCAAGTGGCGACTCTGTAAATAACTTAATCCCTATTCAATATCGTCACTTTAATTGAAAAAACCCTTCGACTCGACTCTCGAGCGAAAAAAAGGGTGTGACACTGAGTTGTTGTACTAAGGCGAATATCATTACTTTTGCAGAAATACTCGATTCAATTGAATCAACCTCATCCTATATTAATTTCCGGTATCGTTCATTGCCATATGATATATGGGAATGTGAGATACATGAAGCAAGGGGACAAAGAGATAACCAAGCATATCCATGTCTGATTTTGAAAGCTACAAGGAAAAGACTAATATATATCATCGACCCCATCTCTGTCCCATACTTTTAAAGTATGTTTTACTTTACACTACTCAGACACTATATGTGTGCATGGAACTTCATCCATCTGATTTTAAATGTCCATGAAAATCAATGTCAGTGTTAATTAGGTGCAATGTATGATTGTCAAGTCTGAAATAACAAGCTAGAGTTTGCAGTTGCCCATGCCTTGTTGACAACACCTAATTTACAAGTGTTCAACTTTTGTATACTAATCGTGTGAAATTGTTTAACGCTAATATGTGAGGTGAAAGATAATTTCTGGTAACTAATCATAACATTAACGACCCGTTTGGTAGGGTGGATTATTTTCATAATCCATGAATTAAATGGTGGGATTACTTAATACATTGTTTGGTAGCAATTTTGAACTTATGTGTAACTTATACATCATACATGGTATTATAGAGTGTATAACTAATACACCCAACTTGGTGGTATTAGTAATCCATGGATAAATATGTGTCAAGACAAAAACGCCCTCAAATTTCTTTAATTCTTTTTCTAAATCTTTTCAATTTATTCAATGTGAGTTATTTCTTTTCAATTTATCAAGATAATAATATCCCTCCAAATAATTTTAGTCATAAAAAAACTACTCCATTAACTTAAAAATTACATATTGGTCAAAATCCAAAAATAAATTGCATGATTGCATACAAACTTTAATTTTGTAAATAGGATATTCATAAATAAAAATATTTTTCTAATTAGCCTTAACACTTTACGGAACACAAATTTATGTTAATTATAATTCTATTGTCTCATTCAAAAGTTATAATATGTCAAGGGTATTTTTGTAAACAAACAATATTTTTTTTAAAATATAACAATACATATTATTTTATACATCAAACCAAACACTGCATAAAAAATAATCCCAGTATTACTAATCCCTGCACTATTAATCTCAGCATTACTAATACAACCTATTCAGTATTGTCATCAAGGAGCTTCTGAGGAAGATACAATCTTAGAAAGAGGGGGTTAAGGAGTTTACTTTTGTTAACCAGTAATTAAGAAGGAAGGGAAAGTTGGTTGTGGGGGATGATCCAGCACTGAAAGAAGAGATTCTGTAGATATGGCATGCAAAACCTATTGGTGGTCACTCGGGGGTCGAAAACACTTACAAGAAGATCTCAAGTTTGTTCTATTGGAAGGTCTTAAAAGAAGATGTGAATAAATTTGTGGAGAGCTGTACAACTTGCCAGAGAAGTATGATAGTGCTGCTTATCCAGGCTTACTCCAACCATTGCAAATACCATATAAAGCATGGGCTAGTGTGAGTATGGATTTCATTGATGGTTTACCTAAATCCATAGGTAAAACTACTATATTAGTGGTGGTTGATAGGCTTACCAAATATGGGTATTTTTTTGGCAATTGTTCATCCATATACAATAAGTTCTGTAGTTCAGTTGTACCTAGATCAAATCTTCAAGTTACATGGGATGCCAGAGAACATCATCAGTGATAGGGATCCAATATTTATGAGCAAGGTTTGGAAAGATTTGTTTGCAATACAGGGTGTGACTCTAAGTACCTCTACGACTTACCATCCTCAAACAGATGGGCAACAGAGGTACTTAATAGAACAGTGGAAACCTATCTGAGGTGTTTTTGTGCTGACAGTTAAAAAGATTGGGTCAAATTTTTGTCACTTACTGAATGGTGGTATAATACCACGATTCTGTCAGGTATGCAAACTACACCCTATGAAGCCCTTTATGGCCAACCCCTACCAATTCAAATCCCATAAGTTCCAGGAGATGCAGCAGAGGAATAGGTGGACAGGAGTCTCATCACTAGAGAACTCAAGGTTGAGTTGCTTAAGTTTCACATCACTAGAGCTCAACAGAAAATGGTTTCCTTAGTTAATCAACACAGGACTGATAGACAATTTACAGAAGGTGATTGGGTGTATTTGAAGATTCAACCATACAGGCAGTTCACTATGTCCAACAAACATTTCTCTAATCTACCAGCTAAGTATTATGGACTTTATCAAGTTTTGCAAATGATAGTTCCAGTGCCTGCTGATTTTAATCACCCCCCAATAGTGGATATATCTTCCCCTAATTGTGTGCAGCCTAAGGAAATTATTAAGAGAAGGATGATCAAGAGAGGAAACAAAGCTATTCCACAGGTTTTGGTACAGTGGGATCAGGGGTCAAAAGAAGATGCAACATGGGAAGATTATTCTACAATGAAGTTGAGGTTTCCAGATTTTGCTTCTTGAGGATAAGAAAACTGTTGAGGAAAGGGGAATGATGCAAGAATGAGGTTGGAAAGCTGTGAAGAGTAGTACTTCAGGCTTTGGAGCATGAACCTAGTAGTTATGTTAGTTAGAAGCTTAAATAATTCAGCTTTAGTTTATTTACAATTTAGTCCCAATAGGTTTTAAGTTCAAGTTTCGATTATGTTGCAATTCCCAGCTATGTTTGAGTGATTGGGCATTTTTAGGTCCGCTGAAGGACATTTAATGTTTAGTACTAGGAGAGCCAGCTGGAACTTGTACAATACTCTTTTTATAGATGTTCTTTTTATCTTTATCCTATTTCCCTTTCACTGTTTTATTGTTGTTACTGCTTCTTCTTCCTTACCTCACAACACTCTCATCCATCAAGAGAAGTAAAAAAGTCTCTCTCTTCTCTCTATTTATTCTTCTTGTTCTTTCTTTATATTTAATAATACATTACTCCGAGAGGTGTTGAGAGGTGAATCCAACGTTTACAATGACTCCAACGAGTAAGGAAAACACAAGGACGTAATTCAATGACTCAAAAGAATTAAGACACCAAATGATAGTGAAATCAATCCAGAACACGGAAACAAGATACAAAACACAAGAACAAAAAGAGAACACAACACCCAAAGAGGAGACACAACATGTAGGACCTCCTTTTGGTAACAAACCAGCCACCAACTCAACAATAACAAGAAAAATCACACCAAGGCAGCAACTACACGAGATGAACTATTTTAAGAGGAGTAATAACACAGATAACAAGAATCAATGGTTTCACTAATAATAACAACAAACGATTACAAGAAGTAAAACTAGGTAGTGAGACATCAACTCTTACAAGAACCAAGAACCTAAGTGTATTTCAAACACCAAGACCCTTAATAAATGTATAAAGCAACACTTACACTTTTCCAATGACATAAGAGGGTGTGAGCCACTCAAGCACCAAGGTTTCGAACCAAGTTTTGCAACACTAGTGATTCCACACTAGTATCACCCTCATTTCGATTTTGTTGGCTTTTCCAAGCCCTAAACTAAGATGGCCAAAAGGTCCCTCCACTAAGGGGCGCCCATCAAGTGTTAGGCGTGGACTGATTTTTGTGTGTTTTGGGCCTTTTTTACACTTCAATTGCACGCACCAAGTCTCGGGTCTAACACGCCCTCTCTTAAGTCCATATCCGTAATTATTCTTGTATCACTTCCCGCACCCTCCACCCAACACCAACACCACAACATCATCCAGCAAACTATTCCCCTCCCAAACCCTCCACCCCCTACCTAGCACCACCATTCCCCTCCCGTCTTCATCGTCCCCCACTTCCCACCCAACACCACCATTCCCCTCCCCCATCTCCCCCAAACAAAAACTCACTTCGACGCCTCCTTCCTTTGGCAAATAAATTGCCAACTCCAATATCAACTCCTATAACATAACCACCTATTTTCATTGTAAATTATATTTATTTTTTCCATGAAAATGGATATACATGTAGAAAATAAATACCTTTAAAAGGATATGAAGGAATAAGAATTTTATTATCAATTGTTTTTATTATAAGATTGTCGTAACAATTATTTGATCAACTTTTTAGATTAATGGTAGTTGAGAAAGTATTGTGAGAGTTAAAATGGATTAAGAGTATGAAGAAAAGAAAATGAGGAGGGGGTTTTTTTTCCTTTGTTTTTTAAATATTATTTATATTATATATATTATATATATATATATATATTTAATACTTAATTTCTTATATGTCACTTAAAAATGACGTGGAATGCCACGTGGAGTCGGTTGTATCTGTAACACCCCGTAAATTTTTTCGTACACTTATCGCGATTATATGGAGTCCTAAAGGCTTGCGTATGGGTTAAATTAAGAGTATGGTGTTCGGAAGTATCCCGTCAATAGTTGTATGTGTAGGTATTGGAATAAGATTTCCAACGATATAAAGTTTTCCCAAAACAGAGGAGTATTTCATATAAGCGAGCACATTCGAAATTTCAAATCGGTGGCCGGGAAGCTTGTGAACAGTAATTCTGAAGGAAAATGACTGCAGCTAGGCAATCCAACTTTAGATGATCATAACTCCTTGTACAAAAAGAACTGTGTGAGCTGCTATATATCGAAGAAAAGCTCCGAGAGTCTTATTTCCGATTATATTGGTTTCATCCAAATCCAATGTCTAAGTAAGGATATATACCCGTTTTACTACAGCCTATAAAAAAAAAATAGAATTGTGGGACAGATTTTTGGGTCAACTTTAAACGACCATAACTCCTTATAAATGAAGAACTGGGTGGTATACTCTATATTAAACTGACATACCTTTGAATTATCTTTCAAATGCAATTGGTTTCACCCAAATACGATACCGTATCAAAGAGTTATGATCGATTTACTTCAGCCTGTCAAAACTGTCCACTGGGGACAGATTCGGGATTTATTTAAATCTTTAGGGCAAAATGGTCATTTTTTATTACCTCTTGGACGAAAATTGGTCTTTATAAACCAGCAACTAGCCTCATATATATCAGATATCATCCAATTATTAAGAGAGGTGAAACCCTAGCCAATTTCAACTTCAAATATTTTGTGATTCAACCGTAGAAAATTCGAATTGGTTCCGTAGTTGTGTTCACCATCTCGAAAGCTTCGAGAAGCACCCCTTGATTATGTAAGGAGGATTCTAAATACAAGAGTTCATTGTTAAGGTATGAATATTGTTTATTCTTGATTCTTATCCATGAATAAGTATTGATAAAGGATTATGAGTATTGTCTTGATGTTGGAAGATAACTAGAAACATAGTTATGAATTGTTGTGTATAAATTGTTAGTAGTAAAGTATGAAAGTTGTTGTATTGGATTATGGAGGATGAATTGTGGTGATATATCATTATATTAGTGGTTATGTATGCCTTGTGATCATGTTGGTATTGGATGGTGATTAAGAAGGGAAATAAAGGCTAAGAGTGATGTTGAGGGATATTTCATGAAAATGCATGATATGTGAATGTAATAAGAGTACAAGAGGATGTATGTAGTACTCTTATTGATGAGCTAAAGGATTACTTCCTAAACATTATTTGGTGAAGTTAATACCTAAATGGTAAGGTTTGGTTGCTAATACTAGTTTGCCACAAATGACTTATTGTAGATAAGTGTTCGAAGAGTACGGGAAGTCACTTGTATTGAAGTGGTTATATCAAGGTATGTAAGACATACTCTATCTAATCTTTGGCATGAATAATGACCCATGGCACTCTCAAGTAAGCTTCCAACATTGTCCTAAGACTCATGACACATAATAACATCATATGATCTTCTACACTACCAATTGAACTTGTTTTCACTTTTAAGATGTCCGGCTAGTCAAAAAAATGTCCATATGCTATTGTTGACTCCGAAATGGTTTAATGAGGTATCCATGATTCTCTACTTCATTTTCATGATATTGATTACCTATTTACATGTTTTTCCTATTGAGGTATCATGGTTTCAAGTTTCATAAAGTGTGACCACAAAGTAACCAATCTCAAAGATTAATTGAATTAAGAAATGGAATGTCTGTATTTTAAATTGATGATATGATGTATTGTATTAGTACCACTGATCAGTTGGCCATTGTATTATAAAGATTATGTATATATGTTATTCCAGGGGTGGTCCCTGATGTATTGTATTAGTACCACTGATCAGTTGGCCATTGTATGACATATGTTATGTATTGATAAGGATTACGGGAAGTAATGATATGAAAGTAATGTGCAGGTATCCCATCAGTTCTTTTAAGTGTGGTCTACTCATACTGTTTATTCACTGGTATCTGGGTTCTGTTGATCTTTTGTATCTCATCTTGATACTCACTGCCTTACATACTCAGTACATATTTTCGTACTTACGTCCCTCACGGGGAACCTGTATTCATGCCTGCAGGAACAAGTACTTCAGGTCGTACACCTCTGCAGTAAGAGCCAGGACATTCTGTTGTTAGTGGTGAGCTCCAGTTGTTTCGGGGCATCCCAAGTCGTCTCTATATGTACCTTTGGTACTTGTATAAAAATCTTTTGTGGGCGGGAGTTTGTCCCGACCCCAACTCAGTTGTGTATCTATGTAGAGGCTTTTGTAGACATATTGTACAGCCATAGGAGTGTTTGGTTGATAGACGTGATGGCTCTGACGGCCAAATACTGTTCATATATATTTTTATGCGTGTCTACTGGGCTGATACAGGTACTGTTTTCTTCTATTTACAACGAAGTGCTGCCCAAATTTCTAATTTTAATAAGTAATGTAAATGTTAAAGTATAGGTTATGAACAGGTTCTCCCGGGCCTCCTCGGCTACGGGTGCCAGTCCGCTCCATTGGGATTTGGGGTATGACAGTATCACACCCATATTAATTTAATGAGAAAGGGGTTTAAAATATTATGTTTTGATGGATTTAAAAGTTTAGATAACAAAAAGGTAAGTAGAAGTGTCTACATTACAAACACAGTCTGGTAGAAGGGTCTATGTGATCATTTCGTCGATGACAAAATTTAGATATTCAAAAATTACATGAAAAGTACTATAAATACAATTTTTAGAAAATTAATTTGAAAATTTTGCCCTTTATTAAAAGACGTTCCTTTAGACAAAACTTTCTTTTCCTTATTTCCTCCAATATAATTAAAGAGTCTTAAAATATGATAGGAGAAAAAATTAATTTAAAAATTAATAAATCCTAAAACACATGATAAAAGTTCTAAATATTATCTCATCAACATTTATACAACAACAACAATAAATTCAGTGTATTCTCATATAGTGCGGTCTGGAAAGGGTACTCATCAACATTTATGTATTTATTATTTTTCAAAGTTGATGAGTTTTTTTCTTCTTAATGAAAGGGCTACTATTTCATTACTCCCTCTATTCCATTTTAGTTGCTCTACTATCTCATTAATCCCTCTATTCCTTTTTAGTTGCTCTTCTTATTTTTCATAAGTCATTTTGATTAAGTTTCAAAGCTAAATTAGATTACATTAATTTATTTTTAAAATTAAAATTTAGAAATTCAAAAACTACATGAAAGGTGCTATAAATTACAATTTTTAGAAAATTGATTTGAAATTTTAGCTCTTTATTAAAAGACTTTCCTTTAGATAAAATTATCTTTTCACTCATTTCCCCTAATATAATTAAGGAGTCTTAAAATATGGTAAGAGAAAATGGTTTTCGGAAATAGCATCAAGGTGGGCCAAAATGGTTTCCATTATGACCAAGAAGTTACCTACAAAAGAAAAAAAACACATAAGTTGTACAAAAATATCCTCACTCTCTCTTTTTATTTCTTGTCTCTCGGGTCCGTCACACTCAATCTCACAAGTGTTGTAAGCTTGCTTGTACTCCGAGAGGTGTTGAGAGGTGAATCCAATGTTTACAATGACTCCAACGAGTAAGGAAAACACAAGGACGTATTACAATGACTCAAAAGAATTAAGACATCAAATGATAGTGAAATCAATCCACAACACGAAAACAAGATACAAAACACAAGAACAAGAAGAGAACACAACAATCAAAGAGGAGACACAACCTGTAGGACCTCTTTTTGGTAACAAACCAGCCACCAACTCAACAATAACAAGGAGAAATCACACCAAAGCAGCAACTACACGAGATGAACTTTTTTAAGAGGAGTAATAACACAGATAACATGAATCAATGGTTCCACTAATAACAACAACAAATGATTACAAGAAGTAAAACTAGGTAGTGAGACATCAACTCTTACAAGAACTACGAACCTAAGTGTATTTCAAACACTAAGACCCTTAATAGATGTAAAAAGCAACACTTACACTTTTCCAATGACATAAGAGGGTGTGAGCCACTCAAGCACCAAGGTTTCGAACCAAGTTTTGCAACACTAGTGATTCCACACTAGTATCACCCTCATTTCGGTTTTGGTGGCTTTTCCAAGCCCTAAATAAGATGACCAAAAGGTCCCTCCACTAAGGGGCGCCCATCAAGTGTTAGGAGTGGATTGATTTTGGTGTGTTTTGGGCCTTTTTTACACTTCAATTGCACGCACCAAGTCTCAGGTCTAACACGCTCTCTCTTAAGTCCATATCCATAATTATTCTTGTATCACTTCCCGCACCCTCCACCCAACACCAACACCACAACATCGTCCAGCCAACCATTCGCCTCCCAAACCCTTCACCCCCACCTAGCACTACCATTCCCCTCCCGCTTTCATCGTCCCTCACTTCCCACCTAACACCACCATTCCCCTCCCCCTTCTCCCCCAAACAAAAACTCACTTCGACGCCCCCTTCCTTTGGCAAATAAATTGCCAACTCCAATATCTACTCCTATAACATAACCACTTATTTTCATTGTAAATTATATTTTTTCCATGAAAATGGATATACATGTAGAAAATAAATACCTTTAAAAAGATATGAAGGAATAAGAATTTTATTATCAATTGTTTTGATTATAAGATTGTCGTAACAATTATTTGATCAACTTTTTAGATTAATGGTGGTTGAGAAAGTATTGTGAGAGTTGGAATGGATTGAGAGTATGAAGAAAAGAAAATGAGGAGGAGAGGTTTTTTTTTTCCTTTGTTTTTTAAATATTATTTATATTATATATATATTTTTAATACTTAATTTCTTATGTGTCACTTAAAAATGACGTGGCATGCCACGTGGAGTCGGTTGTATCACACCCATATTAATTTAATGAGAAAGGGGTTTAAAATATCATGTTTTGATGGATTTAAAAGTTCAGATGACAAAAAGGTAAGTAGAAGTGTCTACATTACAAACCCAGTCCAGTATAAGGGTCTATCTGATCATTTCGTCGATGACGAAAAAGATAAGTAGAAGTGTCCACATTAAAAACTCGGACAAGTACAAGGGTCCATCAGATCATTTCACCTAATAAAAACTATAAACCTACTATGATTTTTCTTTTTGAGTGATCGTTATTGCTTCTGCATTCAAGTTCGCTACTTAACCAAAAAGAAAATAAGTTTGTTTTAGTAATAATGTATTTGAATTTGTTTTTACTTGTATTTTGTGTAGACTTTTATGCATAAAGATAGTATATATGTATATATATATATATATATATATATATATGTACATATGAAAATACGAAGAGAAGGTGAAGAAAATAATATTTTTCTCTTGGTTAAACCGATAAAAACCGTTAAGGTCCATAATAGTTAAATTGAGAATAGAGAACTAGTAACTTATTGGTTTGGTTATCGATTTAGCATATTGGCAAATCAAAAATCAATAAACCAAATCAAACCAATCGATGTGTACCCTACTGTAACACCCCATAAATTTTTTCGTACACTTATCGCGACTATATGGAGTCCTAAAGGCTTGCGTATGGGTTAAATTAAGTGTATGGTGTTCGGAAGTATCTCGTCAATAGTTGTATGTGTAGGTATTGGAATAAGATTTCCAACGATATAAAGTTTTCCCAAAACAGAGGAGTATTTCATATAAGCGAGCACATTCGAAATTTCAAATCGGTGGCCGGGAAGCCTGTGAATAGTAATTCTGCAGGAAAATTACTGCAGCTAGGCAATCCAACTTTAGACGATCATAACTTCTTGTACAAAAAGAACTGTGTGACCTGCTATATATCGAAGAAAAGATCCGAGAGTATTCTTTCCGATGAAATTGGTTTCATCCAAATCCAATGTCTAAGTAAGGAGCTATACCCGTTTTACTACAGCCTATAAAAAAAAAACAGAATTGTGGGACAGATTTTTGGGTCAACTTTAAACGACCATAACTCCTTGTAAAGGAAGAACTGGGTGGTATACTCTATATGAAAATGAAATCCCTTTGAATTATGTTTCCAATGCAATTGGTTTCACCCAAATACGATACCGGAGGAAAGAGTTATGATCGATTTACTTCAGCCTGTCAAAACTGTCCACTGGGGACAGATTCGGGATTTATTTAAATCTTTAGGGCAAAATGGTCATTTTTTATTACCTCTTGGACGAAAATTGGTCTTTATAAACCAGCAACTAGCCTCATATATATCAGATATCATCCAATTATTAAGAGAGGTGAAACCCTAGCCAATTTCAACTTCAAATATTTTGTGATTCAACCGTAGAAAATTCGAATTGGTTCCGTAATTGTGTTCACCATCTCGAAAGCTTCAAGAAGCACCCCATGGTTATGTAAGGAGGATTCTAAATACAAGAGTTCATTGTTAAGGTATGAATATTGTTTATTCTTGATTCTTATCCATGAATAAGTATTGATAAAGGATTATGAGTATTGTCTTGATGTTGGGAGATAACTAGAAACATAGTTATGAATTGTTGTGTATAAATTGATAGTAGTAAATTATGGAAGTTGTTGTATTGGATTATGGAGGATGAATTGTGGTGATATATCATTATATTAGTGGTTATGTATGCCTAGTGATCATGTTGGTATTGGATGGTGATTAAGAAGGGAAATAAAGGCTAAGAGTGATGTTGAGGGATATTTCATGAAAATGCATGATATGTGAATGTAATAAGAGTACAAGAGGATGTATGTAGTACTCTTATTGATGAGCTAAAGGATTACTTCCTAAACATTATTTGGTGAAGTTAATACCTAAATGGTAAGGTTTGGTTGCTAATACTAGTTTGCCACAAATGACTTATTGTAGATAAGTGTTCGAAGAGTACGGGAAGTCACTTGTATTGAAGTGGTTATATCAAGGTATGTAAGACATACTCTATCTAATCTTTGGCATGAATAATGGCCCATGGCACTCTCAAGTAAGCTTCCAACATTGTCCTACGACTCATGACACATAATAACATCATATGATCTTCGACACTACCAATTGAACTTGTTTTCACTTTTAAGATATCCGGCTAGTCAAAAAAAAATGTCCATATACTATTGTTGACTCCGAAATGGTTTAATGAGGTATCCATGATTCTCTACTTCATTTTCATGATATTTATTACCTATTTACATGTTTTTCCTATTGAGGTATCATGGTTTCAAGTTCCATAAAGTGTGACCACAAAGTAACCAATCTCAAAGATTAATTGAATTAAGAAATGGAATGTCTGTATTTTAAATTGATGACCACTGATCAGTTGGCCATTGTATTATAAAGATTATGTATATATGCTATTCCTGGGGTGGTCCCTGATGTATTGTATTAGTACCACTGATCAGTTGGCCATTGTATGACATATGTTATGTATTGATAAGGATTACGGGAAGTAATGATATGAAAGTAATGTGCAGGTATCCCATCAGTTCTTTTAAGTGTGGTCTACTCATACTGTTTATTCACTGGTATCTGGGGTCTGTTGATCTTTTGTTTCTCATCTCGATACTCACTGCCTAACATACTCAGTACATATTTCCGTACTGACGTCCCTCACGGGGGACCTGTATTCATGCCTGCAGGAACAGGTACTTCAGGTCGTACACCTCCGCAGTAAGAGTCAGGACATTCTGTTGTTAGTGGTGAGCTTTAGTTGTTTTGGGGCATCCCAAGTCGTCTCTATATGTACTTTTGGTAGTTGCATAAAAGTCTTTTGTGGGCGGGAGTTTGTCCCGACGCCAACTCAGTTGTGTATCTATGTAGAGGCTTTTGTAGACATATTGTACAGCCATAGGAGTGTTTGGTTGATAGACGTGATGGCTCTGACGGCCAATTACTGTTCATATATATATTTATGCGTGTCTGCTGGGCTAATACAGGTACGGTTTTCTTCTATTTACAACGAAGTGCTGCCCAAATTTCTAATTTTCGTAAGTAATGTAAATGTGAAAGTATAGGTTATGAACGGGTTCTCCCGGGCCTCCTCGGCTACGGGTGTCAGTCCGCTCTAATGAGATTTGGGGTATGACACCTACAACATAGTCCCCAAAGAAATCTTGTTCAGGGAGAGATTATTCTCCCTTCTTTCTTTTTTTTTCATAATTGGTTGTTGCTTTTAATAGCTTGGAGGGTTGAATACATTCATAATTTGATTTAGATTTTTTTCTTACGTCAAAAAATTATATTGATAATATTGATTTGCTTTGCATTAATTTTGTAGATATCTTTAAGATGGATGGTGATGATAATACAAGTGAAATTGCTAGAAAAAATTGAAGACAAATTAAATTTAGAGGTCTTCTTTTGTTTAATCGGTTTTATGTACCACGACTGAAACCCATAATCTGTAGGTCACAGGTTTGAGCCAAAACTTTATCGGTGATCCCAGATTCCCTTCTTTCCTAGAATGTATACAGAAAAATGTACTTGGGGAAATCTGTAGGGAACTTATTCACATGTTAGCTAACAATAAACTCGCTAAAGACTAAGCGAAGAATCCTAGGATTCTTGAGCTGTTGAGCACCATCTTTCAGTTTCAATTAATTATCTCTGGAGAACAAAACATATTCATTAGTAACTTTGGAATTAACATTTAGTATGTATAGGTCCATCTACATCTTTCACTAATGAGACAGCATCAGCAACAAGAAAACTGAACCAGTATATACAATATATACCCTTCACGTTCTTGAGTTCCCTTATTTTTTAAATAAATCCACACTCTCCATATGTGACATATTCAATATACAGTCTTGTTTATGATATTGGTAAAGCTAGATGAACCAAAAACTGAAAAAGGAAATTGATAGCAATGACTCATCTCCTATGTATCTGTATTGACTTTTTTTTAGATAGATTTGGAGTGTAAGCATAAAAGTTACCTGGTGTTGGGATGTACTTAATGGTAGGAAAAATATGCACGAGGCAGATGCGAAATCCAGGGGAAATAGCATGATCAAGTGCCCATTGAAGAACATGCAAGTCATTTTTTCCGACAACTACATAAACTTCACCAGTTTCTGCATCTTTACTGCTCATTGTAGTACTCTTGATATCTTCTCCGACCTCTTCGATTTCCCCAGACATCTCTTTCTAAAGCTTGAATATAGCCGGTAATAATGATACTAGTTGTTCTCAGTTCTGGTCCTTATCTCAGTTTTCATCTCTTTCCAATAGGTCTAAAATGGGGAAAATAGTAGATGAAGGAAACAAGAGCAAATGCTTAAAGAATGATGGTGGTTTCTAGCAAAGACACCAATAAAATGAGAAAAGTCTTATACAGTAATTTTTTTGTCAAGTTCTACAGGGTTCCTGGACATGTCACAGTCTAAGTAACAAGTGTTCCTTTTATAATGCTTAAAGAATTTGAGGATTGAAGAAAAGAATGATGGTGCTTGCTAGCAAGGAAACCAATAAAATAAAAGTTAACATCTGCAGGGTTCTTAGACATGCCAAGAAACTTTTTTTAATATATGTTAGTAAATTGCTCTTGTATTCTCCTCTTGGACAGAAGCATTTGTTGTTGTTGTTCACTTTCGATATAAACATTTTTTCACGTGGGACAGTTCTCTTGGACCATATCGTACTTGTTCTGATAGTGCAAGTCAATTTCTAATGGTTGCAACTTGCAACCACTTGGTTTTCACTTTTCATGCTTAAAGGATCAAACTGAATGGTGTATGCAAGACGTGTAAGTCTAGTTAATGTAGAACTAGAAGTGTTTGTCACATAGAAGCACCAGTCCAACAGAACCCATAGTGAAGTGCTTGTTTAGGTCAGCCAAGTGCAAACCATTCATTTTCATTTTGGCAACAAGTTTTGTAACACGAAACTCGCTGACATTGTTGTTAACGAAAAAGCAAAAAGAGTCTGAGTCTGTCAGACAGCCATGAAACCATCTCAGACCTGCTTGCACACAGGCCTGAGAACGATCATCCACTGCACCACAAGTCGGGGACTCGAGGAGCCACGGGTGACTGTTACTCACGCTACTTCACCACAAATTGGGGACTCGAGGAGGAGCCACGGGTGACAGTTAATCACGCTCTGATCACATGGCCAGATGTCATCAACCAGACTCCTTAGGAATCAAGGATACAGTGGGGTACGAGCCTGTAGAACAGATCCTGTTCTAGAACGGTCGTGCCCGACTCGTCTCACACAAAGCCTTATAAGGCTGGAGCTTATGTGTTCCACTTCCGATGTGGGAGCAACATATTGGCACATTCTCCAAATCGCAACACCTCAAAGTTCAACAACAACAATGAGAGTTGTGCTAGATTTACTCCCAGTCAACTGTAAAAACAATCACTCCGTGATAAATTGAACTTGCTTTTCTGGTTTTTGATTCTTTATAGAAAAATTAATTAATGTACTGAGTGTAGACACGTAATTTTTGATCCTCCCTAAATTTTAACTTGTTTATCGATATTAAATATTTATATTTATATTTATAATTAATCATATATTATTTTGAATATTATTTTATTTTTAATATAATATAAATAATTAAATGAAATTAATTTTAGGATATTATTTTGTTTTATTCCAATAAAAAAAAATAATACAAAAATTCAAAAATATTTTCCTTTTGAATTTTAAATAAATAAGCTAGCAAGTTTTAGTATTATTTAGTTATAGTTATTTAAAGCTATTTATGAATTTTATTATATTGTCTAAAATATAAATCAGTTATTGTTATATTTATATATTTATTATTATTATTTTATTTTATTTTTTCTAAATTTATTTATTATTTTTATTTATTTATTATTATTATTTTTACAAGTATTATTTTCTATTATTATTATTATTATGGAAAAAAAAAACACGGAAAAGAAACAAGAAAAAAAAAAAAAAAACCTTAGTGGAAAAAGAAGGAGAAAGACAGAACAACATTTGTAAAAAAAAAAAAAAAAAAAGGCAATAAACCAAAGAGAAAAAAAAAAGTGAAGGGAGAAAACGGATAAGAAGAAAAGAAAGAGGCAAAAACGAAATTGGAAGAAGAACAACTAGGAAGAAAGTTCATTTTTATTGTAGTTCGCGCCGTACGTCTCTATTTTATTTGTTGTTTCAAAATAATATTGATCAAATCGGATTAGCATTTTAAATAAGATAATTTTAAGGTTATTAGCGCTTAAAAGTATAAAGTTATTTGTCATGTTAACATGCAAATTATTATATAAACCATGCATGCATGCAAAATAGAACAATTAATTAGTTTTTTTTTTTAAAAAGAAGGAAAAATACAAACGTAAAAAGAGGGAGACAGAATGTTTGAAAACATGAAAAAGAGACTCTTTTGTTTATTTTTTATTTTCAGTACTAAAGAATTTGAAGATCGGATTTTAGGTTAATTTGATTTTTGTAATTAATTTAAATAACAAAAATATCTTATCCATTTTAAACAAAAAAGTAATTAACGTGCAATTATGGATATGTTTTATTTTCTTTTGAATAGGTTCATGTAATATTTTTTTTAATTTCTTTTAAATTATCAAGTGTAAAGATTCGATAAGTTAGTTCATAATCTATTATTTAATAAGTTTTTTGTTTTATTTATCTTATTATTATTTTTTATTCTAATTAAGTATAAGAAACTTTCATGTTTAATTTGATTTAGTTTATATGACGTGATTTAAATATAACATTTGGGGAATTTTAATAGATATATTATTATTATTATTATTATTATTATTATTATTATTATTAATCATTAATAGAATTTATTGAATATTTATTAAATTATTTATTCTTTTAAAAATAAATTTTACTCATATTTTATTGTTTAAATTAAATAATATTTTAAATAAATAACTGTTACAAGATTATAAAAATAAATGCTTTTAATGTTAGATAAATGTTAAGCACCGTTATGATACTCGTCTCAATTAAGAATGCAGCATACACATCTTTTTGAGACACTTTAAAATTCAAGGATGCAATAATGCACCTTAAAAAAATATTTTTCTAAAATTTGTTTTCACCGATTTATTTAATATAAGATAATAGACAAGTTTTTAGTATATTAAAAAATGAGCGAATTTTGGCCTTAACACAATTTGTCGAAATAATTTTAGTTAAGTATAAGTCAATAAAAGCGACCGTGCTAGAACCACGGGATTCGAAGGGCGCCTCACACCTTCCCTTCGATCAACAAAATTCCTTACCCATTTTCCGTTATCGCAGACCAAATAAGAGTCATTTTCTTTTGATTAGGTATTCAAAAAAAAAAAGGTGACTTGGAACACCAAAACTCAATTTCAAGTGGCGACTCTGTAAATAACTTAATCCCTATTCAATATCGTCACTTTAATTGAAAAAACCCTTCGACTCGGCTCTCGAGCGAAAAAAAGGGTGTGACACTGAGTTGTTGGACTAAGGCGAATATCATTACTTTTGCAGAAATACTCGATTCAATTGAATCAATCTCATCCTATATTAATTTCCGGTATCGTTCATTGCCATATGATATATGGGAATGTGAGATACATGAAGCAAGGGGACAAAGAGATAACCAAGCATATCCATGTCTGATTTTGAAAGCTACAAGGAAAAGACTAATATATATCATCGACCCCATCTCTGTCCCATACTTTTAAAGTATGTTTTACTTTACACTACTCAGACACTATATGTGTGCATGGAACTTCATCCATCTGATTTTAAATGTCCATGAAAATCAATGTCAGTGTTAATTAGGTGCAATGTATGATTGTCAAGTCTGAAATAACAAGCTAGAGTTTGCAGTTGCCCATGCCCTGTTGACAACACCTAATTTACAAGTGTTCAACTTTTGTATACTAATCGTGTGAAATTGTTTAACGCTAATATGTGAGGTGAAAGATAATTTCTGGTAACTAATCATAACATTAACGACCCGTTTGGTAGGGTGGATTATTTTCATAATCCATGAATTAAATGGTGGGATTACTTAATACATTGTTTGGTAGCAATTTTGAACTTATGTGTAACTTATACATCATACATGGTATTATAGAGTGTATAACTAATACACCCAATTTGGTGGTATTAGTAATCCATGGATAAATATGTGTCAAGACAAAAACGCCCTCAAATTTCTTTAATTCTTTTTCTAAATCTTTTCAATTTATTCAATGTGAGTTATTTCTTTTCAATTTATCAAGATAATAATATCCCTCCAAATAATTTTAGTCATAAAAAAACTACTCCATTAACTTAAAAATTACATATTGGTCAAAATCCAAAAATAAATTGCATGATTGCATACAAACTTTAATTTTGTAAATAGGATATTCATAAATAAAAATATTTTTCTAATTAGCCTTAACACTTTACGGAACACAAATTTATGTTAATTATAATTCTATTGTCTCATTCAAAAGTTATAATATGTCAAGGGTATTTTTGTAAACAAACAATATTTTTTTTAAAATATAACAATACATATTATTTTATACATCAAACCAAACACTGCATAAAAAATAATCCCAGTATTACTAATCCCTGCACTATTAATCTCAGCATTACTAATACAACCTATTCAGTATTGTCATCAAGGAGCTTCTGAGGAAGATACAATCTTAGAAAGAGGGGGTTAAGGAGTTTACTTTTGTTAACCAGTAATTAAGAAGGAAGGGAAAGTTGGTTGTGGGGGATGATCCAGCACTGAAAGAAGAGATTCTGCAGATATGGCATGCAAAACCTATTGGTGGTCACTCGGGGGTCGAAAACACTTACAAGAAGATCTCAAGTTTGTTCTATTGGAAGTTCTTAAAAGAAGATGTGAATAAATTTGTGGAGAGCTGTACAACTTGCCAGAGAAGTATGATAGTGCTGCTTATCCAGGCTTACTCCAACCATTGCAAATACCATATAAAGCATGGGCTAGTGTGAGTATGGATTTCATTGATGGTTTACCTAAATCCATAGGTAAAACTACTATATTAGTGGTGGTTGATAGGCTTACCAAATATGGGTATTTTTTTGGCAATTGTTCATCCATATACAATAAGTTCTGTAGTTCAGTTGTACCTAGATCAAATCTTCAAGTTACATGGGATGCCAGAGAACATCATCAGTGATAGGGATCCAATATTTATGAGCAAGGTTTGGAAAGATTTGTTTGCAATACAGGGTGTGACTCTAAGTACCTCTACGACTTACCATCCTCAAACAGATGGGCAACAGAGGTACTTAATAGAACAGTGGAAACCTATCTGAGGTGTTTTTGTGCTGACAGTTAAAAAGATTGGGTCAAATTTTTGTCACTTACTGAATGGTGGTATAATACCACGATTCTGTCAGGTATGCAAACTACACCCTATGAAGCCCTTTATGGCCAACCCCTACCAATTCAAATCCCATAAGTTCCAGGAGATGCAGCAGAGGAATAGGTGGACAGGAGTCTCATCACTAGAGAACTCAAGGTTGAGTTGCTTAAGTTTCACATCACTAGAGCTCAACAGAAAATGGTTTCCTTAGTTAATCAACACAGGACTGATAGACAATTTACAGAAGGTGATTGGGTGTATTTGAAGATTCAACCATACAGGCAGTTCACTATGTCCAACAAACATTTCTCTAATCTACCAGCTAAGTATTATGGACTTTATCAAGTTTTGCAAATGATAGTTCCAGTGCCTGCTGATTTTAATCACCCCCCAATAGTGGATATATCTTCCCCTAATTGTGTGCAGCCTAAGGAAATTATTAAGAGAAGGATGATCAAGAGAGGAAACAAAGCTATTCCACAGGTTTTGGTACAGTGGGATCAGGGGTCAAAAGAAGATGCAACATGGGAAGATTATTCTACAATGAAGTTGAGGTTTCCAGATTTTGCTTCTTGAGGATAAGAAAACTGTTGAGGAAAGGGGAATGATGCAAGAATGAGGTTGGAAAGCTGTGAAGAGTAGTACTTCAGGCTTTGGAGCATGAACCTAGTAGTTATGTTAGTTAGAAGCTTAAATAATTCAGCTTTAGTTTATTTACAATTTAGTCCCAATAGGTTTTAAGTTCAAGTTTCGATTATGTTGCAATTCCCAGCTATGTTTGAGTGATTGGGCATTTTTAGGTCCGCTGAAGGACATTTAATGTTTAGTACTAGGAGAGCCAGCTGGAACTTGTACAATACTCTTTTTATAGATGTTCTTTTTATCTTTATCCTATTTCCCTTTCACTGTTTTATTGTTGTTACTGCTTCTTCTTCCTTACCTCACAACACTCTCATCCATCAAGAGAAGTAAAAAAGTCTCTCTCTTCTCTCTATTTATTCTTCTTGTTCTTTCTTTATATTTAATAATACATTACTCCGAGAGGTGTTGAGAGGTGAATCCAACGTTTACAATGACTCCAACGAGTAAGGAAAACACAAGGACGTAATTCAATGACTCAAAAGAATTAAGACACCAAATGATAGTGAAATCAATCCAGAACACGGAAACAAGATACAAAACACAAGAACAAAAAGAGAACACAACACCCAAAGAGGAGACACAACATGTAGGACCTCCTTTTGGTAACAAACCAGCCACCAACTCAACAATAACAAGAAAAATCACACCAAGGCAGCAACTACACGAGATGAACTATTTTAAGAGGAGTAATAACACAGATAACAAGAATCAATGGTTTCACTAATAATAACAACAAACGATTACAAGAAGTAAAAATAGGTAGTGAGACATCAACTCTTACAAGAACTAAGAACCTAAGTGTATTTCAAACACCAAGACCCTTAATAAATGTATAAAGCAACACTTACACTTTTCCAATGACATAAGAGGGTGTGAGCCACTCAAGCACCAAGGTTTCGAACCAAGTTTTGCAACACTAGTGATTCCACACTAGTATCACCCTCATTTCGATTTTGGTGGCTTTTCCAAGCCCTAAACTAAGATGGCCAAAAGGTCCCTCCACTAAGGGGCGCCCATCAAGTGTTAGGCGTGGACTGATTTTTGTGTGTTTTGGGCCTTTTTTACACTTCAATTGCACGCACCAAGTCTCGGGTCTAACACGCCCTCTCTTAAGTCCATATCCGTAATTATTCTTGTATCACTTCCCGCACCCTCCACCCAACACCAACACCACAACATCATCTAGCAAACTATTCCCCTCCCAAACCCTCCACCCCCTACCTAGCACCACCATTCCCCTCCCGTCTTCATCGTCCCCCACTTCCCACCCAACACCACCATTCCCCTCCCCCTTCTCCCCCAAACAAAAACTCACTTCGACGCCTCCTTCCTTTGGTAAAAATTTCACAAGTTACGAGGTAAAATATACTCTTTTAGAAAAGACATGTTGCGCCCTAACTTGGATTGCTCAGAAGTTGAAGCACTATCTTTTGTCCTACACAACCTACCTCATATCTCGAATAGATCCTTTGAAGTATATTTTTCAAAAACCTATGCCCATAGGCAGATTGGCGAAGTGGCAGATTTTACTTACAGAATTCGACATTATGTATGTTACATGTACCGCTATGAAAGCACAAGCATTGGCCGATCATTTGGCAGAGAACCCAGTTGACAATGATTATGAGTCTTTGCGAACTTACTTTCCAGATGAAGAGATAAATTCAATTGAGGAAGAAGTTCAAGATGATATATAAGCGTGGAAATGATATTTTAATAGGGCAGTCAATGTCAAAGGAGTAGGAATTGGGGCAGTTCTTGTCTCACCGACCGGGCATCATCATCCCGCCACAGCACGACTCCGTTTCTTGTGTACTAATAACACAGCAGAATATGAAGCTTTCATCATGGGGTTAAATATGGCAATAAATCTAGGTGTACACAAGTTAGTGGTGTTGGGAGATTCCGAATTACTCATTCGACAAATTCAAGGTGAATGGGAAATGAGAGATATCAAGCTCATTCTATACAAACAGTTCTTAGAGGACCTTAGCAAAGGGTTAAAGTCTATCGAGTTTAGACATATCCCCAGATCCCATAATGATCTGGCTGATGCCCTGGCTACCCTAGCTTCCATGCTCCCATACCCAGGAAATACGCATCTCGACCCATTAGAGATACAGATACGAGATCAACATGGTTATTGCAATATAATTGATTCAGAACCAGATAATGAACCTTGGTACTATGTTATCAAACGCTTCCTAAAGTTAAAAGAATATCCAATACACGCCAATGCAGATAAAAAAAGGACCATTAGGAGACTTGCTAATGGTTTCTTCTTAAGTGGGAAGATTCTGTACAAACGAATCCCAGACTTGAACTTGTTGAGATGTGTTAATATTCAAGAAGCTGAAAGAATCATGAATGAGGTACATTCGGGGGTATGTGGTTCGCATATGAATGGCTATGTTTTAGCAAAGAAGATTATGCGGGCAGGATATTATTGGTTAACTATGGAGCGAGATTGCTTTTGTTTTGTTCGCAAGTGTCATCACTGTCAAATTCATGGTGATTTGATTCACTCGCCACCTTCAGAGTTGCATCCTATGTCTGCTCCTTGGCCATTCATTGCTTGGGGCATGGATGTAATCGGTCCAATAGAACCAAAAGCTTCTAATGGGCATCGATTCATACTGGTCGCTATTGACTATTTCACCAAATGGGTAGAAGCTGCTACTTTCAAATCATTCACGAAGAAAATAGTTGTGGATTTTGTTCATTCGAACATCATATGTCGTTTTGGTATACCAAAGTCCATTGTCACAGACAATGCAACTAATCTCAATAGTTATCTAATGAAGGAGGTTTGTGAGCAATTCAAGATCGTGCATCATCATTCTACCTCTTACCGTCCTAAAGCAAATGGAGCCGTTGAAGCAGCAAATAAGAATATTAAAAAGATTCTTAGGAAAATGGTCCAAGGATCTCGACAGTGGCATGAGAAATTACCATTTGCTCTTTTAGGATATCTTACAACTATTCGTACATCGACTGGCGCAACTCCTTATTTACTAGTCTATGGGACTGAAGCTCTGATACCCGCAGAAGTCGAAATTCCCTAGCTTCGAATCATTAGTGAAGCCGAAATTGACGATACTGAATGGGTCAAATCTAGACTAGAACAATTATCGTTAATAGATGAAAAAAGGTTGACGGCAGTTTGCTTTGGTCAATTATACCAGAAGAGGATGGCGCGAGCTTACAATAAGAAGGTACGTCCTAGAAAATTCGAGGCCAGCCAACTTGTGGTAAAATGCATCCTTCCACACCAAGAAGAGGCTAAAGGAAAGTTTGCTCCAAACTGGCAAGGTCCATACATAGTTAAACAAGTATTATCAAATGGAGCTTTGCAACTTGCGGATCTGGACGAAAAAATGACAGAAAAAGCTATCAATGCCGATTCAATCAAAAGATATTATATTTGACACTCTTGTTCTTAACATTCTCAAGTTGAAATGATGAAAGGCCATCATTCTACTTAACTAAATGTCATTAATCCCTTGTCAGCCCTTCGAGCCTTATTTACCATTCCTTGCTTACCCTCTTTGGAGTCAAAAAAAAAAATATATATATATATATATATATAGAGAGAGAGAGATAATCCGTTAGCATTGAACTACGTTCGACCTGATTCCTAAATGGATACATAGGCAGCTCTATCTTGGGGTTCGGTCCGACAAAAGAAAAAGAAAAAAATCTTGGTATTTAAAATAAAAATAAAAATAAAAAAAGATGAGATATATATATCCTATTGTCACTTTTATATGGCTCTCAAGTTGTAATCTACCCTAAAAATCCTTTTCCCTTTGTCCATTAAAGACCTTCCGATCAATTTTTGAGAATGTCAAGCCTTGTGTGATATATATATACATAAAAAAAAAAAAACTTGTAGGTGAAAACCCAGGGAGACACCACAAGATATCAAAAAAAAATCTTATTGGTGAAAACCCTCAAGGGCGCCATAAGACAATGATGAACGAGACAATCCAAATTAGAGAGGTCAATTGAGAAAATCCCAGAAGGAATGACTTTAGTCAAGTAAAGTTTATCATGACAGGACAAAGATCAAGAAGGATGATTTGATTTGATTGAAAGGTGCAGCCTAATTCGAAATTAGACAGTTTTAAAGGATCAAATATCTACTCCAAATTGTGTGTCATGCGTTATTGAAGTCAATATACACCTCCAAATAAGCTTTTCTTACTTTAATGGTAGAAATACATTATATTCAAACATAATTCTTTTATTCCTTCTTTTGATTTTTCCTTATTTCATTTTTTACAAACACCAAATACAAAATAAAGAAAAACGCGCAAAATTGACCATGGCTCCCAGTGAAATTGAGCAGAGATTATTGGGCGTTCACCACCTTGACAAGGACAGAGAGCCAGTTAAGATAAGTGTTACGAGTGAAGCATTTGAAAATGAAGATCAGAATCGTACTGAAACAAACAAAAATACAGCAGAATTTGAAAGACGAAGATTCAAGCTCGCCAACTAATTAGCTTAATCAATCAAATCAAGTTGTGCAAGGATAAGGCAAACCTCCAAGGGATTCAAGGCCATAAACCAACTGCCAAGTTTAAAACTCACAATTTTTTTTCTTTGCTTGAATAGGGGCAAAACAATATTGTGAAGTTTAGTGGGGAAAAAAAAAACAAGTATAGCAAAGTTAAGATTTCTTAAATTTTCTCTTTTTGTTACACTCCTATAATTCTAAGTTCATATCAATATAATTATAATTGTAATAATAAAACCCCTCATATACAAGAATGGGGCATTTTTTTTCTCTTTTCTAACAAAAAAAAAATCCTAACCTTTATTCGTCTTCATAGGGCGCTATCCCCTAGTTGACATCTTTTTCGTCTTCATAGGGCACCATCCCCTAGTTGAAATCTTTTTCGTCTTCATAGGGCATCATCCCCTAGTTGACATCCTATCTCGTCTTCATAGGGCGTCATCCCCTAGTTGACATCTTATCTCGTCTTCATAGGGCGTCATTCCCTAGTTGACATCTTATCTCGTCTTCATAGGGCACCATCAGCTAGTTGACATCTTTTTCGTCTTCATAGGGCACCATCCCCTAATTGACATCTTATCTCATCTTATCGTCTTCATAGGGCGCCATCCCCTAGTTGACATCTTATCTCATCTTCATAGGGCGTCATCCCCTAGTTGACATCTTATCTCGTCTTCATAGGGCGCCATCCCCTAGTTGACATCTTTTTCGTCTTCATAGGGCACCATCCCCTAGTTGACATCTTTTTCGTCTTCATAGGGCACCATCCCCTAGTTGACATCTTATCTCGTCTTCATAGGGCGATATCCCCTAGTTGATATCTTTTTCGTCTTCATAGGGCACCATCCCCTAGTTGACATCTTATCTCGTCTTCATAGGGCACCATCCCCTAGTTGACATTTTTTTCGTCTTCATAAGGCACCATCCCCTAGTTGACATCTTATCTCGTCTTCATAGGGCGTCATCCTCTAGCTGACATCTTATCTCGTCTTCATAGGGCGCCATCCCCCAGTTGACATCTTATCTCGTCTTCATAGGACACTATCCTCTAGTCAACATCCTATTTCGTCTTCATTGGGTGTCATCCCCTAGTTGACATCTTATTCGTCTTCATAGGGCACCTTCCCCTAGTTGACATCTTATCTCGTCTTCATAGGGCACCATCCCCTAGTTGACATCTTATTTCGTATTCATAGGGCGCCATCCCCTAGTTGACATCTTATTCGTCTTCATAGGGCACCTTCCCCTAGTTGACATCTTATCTCATCTTCATAGGGCACCATCCCCTAGTTGACATCTTACTTCGTCTTCATAGGGCGCTATCCCCTAGTTGACATTTTACCTCGTCTTCATAGGGTGCCTTCCCCTAGTGATATCCCATTCGTCTTCATAGGGCGTCATCCCCTAGTTGACATCTTATCTCGTCTTCATAGGGCGCCATCCCCTAGTTGACATCTTACCTCGTCTTCATAGGGCGCCTTCCCCTAGTTGACATCTTATCTCGTCTACATAGGGCGTCATCCCCTAGTTGACATCTTATCTCGTCTTCATAGGGCGTCATCCCCTAATTGGCATCTTATTCATCTTCATAGGGCGACATCCCCTAGTTGACATTTTAGGAAATAAACCTTCCTATGTTCTTTCTTCATGTCTTCACAGGGTATGACAATCCCTAGTCACATTTTTAGGAGCGAAAATCCTAATTCCTTTCCATGCATTCATTAGGCATAACTTCCTTTGGTTGCATTTTTAAGAATATGGTTCTTATTTTATCGCGCTCCTAGCCTAAATTTCTATCCATTCATTTATTTATTTACTTTTAAACTAGTTTATAGTTCTTCTAATAACTCACAAAATTTTCCTAGTGTAAACTAGGGCAAAAAAATTTGTTTGTTTTGTTTCGTCTTCTTTGATGGCTTGCAGGTTTCTGCAAAGCACAGGTTTATCCAAGAATGGAATTCCATCTCCGGTTAAAACATAGAAGAATGATCAATTTGAAGATAGTTAGAGTCAGCTTTGCATCCATAGCGGCCCAATATCTCAAGAGACATCTTTTTAGCTTCTGATCAGGAGAACAAGCATCCAAAGTATTCTATGAACTGTTCTTTGGTAGAGTATCAATGACTCAATGCAAATTTCAAGTTCAAGTCTCAAATCTTAATTTCAAGATCAAAATTCTAAGATCAAGGTATCCACCAGAAGAAGGTGTGGCAATAACTAAAGATCTAAGAGGAAGATCGGAAGCAAGAGGATCAAGACAAATAGAATAGATAGAATCTTGTACTTTTATTTCCAGTTTCATTTTTTTGATGTAATAAAAGGAGCAACGAACCGGAAACTCGACGGGACCTCAATTCGACTCTCCAATTCATCCACTCATTCCTACACCCATTGGAACTACACGTGACCTGATTCTCTTATAACCCGAGATATGTAGGATGCCCAAAGCCAGGGCTCGGTCACACCTCTTTCCCACTTATTTACGTATTAATATTGAATAAAGGGTTAGGCCAAAAAATTAGTCATGTTTACTTCTTTGCTTGAAAATTCTTCATATTTCCAAGCAAAGAGGGGCATTCTGTAAACACCTAATTTTTTACCAAACCTAAGTATTTTTTGTCATTTTAGTTCTCAATTTTTTTAGGGTCTAAATAAGATATTTTAAATTTATCTTATTTTTACTAAATTTATTTTAAAAATTTAAAAAAAAAAAACTACAAAAATAGAGTCACATTTTAAATAAGTTTTTATTTTATTTCTTTATTTATTTTTTTATTTATTTTTAGAAAAAAAAAAGAAGAAATTTTTCTAAATTATATTTGTTTTCTTCTTTCAACTTTTAATAAAGAATGTTGTGATATTAATATTTCTTAACCATATTCCTAAGACTAGCTAATTAACTTATCTTGTATTTTGTTAGTTTTAAATAGATTTTATTATTTTTATTTTATTTAAAATATTAATTAAAATAATAATATTAAAAAAAAAAAGATAATCCTAAACTACCCAAACCATCCACAAGTCCCACTCTCACAAAACCTCTCCCCTACTTTCCCATAACACACACACACGACACAAACACACACGGGGTAAAACAAAGCACACATACAGTATATATATAATACAACACATGCACACATGGACAAAAATAAAAAGAGAAGGACGTACGGAAAAAGCCAAAGAAAAGGAAAATAGCAAAGAAAAAAAATACACGGACAACAGGCAGAAGAAAAAAAAAACAACAAAGAAAAGCTTAGAAAAAAATAACAACCAATTAATCCCTTTCGAGTTTTGAGGTTTTGTCTACATTCTGAGTTCCTGGTCCGTTCGTTTCTCTTATTGTAAATTAATTTTCGCAAGAGGTAACCTCTAATCTCTCTTGTATAATTTACTATTGTAATTGTACAAGACTTGATTTTAATAGTACTAAGTTTCCTCATGTTTTGTATTTGTTCGGCTTATTATTCTTCGACGTGATAATATAAAGTATGTTAAAATATTTTGATTTTCGTTAGATGTAGTATAAAACTTCCATAACATTTCATACTCTATTGTATGTTAAGTAATTACCGGACCCATTGTTATCTTCATATTTTGAAGTCTTAGTTACGATACATGTCTAGGTTGAAATAGAAACGTCATTCACAGTATGTGAGAAATATTAATATTGTAGTTTTACTATTTATGTACTAAATCATTA
Organism: Capsicum baccatum var. pendulum; assembly: GCA_030864225.1. Classification (NCBI taxonomy): domain Eukaryota; kingdom Viridiplantae; phylum Streptophyta; class Magnoliopsida; order Solanales; family Solanaceae; genus Capsicum; species Capsicum baccatum. The sequence continues at coordinate 24,061,555 of CM061555.1, read as the reverse complement.
TCCTAAAATTTAATAAAAAATATATTATTTTTGGTTGAATATCAATAAACTAAGCTAAACAAGGTATAGACTATCATGTGCACAGGATGTAAGTAAAAATTTGTTATTATAGAAATTGTTAAGGACACTGTACGGAAATCCTTTAGATGTATGGAATGACTAATCTCATTTATGTTTAATCCTTCTTGATGTTGTAACATTATTTAATATTTGTTTAATTTCTCGTTTTACAAAGTCATCCTAAACGTTGCAGGTTAGTAAAAGAAAACTTCTCCATGATTTCTACTTTCTGTATTTATTTATTTATTTATTTTCTTATTAAGTGCGCTAGGAAAACAAAAAAAAATGACACAGTAGTCCATTAAGGTTATAATCTTCGTAGCAACCATATGGTTTGATTTTACTATGTTGACACAATTACTAAGCATGTGAAAAATTAACAATTGCGCGGAGTATTGATGCTACTGGAATTGTGGACAGTGGGGTGTTTAAATGTTGATTTAAAAAAAAAAAAAGGGCAACAAAAAGAAAACATAATCATGAGGTATTTATTGCTAGTAGTGGTATGTTTGCTTTGATGACAATAATAACTCAACCACTAGGTTCGCTAAATTTCAGACACAATTGGGTATACCTTAAACCATTAATTGTTTCTTTGGTCTACATTCTCGATTAATTTGAATTGATAAAGAAAACAGTTACACACACAATACATGTAAGAATTTATTTCATAGTACGGTGTAAATATTTATGCAAATAAGTTTGAAAATTAAAATTTGCTTTACTGCATGTGATAATTAGTTTTCTTCATTAACTGTGCATGGAGGGTTCATTCTTATCAATTTGTGTTGAATGTGAATATTATGTAACCAATGGATTGCGGTTTTATTCAAAACATGTTATGAATAAATAAATTAAAAGAGAGGAAAAACCTATTGTAAGGGAGTGAATTCATAAAAGAATGAGTTAGGTTCTTATCCTCTAAATAATTAAGATTTAATATACAAGTGAAAATTAACGATGAAGTTGGAAAGCCCTGTTACCGATCATTCGTTATAATAAATTAACCTACCGTTTGAAGCCGATTGAATTGGGTTGAGTAGATTTTAAACCTATTAGGTGCTTATTTAGACTAGGAAAATGGGGACGACTCATAAATGCCTCAAAGTAAGGCTGTCTAACGGGCCGGGCCGGGTCAACCCGGAACCGGCCCCCTCTCTCTTACCGGGTTACGGGCCGGTTACGGGCCGGTTTTGGCCTTAACCGGGCCGGGCCGGTCCGGGCCGCACAGTAAAAAAAATAAAACCCACCCGGAACCGGCCCACTTAACCCAATCCGGTCAAACCCGGTAAAACCCGGTCAAACCCGGTCAAAACCGGTCAAAACCGGATAAAAACCGGTCAAATATACACTATATATACGCTATATACACAATATATACATTAAATATACACTTCTATAGAAGATATATACAATGTATACATTAAATATACACTTCTATAGAAGATATATACACGGGTTATGCATCATTCATATGTATATATAATACAACTTATAAATTATACTACATTATATATACATTCATATATGTATAGATATACTTATATACTAATTTATAAAACATATACACATGTATAGGTTAAGTATACACTTCTATAGAAGATATATACACAATGTATACGCACCATTCATGTATATATACTTACTACTTATAAAATATACTACATTATATACACATTACAATATGTATAGATTATACTTATATACTAATTTATAAAACATATACACATGTATACGTTAAATATATACTTCTTAGAAGATATATACACCGTGTATACACACCATTCAATGTATATATACTCTACTTATGCATATACTACAGTATATATACATTAAAAATAATGTATTGATATACTTATATACTAATTTTATAAAACATATAGCACATGTATACGTTAAATAGACACTTCTTATAGAAGATATATACACGTGTTTTATGCACCATTCAATGTATATACACTACTACTTATAAAATATACTACATTATTATACATTACAATATGTAATACGATATACCTTATATACTAATTTATTAAAACATATACAAATGGATACGTTAATATACACGTCATAGAAGATATATACACTGTTTATGCACCATTCAATGGATATACACTACTACGTATAAAATATACTACATTACTATATACATTTACTATAAGTATAGATATACGTATTACTAATTTATAAAACATATACACATGGATACGTTAAATATACACTTCTATAGAAGAGGTACACATGTATACGCACCATCAATGTATATATACTACTACTTATAAAATATACTATCATTATATATACATTACAATATGTAATTGAATATACTTATATACTTAATTTATAAAACATATACACATGTATAACGTTAAATATATACTTCTATAGAAAGATATACAATTTATAAAACAATACACATGTATACGTTAAATATATACTTCTATAGAAGATATATACATATACATTCAATGTGTATACACTACTACTTATAAAATATACTACATTATATATACATTACATATGTATAATAATATATACTAATTTATACATATACATTATAAATATATACTACATATATATACTACATATTACAATTATGTATAGATATACTTATATACTAATATACATATACATGTATATTAATATAACATATACACATGTATACAATGTATAAAATATACTACATTATATATACATTACAATATGTATAGATATACTTATATACTAATTTATAAAACATATACACATGTATACGTTAAATATATACTTCTATAGAAGCACACACCATTCAATGTATATACTACTACTTATAAAATATACTACATTATATATACATTACAATATGTATAGATATACTTATATACTAATTTATAAAACATATACACATGTATACGTTAAATATATACTTCTATAGAAGATATACAATGTATATATACTACTTATTATACTACATTATATATACATTACAATATTTATAGATATACTTATATACTAATTTATAAAACATATACACATGTATACATTAAATATACACTTCTGTAGAAGATATATACACGTGTATACATTAAATATACACTTCTGTAGAAGATATATACAAATGTATACATTAAGTATACACTTCTATAGAAGATATATATAATGTATACATTAAATATACACTTCTATAGAAGATATATACACGTGTATACATTAAATATACACTTCTATAAAAGATATATACACATGTATACATTAAATATACACTTCTATAGAAGATATATATAATGTATACATTAAATATACACTTCTATAGAAGATATTAAAACTTTAAATTGATAAATAAAAAAAAATAAAAAACAACAACTAAGGAGTGAATGAATTTGTGGAATTTTATTGATTGCAAAATGATCCAAAATTTATAATTTACATGAATGAAAAATCTATAAATTATGCATCATTTTTTCCAACTCATTCATGTTAATATTAATTGGAATTTGCATAGGATAGTCGAAGTCAACGGGGGCAAACCCATGCATTGGACTTGATTCTGTTGAGTTCTCCCGTGAAGTCATTATTTCTTCAAGTTTGAGGTCGTCGCTTGGCTCTGGTTCCATTCCTTGGTTTCTTCTTTCTGCTCTAATCCAGTCTCTAAGGCAAACTAAAACATTCATTGCGTTGCTTCCCAATGAGTGTCGGTTGTCTCCAAGCTGCTGTCGTCCCTGACTGAAGGCGCTCTCTGATGCAACGGTTGACATTGGAACATTCAAGATATCTCTGGCTAATCTTGAAAGTACAGGATATTGTGATTCATTATTTCTCCACCAATCCAGCGAGTTGATCCGTCGTCTGCGATCCTCTGGTGGCGTCCGCAGATAATATTTCAGCTCCTCCCGATAAGTTGATGTGTAAGCTCTCTCATCCACACTGTTCCAACAAGATAAATCATAAAACGAATCAGGAAAACCACTATGTGCCGACCTTTTAGAAGATGATGGCTCCTCGGGAGGATGAGGAGCGACAGTTGGACTGATATTTGTAGGTACGGCTGAATCAAATAAATCAGCATAGTGATTATATAATTTTTCTATATAATCTTTTGCATCAGCCGTAGCCGTCCACAAATCAGGCTGCTCTTGTTCAGACTCACGGTTAGTATTTATTTCTAAGTTAGTATAAATAAGCGTACTAAAGTGACACATATGATTAAATTTCATGCAAGGATTTAAAATAGCACCAATCATGTAAATAGGGGGAATCGGGAAGAAATATTTTTTAAATTTCATAAACATAGCGCCAACAGCTTCTTTATAACCTTCTTTATTTTTATATTGTTGGAGCAAACCAGAAATATCGGCTATATATGCCAAAATATTACAAACAGTAGGATAGTATGCACCGGAAAATTCAACCATAGCTACATAAAATTTTTCTAAAAATTTAACAAGATCATTAATTATAACCCAATCAGAATTATGTAACATGCAATCAGCAGAATCAGCAAAAGAACCACAGTGTTGGTTAAAAGTTAGTGTAATAGGAATTCTATATTTATAACAAGTTTTTAAAAATTCATACGTAGAATTCCATCTAATATCAATTTCCTCAGGCATTAAAATCGCTGTAAGTCCATTTTCTTGACATTTAACTTTAAATTCTTTAATTCTCGCTCTACGATTATTTCCTTGAATGAAACCTACGGCAAGACGAATTTTTTCAATATAAACCTCAAAAAAGTCAAGACCATCTTTTACAATTAAATTATAGATATGACATGCACACTTAATATGGAAAATTTCAGGAAAGGGTGGAGATAACGTAGATTTTATTTTTGTTATAGCATTCTTGTTGTTAGAAGCATTATCAAAAGCAATACATAAAATTTTATTTTCTATACCATAATATCCGGCAATTTTAATAATAGAATCAGAAATAAATTGTCCAGTATGCTTGCGATCTTCATCATATAAAAAAGCAAGAATACGTTTTTGCATTATGAAATTACTATCCATCCAATGACAAGTAACAGTTAAATAATCATTTTTATTAACAGCACGACCAAGATCAGAAGTTAGGGACAATCTACATTGAATATTTTTTAAGAATGTTGATAAATAAAAACAATATTGTGAATGGAGTTTAAAAATATCAGACCGACAAGTAGTTCTAGGAATACCATTAAACATAGGATTATAAATTGCTTGTATATAACGGATAAAAGCATCAGAAGAAGGAAAAGTAAAAGGCAAACAACCCACAGCTACCATTTTAGCTATTTCTTCCCGGTCCCTCAATTTATTATACTTTTTCGCTACTTGACCGGTTGTTGGGTCCATTCTAGTTTGCGTTGACCCACCAACATCCCCACCACCTTTTGCAATATTTAACTCTCTTTTGTGATCTTCAGCTATATGTCTCATTAACGTACCCGTACCCCCTTGTTTACCGCCACTTCTATGCTTATATATTTGTTGACAAATATTGCACTGCACCTCAATATCTGATATACGTTCAAAAAATTGCCATGCAATACTAGTTCTTTTACGTGGTTTTGGGGCACTGGGAGGACGGGAAGGGAGATTAACTGATTCAGATCTAACGTTAGCATCTCCTACTGCGGGTGTTTCAGCAATATTTTCATCATCTTCGTCTACATTAACTGCATCTACTTTATTTTCTTCTTCTATACCGTAATTTTCTTGAAATTCTACATAATCCATATCGTGAGCACCTACACCTATTTCTTCCTCAAAAGGTGTACCAAGCGGTACCGGAGGCGAAGGCACACGGGTATATCTATTACTTGAACTACCTCTACCGCTAATAATTCGCTTTTTACTACCACTACCGCTTCCGGGACAAAAATTTTTAACACCTTTAGCAGCGAGGTTTTTTAATTTATCCATAATATAAATTAAATTAAACTAAAAATATTCAAAATACACAAATATAACAAAATTAAATATTAAACAATTAATACAATAAATAAAAATTAAACGTAAGAGATGGAACGACAATACCAAATTTGGGAAGTATCCGAAGATTGCGACTTTAGAAACTTCCGCTCTTACTTTGTAAACGAAAAAATAAAAAATTAAAGTGAACACTTTAAGAAATTAAATATATTGAATATTTGAGAATTGAGAATTGAGATTTGAGAGAGAATGAGATTTGAGAGATTGGAAAATTGTGTGAGAAATGATTTGAAGTTGTAGGGTATTTATAGATTTATTTTGAGGATTAAAAAATATTTTATATATTTTTTTTTTTTTTTTTAATGAAATGGGCCCAAACTAGCCGTTTGGACCCAAAAACGGTAATATTACCGTTGGGCCAACGGCTAGTTTGGCCCAACAGAATTTTTTTTATTTTTTTTATTTTTTTATTTTTTTCGGTTACCGGGCCGGGCCGGGCCGGTTAACCGGCGGGCCTGGACCGGGTTGGTTCGGGCCGGGTTAACCGGGCCCAATTTTTTTAAAAAACCGGACCGGTACCCGGTACCCTAAAGCCCTAGGGCTTTCCGGGCCGGGTCAAACCGGTCCGGTTTGATGTTACGGGCCGGGTCGGGCCGGGTCGGGCCGGGTCAGCCCGGCCCGTTTGACACCTTTACCTCAAAGGCGCAACAAATGTATCAAAACTTGTGGTATGACCGGAAAGTACTGCTACTGGCAAGCCACACATTAATATAATTAAATAATTTGAAGTAAATTCAAAGTAGGATGTAAGTAACTTTTAGGCTAACAAATATTATGTATCCAAGAGATTAATTTAAGCCAGACGTAAGTCATTAAAGCGACCGTGCTAGAACCCCGGGACTCGAGGGGTGCCTAACACCTTCCTCTCGGTCAACAGAATTCCTTATCCAGATTTCTAGTTCGCAGATCAAAAAAATAAAAATTAAGGAGTCATTTCCTTTTGAATAGGGATTCAATAAGGTGACTTGGAACACCCGAACTCAATTCCAAGTGGGGACTCTGTAAATAAAATAATCCCTTTTCAAAACGTCACTTTAACTGAAAAAACCCATTTTCTCTAAAACCAATTCCCTAGCGAGGTCGGATGCGGTGAAAAACAGGGGGTGTGACAACTGCATAAAAAATAATCCCAGTATTACTAATCCCTGCACTATTAATCTCAGCATTACTAATACAATCTATTCAGTATTATATTATACACTCTATCAAACGACCCTAACTGTAATAAGTAATCTAAACATAATAATTAGATAAGAAACTTTAATTTTATTACTGAATATCACTGGTTATATTGCATTGATGTTACGAAACTTTTGTTTAAACCGTCAGTGGATATAAAGTCAAATCCAAGTTATAATTTACTTTTGCCAATTATTCCTTTTTGGGCATTAATTTAGTGAATGATCCTCCTCCATCACCACCCCCCACTCCTCAAACCCCCACCAAGCCCAAATATATAAAGTTATAAACCTTATAAACTATAAATATTAACGAGTAGAAAATTAAAATATGGTCTAAGATGTATTATTAGATGTTTAACGACAATCTCAAGTTTTATTATTAGTCTGATTCTGTATTTTCACAATTGATGCAAACGCATTAAAATGGAGGATCCCCCACCAGAACTGCCAACTTTTGAACCATAGAACTAGGGGTGTACATAGGTCGGGTTTGTTCAGTTTTTTATTAAAATATAACCAAACCAATAATGTCGATTTTCTAAATCTATAAACCAAATCAAACCTATATGCAATCGGTTTTTTCTATTTCGATTTTAGTCAGGTTTTTTCGATTTTTTTGATTTTCTCGGTGTTTTACAATTATAATGTGATTGAAGAAAAAAATTAAATGTTTTCACTAAAAAGATTTAAAAAAATGGTCATAGAGTAGTTCCAATAAAAATTAAGTTGGTAAATTACTAAGACGTCTAAACAACTATCTCTCAAAGTAATATTATGTGGATACCTAAGTAGTTCAATTTCTAAATCACTAGTCATAGTAGCTTGTCTGAAAGTTTCCTTCACATAAAATGTGAGCACACAAAAGAATGAAGAATTAGACAACTTATTAAAAACTTAACTCCATAAGATAATTAATTATAACATATTTCCATAAAAAGAGAAAGAAAAGAAACAAATCTAAATCACAACTTGACGAATGACAAAAGTAAGATGAAAGTAAGATGAGAAAATAATGAGAACTCTCTAAAAACTTGGAAAGTAAAATGTAAAAAGTGAAGCAATGAAAGAGTTTTAGGTTTTTATATTAACTAGTTAAACCCCACGTGTCTCGCACGTGTAACATTTGATTATTTAAAATTAGATGATTTTGTCTATTGCAAAAAAATTTAATGAAGAGCAAAAAATTTAAATCACTTCTCAAAGATCCTTCACTCTTTAATAAAATAGTGCAAACATAAAATATGTTTTATTAAAATATTTAATAAATTTTCAATTCTTAAATATTGAAGAAATAATTTTGTCTAAAGCAGACACTTTTAACGAAGGATAAAAAGTTCAAATATTTATGAATACCGAATCAAATAAAAATGAAGTTGAAAAAAAAAAAAAACAAACTGAAATAGTTCGATTCGGTGTTCGATGTCTACTTTTTAAAATTGTAAATTAAAGAATTGCATTGAAATTTGATAAAATTGAATCAAAGAGCAGAACGTGTACTTCTAATCAACGCCTTAACAAAATAAATCGTGCTAATATGAATGAGAAATAATTCTTTTTTTTTAAAATACACCTTTAAATCCTCTCGTAATCGGCACGAAGTCTCAACCACACACTCACATAATTTTTCTTTACCTGCACATCATGCAAAAGCCAACAATTGAAATTACAAAAAATTATACGATAAAAAAACGTTAATAAAATATGCATAATATTTAATATTGTTGACCTACAAATTAAAAACTAATATTAGAGAACATAAAACTAATCTTCTCTTGAACATGCTCTTTAACAATTAAATTGTGAATGTTATTCTATTAGTTATTGAAAAAAAAGAATGCTCAATACATAGATGTACGATTTTTTTCCTTTTAAGAAAGAGTTGATGAAACATGGAAGAAATCTAATCTAATTTGAGAAACTTTTTTCATAAAAAACTAATTATTATAGAAAATTAAGACAAACGAAACTTAAAAGAAAAAAAAAATTAAGCACTCCTAATTAAATCAAAACCATACTTAAAAGAAAGAAATTAGGTCGTATGCTAACTACAATCTGACACTACTTATTTTTTTTTCTTTTTGGGGTGGGATGTGTTTTTTAGTAAAAATAGTTAAATAAGAATTTGATAAAATAATAAAAAGACATTTCTTATTATGTATTTAAAGTTTTTTAAAATTTAATACTTGTTAAAATTTTCTTATTCTAAGGCTTTTATCTTAAACTAATGGAAAAAGTATTAGTTGTCATTAATTCTGACGACTTCTAATAAGAAAAGGTTTTACCATAAATATATATTAATTAATTATTCACTTTTAAAAATTAGAAAAAAAATATTGAAAACACGATTTTGTCTAAAGCGAAAATTTGTAATGAAGGACAAAAAGTTCAAACAACATTTCTAAGGCCTTCACAATTTTAATATATTATAGATATAGATTATAGATATAAATATAGATATAGATATTGGGTTTTGTATTAATTTATTATTAATGAAAAAATACTATAATAATAAAAGTAATTAGAAAGTAGATTATAAGTAATATATTTTTACGTATAAAAAATTAAAATTATATATGTATTATGTCGGTTCGGTTTGATTTTATTTTTTCTAATACCAAACCAAACCAATTTTGTCAAGTGCAAACCATTCACTTTGCCAATTTTTTGTTAGCATCCATAGATGTGCAATTTTTCTATCATTTCTTAATGTCGTCATTAATTACTTTATACTCTGACCTAACAAATTGTCCTCTGAACAGTAAGTAAACTGCCTCTTCATCAGTAAACTATCACCTTCTCATAGTATAAAGGCTAAGAAAAGAAAAGAAAAGAAATCCACAACTGACTGCGGGAAGAAAACCAAGGAAATAAAATGTATCCAACATAAAACAATAGTCGTATTACACCTTTTGAGCTTTGATAATTTCATATTGTATTGGAAAACTACACATAACCTTATGGAACGCGATGGGCCTAGTTCCAATGACTAGGCAGGTAATGTTGAAGAATAGGAACAAGGTCAAGCAATGCTTTAGCGCGGGTGAATTGCTTCCAACAAAGCATTGTATCAACTGGTACCTAGCTAGCACCCAAACTAAAATCAACAACTATCATGTAACAAAGCTTTCGAATTTTCTTTGGAAGTTTCCGATTGGTATAGACTTAAACCTAGCTACTTTGGCATCATGCATAGGCGAATATATTTCTCCGAGAGATTCTTCCTCCGGTTACTCTCTTCATTGATGTAGACTTGCACTTGCTCTTTGCTCAATTGGCTTCATTGATGATAGGTTCCCAACTATCATACAAAATTCAACTTAGCATTGTTCTTTAGCAAGTCGATTCATTCATTTTGCTTTTATTTCATCAACTTTTCCTTAGATACTAGAAGAAAGGTAGCTTTGTGCTCAAAGCATCCCATGTTCACTCAAGGTCAAACGAGGGCAGCCCGATGCATGGCATACCACATTCATGTAAGGTCCACGGAAGAGCCGCATCATAAGGGGGTCTAATATAAGAACCCCACCCTGATGCACTTATCTGTGGTTGATCCACAGCTCAAACCTATAATCTATAATCACCAACTTTACAGGTGATCCAAGGCCCTCTGGCGGCCATTGTTGTAAACTCAATAAAGAAAAAACAACAAAAAGAGGTGTTGTAAACTCAATACAGAAAAAACAAAAAGATAAATGATCTATCAGACAGCCGTGAGACCACCTTCGACCTGTTGCCAGGTCCAAGAATGATCATTTACTGTTCCACAAGCTCAACGAGCCATAAGTGGTTGTTAATCACGCTCTAGTCACACGGCCTTGCGGCAGACTTGATTTCCTGTCTCCTTAGAAGGCCAAGGATACAGTGGTACAAGCCTATAGAACGAATCCTGTTCAAGTAAGGTCGTGCCCAACGCTCGTTGTATGAAACTTTATAAACCTAGAAGTTATGTGTTAAACTTCCAATGTGGGAGAAATAAAGTGCGCAACTTTGCTGGCAGTGACATTTGTGCTACATTTACTCCCATTCAACTGAAAAACAGATTAATAAATGGGAGCTTTAATCTTTAGGCTTTGATTCTTTATAGAAAAACTAATCATGTACTACTCCATTCATTTCAAAATAGTTGTGATATTTCATCTCTTAAGAGTTAATTTGACTAATTTTCAAAGTTAAATTAGATTAAATTGATTCTGTATTTTAAAAATTAAAATTTAGATATTTGAAACAATACGAGGAGTATTATAAATTACAGTTTTTCTCATATCAATATGATAAAAAAGATACATCTAAAATATTAGACAAAGTTCATATCGTTTCACTTTCAAAAAGAAAATTGTAACAAATATTTTGTGAAATGGACGAGTAATAATTTATTGTAAGGTGAATATCTTCAATCTTATTAACTCACTAATCATCATATCATATCTATCTACATCCATGTCTACATCTACATCTACAATATATTAAGTAGCCATTTGATCATGAAAATTAAAAATTTTCGGAGTTGAAGTTGAAACTGGAGTTGAAATTGTGTTTGGCCATGTCTTTTTTGAAATTCTTTTTGACTTTTGAAAAAAAAAAAATTAAATATGATTTTATACCCTAACTTTTACAAACTATCAAAATCACCCAACTAAAATTTACCTACTAATGAAAAAAGAACACAATTATCCACTATTATAAAAATAATTACATTTACATAGTCATATTTAATGAATTTCAATTATGACATATATAATATTTACATTAATAGCCGTTTTCTCATATTTGAAAATTTTAAATATGGATGTTATATTCACAGATCACTGCTTCCTATTTTTTAGGTAACAAATATTATCTTTCAAACAAATTTATTTATTTAGGAATTTATTTAATTTATTTCCTTCATTTTTCGTTCCTAAAAAATAGGAAATGATGAGCTGTTATTAAATTTTAGGGTGCCGCTAATTTATTTCTTTAATTTTCTTATACATGAAAGATTTTACTGTGTGTGAATAAATTATTTCTACGTAAAACATGCTTTGCATATTTATGGTATATTATATCATAGACCATAAATATATAAATATGCTTAGTATATTTCTTTATACTTTGTATTTTTATATATGTATGTATGTATGTATATGGTATATACATGGTATAAACTTCATATATAACATACTTTGTATATTTATATTATAAGAGTAAAATACATAATTACCCCCTGATCTTATCCGATTTTTGCAAAAAGACACCTAGACTTTCACTTCGACCTATTACCCCATGATTCTTTTTTATTTCGTTGCAAACACACCATTTTTCGCTGAATCTTAGTCACAATAAGGAGAGTGAAATACACGCGCCAATCAAGTGTTGTCACCCCACCCCTAATTGAACACCTCCACCTCCCCTCATCCAGCACCTTCCCTCTCCACCCCTCGCGTCCAGCACCTCCCCCCCCCCCCTCGCCGCCTCGCGTCCAGCACTCTCCCCGTCCAATTTTTTTTGTTCAAATCAATTCAAAAATTAGTTTATAATTTAATTGAGTTTTTAAAGATAGTTAAATGAGCTGTAATGAAGCTTTAATGGAGCTTTAAAAAAAAAAAAGCTTCAATGAAAGAGCTTTAATGGTGACATTGTGTTGAAGAGCTTTAATGGCGTTGAAGAAGATATTGTGTTGAAGAAGAAATGGTGGGTAGTTAAATGATATGATTTAATTGCAAAATGGAGCTTTAATGATATGATTTAAAAAAAAAAAAACTTCAATGGAGGAGCTTTAATGGTGGCATTATGTTGAAGAAGAAATGGTGGGTTTATGGTGATGATGATGTTGTTGTTGTTGTTGTAATTGATGTTGTTGAGTGATGACGATGAAGAAGAAGTTGAGGAAGAAGACAATGGTGGATGGGGGTTTGCGGGGGTAGGGTGGGGGGTATGAAATAATTTTTAAAAATAAATAAATATTATTTTTTTAAAAAAGAATATAAATTATATATTAAATTATTTTACACGTGGCAACTTGTAATTGGTCCAAAAAGTCAAATTTGAACCCTTTCACGCATCTGTGGAGCGTGTGTACACGCAGGGGGTCAAAATATTGTGTTTGCAACGAAATAAAGAAGAATCATGGGGTAATAGGTCAAAGTTAAAGTTTAGGTGTCTTTTTGCAAATCTCGGACAAGATCAATGGGGTAATTATGTATTTTCTCATATTATAAATATGCTTAGTATGTTTTTTAATATTTTGTATATTTATATATGTGTGTATATAGTATATACATGATATAAACTTTATATATAACATACTTTGTATATTTCTATTATATTATAAATATAATACTTTATATATTATGGGTATAAATATAAATTAGCAGTAAAATAATGTCTTAAATAAGGGATAAAAATAATGATGAGAGAGAAAAAGAAATATATATTAATTAGGATAGCATTAAGTTTTAAATTATAATTATCTTATTCTTTAAAACCACTACATACGTAATATTGAAAAAGTAATGTTATAAGGAGTGTTTTATGCAAAAATTTAAAAGATTGGGGTTATATGTAATAATAATAAAAGTTGAAATTGGAGTAAGAAAATTGTGAAAACAACAAAAACCTGTTTTCCCTTTTTTTTTAAAAAAAATCAGAATTATTTTCCGAATTTTCATGGCCAAACACCACAATTTTCAACTCCGAAAAAAATTTTCGGAAAAAAGGAAAAACTTTTTATTGCCAAACGGGCCCTAAAAGTGTGAAACCCTTAGAAAATTAATTTAAATTTTTTGTCCTTTATTAAAAAACTCTCCTTTAGATAAAATTATTTTTTTACTTATTTCCCCCAATATAATTAAGGAGTCTTAAAATAAGATAGGAGAAAAAAATAATTTAAAAAATAAAAAAATCCTAAAACATATGATAAACATTATCTCATCAACATTTATGTATTTATTATTTTTCTAAGTTGATTGAGTTTTTTTGTTCTTAATGAAAAAAAAAATAAATTATTATTTCATTACTCCCTCCATACCTTTTTAATTGCTCTTCTCATTTTTCGTAAGTCAATTTAATAAGTTTCAAAGCTAAATTAGATTACATTAATTTATTATTTTAGATCAAAATTTAGATATTCAAAAACTACATGAAAAGTATATAAGTTACAATTTTTAGAAAATTGATTTGATATTTTTGCCACTCTCCTTTAGATAAAATTGTCTTTTCACTTATTTCCTCTAATATAATTAAGGAGTCTTGAGATATAATAAGAGAAAAAAGTATAATTTAAAAATTAAGAAATCCTAAAACACATGATAAGAGTTCTAAATATTATTTCATCAATATTTATGTATTTATTATTTTTCTAAGTTGATAAATTTCTTTCTTCTTAATGAAAAAAGTTTACTATTTCATTTTCATTCCTTTTAAATTGCTCTCCTCATTTTTCGTAAGTTAATTTGACTCAGTTTTAAAGCTAAATTAGATTACATTAATTTATTTTTTTAGAACAAAATTTAGATATTCAAAAATTACATGAAAAGTACTATCAATTATAATTTTTAGAAAATTAATTTGAAATTTTTGCCCTTTATTAAAAGACGTTCCTTTAGACAAAACTTTCTTTTCCTTATTTCCTCCAATATAATTAAAGAGTCTTAAAATATGATATGAGAAAAAATATAATTTAAAAATTAAGAAATCCTAAAACACATGATAAAAGTTCTAAATATTATCTAATCAATATTTATACAACAACAACAACAATAAATTCAGTGTATTCCCACATAGTGGGTCTAGAAAGGGTGCTCATCAACATTTATGTATTTATTATTTTTCAAAGTTGATGGGTTTTTTTCTTCTTAATGAAAAGGCTACTATTTCATTACTCCCTCTATTCCTTTTTAGTTGCTCTTCTTATTTTTCATAAGTCATTTTGATTAAGTTTCAAAACTAAATTAGATTACAATAATTTATGTTTAAAATTAAAATTTAGAAATTCAAAAACTAAATGAATGGTGCTATAAATTACAATTTTTAGAAAATTGATTTGAAATTTTCGCTCTTTATTAAAAGACTTTCCTTTAGACAAAATTATTTTTTCACTCATTTCCCCTAATATAATTAAGAAGTCTTAAAAAATGGTAAGAGAAAATTGTTTTCGGAAATAGCATCAAGGTGGGCCAAAATGGTTTCCATTATGACCAAGAAGTTACCTACAAAACAATAAAAAACACATTAGTTGTACAAAAATATCCTCACTCTCTCTTTTTATTTCTTGTCTCTAGAATCCATCACACTCAATCTCACAAGTGTTGTAAGCTTGCTTGTACTCCGAGAGGTGTTGAGAGGTGAATCCAACGTTTACAATGACTCCAACGAGTAAGGAAAACACAAGGACGTATTACAATGATTCAAAAGAATTAAGACACCAAATGATAGTGAAATCAATCCACAACACGGAAACAAGACACAAAACACAAGAACAAAAAGAGAACACAACACCCGAAGAGGAGACACAACCCGTAGGACCTCCTTTTGGTAACAAACCAGCCACCAACTCAACAATAACAAGGAGAAATCACACCAAGGCAGCAACTACACGAGATGAACAAGAGGAGTAATAACAAAGATAACAAGAATCAATGGTTTCACTAATAACAACAACAAACGATTACAAGAAGTAAAAATAGGTAGTGAGACATCAGCTCTTACAAGAACTAAGAACCTAAGCGTATTTCAAACACTAAGACCCTTAATAGATGTAAAAAGCAACACTTACACTTTTTTAATGACACAAGAGGGTGTGAGTCACTCAAGCACCAAGGTTTCGAACCAAATTTTGCAACACTAGTGATTCCACACTAGTATCACCCTCATTTCGATTTTGGTGGCTTTTCCAAGCCCTAAACTAAGATGACCAAAAGTCCCTCCACTAAGGGACGCCCATCAAGTGTTAGGAGTGGACTGATTTTGATGTGTTTTGGGCCTTTTTTACACTTCAATTGCACGCACCAAATCTCGGGTCCAGCACGCCATCTCTTAAGTCCATATCCGTAATCATTCGTGTATCACTTCCCGCACCCTCCACCCAACACCAACTCCACAACATAGTCCAGCCAACCATTCCCCTCGCAAACCCTCCACCCCCACCTAGCACTACCATTCCCCTCCCGCCTTCATCGTCCCCCACTTCCCACCCAACACCACCATTCCCCTCCCCCTTCTCCCCCAAACAAAAACTCACTTCGACGCCCCCTTCCTTTGGCAAATAAATCGCCAACTCCAATATCAAGTCCTATAACATAACCACCTATTTTCATTGTAAATTATATTTTTTCCATGAAAATAGATATACATGTAGAAATTTACCTTTAAAAAGATATGAAGGAATAAGAATTTTATTATCAATTGTTTTGATTATAAGATTGTCGTAACAATTATTTGATCAACTTTTTAGATTAATGGTAGTTGAGAAAGTATTGTGAGAGTTGGAATGGATTGAGAGTATGAAGAAAAGAAAATGAGGAGGAGGGGTTTTTTTTTTCCTTTGTTTTTTAAATATTATTTATATTAGCAGTAAAATAATGTCTTAAATAAGGGAGAAAATTAAATAAGGGATAAAAATAATGATGACAGAGAAAAAGAAATATATATTAATTAGGATAGCATTAAGTTTTAAATTATAATTATCTTATTCTTTAAACCACTACATACGTAATATTGAAAAAGTAATGTTATAAGGAGTGTTTTATGTAAAAATTTAAAAGATTGGGGTTATATGTAATAATAATAAAAGTTGAAATTGGAGTTAGAAAATTGTGAAAACAACAAAAACCCATTTTCCCTTTTAAAAAAAAAATCAAAATTATTTTCCGAATTTTCATGGCCAAACACTACAATTTTCAACTCCGAAAAAAAATTTCGGAAAAAAGGAAAAACTTTTCATTGCCAAACGGGCCCTAAAAGTGTGAAACCCTTAGAAAATTAATTTAAATTTTTGGTCTTTTATTAAAAAACTCTCCTTTAGATAAAATTATTTTTTTACTTATTTCCCCCAATATAATTAAGGAGTCTTAAAATAAGATAGGAGAAAAAAATAATTTAAAAAATAAAAAAATCCTAAAACATATGATAAACATTATCTCATCAACATTTATGTATTTATTATTTTTCTAAGTTGATGAGTTTTTTTGTTCTTAATGAAAAAAAAAAGTTATTATTTCATTACTCCCTCCATACCTTTTTAATTGCTCTTCTCATTTTTTATAAGTCAATTTAATTAAGTTTCTAAGCTAAATTAGATTACATTAATTTATTATTTTAGATCAAAATTTAGATATTCAAAAACTACATGAAAAGTATATAAGTTACAATTTTTAGAAAATTGATTTGATATTTTTGCCGCTCTCCTTTAGATAAAATTGTCTTTTCACTTATTTCCTCTAATATAATTAAGGAGTCTTGAGATATAATAAGAGAAAAATGTATAATTTAAAAATTAAGAAATCCTAAAACACATGATAAGAGTTCTAAATATTATTTCATCAATATTTATGTATTTATTATTTTTCTAAGTTGATAAATTTCTTTCTTCTTAATGAAAAAAGTTTACTATTTCATTTTCATTCCTTTTAAATTGCTCTCCTCATTTTTCGTAAGTTAATTTGACTAAGTTTTAAAGCTAAATTAGATTACATTAATTTATTTTTTCAGAACAAAATTTAGATATTCAAAAATTACATGAAAAGTACTATAAATTACAATTTTTAGAAAATTAATTTGAAATTTTTGCCCTTTATTAAAAGACGTTCCTTTAGACAAAACTTTCTTTTCCTTATTTCCTCCAATATAATTAAAGAGTCTTAAAATATGATATGAAAAAAAAATATAATTTAAAAATTAAGAAATCCTAAAACACGTGATAAAAGTTTTAAATATTATCTAATCAACATTTATACAACAACAACAATAAATTCAGTATATTCCCACATAGTGGGTCTAGAAAGGGTGCTCATCAACATTTAAATACCTTTAAAAAGATATGAAGGAATAAGAATTTTATTATCAATTGTTTTGATTATAAGATTGTCGTAACAATTATTTGATCAACTTTTTAGATTAATGGTAGTTGAGAAAGTATTGTGAGAGTTGGAATGGATTGAGGGTATGAAGAAAAGAAAATGAGGAGGAGGGTTTTTTTTTTTCCTTTGTTTTTTAAATATTATTTATATTATATATATATATATTTTTAATACTTAATTTCTTATGTGTCACTTAAAAATGACGTGGCATGCCACGTGGAGTCGGTTGTATCACACCCATATTAATTTAATGAGAAAGGGGTTTAAAATATCATGTTTTGATGGATTTAAAAGTTCAGATGACAAAAAGGTAAGTAGAAGTGTCTACATTACAAACCCAGTCCAGGGAGAGATTATTCTCCCTTCTTCTTTTTTTTTTTTCATAATTGGTTGTTGCTTTTAATAACTTGGAGGGCTGAATACATTCATAATTTGATTTAGATTTTTTTTCTTACGTCAAAAAATTATATTGATAATATTGATTTGCTTTGCATTAATTTTGTAGATATCTTTAAGACGGATGGTGATGATAATACAGGTAAAATTGCTAGAAAAAATTGAAGACAAATTAAATTTAGAGGTCTTCTTTTGTTTAATCGGTTTTATGTACCAAATAAGAAACTTTTTTGATGCATTGAAGTTGAAAAACTCGAGACATCTGATTAGTGATGGAGGAACTTCAACTATTCCATCATAACCTATATTAACTGAGACATGTGAATTTGCCGATATAATCTCAAGACTCAATATCAAATCAGGCAAGCATTTTGATATCCTACGTATAATACTTAATAAGTGATTCACATCTATCGAATTTAACTAATTAATTGGATACTGAATTTTTAAGATGAACTTGAGGCAGACAATTTATTTTTAATTTTGTGAGAATCCTTTTCTTATATATTTTGCATTTAGATCATAACTATAAAAGTGTTAGTTCTCCAGTTCAGTAGATAATTTATTATTTTAATTTCCATCAAATTCAATTTTCTTTGTATGCTTTCAGCAAGATGTTTGATGAATTGCGTAATTGCATATATTCTTTTGGATCACGTGTTGGCTATATTGTATTAGTTAATTAATACAGTATGTTTTATATTGTAAATTTTTTCAATTTTCTGCTTTATGAAAATTGTTGACCATCACAAATTATTTGATGACAATTGTTAGATACTTGCAGTTCAATAATTCCGACAGAACATGAATATATGAAATTCAACTATGTAATATTTTACCAACTTTTTTGTAATGAATTGTGATAATCTTTTATATTGATGTACCACAAGTGTAACGCACATAGACTAAACTACTTATACTAAAAAGTTTAAAAGATTTGGGGCAAAACTGAATTACCATTTTACTCCTGCACTAAATTAAAATGTCATCTTTACCTTCAATCCTACAATATTCGTTAAGCTAATATTGTACCAAAAATTAATTGTGCGTTTTAATTTGTATGATGAATTAATATTAAAATGTGGGTTATTTATTACCCGAGAAGACAAAATGACTCCCAATTAAATTGTTCAATGAATTAGCCATGTACCTTCTATTCCTTTGAATCAGTAAATACAAATTCAAATTTAATACAGCCTCAGTTACCTTTTATCTGTCACCTTTACATTTTTCGAGGTTTAATTTATATTGATTTTGATTAATATTTTAAAATGAATAATTCAATATTTTAAATAAAAAATTTAGCTAGTCAAAACCTATACAAATAATGCTATAATTTGCAATTCATCTTATATTAGTACGATCAAAATTCTATAATTGGATTCAAATAATAAATCGTGGTGGTGGCAATGATGAAATCTTACTTCTGATAGTTTACAAGACTAGGAGAGAGATATATAGATGAAAAAGTGAAAAATGCCACGTGGTAAAAAAACAAAATAGGTTATTTCTCATCTCACACAAATATTGTGTGAAAATGAAAACGAAAACGAAAACAACAAATATTCGTACGGTACAACTTCAGCGGTCTTGTCTTCTCACTAATTGCAATTTTGAAAATGCTAGAGGTAGATCCAAGCAACCATCCATCTTTCTCCAAGCATTTGCTTGAACGAGGCTTTAATGATAAAATAGTAAGTTCATTTTTTTTCTAGTTTAGGTACATTTGCAGTACGTAGGAGTGTGTCTCTGCTAGTCGTAGTAGGCAAGTGTGTTTTATCTTTTGAAGTTTCGGTGATTTTTGTTGTTTCAGAGAGGTCGAGTGCGGTACTACTTTGTGGTAGACGTATTTTTTGTTATTATCTGTTGGTTTATTTCTATCTATTGTTCCTATTCTTGTATTATGTCATTTTTAAAAGAATATTTTTGTCTTGAGTCAGAGTCCGGAAACAACCTCGGTATTGATACTGACTGCGTGCACTTTACCCTCCACAGAGCTTGTGGGGAGATAATGGGTATGTTGTTGATAAAAAGACCATCTTTTTCCAAGCATTTACTTGAACAAGCCTTGATAAAATAGTAAGTTCATTTTCTATCAAGCAGGCAGCTGTTTTTTGTCTTGCTCGTAATGTCTTGGTCTTGGAGTTTTTGTGATTTTTGTTGTTTCAGAGACTGCTAGGAGTCCGTCCCATTTTATGTGTCACCTTTTGACCGGGCATGGAGTTTAAGAAATGAGTGATGACTTTGTAAAGTTTACAAAATTGTCTCTTAAAAGTTTACTTTTTAGCTGTCTTTTCTTATTAAGTGGGATCCAGTAAGGATAAAATGGGATGCTGCGATTAAGTAGTTATCAAATAAGGAAAGATGATTTTTTTTTTTGGAACGGACTAAAAAGAAATGACAACACATAAAATGGGACGGAGGGCTCACATTGTGAGGATATACTGAATATGTTGTTATTGTTGATAAAAAGTCCACATCTATATTGTTGCTTTCTAACTGAGTTTTCCTAACATCGTTGATGTGACTTGTTAGCGAATGCCGGGTGCTTTTGTTAAAGAAAACAAGAAGATGTTGGCGAAGACGGCCTTACTGAAAACGAATGAAGGGATGTTATGGGAAGTCAAGATAGCGAGGGAGACGTCTGATTACTTCATATGTAAAGCAGACTGGCCACGGTTTGTGGTGCATCATATGTTGGAGCTAGGGGACATGTTGATATTCTACCTCGTCGACAAGTCCACCTTCCATGTCATGCCCTACTCCAAAAAACCTTGTACCAACATTAGACATTTGGAGGATCTCAGCAGTTCCGAAGAAGAGGAAAAGAACACTGAATTTGGAACTTCAAGAGGATGTAAGAAAGTTAAAACTGAGCCAAAAGCATTGTCAAGTTAGCGTAGCACCTATCTCTTTTATACACTTTGTTCCTTGAAATAAAGTTTGTGTATTCACTTTTTTTTGTGTGTGTGTGCGCATTGTATTTCTGTGCATGTTTCGAAAGAAATTAAATTAGAACATTACAATTTAGACTATTGGGGGAGTCTCTTCTAGGGGCGGTGTCGCTCTTGTTGATGATTTGGATAAATAAGGACAACAAAATTCTGTTCCTATAAATTCACTAGCAAAAGCCCGTCAAGTTCATCACTTTGTTTCATTCAATTGAATCAGTCTCCAGTAGAGTTCCCCAATGGCTTTATCAATGCAGACACAAATTTTTCAAAGGAACTCCACCAATCAAGAATTGATAGGATGTCAAAGGCAATAAAAGAAATACCATTCAAGAAACAACAGATTCAAAAACCATTCGAAAAAGGTGATGAAGTTGAAGTGGCAAGCCAAGAAGATGGACTCATAGGTTCTTACTACACAGCAACTATTATTTCTCCCATTGGCTCTTATCTTTACAGAGTCAAGTACAAGACATTGTTTTCTGATGATGACTCTGTGCCACTAGAGGATGTTGTCACTGCATCCAAGGTCCGCCCTGTGCCACCTGATCAACGTAAAATATTGTCAGAAAACAACTTCCGTCTCTACGATGTGGTTGATTTATTTGCCAACGATGGATGGTGGTTTGGATTCATCAGTGGAATAGTTGGAGAAGAGTTGTATGTCTACTTCCCTACTACTGCAGATAACATTGCATATCCTCCTGATGTCTTGAGACTTCATCAAGAATGGTCTAATGGCAAGTGGATATTTCCTCCAGAACAAGGAGTTTTCAACTAGTACTGACTTTGGTTTTCAAAGGTTTAGGCTTGTTTGTCGTAGTACTAGTCTGTTTCTTGTAGTTCTTGCTTTTAGTATCTATCAATCATGTGTTGAGATTCCACCAGGAATGGTCTGATATCCTCCTGTTACTCTCTTCATTGATGTAGGCTTGCACTTGCATTTTACTAAATTGGCTTCTTGATAAGTTTCAACTATCATGCAAAATTCAACTTACCAATGTTTTCTAGAAAGTTGTTTTATTTTGCATTTTCTTTTTCCATCAAATTTTCCTTTGCTCCTAGAAGGTAATTAGAAAATGCACTTGGAGTCTCTAACTGCTGCAAAGTTCATAAGCATCATCCTTTGTTCAGTTAATGAATTTGACAGTCCCCCACTCTCGCTGATGTGATGTCTTGAATTTACCATCTTGTTTGTACTATAGCTACAGTTAGATGAATCAAAAACTAAAAAAGAATAAAATAGCATAAGGAAATCTAGTGGAGAAACAAATAGCGAATTGACCTTACCAAACACTCAATGTCTCATCTCCTATATCTATTAAGTATAGAGTGGAAGTGTAATAGTATGTAATTATCTGGTGTAGGGATGTAGCTAAATGGGAGGAAAAATGTGTGCGAGGAAGATGTGAAATCGGAAGGAAATAGCATATGATCAAGTGCCCATTGAAGAACATGCAAGTCAGTATTTCCAACAACTACATAAACATCATTAATTTCTGCATCTTCGCTTGTTAATGTACTACTCTTGCTATCTTGATCTCCGATCTCTTCTATTTCCCCAGACATCTCTTTCTATAAATCTTGGAGCTACTTGTTCTAAGTTCTGGTCCCTCTTCTCAGTTTTCATTTTTTTGTTGGTTGAAATAAAAATTTTATATCAACCAAGTGTAATATTTACAAAGCACCAGTTCCATTTGGACTCTAGAAACTAGATCTCAACATTTATCTACTTCACTATAGTTATACAGGTAGTAGTATCTGTCTAAGTAGGGAAACTATTCAGGCTATCTAGAATTCTTGACCATTTGCTCTGCTTTTGTCCTCAAATGTGAAGCTGGAACACAATCTGTCTAATTCTGTGATTAGGATCAGTACTGGTAGCTTGGAATCTTCTAGCATTCCTCTCAGCCCAAATGTGGTAAATGATAGCAGCAAAAAGGAGGAACCTCAGTGTGCCAGCTCTCGGACTATTGTTTTCTTCTACTATGGCTGGCTATCTCTACAAGGTAGACTAGCCACAGTTGACAGATTACATAAATGGGGAATCCAAGTGGCCGAGGAATGTGTTCTATGCATGTCTGATGATATGGAGACACTTTCTCACCTGTTTTTCACTTGCACTTACTCACATAGAATATGGGCATCTTCACCACATTGGATCGGTGAAAACAGTAGCATTTTACCTTGGGTGAAAACTGTGGTCTCTTCTCAGTTTTCATATCTTACCAAGGGTCCAAATTGCAGAAAACAGTAGAAGAAAACAAGGAAATGAAGCGCATTCAACATAAACAAACAGGTTAATGAACATGAGATTCATTTAGGAACAAGGACAAAAAATTTAACTGAAGATGCATATTTTGTTAAACATGTAAATTAGTAACAAACATCTGTTTCCAATTTGCAAAGTGAATCCAAAGAAGCAAATATACTGGTCTATTTTGGTCTACAGTTAATTAAAGTACTGGGAAAATAACTTGTCACATTCTTGCTTTCAATGTTTCAATAAAACTTTCTAGAAAAGCATATGCATTCAAGGAAATTCCTGTCAGAATGTCTTGGAATCTCAGGCTGCCTTCGACTAAAACTCTCTTTTGGTTGCTGTACTTCGCCTACCACTTTAACCTCACAGAATTCTGGTGCATTTTCTTGAACATATTCTCCTTTATATTGTCCCTTCCTCGCTCGCCTGAATTAGACAAATAATAGAATTATAGCAGTATAGCACAGTTGAACTCCGATAATTTCATGTTGTAGAGGAGAACTATGTTTACCTTGTGGAACGTGATAGCCTGGTTCCGATGACAAGGCTGGTAATTTTGACAACAGGAATTAGGTCAAGTAATGCTTTAGCTAGTGAATTGCTTTCGACAAGCATAGTATCAACTGGTACCTAGCAGCCAAAGTAAAATCAAGAACTGTCATGTAACAACATTTTGGATGTGAAGTTTCTGATTGATATAGACATGCACCTACTTTGGCATCATTGCATAGGCAAATATATTTCTCCAATAGATTCTTCCTCCGGTTACTCTCTTCATTGATGTAGACTTGCACTCGCTCTTTGCTCAATCGGCTTCTCGATAAGTTCCCAACTATCCCACAAAGTTCAACTTAGCTATGTTCTTTAGCAAGTTGTTTCGTTTTACTTTTATTTCATCAACTTTTCCTTGGTTCCTAGGAAAAGCTAGCTTGGTGCTCAAAACATTCCATATTCACGCAAGGTTGAATGAGCGACTCACCCAATTAGAGAGTGTAGTGCAAGCAAGTCAATTCTGATGCAAATATCAATTTCATTTTTGTTTTTCTCCCCATCAAAGTTCCCTTTGTTTCTAGCGGAGAAGAGGTCGGGTGGTACATGGCATCCCACATTCATGTAGGGTCCATGGAAGGAACACACCCTAAGGGGTTGTATGATAAGCACCCTTCCTTAATGCACTCGTCATTGGCTGATTCCACGACTGAAACCCATAATCTGTAGGTCACAGGTTTGAGCCAAAACTTTATCGGTGATCCCAGATTCCCTTCTTTCCTAGAATGTATACAGAAAAATGTACTTGGGGAAATCTGTAGGGAACTTATTCACATGTTAGCTAACAATAAACTCGCTAAAGACTAAGCGAAGAATCCTAGGATTCTTGAGCTGTTGAGCACCATCTTTCAGTTTCAATTAATTATCTCTGGAGAACAAAACATATTCATTAGTAACTTTGGAATTAACATTTAGTATGTATAGGTCCATCTACATCTTTCACTAATGAGACAGCATCAGCAACAAGAAAACTGAACCAGTATATACAATATATACCCTTCACGTTCTTGAGTTCCCTTATTTTTTAAATAAATCCACACTCTCCATATGTGACATATTCAATATACAGTCTTGTTTATGATATTGGTAAAGCTAGATGAACCAAAAACTGAAAAAGGAAATTGATAGCAATGACTCATCTCCTATGTATCTGTATTGACTTTTTTTTAGATAGATTTGGAGTGTAAGCATAAAAGTTACCTGGTGTTGGGATGTACTTAATGGTAGGAAAAATATGCACGAGGCAGATGCGAAATCCAGGGGAAATAGCATGATCAAGTGCCCATTGAAGAACATGCAAGTCATTTTTTCCGACAACTACATAAACTTCACCAGTTTCTGCATCTTTACTGCTCATTGTAGTACTCTTGATATCTTCTCCGACCTCTTCGATTTCCCCAGACATCTCTTTCTAAAGCTTGAATATAGCTGGTAATAATGATACTAGTTGTTCTCAGTTCTGGTCCTTATCTCAGTTTTCATCTCTTTCCAATAGGTCTAAAATGGGGAAAATAGTAGATGAAGGAAACAAGAGCAAATGCTTAAAGAATGATGGTGGTTTCTAGCAAAGACACCAATAAAATGAGAAAAGTCTTATACAGTAATTTTTTTGTCAAGTTCTACAGGGTTCCTGGACATGTCACAGTCTAAGTAACAAGTGTTCCTTTTATAATGCTTAAAGAATTTGAGGATTGAAGAAAAGAATGATGGTGCTTGCTAGCAAGGAAACCAATAAAATAAAAGTTAACATCTGCAGGGTTCTTAGACATGCCAAGAAACTTTTTTTAATATATGTTAGTAAATTGCTCTTGTATTCTCCTCTTGGACAGAAGCATTTGTTGTTGTTGTTCACTTTCGATATAAACATTTTTTCACGTGGGACAGTTCTCTTGGACCATATCGTACTTGTTCTGATAGTGCAAGTCAATTTCTAATGGTTGCAACTTGCAACCACTTGGTTTTCACTTTTCATGCTTAAAGGATCAAACTGAATGGTGTATGCAAGACGTGTAAGTCTAGTTAATGTAGAACTAGAAGTGTTTGTCACATAGAAGCACCAGTCCAACAGAACCCATAGTGAAGTGCTTGTTTAGGTCAGCCAAGTGCAAACCATTCATTTTGGCAACAAGTTTTGTAACACGAAACTCGCTGACATTGTTGTTAACGAAAAAGCAAAAAGATATGAGTCTGTCAGACAGCCATGAAACCATCTCAGACCTGCTTGCACACAGGCCTGAGAGCGATCATCCACTGCACCACAAGTCGGGGACTCGAGGAGCCACGGGTGACTGTTACTCACGCTACTTCACCACAAATCGGGGACTCGAGGAGGAGCCACGGGTGACTGTTCACGCTACCTGCACCACACAACTCGAGGAGCCACGGGTGACAGTTAATCACGCTCTGATCACATGGCCGGATGTCATCAACCAGACTCCTTAGGAATCAAGGATACAGTGGGGTACGAGCCTGTAGAACAGATCCTGTTCTAGAAAGGTCGTGCCCGACTCGTCTCATACAAAGCCTTATAAGGCTGGAGCTTATGTGTTCCACTTCCGATGTGGAAGCAACATATTGGCACATTCTCCAAATCGCAACACCTCAAAGTTCAACAACAACAATGAGAGTTGTGCTAGATTTACTCCCAGTCAACTGTAAAAACAATCACTCCGTGATAAATTGAACTTGCTTTTTTGGTTTTTGATTCTTTATAGAAACATTAACTAATGTACTGAGTGTAGACACGTGATTTTTGATCCTCCCTAAATTTTAACTTGTTTATCGATATTAAATATTTATATTTAATCATATATTATTTTGACTATTATTTTATTTTTAATATAATATAAATAATTAAATGAAATTAATTTTAGGATATTATTTTGTTTTATTCCAATAAAAAAATAATACAAAAATTCAAAAATATTTTCCTTTTGAATTTTAAATAAATAAGCTAGCAAGTTTTAGTATTATTTAGTTATAGTTATTTAAATCTATTTATGAATTTTATTATATTTTCTAAAATATAAATCAATTATTGTTATATTTATATATTTATTATTATTATTTTATTTTATTTTTTCTAAATTTATTTATTAATTTTATTTATTTATTATTATTATCTTTGCAAGTATTATTTTCTATTATTATTATTATTATGAAAAAAAAAAACACGGAAGAGAAACAAGAAAAAAATTAAAAAAAAGCCTTTGTGGAAAAAGAAGGAGAAAGACAGAACAACATTTGTAAAAAAAAAAAAAAGGCAATAAAACAAAGAGAAAAAAAACGTAAAGGGAGAAAACGGATAAGAAGAAAAGAAAGAGGCAAAAACGAAATTGGAAGAAGAACAACTAGGAAGAAAGTTCATTTTTATTGTAGTTCGCGCCGTACGTCTCTATTTTTATTTGTTGTTTCAAAATAATATTGATCAAATCGGATTAGCATTTTAAATGAGATAATTTTAAGGTTATTAGCACTTAAAAGTATAAAGTTATTTGTCATGTTAACATGCAAATTATTATATAAACCATGCATGCATGCAAAATAGAACAATTAATTAGTTTTTTTTTTAAAAAAAAGAAGGAAAAATACAAACGTAAAAAGAGGGAGACGGAATGTTTGAAAACATGAAAAAGAGACTCTTTTGTTTATTTTTTATTTTCAGTACTAAAGAATTTGAAGATCGGATTTTAGGTTAATTTGATTTTTTTAATTAATTTAAATAACAAAAATATCTTATCCATTTTAAACAAAAAAGTAATTAACGTGCAATTATGGATATGTTTTATTTTCTTTTGAATAGGTTCATGTAATATTTTTTTTAATTTCTTTTAAATTATCAAGTGTAAAGATTCGATAAGTTAGTTCATAATCTATTATTTAATAAGTTTTTTGTTTTATTTATCTTATTATTATTTTTTATTCTAATTAAGTATAAGAAACTTTCATGTTTAATTTGATTTAGTTTATATGACGTGATTTAAATATAACATTTGGGGAATTTTAATAGATATATTATTATTATTATTATTATTATTATTATTATTAATCATTAATAAAATTTATTGAATATTTATTAAATTATTTATTCTTTTAAAAATAAATTTTACTCATATTTTATTGTTTAAATTAAATAATATTTTAAATAAATAACTGTTACAAGTTTAAAAAAATAAATGCTTTTAATGTTAGATAAATGTTAAGCACCGTTAAGATACTCGTCTCAATTAAGAATGCAGCATACACATCTTTTTGAGACAGTTTAAAATTCAAGGATGCAATGATGCACCTTAAAATTTTTTTTTTCTAAAATTTGTTTTCACCGATTTATTTAATATAAGATAATAGACAAGTTTTTAGTATATTAAAAAATGAGCGAATTTTGGCCTTAACACAATTTGTCGAAATAATTTTAGTTAAGTATAAGTCAATAAAAGTGACCGTGCTAGAACCACGGGATTCGAAGGGTGCCTCACACCTTCTCTTCGATCAACAGAATTCCTTACCCATTTTCCGTTATCGCAGATCAAATAAGAGTCATTTCCTTTTGATTAGGGATTCAAAAAAAAAAAAAAAAGGTGACTTGGAACACCAAAACTCAATTCCAAGTGGCGACTCTGTAAATAACTTAATCCCTATTCAATATGGTCACTTTAATTAAAAAAACCCTTCGACTCGGCTCTCGAGCGAAAAAAGGGGTGTGACACTGAGTTGTTGTACTAAGGCGAATATCATTACTTTTGCAGAAATACTCGATTCAATTGAATCAATCTCATCCTATATTAATTTCCGGTATCGTTCATTGCCATATGATATCTGGGAATGTGAGATACATGAAGCAAGGGGACAAAGAGATAACCAAGCATATCCATGTCTGATTTTGAAAGCTACAAGGAAAAGACTAATATTTATCATCGACCCCATCTCTGTCCCATACTTATAAAGTATGTTTTACTTTACACTACTCAGACACTATATGTGTGCATGGAACTTCATCCATCTGATTTTAAATGTCCATGAAAATCAATGTCAGTGTTAATTAGGTGCAATGTATGATTGTCAAGTCTGAAATAACAAGCTAGAGTTTGCAGTTGCCCATGCCCTGTTGACAACACCTAATTTACAAGTGTTCAACTTTTGTATATTAATCGTGTGAAATGGTTTAACGCTAATATGTGAGGTGAAAGATAATTTCTGGTAACTAATCATAACATTAACGACCCGTTTGGTAGGGTGGATTATTTTCATAATCCATGAATTAAATGGTGGGATTACTTAATACATTGTTTGGTAGCAATTTTGAACTTATGTATAACTTATACATCATACATGGTATTATAGAGTGTATAACTAATACACCCAATTTGGTGGTATTAGTAATCCATGGATAAATATGTGTCAAGACAAAAACGCCCTCAAATTTCTTTAATTCTTTTTCTAAATCTTTTCAATTTATTCAATGTGAGTTATTTCTTTTCAATTTATCAAGATAATAATATCCCTCCAAATAATTTTAGTCATAAAAAAACTACTCCATTAACTTAAAAATTACATATTGGTCAAAATCCAAAAATAAATTGCATGATTGCATACAAACTTTAATTTTGTAAATAGGATATTCATAAATAAAAATATTTTTCTAATTAGCCTTAACACTTTACGGAACACAAATTTATGTTAATTATAATTCTATTGTCTCATTCAAAAGTTATAATATGTCAAGGGTATTTTTGTAAACAAACAATATTTTTTTTAAAATATAACAATACATATTATTTTATACATCAAACCAAACACTGCATAAAAAATAATCCCCACTATTAATCTCAGCATTACTAATACAACCTATTCAGTATTGTCATCAAGGAGCTTCTGAGGAAGATACAATCTTAGAAAGAGGGGGTTAAGGAGTTTACTTTTGTTAACCAGCAATTAAGAAGGAAGGGAAAGTTGGTTGTGGGGGATGATCCAGCACTGAAAGAAGAGATTCTGCAGATATGGCATGCAAAACCTATTGGTGGTCACTCGGGGGTCGAAAACACTTACAAGAAGATCTCAAGTTTGTTCTATTGGAAGGTCTAAAAAGAAGATGTGAATAAATTTGTGGAGAGCTGTACAACTTGCCAGAGAAGTAAGTATGATAGTGCTGCTTATCCAGGCTTACTCCAACCATTGCAAATACCATCTAAAGCATGGGCTAGTGTGAGTATGGATTTCATTGATGGTTTACCTAAATCCATAGGTAAAACTACTATATTAGTGGTGGTTGATAGGCTTACCAAATATGGGTATTTTTTGGCAATTGTTCATCCATATACAATAAGTTCTGTAGCTCAGTTGTACCTAGATCAAATCTTCAAGTTACATGGGATGCCAGAGAACATCATCAGTTATAGGGATCCAATATTTATGAGCAAGGTTTGGCAAGATTTGTTTGCAATACAGGGTGTGACTCTAAGTACCTCTACGACTTACTATCCTCAAACAGATGGGCAACAGAGGTACTTAATAGAACAGTGGAAACCTATCTAAAGTGTTTTTGTGCTGACAGTTAAAAAGATTGGGTCAAATTTTTGTCACTTACTGAATGGTGGTATAATACCACGATTCTGTCAGGTATGCAAACTACACCCTATGAAGCCCTTTATGGCCAACCCCTACCAATTCACATCCCATAAGTTCCAGGAGATGAAGCAGAAGAATAGGTGGACAGAAGTCTCATCACTAGAGAACTCAGGTGTAACACCCCGTAAATTTTTTCGTACACTTATCGCGATTATATGGAGTCCTAAAGGCTTGCGTATGGGTTAAATTAAGTGTATGGTGTTCGGAAGTATCCCGTCAATAGTTGTATGTGTAGGTATTGGAATAATCTTTCCAACGATATAAAGTTTGCCCAAAATAGAGGAGTATTTCATATAAGCGAGCACATTCGAAATTTCAAATCGGTGGCCGGGAAGCCTGTGAACAGTAATTCTGCAGGAAAATTACTGCAGCTAGGCAATCCAACTTTAGACGATCATAACTGCTTGTACAAAAAAAACTGTGTGAGCTTCTATATATCGACAGAAATCTCCAAGAGTCTTCTTTCCGATGAAATTGGTTTCATCCAAATCCAATGTCTAAGTAAGGAGCTATACCCGTTTTACTACAGCCTATAAAAAAAAAAACAGAATTGTGGGACAGATTTTTGGGTCAACTTTAAACGACCATAACTCCTTGTAAAGGATGAACTGGGTGGTATAGTCTATATGAAAATGAAATCCCTATGAATTATATTTCCAATGCAATTGGTTTCACCCAAATACGATACCGGAGCAAAGAGTTATGATCGATTTACTTCAGCCTGTCAAAACTGTCCACTGGGGACAGATTCGGGTTTTATTTAAATCTTTAGGGCAAAATGGTCATTTTCTATTACCTCTTGGACGAAAATTGGTCTTTATAAACCTGCACTTAGCCTCATATATCAGATATCATCCAATTATTAAGAGAAGGTGAAACCCTAGCCTAATTTCAACTTCAAATATTTTGTGATTCAACCGTAGAAAATTTGAATTGGTTCCGTAGTTGTGTTCATCATCTCGAAAGCTTCGAGAAGAACCCCTTGATTATGTAAGGAGGATTCTAAATACAAGAGTTCATTGTTAAGGTATGAATATTGTTTATTCTTGATTCTTATCCATGAATAAGTATTGATAAAGGATTATGAGTATTGTCTTGATGTTGGGAGATAACTAGAAACATAGTTATGAATTGTTGTGTATAAATTGATAGTAGTAAATTATGGAAGTTGTTGTATTGGATTATGGAGGATGAATTGTGGTGATATATCATTATATTAGTGGTTATGTATGCCTTGTGATCATGTTGGTATTGGATGGTGATTAAGAAGGGAAATAAAGGCTAAGAGTGATGTTGAGGGATATTTCATGAAAATGCATGATATGTGAATGTAATAAGAGTACAAGAGGATGTATGTAGTACTCTTATTGATGAGCTAAAGGATTACTTCCTAAACATTATTTGGTGAAGTTAATACCTAAATGGTAAGGTTTGGTTGCTAATACTAGTTTGCCACAAATGACTTATTGTAGATAAGTGTTCGAAGAGTACGGGAAGTCACTTGTATTGAAGTGGTTATATCAAGGTATGTAAGACATACTCTATCTAATCTTTGGCATGAATAATGGCCCATGGCACTCTCAAGTAAGCTTCCAACATTGTCCTACGACTCATGACACATAATAACATCATATGATCTTCGACACTACCAATTGAACTTGTTTTCACTTTTAAGATATCCGGCTAGTCAAAAAAAATGTCCATATACTATTGTTGACTCCGAAATGGTTTAATGAGGTATCCATGATTCTCTACTTCATTTTCATGATATTGATTACCTATTGACATGTTTTTCCTATTGAGGTATCATGGTTTCAAGTTCCATAAAGTGTGACCACAAAGTAACCAATCTCAAAGATTAATTGAATTAAGAAATGGAATGTCTGTATTTTAAATTGATGATATGATGTATTGTATTAGTATCACTGATCAGTTGGCCATTGTATTATAAAGATTATGTATATATGC
This sequence comes from Capsicum baccatum var. pendulum, assembly GCA_030864225.1. Classification (NCBI taxonomy): domain Eukaryota; kingdom Viridiplantae; phylum Streptophyta; class Magnoliopsida; order Solanales; family Solanaceae; genus Capsicum; species Capsicum baccatum. The sequence continues at coordinate 24,028,558 of CM061555.1, read as the reverse complement.
TATTCCAGGGGTGGTCCCTGATGTATTGTATTAGTACCACTGATCAGTTGGCCATTGTATGACATATGTTATGTATTGATAAGGATTACGGGAAGTAATGATATGAAAGTAATGTGCAGTTATCCCATCAGTTCTTTTAAGTGTGGTCTACTCATACTGTTTATTCACTGGTATCTGGGTTTTGTTGATCTTTTGTATCTCAACTTGATACTCACTGCCTTACATACTCAGTACATATTTCCGTACTGACGTCCCTCACGGGGGACCTGTATTCATGCCTGCAGGAACAGGTACTTCAGGTCGTACACCTCCGCAGTAAGAGCCAGGACATTCTGTTGTTAGTGGTGAGCTCCAGTTGTTTCGGGGCATCCCAAGTCATCTCTATATGTACTTTTGGTATTTGTATAAAAGTCTTTTGTGGGCGGGAGTTTATCCCGACCCCAACTCAGTTGTGTATCTATGTAGAGGCTTTTGTAGACATATTGTACAGCCATAGGAGTGTTTGGTTGATAGACATGATGGCTCTGACGGCCAATTACTGTTCATATATATTTTTATGCGTGTCTGCTGGGCTGATACAAGTACTGTTTTCTTCTATTTACAATGAAGTGCTGCCCAAATTTCTAATTTTCATAAGTAATGCAAATGTAAAAGTATAGGTTATGAACGGGTTCTCCCGGGCCTCCTCGGCTACGGGTGCCAGTCCGCTCCAATGGGATTTGGGGTATGACATCAAGGTTGAGTTGCTTAAGTTTCACATCACTAGAGCTCAACAGAAAATGGTTTCCTTAGTTAATCAACACAGGACTGATAGACAATATGCAGAAGGTGATTGGGTGTATTTGAAGATTCAACCATACAGGCAGTTCACTATGTCCAACAAACATTTCTCTAATCTACCAGCTAAGTATTATGGACTTTATCAAGTTTTGTAAATGATAGTTCTAGTGTCTGCTGATTTTAATCACCCCCCCCCCCCCAATAGTGGATATATCTTCCCCTAATTGTGTGCAGCCTAAGGAAATTATTAAGAGAAGGATGATCAAGAGAGGAAACAAAGCTATTCCACAGGTTTTGGTACAGTGGGATCAGGGGTCAAAAGAATATGCAACATGGGAAGATTATTCTACAATGAAGTTGAGGTTTCCAGATTTTGCTTCTTGAGGATAAGAAAACTGTTGAGGAAAGGGGAATGATGCAAGAATGAGGTTGGAAAGCTGTGAAGAGTAGTACTTCAGGCTTTGGAGCATGAACCTGGTAGTTATGTTAGTTAGAAGCTTAAATAATTCAGCTTTAGATTATTTACAATTTAGTCCCAATAGGTTTTAAGTTCAAGTTTCGATTATGTTGCAATTCCCAGCTATGTTTGAGTGATTGGGCATTTTTAGGTCCGCTGAAGGACATTTAATTTTTAGTACTAGGAGAGCCAGCTGGAACTTGTACTCTACTCTTTCTATAGCTGTTCTTTTTATCTTTATCCTATTTCCCTTTCACTGTTTTATTGTTGTTACTGCTTCTTCTTCCTTAACTTACAACACTCTCATCCATCAAGAGAAGTAAAAAAGTCTCTCTCTTCTCTCTATTTATTCTTCTTGTTCTTTCTTTATATTTAATAATACATTACTCCGAGAGGTGTTGAGAGGTGAATCCAACGTTTACAATGACTCCAACGAGTAAGGAAAACATAAGGACGTAATTCAATGACTCAAAAGAATTAAGACACCAAATGATAGTGAAATCAATCCACATCACGGAAACAAGATACAAAACACAAGAACAAAAAGAGAACACAACACCCAAAGAGGAGACACAACCCGTAGGACCTTCTTTTGGTAACAAACCAACCACCAACTCAACAATAACAAGGAGAAATCACACCAAGGCAGCAACTACACGAGATGAACTTTTTTAAGAGGAGTAATAACACAGATAACAAGAATCAATGGTTTCACTAATAATAACAACAAACGATTACAAGAAGTAAAAATAGGTAGTGAGACATCAACTCTTACAAGAACTAAGAACCTAAGTGTATTTGAAACACTAAGACCCTTAATAAATGTATAAAGCAACACTTACACTTTTCCAATGACATAAGAGGGCGTGAGCCACTCAAGCACCAAGGTTTCGAACCAAGTTTTGCAACACTAGTGATTCCACACTAGTATCACCCTCATTTCGATTTTGGTGACTTTTCCAAGCCCTAAACTAAGATGGCCAAAAGGTCCCTTCACTAAGGGGCGCCCATCAAGTGTTAGGCGTGGAATGATTTTGGTGTGTTTTAGGCCTTTTTTACACTTCAATTGCACGCACCAAGTCTCGGGTCTAACACGGTCTCTCTTAAGTCCATATCCTTAATTATTCTTGTATCACTTCCCGCACCCTCCACCCAACACCAACACCACAACATCATCCAGCCAACCATTCCCCTCCCAAACCCTCCACCCCCTACCTAGCACCACCACTCCCCTCTCGTCTTCATCGTCCCCCACTTCCCACCCAACACCACCATTCCCCTCCTCCTTCTCCCCCAAACAAAAACTCACTTCGACGCCTCCTTCCTTTGGCAAATAAATTGCCAACTCCAATATCAATTCCTATAACATAACCACCTATTTTCATTGTAAATTATATTTTTTCCATGAAAATGGATATACATGTAGAAAATAAATACCTTTAAAAAGATATGAAGGAATAAGAATTTTATTATCAATTGTTTTGATTATAAGTGTCATACCCCAAATCCCATTGGAGCGGACTGGCACCCGTAGCCGAGGAGGCCCGAGAGAACCCGTTCATAACCTATAACCTATACTTTCACATTTACATTACTTATGAAAATTAGAAATTTGGGCAGCACTTCGTTGTAAATAGAAGAAAATAGTACCTGTATCAGCCCAGCAGACATGCATAAAAATATATATGAAAAGTAATTGACCGCCCAGCAGACATGCATAAAAATATATATGAAAAGTAATTGGCCGTCAGAGCCATCACGTCTATCAACCAAACACTCCTATGGCTGTACAATATGTCTACAAAAGCCTCTACATAGATACACATCTAAGTTGGGGTCGGGATAAACTCCCGCCCACAAAAGACTTTTATACAAGTACCAAAAGTACATATAGAGACGACTTGGGATGCCCCGAAACAACTGGAGCTCACCACTAACAACAGAATGTCCTGTATCTTACTGCGGAGGTGTACGAACTGAAGTACCTATTCCTGCAGGCATGAATATAGGTCCCCCGTGAGGGACGTCAGTACGGAAATATGTACTGAGTATGTAAGGCAGTGAGTATTGAGATGAGATACAAAAGATCAACAGAACCCAGATACCAGTGAATAAACAGTATGAGTAGACCACACTTAAAAGAACTGATGGGATACCTGCACATTACTTTCATATCATTACTTCCCGTAATCCTTATCAATACATAACATATGTCATACAATGGCCAACTGATTAGTGGTACTAATACAATACATCAGGGACCACCCCTGGAATAGCATATATACATAGTTTTTATAATACAATGGCCAACTGATCAGTGGTACTAATACAATACATCATATCATCAATTTAAAATACAGACATTCCATTTCTTAATTCAATTAATCTTTGAGATTGGTTACTTTGTAGTCACACTTTATGGAACTTGAAACCATGATACCTCAATAGGAAAAACATGTAAATAGGCAATCAATATCATGAAAATGAAGTAGAGAATCATGGATACCTCATTAAACCATTTCGTAGTCAACAGTAGTATATGGACATTTTTTTTGACTAGCCGGACATCTTAAAAGTGAAAACAAGTTCAATTGGTAGTGTCGAAGATCATATGATGTTATTATGTGTCATGTGTCGTAGGACAATGTTGGAAGCTTACTTGAGAGTGCCATGGCTCATTATTCATGCCAAATAATAGATAGAGTATGTCTTACATACCTTGATATAACCACTTCAATACAAGTGACTTCCCGTACTCTTCGAACACTTATCTACAATAAGTCATTTGTGGCAAACTAGTATTAGCAACCAAACCTTACCATTTAGGTATTAACTTCACCAAATAATGTCTAGGAAGTAATCCTTTAGCTCATCAATAAGAGTACTACATACATCCTCTTATACTCTTATTACATTCACATATCATGCATTTTCATGAAATATCCCTCAACATCACTCTTAGCCTTTATTTCCCTTCTTAATCATCATCCAATACCAACATGATCACTAGGCATACATAACCACTAATATAATGATATATCACCACAATTCATCCTCCATAATCCAATACAACAACTTCCATAATTTACTACTATGTTTCTAGTTATCTTCCAACATCAAGACAATACTCATAATCCTTTATCAATACTTATTCATGGATAAGAATCAAGAATAAACAATATTCATACCTTAACAATGAACTCTTGTATTTAGAATCCTCCTTACATAACCATGGGGTGCTTCTCGAAGCTTTCGAGATGGTGAACACAACTACGGAACCAATTCGAATTTTCTACGGTTGAATCACAAAATATTTGAAGTTGAAATTGGCTAGGGTTTCACCTCTCTTAATAATTGGATGATATCTGACATATATGAGGCTAATTGCTGGTTTATAAAGACCAATTTTCATCCAAGAGGAAATAGAAAATGACCATTTTGCCCAAAAGATTTAAATAAATCTCGAATCTGTCCCCAGTGGACAGTTTTGACAGGCTGAAGTAAATCGATCATAACTCTTTGCTCCGGTATCGTATTTGGGTGAAACCAATTGCATTGGAAATATAATTCAATGGGATTTCATTTTCATATGGAGTATACCACCCAGTTCTTCCTTTACAAGGATTTATGGGCGTTTAAAGTTGACCCAAAAATCTGTCCCACAATTCTGTTTTTTTTTTATAGGCTGTAGTAAAACGGGTATAGCTCCTTACTTAGACATTGGATTTGGATTAAACCAATTTCATCGGAAAGAAGACTCTCGGAGATTTTCGTTGATATATATCAGGTCACACAGTTCTTTTTGTACAAGGAGTTATGATCGTCTAAAGTTGGATTGCCTAGCTGCAGTAATTTTCCTGCAGAATTACTGTTCACAGGCTTTCCGGCCACCGATTTGAAATTTCGAATGTGCTCGCTTATATTAAATACTCCTCAGTTTTGGGCAAACTTTATATCGTTGGAAAGCTTATTCCAATACCTACACATACAACTATTGACGGGATACTTCCGAACACCATACACTTAATTTAACCCATACGCAAGCCTTTAGGACTCCATATAATCGCGATAAGTGTACGAAAAAATTCACGGGGTGTTACAATAAGATTGTCGTAACAATTATTTGATCAACTTTTTAGATTAATGGTAGTTGAGAAAGTATTGTTAGAGTTGGAATGGATTGAGAGTATGAAGAAAAGAAAATGAGGAGGGTTTTTTTTTCCTTTGTTTTTTAAATATTATTTATATTATATATATATATATATATATATATATATATATATATTTAATACTTAATTTCTTATGTGTCACTTAAAAATGACGTGGAATGCCACGTGGAGTTGGTTGTATCACACCCATATTAATTTAATGAGAAAAGGGTTTAAAATATTATGTTTTGATGGATTTAAAAGTTTAGATAACAAAAAGGTAAGTAGAAATGTCTACATTACAAACACAGTCTAGTAGAAGGGTCTATGTGATCATTTCATCGATGACAAAATTTAGATATTCAAAAATTACATGAAAAGTACTATAAATACAATTTTTAGAAAATTAATTTGAAAATTTTGCCCTTTATTAAAAGACGTTCCTTTAGACAAAACTTTCTTTTCCTTATTTCCTCCAATATAATTAAAGAGTCTTAAAATATGATAGGAGAAAAAATATAATTTAAAAATTAATAAATCCTAAAACACATGATAAAAGTTCTAAATATTATCTCATCAACATTTATACAACAACAACAATAAATTCAGTGTATTCTCATATAGTGCGGTCTGGGAAGGGTACTCATCAACATTTATGTATTTATTATTTTTCAAAGTTGATGAGTTTTTTGCTTCTTAATGAAAAGGCTACTATTTCATTACTCCCTCTATTCCATTTTAGTTGCTCTACTATCTCATTAATCCCTCTATTCCTTTTTAGTTGCTCTTCTTATTTTTCATAAGTCATTTTGATTAAGTTTCAAAGCTAAATTAGATTACATTAATTTATTTTTAAAACTAAAATTTAGAAATTCAAAAACTACATGAAAGGTGCTATAAATTACAATTTTTAGAAAATTGATTTGAAATTTTAGCTCTTTATTAAAAGACTTTCCTTTAGATAAAATTATCTTTTCACTCATTTTCCCTAATATAATTAAGGAGTCTTAAAATATGGTAAGAGAAAATGGATTTCGGAAATAGCATCAAGGTGGGCCAAAATGGTTTCCATTATGACCAAGAAGTTACCTACAAAAGAAAAAAAAACACATTAGTTGTACAAAAATATCCTCACTCTCTCTTTTTATTTCTTGTCTCTCGGGTCCGTCACACTCAATCTCACAAGTGTTGTAAGCTTGCTTGTACTCCGAGAGGTGTTGAGAGGTGAATCCAATGTTTACAATGACTCCAACGAGTAAGGAAAACACAAGGACGTATTACAATGACTCAAAAGAATTAAGACATCAAATGATAGTGAAATCAATCCACAACACGGAAACAAGATACAAAACACAAGAACAAGAAGAGAACACAACAATCAAAGAGGAGACACAACCTGTAGGACCTCCTTTTGGTAACAAACCAGCCAACAACTCAACAATAACAAGGAGAAATCACACCAATGCAGCAACTACACGAGATGAACTTTTTTAAGAGGAGTAATAATACAGATAACATGAATCAATGGTTTCACTAATAACAACAACAAACGATTACAAGAAGTAAAAATAGGTAGTGAGACATCAACTCTTACAAGAACTAAGAACCTAAGTGTATTTCAAACACTAAGACCCTTAATAGATGTAAAAAGCAACACTTACACTTTTCCAATGACATAAGAGGGTGTGAGCCACTCAAGCACCAAGGTGTCGAACCAAGTTTTGCAACACTAGTGATTCCACACTAGTATCACCCTCATTTCGATTTTGGTGACTTTTCCAAGACCTAAACTAAGATGACCAAAAGGTCCCTCCACTAAGGGGTGCCCATCAAGTGTTAGGAGTGGATTGATTTTGGTGTGTTTTGGGTCTTTTTTACACTTCAATTGCACGCACCAAGTCTCGGGTCTAACACGCTCTCTCCTAAGTCCATATCCGTAATTATTCTTGTATCACTTCCCGCACCCTCCACCCAACACCAACACCACAACATCGTCCAGCCAACCATTCCCCTCCCAAACCCTCCACCCCCCACCTAGCACTACCATTCCCCTCCCGCCTTCATCGTTCCCCACTTCCCACCTAACACCACCATTCCCCTCCCCCTTCTCCCCCAAACAAAAACTCACTTCGACGCCCCCTTCCTTTGGCAAAAAAATTGCCAACTCCAATATCTAATCCTATAACATAACCACCTATTTTCATTGTAAATTATATTTTTTCCATGAAAATGGATATACATGTAGAAAATAATTACCTTTAAAAAGATATGAAGGAATAAGAATTTTATTATCAATTGTTTTGATCATAAGATTGTCGTAACAATTATTTGATCAACTTTTTAGATTAATGGTGGTTGAGAAAGTATTGTGAGAGTTGGAATGGATTGAGAGTATGAAGAAAAGAAAATGAGGAGGAGAGGTTTTTTTTTTCTTTGTTTTTTAAATATTATTTATATTATATATTTTTAATATTTAATTTCTTATGTGTCATTTAAAAATGACGTGGCATGCCACGTGGAGTCGGTTGTATCACACCCATATTAATTTAATGAGAAAGGGGTTTAAAATATCATGTTTTGATGGATTTAAAAGTTCAGATGACAAAAAGGTAAGTAGAAGTGTCTACATTACAAACCCAGTCCAGTATAAGGGTCTATCTGATCATTTCGTCGATGACAAAAAACATAAGTAGAAGTGTCCACATTACAAACTCGGACAAGTACAAGGGTCCATCAGATCATTTCACCTAATAAAAACTATAAACCTACTATGATTTTTCTTTTTGGGTGATCGTTATTGCTTCTGCATTCAAGTTCGCTACTTAACCAAAAAGAAAATAAGTTTGATGTACATATGAAAATACGAAGAGAAGGTGAAGAAAATAATATTTTTCTCTTGGTTAAACCGATAAAACCGTTAAGGTCCATAATAGCTAAATTGAGAATAGAGAACGAGTAACTTATTGGTTTGGTTATAGATTTAGCGTATTGGCAAATCAAAAATCGATAAACCGAATCAAACCAATCGATGCATACCCTACAACATAGTCCCCAAAGAAATCTTGTTCAGGGAGAGATTATTCTCCCTTCTTTCTTTTTTTTTCATAATTGGTTGTTGCTTTTAATAGCTTGGAGGGTTGAATACATTCATAATTTGATTTAGATTTTTTTCTTACGTCAAAAAATTATATTGATAATATTGATTTGCTTTGCATTAATTTTGTAGATATCTTTAAAACGGATGGTGATGATAATACAAGTGAAATTGCTAGAAAAAAATTGAAGACATTAAATTTAGAGGTCTTCTTTTGTTTAATCGGTTTTATGTACCACGACTGAAACCCATAATCTGTAGGTCACAGGTTTGAGCCGAAACTTTATCGGTGATCCCAGATTCCCTTCTTTCCTAGAATGTATACAGAAAAATGTACTTGGGGAAATCTGTAGGGAACTTATTCACATGTTAGCTAACAATAAACTCGCTAAAGACTAAGCGAAGAATCCTAGGATTCTTGAGCTGTTGAGCACCATCTTTCAGTTTCAATTAATTATCTCTGGAGAACAAAACATATTCATTAGTAACTTTGGAATTAACATTTAGTATGTATAGGTCCATCTACATCTTTCACTAATGAGACAGCATCAGCAACAAGAAAACTGAACCAGTATATACAATATATACCCTTCACGTTCTTGAGTTCCCTTATTTTTTAAATAAATCCACACTCTCCATATGTGACATATTCAATATACAGTCTTGTTTATGATATTGGTAAAGCTAGATGAACCAAAAACTGAAAAAGGAAATTGATAGCAATGACTCATCTCCTATGTATCTGTATTGACTTTTTTTTAGATAGATTTGGAGTGTAAGCATAAAAGTTACCTGGTGTTGGGATGTACTTAATGGTAGGAAAAATATGCACGAGGCAGATGCGAAATCCAGGGGAAATAGCATGATCAAGTGCCCATTGAAGAACATGCAAGTCATTTTTTCCGACAACTACATAAACTTCACCAGTTTCTGCATCTTTACTGCTCATTGTAGTACTCTTGATATCTTCTCCGACCTCTTCGATTTCCCCAGACATCTCTTTCTAAAGCTTGAATATAGCCGGTAATAATGATACTAGTTGTTCTCAGTTCTGGTCCTTATCTCAGTTTTCATCTCTTTCCAATAGGTCTAAAATGGGGAAAATAGTAGATGAAGGAAACAAGAGCAAATGCTTAAAGAATGATGGTGGTTTCTAGCAAAGACACCAATAAAATGAGAAAAGTCTTATACAGTAATTTTTTTGTCAAGTTCTACAGGGTTCCTGGACATGTCACAGTCTAAGTAACAAGTGTTCCTTTTATAATGCTTAAAGAATTTGAGGATTGAAGAAAAGAATGATGGTGCTTGCTAGCAAGGAAACCAATAAAATAAAAGTTAACATCTGCAGGGTTCTTAGACATGCCAAGAAACTTTTTTTAATATATGTTAGTAAATTGCTCTTGTATTCTCCTCTTGGACAGAAGCATTTGTTGTTGTTGTTCACTTTCGATATAAACATTTTTTCACGTGGGACAGTTCTCTTGGACCATATCGTACTTGTTCTGATAGTGCAAGTCAATTTCTAATGGTTGCAACTTGCAACCACTTGGTTTTCACTTTTCATGCTTAAAGGATCAAACTGAATGGTGTATGCAAGACGTGTAAGTCTAGTTAATGTAGAACTAGAAGTGTTTGTCACATAGAAGCACCAGTCCAACAGAACCCATAGTGAAGTGCTTGTTTAGGTCAGCCAAGTGCAAACCATTCATTTTCATTTTGGCAACAAGTTTTGTAACACGAAACTCGCTGACATTGTTGTTAACGAAAAAGCAAGAAGAGATGAGTCTGTCAGACAGCCATGAAACCATCTCAGACCTGCTTGCACACAGGCCTGAGAACGATCATCCACTGCACCACAAGTCGGGGACTCGAGGAGCCACGGGTGACTGTTACTCACGCTACTTCACCACAAATTGGGGACTCGAGGAGGAGCCACGGGTGACTGTTCACGCTACCTGCACCACACAACTCGAGGAGCCACGGGTGACAGTTAATCACGCTCTGATCACATGGCCAGATGTCATCAACCAGACTCCTTAGGAATCAAGGATACAGTGGGGTACGAGCCTGTAGAACAGATCCTGTTCTAGAAAGGTCGTGCCCGACTCGTCTCACACAAAGCCTTATAAGGCTGGAGCTTATGTGTTCCACTTCCGATGTGGGAGCAACATATTGGCACATTCTCCAAATCGCAACACCTCAAAGTTCAACAACAACAATGAGAGTTGTGCTAGATTTACTCCCAGTCAACTGTAAAAACAATCACTCCGTGATAAATTGAACTTGCTTTTCTGGTTTTTGATTCTTTATAGAAAAATTAATTAATGTACTGAGTGTAGACACGTAATTTTTGATCCTCCCTAAATTTTAACTTGTTTATCGATATTAAATATTTATATTTATAATTAATCATATATTATTTTGAATATTATTTTATTTTTAATATAATATAAATAATTAAATGAAATTAATTTTAGGATATTATTTTGTTTTATTCCAATAAAAAAAAAATAATACAAAAATTCAAAAATATTTTCCTTTTGAATTTTAAATAAATAAGCTAGCAAGTTTTAGTATTATTTAGTTATAGTTATTTAAAGCTATTTATGAATTTTATTATATTGTCTAAAATATAAATCAGTTATTGTTATATTTATATATTTATTATTATTATTTTATTTTATTTTTTCTAAATTTATTTATTATTTTTATTTATTTATTATTATTATTTTTACAAGTATTATTTTCTATTATTATTATTATTATGGAAAAAAAACACACGGAAGAGAAACAAGAAAAAAAAAAAAAAAGCCTTAGTGGAAAAAGAAGGAGAAAGACAGAACAACATTTGTAAAAAAAAAAAAAGGCAATAAACCAAAGAGAAAAAAAAAAGTGAAGGGAGAAAACGGATAAGAAGAAAAGAAAGAGGCAAAAACGAAATTGGAAGAAGAACAACTAGGAAGAAAGTTCATTTTTATTGTAGTTCGCGCCGTACGTCTCTATTTTATTTGTTGTTTCAAAATAATATTGATCAAATCGGATTAGCATTTTAAATAAGATAATTTTAAGGTTATTAGCACTTAAAAGTATAAAGTTATTTGTCATGTTAACATGCAAATTATTATATAAACCATGCATGCATGCAAAATAGAACAATTAATTAGTTTTTTTTTTAAAAAGAAGGAAAAATACAAACGTAAAAAGAGGGAGACAGAATGTTTGAAAACATGAAAAAGAGACTCTTTTGTTTATTTTTTATTTTCAGTACTAAAGAATTTGAAGATCGGATTTTAGGTTAATTTGATTTTTTTAATTAATTTAAATAACAAAAATATCTTATCCATTTTAAACAAAAAAGTAATTAACGTGCAATTATGGATATGTTTTATTTTCTTTTGAATAGGTTCATGTAATATTTTTTTTAATTTCTTTTAAATTATCAAGTGTAAAGATTCGATAAGTTAATTCATAATCTATTATTTAATAAGTTTTTTGTTTTATTTATCTTATTATTATTTTTTATTCTAATTAAGTATAAGAAACTTTCATGTTTAATTTGATTTAGTTTATATGACGTGATTTAAATATAACATTTGGGGAATTTTAATAGATATATTATTATTATTATTATTAATCATTAATAAAATTTATTGAATATTTATTAAATTATTTATTCTTTTAAAAATAAATTTTACTCATATTTTATTGTTTAAATTAAATAATATTTTAAATAAATAACTGTTACAAGATTATAAAAATAAATGCTTTTAATGTTAGATAAATGTTAAGCACCGTTAAGATACTCGTCTCAATTAACAATGCAGCATACACATCTTTTTGAGACACTTTAAAATTCAAGGATGCAATAATGCACCTTAAAAAAATATTTTTCTAAAATTTGTTTTCACCGATTTATTTAATATAAGATAATAGACAAGTTTTTAGTATATTAAAAAATGAGCGAATTTTGGCCTTAACACAATTTGTCGAAATAATTTTAGTTAAGTATAAGTCAATAAAAGCGACCGTGCTAGAACCACGGGATTCGAAGGGCGCCTCACACCTTCCCTTCGATCAACAAAATTCCTTACCCATTTTCCGTTATCGCAGACCAAATAAGAGTCATTTTCTTTTGATTAGGTATTCAAAAAAAAAAAGGTGACTTGGAACACCAAAACTCAATTTCAAGTGGCGACTCTGTAAATAACTTAATCCCTATTCAATATCGTCACTTTAATTGAAAAAACCCTTCGACTCGACTCTCGAGCGAAAAAAAGGGTGTGACACTGAGTTGTTGTACTAAGGCGAATATCATTACTTTTGCAGAAATACTCGATTCAATTGAATCAACCTCATCCTATATTAATTTCCGGTATCGTTCATTGCCATATGATATATGGGAATGTGAGATACATGAAGCAAGGGGACAAAGAGATAACCAAGCATATCCATGTCTGATTTTGAAAGCTACAAGGAAAAGACTAATATATATCATCGACCCCATCTCTGTCCCATACTTTTAAAGTATGTTTTACTTTACACTACTCAGACACTATATGTGTGCATGGAACTTCATCCATCTGATTTTAAATGTCCATGAAAATCAATGTCAGTGTTAATTAGGTGCAATGTATGATTGTCAAGTCTGAAATAACAAGCTAGAGTTTGCAGTTGCCCATGCCTTGTTGACAACACCTAATTTACAAGTGTTCAACTTTTGTATACTAATCGTGTGAAATTGTTTAACGCTAATATGTGAGGTGAAAGATAATTTCTGGTAACTAATCATAACATTAACGACCCGTTTGGTAGGGTGGATTATTTTCATAATCCATGAATTAAATGGTGGGATTACTTAATACATTGTTTGGTAGCAATTTTGAACTTATGTGTAACTTATACATCATACATGGTATTATAGAGTGTATAACTAATACACCCAACTTGGTGGTATTAGTAATCCATGGATAAATATGTGTCAAGACAAAAACGCCCTCAAATTTCTTTAATTCTTTTTCTAAATCTTTTCAATTTATTCAATGTGAGTTATTTCTTTTCAATTTATCAAGATAATAATATCCCTCCAAATAATTTTAGTCATAAAAAAACTACTCCATTAACTTAAAAATTACATATTGGTCAAAATCCAAAAATAAATTGCATGATTGCATACAAACTTTAATTTTGTAAATAGGATATTCATAAATAAAAATATTTTTCTAATTAGCCTTAACACTTTACGGAACACAAATTTATGTTAATTATAATTCTATTGTCTCATTCAAAAGTTATAATATGTCAAGGGTATTTTTGTAAACAAACAATATTTTTTTTAAAATATAACAATACATATTATTTTATACATCAAACCAAACACTGCATAAAAAATAATCCCAGTATTACTAATCCCTGCACTATTAATCTCAGCATTACTAATACAACCTATTCAGTATTGTCATCAAGGAGCTTCTGAGGAAGATACAATCTTAGAAAGAGGGGGTTAAGGAGTTTACTTTTGTTAACCAGTAATTAAGAAGGAAGGGAAAGTTGGTTGTGGGGGATGATCCAGCACTGAAAGAAGAGATTCTGCAGATATGGCATGCAAAACCTATTGGTGGTCACTCGGGGGTCGAAAACACTTACAAGAAGATCTCAAGTTTGTTCTATTGGAAGGTCTTAAAAGAAGATGTGAATAAATTTGTGGAGAGCTGTACAACTTGCCAGAGAAGTATGATAGTGCTGCTTATCCAGGCTTACTCCAACCATTGCAAATACCATATAAAGCATGGGCTAGTGTGAGTATGGATTTCATTGATGGTTTACCTAAATCCATAGGTAAAACTACTATATTAGTGGTGGTTGATAGGCTTACCAAATATGGGTATTTTTTTGGCAATTGTTCATCCATATACAATAAGTTCTGTAGTTCAGTTGTACCTAGATCAAATCTTCAAGTTACATGGGATGCCAGAGAACATCATCAGTGATAGGGATCCAATATTTATGAGCAAGGTTTGGAAAGATTTGTTTGCAATACAGGGTGTGACTCTAAGTACCTCTACGACTTACCATCCTCAAACAGATGGGCAACAGAGGTACTTAATAGAACAGTGGAAACCTATCTGAGGTGTTTTTGTGCTGACAGTTAAAAAGATTGGGTCAAATTTTTGTCACTTACTGAATGGTGGTATAATACCACGATTCTGTCAGGTATGCAAACTACACCCTATGAAGCCCTTTATGGCCAACCCCTACCAATTCAAATCCCATAAGTTCCAGGAGATGCAGCAGAGGAATAGGTGGACAGGAGTCTCATCACTAGAGAACTCAAGGTTGAGTTGCTTAAGTTTCACATCACTAGAGCTCAACAGAAAATGGTTTCCTTAGTTAATCAACACAGGACTGATAGACAATTTACAGAAGGTGATTGGGTGTATTTGAAGATTCAACCATACAGGCAGTTCACTATGTCCAACAAACATTTCTCTAATCTACCAGCTAAGTATTATGGACTTTATCAAGTTTTGCAAATGATAGTTCCAGTGCCTGCTGATTTTAATCACCCCCCAATAGTGGATATATCTTCCCCTAATTGTGTGCAGCCTAAGGAAATTATTAAGAGAAGGATGATCAAGAGAGGAAACAAAGCTATTCCATAGGTTTTGGTACAGTGGGATCAGGGGTCAAAAGAAGATGCAACATGGGAAGATTATTCTACAATGAAGTTGAGGTTTCCAGATTTTGCTTCTTGAGGATAAGAAAACTGTTGAGGAAAGGGGAATGATGCAAGAATGAGGTTGGAAAGCTGTGAAGAGTAGTACTTCAGGCTTTGGAGCATGAACCTAGTAGTTATGTTAGTTAGAAGCTTAAATAATTCAGCTTTAGTTTATTTACAATTTAGTCCCAATAGGTTTTAAGTTCAAGTTTCGATTATGTTGCAATTCCCAGCTATGTTTGAGTGATTGGGCATTTTTAGGTCCGCTGAAGGACATTTAATGTTTAGTACTAGGAGAGCCAGCTGGAACTTGTACAATACTCTTTTTATAGATGTTCTTTTTATCTTTATCCTATTTCCCTTTCACTGTTTTATTGTTGTACTGCTTCTTCTTCCTTACCTCACAACACTCTCATCCATCAAGAGAAGTAAAAAAGTCTCTCTCTTCTCTCTATTTATTCTTCTTGTTCTTTCTTTATATTTAATAATACATTACTCCGAGAGGTGTTGAGAGGTGAATCCAACGTTTACAATGACTCCAACGAGTAAGGAAAACACAAGGACGTAATTCAATGACTCAAAAGAATTAAGACACCAAATGATAGTGAAATCAATCCAGAACACGGAAACAAGATACAAAACACAAGAACAAAAAGAGAACACAACACCCAAAGAGGAGACACAACATGTAGGACCTCCTTTTGGTAACAAACCAGCCACCAACTCAACAATAACAAGAAAAATCACACCAAGGCAGCAACTACACGAGATGAACTATTTTAAGAGGAGTAATAACACAGATAACAAGAATCAATGGTTTCACTAATAATAACAACAAACGATTACAAGAAGTAAAACTAGGTAGTGAGACATCAACTCTTACAAGAACCAAGAACCTAAGTGTATTTCAAACACCAAGACCCTTAATAAATGTATAAAGCAACACTTACACTTTTCCAATGACATAAGAGGGTGTGAGCCACTCAAGCACCAAGGTTTCGAACCAAGTTTTGCAACACTAGTGATTCCACACTAGTATCACCCTCATTTCAATTTTGTTGGCTTTTCCAAGCCCTAAACTAAGATGGCCAAAAGGTCCCTCCACTAAGGGGCGCCCATCAAGTGTTAGGCGTGGACTGATTTTTGTGTGTTTTGGGCCTTTTTTACACTTCAATTGCACGCACCAAGTCTCGGGTCTAACACGCCCTCTCTTAAGTCCATATCCGTAATTATTCTTGTATCACTTCCCGCACCCTCCACCCAACACCAACACCACAACATCATCCAGCAAACTATTCCCCTCCCAAACCCTCCACCCCCTACCTAGCACCACCATTCCCCTCCCGTCTTCATCGTCCCCCACTTCCCACCCAACACCACCATTCCCCTCCCCCTTCTCCCCCAAACAAAAACTCACTTCGACGCCTCCTTCCTTTGGCAAATAAATTGCCAACTCCAATATCAACTCCTATAACATAACCACCTATTTTCATTGTAAATTATATTTATTTTTTCCATGAAAATGGATATACATGTAGAAAATAAATACCTTTAAAAGGATATGAAGGAATAAGAATTTTATTATCAATTGTTTTTATTATAAGATTGTCGTAACAATTATTTGATCAACTTTTTAGATTAATGGTAGTTGAGAAAGTATTGTGAGAGTTAAA
Source organism: Capsicum baccatum var. pendulum (assembly GCA_030864225.1). Taxonomy (NCBI): domain Eukaryota; kingdom Viridiplantae; phylum Streptophyta; class Magnoliopsida; order Solanales; family Solanaceae; genus Capsicum; species Capsicum baccatum. The sequence goes on along the minus strand of CM061555.1, from coordinate 24,011,691 downwards.
ATGGATTAAGAGTATGAAGAAAAGAAAATGAGGAGGGGTTTTTTTTTCCTTTGTTTTTTAAATATTATTTATATTATATATATTATATATATATATATTTAATACTTAATTTCTTATATGTCACTTAAAAATGACGTGGAATGCCACGTGGAGTCGGTTGTATCTGTAACACCCCGTAAATTTTTTCGTACACTTATCGCGATTATATGGAGTCCTAAAGGCTTGCGTATGGGTTAAATTAAGAGTATGGTGTTCGGAAGTATCCCGTCAATAGTTGTATGTGTAGGTATTGGAATAAGATTTCCAACGATATAAAGTTTTCCCAAAACAGAGGAGTATTTCATATAAGCGAGCACATTCGAAATTTCAAATCGGTGGCCGGGAAGCTTGTGAACAGTAATTCTGAAGGAAAATTACTGCAGCTAGGCAATCCAACTTTAGATGATCATAACTCCTTGTACAAAAAGAACTGTGTGAGCTGCTATATATCGAAGAAAAGCTCCGAGAGTCTTATTTCCGATTATATTGGTTTCATCCAAATCCAATGTCTAAGTAAGGATATATACCCGTTTTACTACAGCCTATAAAAAAAAAACAGAATTGTGGGACAGATTTTTGGGTCAACTTTAAACGACCATAACTCCTTATAAATGAAGAACTGGGTGGTATACTCTATATTAAACTGACATACCTTTGAATTATCTTTCAAATGCAATTGGTTTCACCCAAATACGATACCGTATCAAAGAGTTATGATCGATTTACTTCAGCCTGTCAAAACTGTCCACTGGGGACAGATTCGGGATTTATTTAAATCTTTAGGGCAAAATGGTCATTTTTTATTACCTCTTGGACGAAAATTGGTCTTTATAAACCAGCAACTAGCCTCATATATATCAGATATCATCCAATTATTAAGAGAGGTGAAACCCTAGCCAATTTCAACTTCAAATATTTTGTGATTCAACCGTAGAAAATTCGAATTGGTTCCGTAGTTGTGTTCACCATCTCGAAAGCTTCGAGAAGCACCCCTTGATTATGTAAGGAGGATTCTAAATACAAGAGTTCATTGTTAAGGTATGAATATTGTTTATTCTTGATTCTTATCCATGAATAAGTATTGATAAAGGATTATGAGTATTGTCTTGATGTTGGAAGATAACTACAAACATAGTTATGAATTGTTGTGTATAAATTGTTAGTAGTAAAGTATGAAAGTTGTTGTATTGGATTATGGAGGATGAATTGTGGTGATATATCATTATATTAGTGGTTATGTATGCCTTGTGATCATGTTGGTATTGGATGGTGATTAAGAAGGGAAATAAAGGCTAAGAGTGATGTTGAGGAATATTTCATGAAAATGCATGATATGTGAATTTAATAAGAGTATAAGAGGATGTATGTAGTACTCTTATTGATGAGCTAAAGGATTACTTCCTAGACATTATTTGGTGAAGTTAATACCTAAATGGTAAGGTTTGGTTGCTAATACTAGTTTGCCACAAATGACTTATTGTAGATAAGTGTTCGAAGAGTACGGGAAGTCACTTGTATTGAAGTGGTTATATCAAGGTATGTAAGACATACTCTATCTAATCTTTGGCATGAATAATGACCCATGGCACTCTCAAGTAAGCTTCCAACATTGTCCTAAGACTCATGACACATAATAACATCATATGATCTTCTACACTACCAATTGAACTTGTTTTCACTTTTAAGATGTCCGGCTAGTCAAAAAAATGTCCATATGCTATTGTTGACTCCGAAATGGTTTAATGAGGTATCCATGATTCTCTACTTCATTTTCATGATATTGATTACCTATTTACATGTTTTTCCTATTGAGGTATCATGGTTTCAAGTTTCATAAAGTGTGACCACAAAGTAACCAATCTCAAAGATTAATTGAATTAAGAAATGGAATGTCTGTATTTTAAATTGATGATATGATGTATTGTATTAGTACCACTGATCAGTTGGCCATTGTATTATAAAGATTATGTATATATGTTATTCCAGGGGTGGTCCCTGATGTATTGTATTAGTACCACTGATCAGTTGGCCATTGTATGACATATGTTATGTATTGATAAGGATTACGGGAAGTAATGATATGAAAGTAATGTGCAGGTATCCCATCAGTTCTTTTAAGTGTGGTCTACTCATACTGTTTATTCACTGGTATCTGGGTTCTGTTGATCTTTTGTATCTCATCTTGATACTCACTGCCTTACATACTCAGTACATATTTTCGTACTTACGTCCCTCACGGGGAACCTGTATTCATGCCTGCAGGAACAAGTACTTCAGGTCGTACACCTCTGCAGTAAGAGCCAGGACATTCTGTTGTTAGTGGTGAGCTCCAGTTGTTTCGGGGCATCCCAAGTCGTCTCTATATGTACCTTTGGTACTTGTATAAAAGTCTTTTGTGGGCGGGAGTTTGTCCCGACCCCAACTCAGTTGTGTATCTATGTAGAGGCTTTTGTAGACATATTGTACAGCCATAGGAGTGTTTGGTTGATAGACGTGATGGCTCTGACGGCCAAATACTGTTCATATATATTTTTATGCGTGTCTACTGGGCTGATACAGGTACTGTTTTCTTCTATTTACAACGAAGTGCTGCCCAAATTTCTAATTTTAATAAGTAATGTAAATGTTAAAGTATAGGTTATGAACAGGTTCTCCCGGGCCTCCTCGGCTACGGGTGCCAGTCCGCTCCATTGGGATTTGGGGTATGACAGTATCACACCCATATTAATTTAATGAGAAAGGGGTTTAAAATATTATGTTTTGATGGATTTAAAAGTTTAGATAACAAAAAGGTAAGTAGAAGTGTCTACATTACAAACACAGTCTGGTAGAAGGGTCTATGTGATCATTTCGTCGATGACAAAATTTAGATATTCAAAAATTACATGAAAAGTACTATAAATACAATTTTTAGAAAATAATTTGAAAATTTTGCCCTTTATTAAAAGACGTTCCTTTAGACAAAACTTTCTTTTCCTTATTTCCTCCAATATAATTAAAGAGTCTTAAAATATGATAGAAGAAAAAATTAATTTAAAAATTAATAAATCCTAAAACACATGATAAAAGTTCTAAATATTATCTCATCAACATTTATACAACAACAACAATAAATTCAGTGTATTCTCATATAGTGCGGTCTGGAAAGGGTACTCATCAACATTTATGTATTTATTATTTTTCAAAGTTGATGAGTTTTTTTCTTCTTAATGAAAGGGCTACTATTTCATTACTCCCTCTATTCCATTTTAGTTGCTCTACTATCTCATTAATCCCTCTATTCCTTTTTAGTTGCTCTTCTTATTTTTCATAAGTCATTTTGATTAAGTTTCAAAGCTAAATTAGATTACATTAATTTATTTTTAAAATTAAAATTTAGAAATTCAAAAACTACATGAAAGGTGCTATAAATTACAATTTTTAGAAAATTGATTTGAAATTTTAGCTCTTTATTAAAAGACTTTCCTTTAGATAAAATTATCTTTTCACTCATTTCCCCTAATATAATTAAGGAGTCTTAAAATATGGTAAGAGAAAATGGTTTTCGGAAATAGCATCAAGGTGGGCCAAAATGGTTTCCATTATGACCAAGAAGTTACCTACAAAAGAAAAAAAACACATAAGTTGTACAAAAATATCCTCACTCTCTCTTTTTATTTCTTGTCTCTCGGGTCCGTCACACTCAATCTCACAAGTGTTGTAAGCTTGCTTGTACTCCGAGAGGTGTTGAGAGGTGAATCCAATGTTTACAATGACTCCAACGAGTAAGGAAAACACAAGGACGTATTACAATGACTCAAAAGAATTAAGACATCAAATGATAGTGAAATCAATCCACAACACGAAAACAAGATACAAAACACAAGAACAAGAAGAGAACACAACAATCAAAGAGGAGACACAACCTGTAGGACCTCTTTTTGGTAACAAACCAGCCACCAACTCAACAATAACAAGGAGAAATCACACCAAAGCAGCAACTACACGAGATGAACTTTTTTAAGAGGAGTAATAACACAGATAACATGAATCAATGGTTCCACTAATAACAACAACAAATGATTACAAGAAGTAAAACTAGGTAGTGAGACATCAACTCTTACAAGAACTACGAACCTAAGTGTATTTCAAACACTAAGACCCTTAATAGATGTAAAAAGCAACACTTACACTTTTCCAATGACATAAGAGGGTGTGAGCCACTCAAGCACCAAGGTTTCGAACCAAGTTTTGCAACACTAGTGATTCCACACTAGTATCACCCTCATTTCGGTTTTGGTGGCTTTTCCAAGCCCTAAATAAGATGACCAAAAGGTCCCTCCACTAAGGGGCGCCCATCAAGTGTTAGGAGTGGATTGATTTTGGTGTGTTTTGGGCCTTTTTTACACTTCAATTGCACGCACCAAGTCTCAGGTCTAACACGCTCTCTCTTAAGTCCATATCCATAATTATTCTTGTATCACTTCCCGCACCCTCCACCCAACACCAACACCACAACATCGTCCAGCCAACCATTCGCCTCCCAAACCCTTCACCCCCACCTAGCACTACCATTCCCCTCCCGCTTTCATCGTCCCCCACTTCCCACCTAACACCACCATTCCCCTCCCCCTTCTCCCCCAAACAAAAACTCACTTCGACGCCCCCTTCCTTTGGCAAATAAATTGCCAACTCCAATATCTACTCCTATAACATAACCACTTATTTTCATTGTAAATTATATTTTTTCCATGAAAATGGATATACATGTAGAAAATAAATACCTTTAAAAAGATATGAAGGAATAAGAATTTTATTATCAATTGTTTTGATTATAAGATTGTCGTAACAATTATTTGATCAACTTTTTAGATTAATGGTGGTTGAGAAAGTATTGTGAGAGTTGGAATGGATTGAGAGTATGAAGAAAAGAAAATGAGGAGGAGAGGTTTTTTTTTTCCTTTGTTTTTTAAATATTATTTATATTATATATATATTTTTAATACTTAATTTCTTATGTGTCACTTAAAAATGACGTGGCATGCCACGTGGAGTCGGTTGTATCACACCCATATTAATTTAATGAGAAAGGGGTTTAAAATATCATGTTTTGATGGATTTAAAAGTTCAGATGACAAAAAGGTAAGTAGAAGTGTCTACATTACAAACCCAGTCCAGTATAAGGGTCTATCTGATCATTTCGTCGATGACGAAAAAGATAAGTAGAAGTGTCCACATTAAAAACTCGGACAAGTACAAGGGTCCATCAGATCATTTCACCTAATAAAAACTATAAACCTACTATGATTTTTCTTTTTGAGTGATCGTTATTGCTTCTGCATTCAAGTTCGCTACTTAACCAAAAAGAAAATAAGTTTGTTTTAGTAATAATGTATTTGAATTTGTTTTTACTTGTATTTTGTGTAGACTTTTATGCATAAAGATAGTATATATGTATATATATATATATATATATATATATATATATATATATATATATATATATATATATATATATATGTACATATGAAAATACGAAGAGAAGGTGAAGAAAATAATATTTTTCTCTTGGTTAAACCGATAAAAACCGTTAAGGTCCATAATAGTTAAATTGAGAATAGAGAACTAGTAACTTATTGGTTTGGTTATCGATTTAGCGTATTGGCAAATCAAAAATCAATAAACCAAATCAAACCAATCGATGTGTACCCTACTGTAACACCCCATAAATTTTTTCGTACACTTATCGCGACTATATGGAGTCCTAAAGGCTTGCGTATGGGTTAAATTAAGTTTATGGTGTTCGGAAGTATCTCGTCAATAGTTGTATGTGTAGGTATTGGAATAAGATTTCCAACGATATAAAGTTTTCCCAAAACAGAGGAGTATTTCATATAAGCGAGCACATTCGAAATTTCAAATCGGTGGCCGGGAAGCCTGTGAATAGTAATTCTGCAGGAAAATTACTGCAGCTAGGCAATCCAACTTTAGACGATCATAACTTCTTGTACAAAAAGAGCTGTGTGACCTGCTATATATCGAAGAAAAGATCCGAGAGTATTCTTTCCGATGAAATTGGTTTCATCCAAATCCAATGTCTAAGTAAGGAGCTATACCCGTTTTACTACAGCCTATAAAAAAAAAACAGAATTGTGGGACAGATTTTTGGGTCAACTTTAAACGACCATAACTCCTTGTAAAGGAAGAACTGGGTGGTATACTCTATATGAAAATGAAATCCCTTTGAATTATGTTTCCAATGCAATTGGTTTCACCCAAATACGATACCGGAGGAAAGAGTTATGATCGATTTACTTCAGCCTGTCAAAACTGTCCACTGGGGACAGATTCGGGATTTATTTAAATCTTTAGGGCAAAATGGTCATTTTTTATTACCTCTTGGACGAAAATTGGTCTTTATAAACCAGCAACTAGCCTCATATATATCAGATATCATCCAATTATTAAGAGAGGTGAAACCCTAGCCAATTTCAACTTCAAATATTTTGTGATTCAACCGTAGAAAATTCGAATTGGTTCCGTAATTGTGTTCACCATCTCGAAAGCTTCAAGAAGCACCCCATGGTTATGTAAGGAGGATTCTAAATACAAGAGTTCATTGTTAAGGTATGAATATTGTTTATTCTTGATTCTTATCCATGAATAAGTATTGATAAAGGATTATGAGTATTGTCTTGATGTTGGGAGATAACTAGAAACATAGTTATGAATTGTTGTGTATAAATTGATAGTAGTAAATTATGGAAGTTGTTGTATTGGATTATGGAGGATGAATTGTGGTGATATATCATTATATTAGTGGTTATGTATGCCTAGTGATCATGTTGGTATTGGATGGTGATTAAGAAGGGAAATAAAGGCTAAGAGTGATGTTGAGGGATATTTCATGAAAATGCATGATATGTGAATGTAATAAGAGTACAAGAGGATGTATGTAGTACTCTTATTGATGAGCTAAAGGATTACTTCCTAAACATTATTTGGTGAAGTTAATACCTAAATGGTAAGGTTTGGTTGCTAATACTAGTTTGCCACAAATGACTTATTGTAGATAAGTGTTCGAAGAGTACGGGAAGTCACTTGTATTGAAGTGGTTATATCAAGGTATGTAAGACATACTCTATCTAATCTTTGGCATGAATAATGGCCCATGGCACTCTCAAGTAAGCTTCCAACATTGTCCTACGACTCATGACACATAATAACATCATATGATCTTCGACACTACCAATTGAACTTGTTTTCACTTTTAAGATATCCGGCTAGTCAAAAAAAAATGTCCATATACTATTGTTGACTCCGAAATGGTTTAATGAGGTATCCATGATTCTCTACTTCATTTTCATGATATTTATTACCTATTTACATGTTTTTCCTATTGAGGTATCATGGTTTCAAGTTCCATAAAGTGTGACCACAAAGTAACCAATCTCAAAGATTAATTGAATTAAGAAATGGAATGTCTGTATTTTAAATTGATGACCACTGATCAGTTGGCCATTGTATTATAAAGATTATGTATATATGCTATTCCTGGGGTGGTCCCTGATGTATTGTATTAGTACCACTGATCAGTTGGCCATTGTATGACATATGTTATGTATTGATAAGGATTACGGGAAGTAATGATATGAAAGTAATGTGCAGGTATCCCATCAGTTCTTTTAAGTGTGGTCTACTCATACTGTTTATTCACTGGTATCTGGGGTCTGTTGATCTTTTGTTTCTCATCTCGATACTCACTGCCTAACATACTCAGTACATATTTCCGTACTGACGTCCCTCACGGGGGACCTGTATTCATGCCTGCAGGAACAGGTACTTCAGGTCGTACACCTCCGCAGTAAGAGTCAGGACATTCTGTTGTTAGTGGTGAGCTTTAGTTGTTTTGGGGCATCCCAAGTCGTCTCTATATGTACTTTTGGTAGTTGCATAAAAGTCTTTTGTGGGCGGGAGTTTGTCCCGACGCCAACTCAGTTGTGTATCTATGTAGAGGCTTTTGTAGACATATTGTACAGCCATAGGAGTGTTTGGTTGATAGACGTGATGGCTCTGACGGCCAATTACTGTTCATATATATATTTATGCGTGTCTGCTGGGCTAATACAGGTACGGTTTTCTTCTATTTACAACGAAGTGCTGCCCAAATTTCTAATTTTCGTAAGTAATGTAAATGTGAAAGTATAGGTTATGAACGGGTTCTCCCGGGCCTCCTCGGCTACGGGTGTCAGTCCGCTCTAATGAGATTTGGGGTATGACACCTACAACATAGTCCCCAAAGAAATCTTGTTCAGGGAGAGATTATTCTCCCTTCTTTCTTTTTTTTTCATAATTGGTTGTTGCTTTTAATAGCTTGGAGGGTTGAATACATTCATAATTTGATTTAGATTTTTTTCTTACGTCAAAAAATTATATTGATAATATTGATTTGCTTTGCATTAATTTTGTAGATATCTTTAAAACGGATGGTGATGATAATACAAGTGAAATTGCTAGAAAAAAATTGAAGACATTAAATTTAGAGGTCTTCTTTTGTTTAATCGGTTTTATGTACCACGACTGAAACCCATAATCTGTAGGTCACAGGTTTGAGCCGAAACTTTATCGGTGATCCCAGATTCCCTTCTTTCCTAGAATGTATACAGAAAAATGTACTTGGGGAAATCTGTAGGGAACTTATTCACATGTTAGCTAACAATAAACTCGCTAAAGACTAAGCGAAGAATCCTAGGATTCTTGAGCTGTTGAGCACCATCTTTCAGTTTCAATTAATTATCTCTGGAGAACAAAACATATTCATTAGTAACTTTGGAATTAACATTTAGTATGTATAGGTCCATCTACATCTTTCACTAATGAGACAGCATCAGCAACAAGAAAACTGAACCAGTATATACAATATATACCCTTCACGTTCTTGAGTTCCCTTATTTTTTAAATAAATCCACACTCTCCATATGTGACATATTCAATATACAGTCTTGTTTATGATATTGGTAAAGCTAGATGAACCAAAAACTGAAAAAGGAAATTGATAGCAATGACTCATCTCCTATGTATCTGTATTGACTTTTTTTTAGATAGATTTGGAGTGTAAGCATAAAAGTTACCTGGTGTTGGGATGTACTTAATGGTAGGAAAAATATGCACGAGGCAGATGCGAAATCCAGGGGAAATAGCATGATCAAGTGCCCATTGAAGAACATGCAAGTCATTTTTTCCGACAACTACATAAACTTCACCAGTTTCTGCATCTTTACTGCTCATTGTAGTACTCTTGATATCTTCTCCGACCTCTTCGATTTCCCCAGACATCTCTTTCTAAAGCTTGAATATAGCCGGTAATAATGATACTAGTTGTTCTCAGTTCTGGTCCTTATCTCAGTTTTCATCTCTTTCCAATAGGTCTAAAATGGGGAAAATAGTAGATGAAGGAAACAAGAGCAAATGCTTAAAGAATGATGGTGGTTTCTAGCAAAGACACCAATAAAATGAGAAAAGTCTTATACAGTAATTTTTTTGTCAAGTTCTACAGGGTTCCTGGACATGTCACAGTCTAAGTAACAAGTGTTCCTTTTATAATGCTTAAAGAATTTGAGGATTGAAGAAAAGAATGATGGTGCTTGCTAGCAAGGAAACCAATAAAATAAAAGTTAACATCTGCAGGGTTCTTAGACATGCCAAGAAACTTTTTTTAATATATGTTAGTAAATTGCTCTTGTATTCTCCTCTTGGACAGAAGCATTTGTTGTTGTTGTTCACTTTCGATATAAACATTTTTTCACGTGGGACAGTTCTCTTGGACCATATCGTACTTGTTCTGATAGTGCAAGTCAATTTCTAATGGTTGCAACTTGCAACCACTTGGTTTTCACTTTTCATGCTTAAAGGATCAAACTGAATGGTGTATGCAAGACGTGTAAGTCTAGTTAATGTAGAACTAGAAGTGTTTGTCACATAGAAGCACCAGTCCAACAGAACCCATAGTGAAGTGCTTGTTTAGGTCAGCCAAGTGCAAACCATTCATTTTCATTTTGGCAACAAGTTTTGTAACACGAAACTCGCTGACATTGTTGTTAACGAAAAAGCAAGAAGAGATGAGTCTGTCAGACAGCCATGAAACCATCTCAGACCTGCTTGCACACAGGCCTGAGAACGATCATCCACTGCACCACAAGTCGGGGACTCGAGGAGCCACGGGTGACTGTTACTCACGCTACTTCACCACAAATTGGGGACTCGAGGAGGAGCCACGGGTGACTGTTCACGCTACCTGCACCACACAACTCGAGGAGCCACGGGTGACAGTTAATCACGCTCTGATCACATGGCCAGATGTCATCAACCAGACTCCTTAGGAATCAAGGATACAGTGGGGTACGAGCCTGTAGAACAGATCCTGTTCTAGAACGGTCGTGCCCGACTCGTCTCACACAAAGCCTTATAAGGCTGGAGCTTATGTGTTCCACTTCCGATGTGGGAGCAACATATTGGCACATTCTCCAAATCGCAACACCTCAAAGTTCAACAACAACAATGAGAGTTGTGCTAGATTTACTCCCAGTCAACTGTAAAAACAATCACTCCGTGATAAATTGAACTTGCTTTTCTGGTTTTTGATTCTTTATAGAAAAATTAATTAATGTACTGAGTGTAGACACGTAATTTTTGATCCTCCCTAAATTTTAACTTGTTTATCGATATTAAATATTTATATTTATATTTATAATTAATCATATATTATTTTGAATATTATTTTATTTTTAATATAATATAAATAATTAAATGAAATTAATTTTAGGATATTATTTTGTTTTATTCCAATAAAAAAAAATAATACAAAAATTCAAAAATATTTTCCTTTTGAATTTTAAATAAATAAGCTAGTAAGTTTTAGTATTATTTAGTTATAGTTATTTAAAGCTATTTATGAATTTTATTATATTGTCTAAAATATAAATCAGTTATTGTTATATTTATATATTTATTATTATTATTTTATTTTATTTTTTCTAAATTTATTTATTATTTTTATTTATTTATTATTATTATTTTTACAAGTATTATTTTCTATTATTATTATTATTATGGAAAAAAAAAACACGGAAAAGAAACAAGAAAAAAAAAAAAAACCTTAGTGGAAAAAGAAGGAGAAAGACAGAACAACATTTGTAAAAAAAAAAAAAAAAAAGGCAATAAACCAAAGAGAAAAAAAAAAGTGAAGGGAGAAAACGGATAAGAAGAAAAGAAAGAGGCAAAAACGAAATTGGAAGAAGAACAACTAGGAAGAAAGTTCATTTTTATTGTAGTTCGCGCCGTACGTCTCTATTTTATTTGTTGTTTCAAAATAATATTGATCAAATCGGATTAGCATTTTAAATAAGATAATTTTAAGGTTATTAGCGCTTAAAAGTATAAAGTTATTTGTCATGTTAACATGCAAATTATTATATAAACCATGCATGCATGCAAAATAGAACAATTAATTAGTTTTTTTTTAAAAAAAGAAGGAAAAATACAAACGTAAAAAGAGGGAGACAGAATGTTTGAAAACATGAAAAAGAGACTCTTTTGTTTATTTTTTATTTTCAGTACTAAAGAATTTGAAGATCGGATTTTAGGTTAATTTGATTTTTGTAATTAATTTAAATAACAAAAATATCTTATCCATTTTAAACAAAAAAGTAATTAACGTGCAATTATGGATATGTTTTATTTTCTTTTGAATAGGTTCATGTAATATTTTTTTTAATTTCTTTTAAATTATCAAGTGTAAAGATTCGATAAGTTAGTTCATAATCTATTATTTAATAAGTTTTTTGTTTTATTTATCTTATTATTATTTTTTATTCTAATTAAGTATAAGAAACTTTCATGTTTAATTTGATTTAGTTTATATGACGTGATTTAAATATAACATTTGGGGAATTTTAATAGATATATTATTATTATTATTATTATTATTATTATTATTATTATTATTATTATTATTAATCATTAATAGAATTTATTGAATATTTATTAAATTATTTATTCTTTTAAAAATAAATTTTACTCATATTTTATTGTTTAAATTAAATAATATTTTAAATAAATAACTGTTACAAGATTATAAAAATAAATGCTTTTAATGTTAGATAAATGTTAAGCACCGTTATGATACTCGTCTCAATTAAGAATGCAGCATACACATCTTTTTGAGACACTTTAAAATTCAAGGATGCAATAATGCACCTTAAAAAAATATTTTTCTAAAATTTGTTTTCACCGATTTATTTAATATAAGATAATAGACAAGTTTTTAGTATATTAAAAAATGAGCGAATTTTGGCCTTAACACAATTTGTCGAAATAATTTTAGTTAAGTATAAGTCAATAAAAGCGACCGTGCTAGAACCACGGGATTCGAAGGGCGCCTCACACCTTCCCTTCGATCAACAAAATTCCTTACCCATTTTCCGTTATCGCAGACCAAATAAGAGTCATTTTCTTTTGATTAGGTATTCAAAAAAAAAAAGGTGACTTGGAACACCAAAACTCAATTTCAAGTGGCGACTCTGTAAATAACTTAATCCCTATTCAATATCGTCACTTTAATTGAAAAAACCCTTCGACTCGGCTCTCGAGCGAAAAAAAGGGTGTGACACTGAGTTGTTGGACTAAGGCGAATATCATTACTTTTGCAGAAATACTCGATTCAATTGAATCAATCTCATCCTATATTAATTTCCGGTATCGTTCATTGCCATATGATATATGGGAATGTGAGATACATGAAGCAAGGGGACAAAGAGATAACCAAACATATCCATGTCTGATTTTGAAAGCTACAAGGAAAAGACTAATATATATCATCGACCCCATCTCTGTCCCATACTTTTAAAGTATGTTTTACTTTACACTACTCAGACACAATATGTGTGCATGGAACTTCATCCATCTGATTTTAAATGTCCATGAAAATCAATGTCAGTGTTAATTAGGTGCAATGTATGATTGTCAAGTCTGAAATAACAAGCTAGAGTTTGCAGTTGCCCATGCCCTGTTGACAACACCTAATTTACAAGTGTTCAACTTTTGTATACTAATCGTGTGAAATTGTTTAACGCTAATATGTGAGGTGAAAGATAATTTCTGGTAACTAATCATAACATTAACGACCCGTTTGGTAGGGTGGATTATTTTCATAATCCATGAATTAAATGGTGGGATTACTTAATACATTGTTTGGTAGCAATTTTGAACTTATGTGTAACTTATACATCATACATGGTATTATAGAGTGTATAACTAATACACCCAATTTGGTGGTATTAGTAATCCATGGATAAATATGTGTCAAGACAAAAACGCCCTCAAATTTCTTTAATTCTTTTTCTAAATCTTTTCAATTTATTCAATGTGAGTTATTTCTTTTCAATTTATCAAGATAATAATATCCCTCCAAATAATTTTAGTCATAAAAAAACTACTCCATTAACTTAAAAATTACATATTGGTCAAAATCCAAAAATAAATTGCATGATTGCATACAAACTTTAATTTTGTAAATAGGATATTCATAAATAAAAATATTTTTCTAATTAGCCTTAACACTTTACGGAACACAAATTTATGTTAATTATAATTCTATTGTCTCATTCAAAAGTTATAATATGTCAAGGGTATTTTTGTAAACAAACAATATGTTTTTTAAAATATAACAATACATATTATTTTATACATCAAACCAAACACTGCATAAAAAATAATCCCAGTATTACTAATCCCTGCACTATTAATCTCAGCATTACTAATACAACCTATTCAGTATTGTCATCAAGGAGCTTCTGAGGAAGATACAATCTTAGAAAGAGGGGGTTAAGGAGTTTACTTTTGTTAACCAGTAATTAAGAAGGAAGGGAAAGTTGGTTGTGGGGGATGATCCAGCACTGAAAGAAGAGATTCTGCAGATATGGCATGCAAAACCTATTGGTGGTCACTCGGGGGTCGAAAACACTTACAAGAAGATCTCAAGTTTGTTCTATTGGAAGTTCTTAAAAGAAGATGTGAATAAATTTGTGGAGAGCTGTACAACTTGACAGAGAAGTATGATAGTGCTGCTTATCCAGGCTTACTCCAACCATTGCAAATACCATATAAAGCATGGGCTAGTGTGAGTATGGATTTCATTGATGGTTTACCTAAATCCATAGGTAAAACTACTATATTAGTGGTGGTTGATAGGCTTACCAAATATGGGTATTTTTTTGGCAATTGTTCATCCATATACAATAAGTTCTGTAGTTCAGTTGTACCTAGATCAAATCTTCAAGTTACATGGGATGCCAGAGAACATCATCAGTGATAGGGATCCAATATTTATGAGCAAGGTTTGGAAAGATTTGTTTGCAATACAGGGTGTGACTCTAAGTACCTCTACGACTTACCATCCTCAAACAGATGGGCAACAGAGGTACTTAATAGAACAGTGGAAACCTATCTGAGGTGTTTTTGTGCTGACAGTTAAAAAGATTGGGTCAAATTTTTGTCACTTACTGAATGGTGGTATAATACCACGATTCTGTCAGGTATGCAAACTACACCCTATGAAGCCCTTTATGGCCAACCCCTACCAATTCACATCCCATAAGTTCCAGGAGATGCAGCAGAGGAATAGGTGGACAGGAGTCTCATCACTAGAGAACTCAAGGTTGAGTTGCTTAAGTTTCACATCACTAGAGCTCAACAGAAAATGGTTTCCTTAGTTAATCAACACAGGACTGATAGACAATTTACAGAAGGTGATTGGGTGTATTTGAAGATTCAACCATACAGGCAGTTCACTATGTCCAACAAACATTTCTCTAATCTACCAGCTAAGTATTATGGACTTTATCAAGTTTTGCAAATGATAGTTCCAGTGCCTGCTGATTTTAATCACCCCCCAATAGTGGATATATCTTCCCCTAATTGTGTGCAGCCTAAGGAAATTATTAAGAGAAGGATGATCAAGAGAGGAAACAAAGCTATTCCACAGGTTTTGGTACAGTGGGATCAGGGGTCAAAAGAAGATGCAACATGGGAAGATTATTCTACAATGAAGTTGAGGTTTCCAGATTTTGCTTCTTGAGGATAAGAAAACTGTTGAGGAAAGGGGAATGATGCAAGAATGAGGTTGGAAAGCTGTGAAGAGTAGTACTTCAGGCTTTGGAGCATGAACCTAGTAGTTATGTTAGTTAGAAGCTTAAATAATTCAGCTTTAGTTTATTTACAATTTAGTCCCAATAGGTTTTAAGTTCAAGTTTCGATTATGTTGCAATTCCCAGCTATGTTTGAGTGATTGGGCATTTTTAGGTCCGCTGAAGGACATTTAATGTTTAGTACTAGGAGAGCCAGCTGGAACTTGTACAATACTCTTTTTATAGATGTTCTTTTTATCTTTATCCTATTTCCCTTTCACTGTTTTATTGTTGTTACTGCTTCTTCTTCCTTACCTCACAACACTCTCATCCATCAAGAGAAGTAAAAAAGTCTCTCTCTTCTCTCTATTTATTCTTCTTGTTCTTTCTTTATATTTAATAATACATTACTCCGAGAGGTGTTGAGAGGTGAATCCAACGTTTACAATGACTCCAACGAGTAAGGAAAACACAAGGACGTAATTCAATGACTCAAAAGAATTAAGACACCAAATGATAGGGAAATCAATCCAGAACACGGAAACAAGATACAAAACACAAGAACAAAAAGAGAACACAACACCCAAAGAGGAGACACAACATGTAGGACCTCCTTTTGGTAACAAACCAGCCACCAACTCAACAATAACAAGAAAAATCACACCAAGGCAGCAACTACACGAGATGAACTATTTTAAGAGGAGTAATAACACAGATAACAAGAATCAATGGTTTCACTAATAATAACAACAAACGATTACAAGAAGTAAAAATAGGTAGTGAGACATCAACTCTTACAAGAACTAAGAACCTAAGTGTATTTCAAACACCAAGACCCTTAATAAATGTATAAAGCAACACTTACACTTTTCCAATGACATAAGAGGGTGTGAGCCACTCAAGCACCAAGGTTTCGAACCAAGTTTTGCAACACTAGTGATTCCACACTAGTATCACCCTCATTTCGATTTTGGTGGCTTTTCCAAGCCCTAAACTAAGATGGCCAAAAGGTCCCTCCACTAAGGGGCGCCCATCAAGTGTTAGGCGTGGACTGATTTTTGTGTGTTTTGGGCCTTTTTTACACTTCAATTGCACGCACCAAGTCTCGGGTCTAACACGCCCTCTCTTAAGTCCATATCCGTAATTATTCTTGTATCACTTCCCGCACCCTCCACCCAACACCAACACCACAACATCATCCAGCAAACTATTCCCCTCCCAAACCCTCCACCCCCTACCTAGCACCACCATTCCCCTCCCGTCTTCATCGTCCCCCACTTCCCACCCAACACCACCATTCCCCTCCCCCTTCTCCCCCAAACAAAAACTCACTTCGACGCCTCCTTCCTTTGGCAAATAAATTGCCAACTCCAATATCAACTCCTATAACATAACCACCTATTTTCATTGTAAATTATATTTATTTTTTCCATGAAAATGGATATACATGTAGAAAATAAATACCTTTAAAAGGATATGAAGGAATAAGAATTTTATTATCAATTGTTTTTATTATAAGATTGTCGTAACAATTATTTGATCAACTTTTTAGATTAATGGTAGTTGAGAAAGTATTGTGAGAGTTAAAATGGATTAAGAGTATGAAGAAAAGAAAATGAGGAGGGGTTTTTTTTTTCCTTTGTTTTTTAAATATTATTTATATTATATTATATATATATATATATATATATTTAATACTTAATTTCTTATATGTCACTTAAAAATGACGTGGAATGCCACGTGGAGTCGGTTGTATCTGTAACACCCCGTAAATTTTTTCGTACACTTATCGCGATTATATGGAGTCCTAAAGGCTTGCGTATGGGTTAAATTAAGAGTATGGTGTTCGAAAGTATCCCGTCAATAGTTGTATGTGTAGGTATTGGAATAAGATTTCCAACGATATAAAGTTTTCCCAAAACAGAGGAGTATTTCATATAAGCGAGCACATTCGAAATTTCAAATCGGTGGCCGGGAAGCCTGTGAACAGTAATTCTGAAGGAAAATTACTGCAGCTAGGCAATCCAACTTTAGATGATCATAACTCCTTGTACAAAAAGAACTGTGTGAGCTGCTATATATCGAAGAAAAGCTCCGAGAGTCTTATTTCCGATTAAATTGGTTTCATCCAAATCCAATGTCTAAGTAAGGATATATACCCGTTTTACTACAGCCTATCAAAAAAAAATAGAATTGTGGGACAGATTTTTGGGTCAACTTTAAACGACCATAACTCCTTATAAATGAAGAACTGGGTGGTATACTCTATATTAAACTGAAATACCTTTGAATTATCTTTCAAATGCAATTGGTTTCACCCAAATACGATACCGTATCAAAGAGTTATGATCGATTTACTTCAGCCTGTCAAAACTGTCCACTGGGGACAGATTCGGGATTTATTTAAATCTTTAGGGCAAAATGGTCATTTTCTATTACCTCTTGGAGGAAAATTGGTCTTTATAAACCTGCACTTAGCCTCATATATCAGATATCATCCAATTATTAAGAGAAGGTGAAACCCTAGCCTAATTTCAACTTAAATATTTTGTGATTCAACCGTAGAAAATTCGAATTGGTTTCGTAGTTGTGTTCACCATCTCGAAAGCTTCGAGAAGCACCCCTTGATTATGTAAGGAGGATTCTAAATAAAAGAGTTGATTTTTAAGGTATGAATATTGTTTATTCTTGATTCTTATCCATGAATAAGTATTGATAAAGGATTATGAGTATTGTCTTGATGTTGGAAGATAACTAGAAACATAGTTATGAATTGTTGTGTATAAATTGTTAGTAGTAAAGTATGGAAGTTGTTGTATTGGATTATGGAGGATGAATTGTGGTGATATATCATTATATTAGTGGTTATGTATGCCTTGTGATCATGTTGGTATTGGATGGTGATTAAGAAGGGAAATAAAGGCTAAGAGTGATGTTGAGGGATATTTCATGAAAATGCATGATATGTGAATGTAATAAGAGTATAAGAGGATGTATGTAGTACTCTTATTGATGAGCTAAAGGATTACTTCCTAGACATTATTTGGTGAAGTTAATACCTAAATGGTAAGGTTTGGTTGCTAATACTAGTTTGCCACAAATGACTTATTGTAGATAAGTGTTCGAAGAGTACGGGAAGTCACTTGTATTGAAGTGGTTATATCAAGGTATGTAAGACATACTCTATCTAATCTTTGGCATGAATAATGACCCATGGCACTCTCAAGTAAGCTTCCAACATTGTCCTAAGACTCATGACACATAATAACATCATATGATCTTCGACACTACCAATTGAACTTGTTTTCACTTTTAAGATGTCCGGCTAGTCAAAAAAATGTCCATATGCTATTGTTGACTCCGAAATGGTTTAATGAGGTATCCATGATTCTCTACTTCATTTTCATGATATTGATTACCTATTTACATGTTTTTCCTATTGAGGTATCATGGTTTCAAGTTTCATAAAGTGTGACCACAAAGTAACCAATCTCAAAGATTAATTGAATTAAGAAATAGAATGTCTGTATTTTAAATTGATGATATGATGTATTGTATTAGTACCACTGATCAGTTGGCCATTGTATTATAAAGATTATGTATATATGTTATTCCAGGGGTGGTCCCTGATGTATTGTATTAGTACCACTGATCAGTTGGCCATTGTATGACATATGTTATGTATTGATAAGGATTACGGGAAGTAATGATATGAAAGTAATGTGCAGGTATCCCATCAGTTCTTTTAAGTGTGGTCTACTCATACTGTTTATTCACTGGTATCTGGGTTCTGTTGATCTTTTGTATCTCATCTTGATACTCACTGCCTTACATACTCAGTACATATTTTCGTACTGACGTCCCTCACGGGGAACCTGTATTCATGCCTGCAGGAACAAGTACTTCAGGTCGTACACCTCCGCAGTAAGAGCCAGGACATTCTGTTGTTAGTGGTGAGCTCCAGTTGTTTCGGGGCATCCCAAGTCGTCTCTATATGTACCTTTGGTACTTGTATAAAAGTCTTTTGTGGGCGGGAGTTTGTCCCGACCCCAACTCAGTTGTGTATCTATGTAGAGGCTTTTGTAGACATATTGTACAGACATAGGAGTGTTTGGTTGATAGACGTGATGGCTCTGACGGCCAAATACTGTTCATATATATTTTTATGCGTGTCTACTGGGCTGATACAGGTACTGTTTTCTTCTATTTACAACGAAGTGCTGCCCAAATTTCTAATTTTAATAAGTAATGTAAATGTTAAAGTATAGGTTATGAACAGGTTCTCCCGGGCCTCCTCGGCTACGGGTGCCAGTCCGCTCCATTGGGATTTGGGGTATGACAGTATCACACCCATATTAATTTAATGAGAAAGGGGTTTAAAATATTATGTTTTGATGGATTTAAAAGTTTAGATAACAAAAAGGTAAGTAGAAGTGTCTACATTACAAACACAGTCTAGTAGAAGGGTCTATGTGATCATTTCGTCGATGACAAAATTTAGATATTCAAAAATTACATGAAAAGTACTATAAATACAATTTTTAGAAAATTAATTTGAAAATTTTGCCCTTTATTAAAAGACGTTCCTTTAGACAAAACTTTCTTTTCCTTATTTCCTCCAATATAATTAAAGAGTCTTAAAATATGATAGGAGAAAAAATTAATTTAAAAATTAATAAATCCTAAAACACATGATAAAAGTTCTAAATATTATCTCATCAACATTTATACAACAACAACAATAAATTCAGTGTATTCTCATATAGTGCGGTCTGGAAAGGGTACTCATCAACATTTATGTATTTATTATTTTTCAAAGTTGATGAGTTTTTTTCTTCTTAATGAAAAGGCTACTATTTCATTACTCCCTCTATTCCATTTTAGTTGCTCTACTATCTCATTAATCCCTCTATTCCTTTTTAGTTGCTCTTCTTATTTTTCATAAGTCATTTTGATTAAGTTTCAAAGCTAAATTAGATTACATTGATTTATTTTTAAAATTAAAATTTAGAAATTCAAAAACTACATGAAAGGTGCTATAAATTACAATTTTTAGAAAATTGATTTGAAATTTTCGCTCTTTATTAAAAGACTTTCCTTTAGATAAAATTATCTTTTCACTCATTTCCCCTAATATAATTAAGGAGTCTTAAAATATGGTAAGAGAAAATGGTTTTCGGAAATAGCATCAAGGTGGGCCAAAATGGTTTCCATTATGACCAAGAAGTTACCTACAAAAGAAAAAAAACACATAAGTTGTACAAAAATATCCTCACTCTCTCTTTTTATTTCTTGTCTCTCGGGTCCGTCACACTCAATCTCACAAGTGTTGTAAACTTGCTTGTACTCCGAGAGGTGTTGAGAGGTGAATCCAATGTTTACAATGACTCCAACGAGTAAGGAAAACACAAGGACGTATTACAATGACTCAAAAGAATTAAGACATCAAATGATAGTGAAATCAATCCACAACACGAAAACAAGATACAAAACACAAGAACAAGAAGAGAACACAACAATCAAAGAGGAGACACAACCTGTAGGACCTCTTTTTGGTAACAAACCAGCCACCAACTCAACAATAACAAGGAGAAATCACACCAAAGCAGCAACTACACGAGATGAACTTTTTTAAGAGGAGTAATAACACAGATAACATGAATCAATGGTTCCACTAATAACAACAACAAATGATTACAAGAAGTAAAACTAGGTAGTGAGACATCAACTCTTACAAGAACTACGAACCTAAGTGTATTTCAAACACTAAGACCCTTAATAGATGTAAAAAGCAACACTTACACTTTTCCAATGACATAAGAGGGTGTGAGCCACTCAAGCACCAAGGTTTCGAACCAAGTTTTGCAACACTAGTGATTCCACACTAGTATCACCCTCATTTCGGTTTTGGTGGCTTTTCCAAGCCCTAAATAAGATGACCAAAAGGTCCCTCCATTAAGGGGCGCCCATCAAGTGTTAGGAGTGGATTGATTTTGGTGTGTTTTGGGCCTTTTTTACACTTCAATTGCACGCACCAAGTCTCAGGTCTAACACGCTCTCTCTTAAGTCCATATCCATAATTATTCTTGTATCACTTCCCGCACCCTCCACCCAACACCAACACCACAACATCGTCCAGCCAACCATTCGCCTCCCAAACCCTCCACCCCCACCTAGCACTACCATTCCCCTCCCGCTTTCATCGTCCCCCACTTCCCACCTAACACCACCATTCCCCTCCCCCTTCTCCCCCAAACAAAAACTCACTTCGACGCCCCCTTCCTTTGGCAAATAAATTGCCAACTCCAATATCTACTCCTATAACATAACCACTTATTTTCATTGTAAATTATATTTTTTCCATGAAAATGGATAAACATGTAGAAAATAAATACCTTTAAAAAGATATGAAGGAATAAGAATTTTATTATCAATTGTTTTGATTATAAGATTGTCGTAACAATTATTTGATCAACTTTTTAGATTAATGGTGGTTGAGAAAGTATTGTGAGAGTTGGAATGGATTGAGAGTATGAAGAAAAGAAAATGAGGAGGAGAGGTTTTTTTTTTCCTTTGTTTTTTAAATATTATTTATATTATATATATATTTTTAATACTTAATTTCTTATGTGTCACTTAAAAATGACGTGGCATGCCACGTGGAGTCGGTTGTATCACACCCATATTAATTTAATGAGAAAGGTGTTTAAAATATCATGTTTTGATGGATTTAAAAGTTCAGATGACAAAAAGGTAAGTAGAAGTGTCTACATTACAAACCCAGTCCAGTATAAGGGTCTATCTGATCATTTCGTCGATGACGAAAAAGATAAGTAGAAGTGTCCACATTAAAAACTCGGACAAGTACAAGGGTCCATCAGATCATTTCACCTAATAAAAACTATAAACCTACTATGATTTTTCTTTTTGAGTGATCGTTATTGCTTCTGCATTCAAGTTCGCTACTTAACCAAAAAGAAAATAAGTTTGTTTTAGTAATAATGTATTTGAATTTGTTTTTACTTGTATTTTGTGTAGACTTTTATGCATAAAGATAGTATATATGTATATGTATATATATATATATGTACATATGAAAATACGAAGAGAAGGTGAAGAAAATAATATTTTTCTCTTGGTTAAACCGATAAAAACCGTTAAGGTCCATAATAGTTAAATTGAGAATAGAGAACTAGTAACTTATTGGTTTGGTTATCGATTTAGCGTATTGGCAAATCAAAAATCAATAAACCAAATCAAACCAATCGATGTGTACCCTACTGTAACACCCCATAAATTTTTTCGTACACTTATCGCGACTATATGGAGTCCTAAAGGCTTGCGTATGGGTTAAATTAAGTGTATGGTGTTCGGAAGTATCTCGTCAATAGTTGTATGTGTAGGTATTGGAATAAGATTTCCAACGATATAAAGTTTTCCCAAAACAGAGGAGTATTTCATATAAGCGAGCACATTCGAAATTTCAAATCGGTGGCCGGGAAGCCTGTGAATAGTAATTCTGCAGGAAAATTACTGCAGCTAGGCAATCCAACTTTAGACGATCATAACTTCTTGTACAAAAAGAACTGTGTGACCTGCTATATATCGAAGAAAAGATCCGAGAGTCTTCTTTCCGATGAAATTGGTTTCATCCAAATCCAATGTCTAAGTAAGGAGCTATACCCGTTTTACTACAGCCTATAAAAAAAAAACAGAATTGTGGGACAGATTTTTGGGTCAACTTTAAACGACCATAACTCCTTGTAAAGGAAGAACTGGGTGGTATACTCTATATGAAAATGAAATCCCTTTGAATTATGTTTCCAATGCAATTGGTTTCACCCAAATACGATACCGGAGGAAAGAGTTATGATCGATTTACTTCAGCCTGTCAAAACTGTCCACTGGGGACAGATTCGGGATTTATTTAAATCTTTAGGGCAAAATGGTCATTTTTTATTACCTCTTGGACGAAAATTGGTCTTTATAAACCAGCAACTAGCCTCATATATATCAGATATCATCCAATTATTAAGAGAGGTGAAACCCTAGCCAATTTCGACTTCAAATATTTTGTGATTCAACCGTAGAAAATTCGAATTGGTTCCGTAGTTGTGTTCACCATCTCGAAAGCTTCAAGAAGCACCCCATGGTTATGTAAGGAGGATTCTAAATACAAGAGTTCATTGTTAAGGTATGAATATTGTTTATTCTTGATTCTTATCCATGAATAAGTATTGATAAAGGATTATGAGTATTGTCTTGATGTTGGAAGATAACTAGAAACATAGTTATGAATTGTTTTGTATAAATTGTTAGTAGTAAATTATGGAAGTTGTTGTATTGGATTATGGAGGATGAATTGTGGTGATATATCATTATATTAGTGGTTATGTATGCTTGGTGATCATGTTGGTATTGGATGGTGATTAAGAAGGGAAATAAAGGCTAAGAGTGATGTTGAGGGATATTTCATGAAAATGCATGATATGTGAATGTAATAAGAGTATAAGAGGATGTATGTAGTACTCTTATTGATGAGCTAAAGGATTACTTCCTAGACATTATTTGGTGAAGTTAATACCTAAATAGTAAGGTTTGGTTGCTAATACTAGTTTGCCACAAATGACTTATTGTAGATAAGTGTTCGAAGAGTACGGGAAGTCACTTGTATTGAAGTGGTTATATCAAGGTATGTAAGACATACTCTATCTATTCTTTGGCATGAATAATGACCCATGGCATTCTCAAGTAAGCTTCCAATATTGTCCTACGACACATGACACCTAATAACATCATATGATCTTCGACACTACCAATTGAACTTGTTTTCACGTTTAAGATGTCCGGATAGTCTAAAAAAATGTCCATATACTATTGTTGACTCCGAAATGGTTTAATGAGGTATCCATGATTCTCTACTTCATTTTCATGATATTTATTACCTATTTACATGTTTTTCCTATTGAGGTATCATGGTTTCAAGTTCCATAAAGTGTGACCACAAAGTAACCAATCTCAAAGATTAATTGAATTAAGAAATGGAATGTCTGTATTTTAAATTGATGACCACTGATCAGTTGGCCATTGTATTATAAAGATTATGTATATATGCTATTCCTGGGGTGGTCCCTGATGTATTGTATTAGTACCACTGATCAGTTGGCCATTGTATGACATATGTTATGTATTGATAAGGATTACGGGAAGTAATGATATGAAAGTAATGTGCAGTTATCCCATCAGTTCTTTTAAGTGTGGTCTACTCATACTGTTTATTCACTGGTATCTGGGGTCTGTTGATCTTTTGTTTCTCATCTCGATACTCACTGCCTAACATACTCAGTACATATTTCCGTACTGACGTCCCTCACGGGGGACCTGTATTCATGCCTGCAGGAACAGGTACTTCAGGTCGTACACCTCCGCAGTAAGAGTCAGGACATTCTGTTGTTAGTGGTGAGCTTTAGTTGTTTTGGGGCATCCCAAGTCGTCTCTATATGTACTTTTGGTAGTTGCATAAAAGTCTTTTGTGGGCGGGAGTTTGTCCCGACGCCAACTCAGTTGTGTATCTATGTAGAGGCTTTTGTAGACATATTGTACAGCCATAGGAGTGTTTGGTTGATAGACGTGATGGCTCTGACGGCCAATTACTGTTCATATATATATTTATGCGTGTCTGCTGGGCTAATACAGGTACGGTTTTCTTCTATTTACAACGAAGTGCTGCCCAAATTTCTAATTTTCGTAAGTAATGTAAATGTGAAAGTATAGGTTATGAACGGGTTCTCCCGGGCCTCCTCGGCTACGGGTGTCAGTCCGCTCTAATGAGATTTGGGGTATGACACCTACAACATAGTCCCCAAAGAAATCTTGTTCAGGGAGAGATTATTCTCCCTTCTTTCTTTTTTTTTCATAATTGGTTGTTGCTTTTAATAGCTTGGAGGGTTGAATACATTCATAATTTGATTTAGATTTTTTTCTTACGTCAAAAAATTATATTGATAATATTGATTTGCTTTGCATTAATTTTGTAGATATCTTTAAGATGGATGGTGATGATAATACAAGTGAAATTGCTAGAAAAAATTGAAGACAAATTAAATTTAGAGGTCTTCTTTTGTTTAATCGGTTTTATGTACCACGACTGAAACCCATAATCTGTAGGTCACAGGTTTGAGCCAAAACTTTATCGGTGATCCCAGATTCCCTTCTTTCCTAGAATGTATACAGAAAAATGTACTTGGGGAAATCTGTAGGGAACTTATTCACATGTTAGCTAACAATAAACTCGCTAAAGACTAAGCGAAGAATCCTAGGATTCTTGAGCTGTTGAGCACCATCTTTCAGTTTCAATTAATTATCTCTGGAGAACAAAACATATTCATTAGTAACTTTGGAATTAACATTTAGTATGTATAGGTCCATCTACATCTTTCACTAATGAGACAGCATCAGCAACAAGAAAACTGAACCAGTATATACAATATATACCCTTCACGTTCTTGAGTTCCCTTATTTTTTAAATAAATCCACACTCTCCATATGTGACATATTCAATATACAGTCTTGTTTATGATATTGGTAAAGCTAGATGAACCAAAAACTGAAAAAGGAAATTGATAGCAATGACTCATCTCCTATGTATCTGTATTGACTTTTTTTAGATAGATTTGGAGTGTAAGCATAAAAGTTACCTGGTGTTGGGATGTACTTAATGGTAGGAAAAATATGCACGAGGCAGATGCGAAATCCAGGGGAAATAGCAAGATCAAGTGCCCATTGAAGAACATGCAAGTCATTTTTTCCGACAACTACATAAACTTCACCAGTTTCTGCATCTTTACTGCTCATTGTAGTACTCTTGATATCTTCTCCGACCTCTTCGATTTCCCCAGACATCTCTTTCTAAAGCTTGAATATAGCCGGTAATAATGATACTAGTTGTTCTCAGTTCTGGTCCTTATCTCAGTTTTCATCTCTTTCCAATAGGTCTAAAATGGGGAAAATAGTAGATGAAGGAAACAAGAGCAAATGCTTAAAGAATGATGGTGGTTTCTAGCAAAGACACCAATAAAATGAGAAAAGTCTTATACAGTAATTTTTTTGTCAAGTTCTACAGGGTTCCTGGACATGTCACAGTCTAAGTAACAAGTGTTCCTTTTATAATGCTTAAAGAATTTGAGGATTGAAGAAAAGAATGATGGTGCTTGCTAGCAAGGAAACCAATAAAATAAAAGTTAACATCTGCAGGGTTCTTAGACATGCCAAGAAACTTTTTTTAATATATGTTAGTAAATTGCTCTTGTATTCTCCTCTTGGACAGAAGCATTTGTTGTTGTTGTTCACTTTCGATATAAACATTTTTTCACGTGGGACAGTTTTCTTGGACCATATCGTACTTGTTCTGATAGTGCAAGTCAATTTCTAATGGTTGCAACTTGCAACCACTTGGTTTTCACTTTTCATGCTTAAAGGATCAAACTGAATGGTGTATGCAAGACGTGTAAGTCTAGTTAATGTAGAACTAGAAGTGTTTGTCACATAGAAGCACCAGTCCAACAGAACCCATAGTGAAGTGCTTGTTTAGGTCAGCCAAGTGCAAACCATTCATTTTCATTTTGGCAACAAGTTTTGTAACACGAAACTCGCTGACATTGTTGTTAACGAAAAAGCAAAAAGAGATGAGTCTGTCAGACAGCCATGAAACCATCTCCTGCTTGCACACAGGCCTGAGAACGATCATCCACTGCACCACAAGTCGGGGACTCGAGGAGCCACGGGTGACTGTTACTCACGCTACTTCACCACAAATTGGGGACTCGAGGAGGAGCCACGGGTGACTGTTCACGCTACCTGCACCACACAACTCGAGGAGCCACGGGTGACAGTTAATCACGCTCTGATCACATGGCCAGATGTCATCAACCAGACTCCTTAGGAATCAAGGATACAGTGGGGTACGAGCCTGTAGAACAGATCCTGTTCTAGAAAGGTCGTGCCCGACTCGTCTCACACAAAGCCTTATAAGGCTGGAGCTTATGTGTTCCACTTCCGATGTGGGAGCAACATATTGGCACATTCTCCAAATCGCAACACCTCAAAGTTCAACAACAACAATGAGAGTTGTGCTAGATTTACTCCCAGTCAACTGTAAAAACAATCACTCCGTGATAAATTGAACTTGCTTTTCTGGTTTTTGATTCTTTATAGAAAAATTAATTAATGTACTGAGTGTAGACACGTGATTTTTGATCCTCCCTAAATTTTAACTTGTTTATCGATATTAAATATTTATATTTATATTTAATCATATATTATTTTGACTATTATTTTATTTTTAATATAATATAAATAATTAAATGAAATTAATTTTAGGATATTATTTTGTTTTATTCAAATAAAAAAAAATAATACAAAAGTTCAAAAATATTTTCCTTTTGAATTTTAAATAAATAAGCTAGCAAGTTTTAGTATTATTTAGTTATAGTTATTTAAAGCTATTTATGAATTTTATTATATTGTCTAAAATATAAATCAGTTATTGTTATATTTATATATTTATTATTATTATTTTATTTTATTTTTTCTAAATTTATTTATTATTTTTATTTATTTATTATTATTAAATAAGAAAAAAATTAAAAAAAAAGCCTTAGTGGAAAAAGAAGGAGAAAGACAGAACAACATTTGTAAAAAAAAAAAAAAAAAAAGGCAATAAAACAAAGAGAAAAAATAAGTGAAGGGAGAAAACGGATAAGAAGAAAAGAAAGAGGGAAAAACGAAATTGGAAGAAGAACAACTAGGAAGAAAGTTCATTTTTATTGTAGTTCGCGCCGTACGTCTCTATTTTTATTTGTTGTTTCAAAATAATATTGATCAAATCGGATTAGCATTTTAAATGAGATAATTTTAAGGTTATTAGCACTTAAAAGTATAAAGTTATTTGTCATGTTAACATGCAAATTATTATATAAACCATGCATGCATGCAGAATAGAACAATTAATTAGTTTTTTTTTTAAAAAAAAAGGAAAAATACAAACGTAAAAAGAGGGAGACGGAATGTTTGAAAACATGAAAAAGAGACTCTTTTGTTTATTTTTCATTTTCAGTACTAAAGAATTTGAAGATCGGATTTTAGGTTAATTTGATTTTTTTAATTAATTTAAATAACAAAAATATCTTATCCATTTTAAACAAAAAAGTAATTAACGTGCAGTTATGGATATGTTTTATTTTCTTTTGAATAGGTTGATGTAATATTTTTTTTAATTTCTTTTAAATTATCAAGTGTAAAGATTCGATAAGTTAGTTCATAATCTATTATTTAATAAGTTTTTTGTTTTATTTATCTTATTATTATTTTTTATTCTAATTAAGTATAAGAAACTTTCATGTTTAATTTGATTTAGTTTATATGACGTGATTTAAATATAACATTTGGGGAATTTTAATAGATACTTTATTATTATTATTATTATTAATCATTAATAAAATTTATTGAATATTTATTAAATTATTTATTCTTTTAAAAATAAATTTTACTCATATTTTATTGTTTAAATTAAATAATATTTTAAATAAATAACTGTTACAAGTTTATAAAAATAAATGCTTTTAATGTTAGATAAATGTTAAGCACCTTTAAGAAACTCGTCTCAATTAAGAATGCGGCATACACATCTTTTTGAGACACTTTAAAATTCAAGGATGCAATAATGCACCTTAAAAAAATATTTTTCTAAAATTTGTTTTCACCGATTTATTTAATATAAGATAATAGACAAGTTTTTAGTATATTAAAAAATGAGCGAATTTTGGCCTTAACACAATTTGTCGAAATAATTTTAGTTAAGTATAAGTCAATAAAAGCGACCGTGCTAGAACCACGGGATTCGAAGGGTGCCTCACACCTTCCCTTCGATCAACAAAATTCCTTACCCATTTTCCGTTATCGCAGACCAAATAAGAGTCATTTTCTTTTGATTAGGTATTCAAAAAAAAAAAGGTGACTTGGAACACCAAAACTCAATTTCAAGTGGCGACTCTGTAAATAACTTAATCCCTATTCAATATCGTCACTTTAATTGAAAAAAAACCTTCGACTCGGCTCTCGAGCGAAAAAAAGGGTGTGACACTGAGTTGTTGTACTAAGGTGAATATCATTACTTTTGCAGAAATACTCGATTCAATTGAATCAATCTCATCCTATATTAATTTCCGGTATCGTTCATTGCCATATAATATCTGGGAATGTGAGATACATGAAGCAAGGGGACAAAGAGATAACCAAGCATATCCATGTCTGATTTTGAAAGCTACAAGGAAAAGACTAATATATATCATCGACCCTATCTCTGTCCCATACTTATAAAGTATGTTTTACTTTAGACTACTCAGACACTACATGTGTGCATGGAACTTCATCCATCTGATTTTAAATATCCATGAAAATCAATGTCATTGTTAATTAGGTGCAATGTATGATTGTCAAGTCTGAAATAACAAGCTAGAGTTTGCAGTTGCCCATGCCCTGTTGACAACACCTAATTTACAAGTGTTCAACTTTTGTATACTAATCGTGTGAAATTGTTTAACGCTAATATGTGAGGTGAAAGATAATTTCTGGTAACTAATCATAACATAACGACCCGTTTGGTAGGGTGGATTATTTTCATAATCCATGAATTAACTGGTGGGATTACTTAATACATTGTTTGGTAGCAATTTTGAACTTATGTATAACTTATACATCATACATGGTATTATAGAGTGTATAACTAATACACCCAATTTGGTGGTATTAGTAATCCATGGATAAATATGTGTCAAGACAAAAACGCCCTCAAATTTCTTTAATTCTTTTTCTAAATCTTTTCAATTTATTCAATGTGAGTTATTTCTTTTCAATTTATCAAGATAATAATATCCCTCCAAATAATTTTAGTCATAAAAAAACTACTCCATTAACTTAAAAATTACATATTGGTCAAAATCCAAAAATAAATTGCATGATTGCATACAAACTTTAATTTTGTAAATAGGATATTCATAAATAAAAATATTTTTCTAATTAGCCTTAACACTTTACGGAACACAAATTTATGTTAATTATAATTCTATTGTCTCATTCAAAAGTTATAATATGTCAAGGGTATTTTTGTAAACAAACAATATTTTTTTTAAAATATAACAATACATATTATTTTATACATCAAACCAAACACTGCATAAAAAATAATCCCAGTATTACTAATCCCTGCACTATTAATCTCAGCATTACTAATACAACCTATTCAGTATTGTCATCAAGGAGCTTCTGAGGAAGATACAATCTTAGAAAGAGGGGGTTAAGGAGTTTACTTTTGTTAACCAGCAATTAACAAGGAAGGGAAAGTTGGTTGTGGGGGATGATCCAGCACTGAAAGAAGAGATTCTGCAGATATGGCATGCAAAACCTATTGGTGGTCACTCGGGGGTCGAAAACACTTACAAGAAGATCTCAAGTTTGTTCTATTGGAAGGTCTTAAAAGAAGATGTGAATAAATTTGTGGAGAGTTGTACAAGTTGCCAGAGAAGTAAGTATGATAGTGCTGCTTATCCAGGCTTACTCCAACCATTGCAAATACCATCTAAAGCATGGGCTAGTGTGAGTATGGATTTCATTGATGGTTTACCTAAATCCATAGGTAAAACTACTATATTAGTGGTGGTTGATAGGCTTACCAAATATGGGTATTTTTTTGGCAATTGTTCATCCATATACAATAAGTTCTGTAGCTCAGTTGTACCTAGATCAAATCTTCAAGTTACATGGGATGCCAGAGAACATCCTCGGTGATAGGGATCCAATATTTATGAGCAAGGTTTGGAAAGATTTGTTTGCAATACAGGGTGTGACTCTAAGTACCTCTACGACTTACCATCCTCAAACAGATGGGCAACAGAGGTACTTAGTAGAACAGTGGAAACCTATCTGAGGTGTTTTTGTGCTGACAGTTAAAAAGATTGGGTCAAATTTTTGTCACTTACTGAATGGTGGTATAATACCACGATTCTGTCAGGTATGCAAACTACACCCTATGAAGCCCTTTATGGCCAACCCCTACCAATTCACATCCTATAAGTTCCAGGAGATGCAGCAGAAGAATAGATGGACAGAAGTCTCATCACTAGAGAACTCAAGGTTGAGTTGCTTAAGTTTCACATCACTAGAATTAAGAATGCGGCATACGCATCTTTTTGAGACACTTTAAAATTCAAGGATGCAATAATGCACCTTAAAAAAATATTTTTCTAAAATTTGTTTTCACCGATTTATTTAATATAAGATAATAGACAAGTTTTTAGTATATTAAAAAATGAGCGAATTTTGGCCTTAACACAATTTGTCGAAATAATTTTAGTTAAGTATAAGTCAATAAAAGCGACTGTGCTAGAACCACGGGATTCGAAGGGTGCCTCACACCTTCCCTTCGATCAACAGAATTCCTTACCCATTTTCTGTTATCGCAGACCAAATAAGAGTCATTTCTTTTTTATTAGGGATTCAAAAAAAAAAGGTGACTTGGAACACCAAAACTCAATTCCAAGTGGCGACTCTTTAAATAATTTAATCTCTATTCAATATCGTCACTTTAATTGGAAAAACCCTTCGACTCGGCTCTCGAGCGAAAAAAAGGGTGTGACATCTCTGGCGACTCTGCTGGGGAATAACAAGAATTCAAGCTTTACATATTGACTTATACTTTAATTATTGTTGATATTGTGTTTGTTCGCCTTATGTGCTACATGTCGCTTATTTACTATTTTGATATTATTTGAACTGTATTATATACTGTTTTCTCTCGCGTACCCCCTCTGAGTCTCTGAAATAGGATAGAGGGAATGCAGCATATGCATCCCACCTTCTTTTTGAGATAACCGGAATGTCAAGGCATCTGGTGAAGGATATAGTCACACATTTTAGGTGGGGTTCGGATCGACAACGAAGGCGGTGTTGCCCTGCTACCGACCAAGTACTCCCTCCCCGGCTCGAGTGTCCGCTCGGGTAAGCCAGTCTAGACACCTATCCCTATTAGGCATAAACTTAGAAGAACTGAAAACTCAGAATCTGGTTATCCCTATTAAGTACCGCTTTATAAGCATCATATGCATTTGATTTAGCGGGACTCGGCACAGGAGTCGGGTCTGTCTAGGACAGGTGATCTAATTTATAAAGACCAACATGTGCATCCTACGTGCTCTTTGACATTTGCTTGGAAGACTATTTATTTGTTGACTGGCTTTAGGCAACTTTAAAATACGAGAGATTAATTTATTCTCAAATTTAGTTGATCATTTTTGAAATTTTTTTTTTTAAAATAAAGAATTTTTT
Organism: Capsicum baccatum var. pendulum; assembly: GCA_030864225.1. Taxonomy (NCBI): domain Eukaryota; kingdom Viridiplantae; phylum Streptophyta; class Magnoliopsida; order Solanales; family Solanaceae; genus Capsicum; species Capsicum baccatum. Next base: position 23,979,112 of record CM061555.1, on the reverse strand, counting down.
TTAAATATACAACAACACAATTTTTACAATCTTTATGAACTACGAGGGTCTGATTCTCACATCTTTGTGAGATACGTAGGAAGTCCTTCCCAGGATACGACCTTATCTTTTAAAAAAATTAAAAAATATTTTGAAAATATGATTATTTTAATAATTATTTTTCTAATTTTCAAGTCCAATTTTTATATATATATTTTAACAGCCCTGAATCTTTAGGGATCATGAGGCTAAGATTAAAATGAAATAAAATAAAATAAAATAATAATAATAATAACAATAAAATAAAAATATATTTCAATAGCCCGGAATCTTTAGGGATCATGAGGCTAAGTTTTTACAAAAAATATATATATCAATTTTAACAAGTCCTGAACCTTTAGGGTCGTGAGACTGAAAATTTTATACAACTTCATACATAAAACGGTCATTCTATTTTTCTTTATTTTTGAGTCCTTTTATTTTATTTTTGCATTTAGGGAATATTGTCTTCAAACATATAGATAAAATTGTGTAGAAGTCTGTTATAGCAAAGTTTTTGATAGAGTCAATTTAAAAAAAAAAATATTATCAATCTTGTTTCTCTCGCTTTGATTTTTGATAAAATTGTTCTTTGCAACTAAGTTTAAATAATGGTCGCACTAGGTTTTACAAGTTAAGTTATAAATTCTTTTCAAAATTAATAAATTAAGTTTTGTCTAAGTCTAGATATTTATTAATCTTATGTCCCTTTCAATAGAGATAAAATGTCCCCCCCTGTTCGTGAAAAGCGTCCAAAGAGAAAGAGAGATGGGAATGTACCACTTCAGGATGTGGATTGTACCCCTCTGCAACTTTGGTTATGGTGGAATGAAATGGATACATTCGATAATGGCGAAATACATAAGTATTTAGGTTTTTTGACGAGTATCATGAGAATCAACCCTGATAGGGAGGTGATTGAATAATGTATTCCGCTTTTCAGATTTTGAGTTACCACCTACTTTAGAAGAGATAGCAGGCTATGTTGGATATGGTGATATGCATTTGAAGAAACTTATAGCCCCAAGACTGATTTCGATAAACAGATTTTGCAAGCTCATGAACATAAGGAACACAAAAGAAGAATCAATGAAAAAAGGTTGGGTTTCCTTGCAGTTATTGTATGACAGATACGGAAGGCAAGAGGGGTTTCAAAAGTACGGTAAAGAACTTTGTAATAAGGGAAGTTTTGAGGCTTGGAAAATTCATAGACGATTTGCATTTATGGTAGCCTTTTTAGGCACTATGGTCTTCCCAAGAAGATAAGAAAAAATTAATATTCGTTTAGCGGGAGTGGTACAGATACTAATTAAGAAAGATTACACTATGATACCAATGATCCTAGCTGATATTTACCGTGCTCTGACTGATTGTCAGAAGGGAAAAAGTTTTTTCGAGGGATGTAATATCTTGTTACAGATGTGGATTGTGGAGCATCTTTATCAACGTCCTACATTGACAAGGTTCGATCTCGAGCGATTTAATCGCATCAACGATTACGAGGAAAGGATGGAGAAATATAAATGTCCAAAAGAAATTGGAGATTGGGTTAAACTTTTTCGTTCTTTGACAACAGATAAAATCACTTGGAATCTCCATTGGTTCCCTTGGAGGCAAGTCATATATAGTTCTGTCATTCGTCCGTTCTTGTTATTAATGGGTATTAGAGGTGTTCAACCGTATGTTCCATTGAGAGTTCTACGTCAGCTAGGTAGACGTCAAATAATTCCCATAACGGAAGACATGACTGAGTTTGTATTTGAGGTCAGACCAAACATTTCACTTCCAGAAGATTTGGCCCAGCACATTTGGGAGGGTCGCCGTATTATGGGGATTGAAACGAGGAGAAGTGCACCCAGATTACTGGGAATGGTTTGAAGAACAGTCGAGTCCTCCAGTCAGACCAGAAAGATCGGTTAAGGGACTTATAGATCAGGAAGCTGTAATCTGGATAGGAATTGAAAGAGCCATGTGAGAACATCATGAAGCCAACCAAGTTTTGTCAGAAGAATTAGAGCATGCTAGGGCAGAAATAGACGAACAACAAAGGGAATTTTCTGAAGAGAAAGCTAAGTCAGCAGCTATTGAGGTTGCACTTCGGGGACAAATCAAGTTTGCTACCACTAGGGGGTCACACGTTGCAGAACTTGCCACATCTCGCCGACAACAACTTCAAGAAGTTGAAAAGAATATGTAAGAAGAATTTGATCGAGAGAGATCTCAGTGGATTCGTGAAAGAGGAATATTGCGAGAACAGTTGGAGGTTATTTCTGCTCATGAACAACGTGTAAGAGAGATGGTTGATTTTTGAGATCGACAGGCCCAGGAATGGGATCAGGCTTTCAGTTCTCTTCAAGGGAAGGTCCACCGTGTAGCGCAGGATACTGCCAGAATGGGTTTAGATTATCAGCAGTTGGATTGTGAGGACTTTTTGGCACAAATACCAGCTTTCGCACAGCGACTCACTACTTCATTGGAGGACATATATTTGAGTTTGGGAGGACATATTAAATCAAAATCTCCTTGAATGGATCGTTGTTTTCTTTGTCATAGTTTTTCATTTTCAGTTTTAAAATTTCTTGTTTAGATATTATGTCTTTTAGTTTTCAGATGTCAGTTAGTAGGTTTTATTTTAGGAGCTGGGTAAGTTATTTTATCGTATTTCTATTATAGAATGTAATGAAGTTGACTGTTTATTTCTATATATATTACATATGTTTTACTTCACTCACTTTATTTATTTTCTTCAATAATAATAATAATAATGAAAAAAAAAACAAAACAATTTTGTTAAATTCTTCCCGAACTACGCAAGATCTGATTCATGTCCTGACATGATACGTAGGCAACCCTCCAAAGGGTTCGATCATAACTTTTGAAAATATGCCTAGAAAAGCCGGGATGAAACACAAAGCTTCCATGATAGGTTGGGAAATGCATATAGAAACATGACATATAACGTGGCATTATAATGTGTTAAATATATAACACTCACCCGTTTGCTATTTAGTAACAGAAAGATAAAATAATTGGTGGTTGGTTTGTGGTTTAAACTGGCATCACATCTGTATAACACCAGATACAAGGGTAAAAGAAGAATGACCCGCAGAGAAGATATAGGGTCTGATAGTGAAGAAGAGCAGAATCAGTTGATTTCGCAGGAAGTAACATCAATGGAAAAAAGAAAGGCATTAAAACAACAGATAGCGGAGATGTACAAAGCTTGGTTGAATGGACAAGCCCCGCTTTATTCAATCCCTGGACTTTCAACTTCAAATGATCCAAATTCTGACCCAGCTCAAACTACTGATCCATTTTACCCACCAGGATTTGGCCCATTTGCTAATATGTCTGGAGTTGCTGGTACTTCTACCGTGCGCCCACCAAATCCATCTGTCGCAAATAACCCACTTTTTACTTCTGTAGTGCCAGCTACTGCGGGTATTCAACCGACAATACCAAAGAATATGGGAAAACCAAATCATGATATGTTATATCCTCCTGAAATGACTTTCAAATCACAAAATCCACATTATCATGTTCATCAACGTGATACTCCTATCGTGATTGAGAAGATTGCTAAGAATGAGGAACAGGAGGAGATGGCTAGAAAAGTTAGAAGCCTGGAACAAAGTATGAGAAACATGCAAGGAGTAGGTTGACCAAAAAGTGTTTCATACAAGGATTTATGTATGTTTCCTGATGTCCATTTGCCGATAGGGTTCAAAATGCCAAAATTTGACAAATATGAAGGACACGGCGATCCTGTAGCTCATTTGAAAAAGTTTTGCAATCAATTAAAGGGAGCGGGAGGAAAAAAGGAATTATTGATGGCGTACTTTGGAGAAAGCCTTACAGGGATAGCTTCTGAATGGTTCATTGACCAATACATTTCCCATTGGCACATGTCGGACGACATGGCTTGAGATTTCGTTCAATAATTTTAGTACAACATTGAGATAGTGCCAGATCGCACTACGCTTGCTAACATGAGAAAAAAGACGGCTGAAAGTTTTCGAGAATATGCCGTCGATAGAGAGAGCAGTCTTCAAGAGTTAGACCATCGATAAAAGAATCTGAAATGATTGATATTTTTCTGCAAGCACAAGAACCTGATTATTTCCATCATTTACTCTCTACTATCGGAAGCACATTTGCAGAAATTATCAAAGTTGGAGAGATGGTAGAAAATGGAATCAAATCAAGAAAGATCATCAGCCAGGCCGCTTTGAAAGCAACAACACAGGCAATTCAAAGTGGTACAGGAGGTTTTGGGGGGAATAAAAGAAAAGAGGATGTAGCAACTGTCATAGCAGGTCCACAACAAAATTTGAGAGGTGCGCATCAACCATACGCGCAGAATCCATTATATTTTGTTCCACCTCCCCAATATCCTATTTATAATACACAACCATATGCTAGAGGTCCTTCTTACCCGCAGTGGCGTACACCAGCAATCCAAAATCATCCAATAGCCCCGCAAGTTCAAAGAGGCCCTCCGAGGTCTAATTTTCGGCCTAGAGCAGAATTCAAAAGGGATAACATGGTAAAAGATAATTTCACTCCTATTAGAATATGTTACCCCAGTTTATTTCATAAACTCAGAAAACTAAATGTTCTAAACCCAATTAAGAGAAGGATCCCGAATCCTCCTCCGAAGAATTTGGACTATTCTAGAAGATGTGAATACTGTTCTGACGCCTCAGGGCACGACACAGAGAAATATTGGTATCTGAAAAGAGCCATTCAAGAGTTGATTAATACCCAACAGATTATGGTACAAAGTCCAGGCACTCCAAATGTCAATCAAAATCCGCTTCCAGATCATAATGAAACAAACATGCTCGATGTGATACTTAGTGGTGAAAATACTACGATTCCCTTTAAGCCGGTCATTAAAATTAAAACTGATTTGGAAAAATCAGCAAATGCTGTCGATTTAACGAAAGAAAAACCTGCAGAATCAAAGGTGGTGATAACGAAACCCAAATCATCGAATGATCCCTTTGTGATGGGGAAAGAGATTTCAGAAAATATTGGGACAAGTTAAATAAAGCCGAAACTCATTATTCCCAGAAGATCCAATAAGCCTCTTTTAATCATAAAAGGAGCTCCTATAGCTCCTATTGTTATTAAACCAGTGTCACAGTTGCCTATGGTTGATACCAAGGTAGTCCCTTGGAATTATGATCACGTTGTGGTGATGCACAAGGGGAAAGAAGTGACTGAAGATGTAGATGAAGTAGGGGGATTAACTCGATCTGGAAGATGTTATGCTACAGTAGAGTTAAGAAAGAATAAACAAGGTGGTGAAGAACGAATGACAGTCAAGAAGCCTGTCACTGATGAAAAAGCTGAATAATTCTTAAAGAAACTGAAATTGCCAGAATATTCTATTATAGAACAGTTGAAGAAGACACCAGCACAGATTTCTTTGTTGTTTTTATTGATACATTCAGAGGAACACCGCAAGGCTGTAATGAAGATTCTTAATGAAGCATGTGTTCCTAGTGATATTAGAGTAAATCAGCTGGAAAAAGTTGTTGGAAGGATCGTTGAAGCAAATAAAATTACTTTTTCAGACGATGAATTGCCTATAGAAGGTACGGAGCATAACAAAGGTCTGTACATTTCTATGAAATGTGAACATTCCATCATCACTCGAGTGTTAATTGATGGAGTATCAGGCGCTAACATTTGTCCTATGTCAACCTTACAAAAGTTGAATGTTAATGTGGAAAGAATCCAACCTAAAAATGTGTGCATCAAAGGTTTTGATGGATCAAAAACTGATTCCATTGGTGAAATAGAACTCATATTGACAATTGGGCCTGTGGATTTTGCTATGGATTTTCAAGTACTGAACATTGATGCTTTATATAATATGTTATTGGGAAGGCCATGGATTCATAGGGCTAAAGCAATCACATCAACGATACATCAAATGGTCAAATTCGAATATGACAGGCAAGAGATAATGGTTCATGGTAAAGGAGACTTATCAACATATAAAGACTACTCTGTTTCTTCCATCGAAGCAAATACTGCCAATATTTTAATTCATCAAGTTTCTGAGGTAGTGGCTGTTGAGTGTATCCTCGAGGGAAATCTCATCGCAAGACCACAATTGTCCTTTGCATCTGTTATGGTAGTGTATGAAATGTTGAAGCGTGGCTTCAAACCAGTAAAAGGTCTAGGGATGTTTTTGCAAGGCATAGTTCATCCAGTAAACCTCTATGAAAACTTTGGTACTTTTGGTCTGGGATACGAGCCTACTGCTGAAGATATAAAGAAGGCTAAAAAGCGTAAGAAAGAGTCGTGGTCACTTGTCAAGCCTATACCACCACTTTATGAGTCTTTCATCAAATTCAATCATTGTTGGATCCTCCAAGTTACCTGTTGCAAAATCAATGAATGATGATGATACAAAGTTGATTGACCTTTTTCAGAATATGTTCGTTGAAGCTGATATGGTTGAAATTGGGGAAGGTACCAGTAATGCAGATGTGCAGTTTGTCGGCCCTGATGTCCAGCTTACCAATTGGGAGGCCACTCCTCTCCCTATTATAAAAGAGTCTTGGTAGTTTGTTTGTTTTCTTACAGTCTTAGTAGTTTGTTTGTTTTTACTCCTGTAATTTAAATCATTCTAGGATTATAATTCAGAACTTTAAATCTAGTATGTTAGGTTAAAACTCTTTCTATCTATGTTTCTAATAAAATGCAGTTTCCTTTCGTTTTATTTTAAGTCTAATTTTTATTTATTTATTTTCTATCATACAGTTCTTTCTATGCCGATTCTAATGATATGACATGCATGAAGAATTGTTCACTAGAGTTAAAAAACCAATCTAATTTTGAAATAATGAATAAGGAGGTTGAATACGATGAAGAGGAAACATTTGAGGATATAAGCAAAGACTTCAAACATTTTGAGAATAAGACAAATTCCAATTTGGAAGAAACTGAGGCAATCAATTTAGGAGATCTTGGAAATATTAGGGAGACTAAGATAAGTGTACATGTTCAACCACAACAAAAGCAAGCTATAATTGAAGCTTTGCATGAGTATAAAGACATCTTTGCGTGGTCTTATGATGATATGCCCGGTTTAAGCACTAATTTGGTAGTTCGCAAGTTGCCAATTGATCCTGTTTTTCCTCCTGTCAAGCAAAAGTTAAGAAAACTCAAAACTGACTTGAGTGTAAGAATTAAAGAGGAAATTACGAAGCAACTTGAGGCTAAAGTCATTCGAGTGGCCCAGTATCCTATTTGGTTGGCAAATATTGTCCCTGTTCCAAAGAAAGACGGCAAAGTTCGGATGTGTGTTGATTATCGCGATTTAAATAAAGCAAGTCCGAAAGATAATTTTTCACTTCCCAATATTAATGTTTTGTTGGACAATTGTGCCAAACATGATCTTGCTTTTTTTGTGGATTGTTATGCGGGGTATCACCAGATCATTATGGATCCAGAAGATGCAAAAAAGACATCATTTATTACTCCATGGGGGACATATTGTTATAGAGTTATGCGTTTTGGATTAAAGAATGCTGGGGCAACTTACATGACGGCAATGACCACAATGTTTCATGACATGATGCACAAAGAAATTGAAGTGTATGTGGATGACGTGATCATTAAGTTGAGAGAGCAATCTGATCATATTAAAGATTTGACAAAATTCTTTGAAAGTTTTCGGAAGTATGATCTCAAACTTAATCCAGCAAAATGTGTATTTGGAGTTCCGTCAGGAAAACTTTTGGGTTTTATAGTCAGTCGACGTGGTATTGAGCTAGATCCTTCAAAAATAAAAGCTATCCAAGATTTACCTCCACTGAAAACTAAAACGGAGGTGATGAGTTTACTTGGAAGGTTGAGTTATATCAGTAGATTCATTGCTCAGCTTACGACAACTTGCGAGCCAATATTCAAGTTGTTGAAGAAGAATGTTAAAGTTGAATGGACTGAAGAATGTCAAGAGGCATTTGATAGAATTAAGAGACACTTGTCAAATCCGCCTATTTTGGTTCCTCCAGAGTCAGGCCGACCCTTGATATTGTACATGTCTGTTTTAGATAATTCTTTTGGCTGTGTATTGGGTCAACATGATGTCACAGGAAGAAAAGAACAAGCCATCTACTACCTCAGCAAAAAGTTTACCATTTATGAGGCTAAGTACACTCTTCTTGAGAAAACGTGCTGCGCGTTAACTTGGGTAGCTCAAAAGCTGAAACATTACTTGTCATCTTATACTACTTACCTCATCTCTCATATGGATCCTTTAAAGTATATCTTTCATAAGCCTATGCCCACAGGCAGACTCGCGAAATGGCAGATGTTGCTCACAGAGTTTGATATTTTTTATGTGACACGAACTGCAATGAAAGCTCAAGCCTTGGCGGATCATTTGGCTGAAAATCCTATTGATAAGAAGTACGAACCAGTGAAGACTTATTTTCCAGATAAAGAGGTATTGTATGTTGATGAGTTTGTTTTAGAAGATTGCCATTCAGGCTGGAAATTGTTCTTTGATGGAGCTGCTAATATAAAAAGAGTGGGGATAGGAGCGATTCTTATTTCTGAATCAGGACAATATTATCCCACAACAGCCCAACTTCGATTCGACTATACCAATAAATGGCAGAATACGAAGCTTGCATTCTGGAATTGAGATTAGCCATTGACATGGGGGTCCAAGAATTGTTCGTATTAGGAGATTCAGATTTATTAGTCCACCAAATCCAAGGAGATTGGGAGACTCGTGATTCGAAACTCCTACCATATATAAGTTTTTTGCAAGATCTTTGTCAACGATTTGTATTAGTAAAGTTCAAACACATTCCCAGAGCTCATAATGAGATTGTTGATGCTTTGGCGACCTTATCTTCGATGCTTCAACATCCCGATAAAACTTATATTGACCCTTTGCATATACAGATTCATGATCAACATGCATATTGTAATGTGGTTGAAGAAGAATTTGATGGAGAGCCTTGGTTCTATGATATCAAAGAATATATTCAAACTGGGAAGTATCATGTACATACTGATGGTAATCAAAAGAGAACCATTCGACATTTGTCTAGTGGATTTTTCTTAAGTGGAGGAATTTTGTATAAGAGGACTCCTGATTTGGGACTTCTGAGGTGTGTAAATGCTAAAGAAGCTTAAAAAATCATGACTGAAGTACATTTTGGGATTTGTGGACCACACATGAGTGGGTATGTTTTGGCAAAGAAAATACTCTGAGCAGGTTATTATTGGCTCACCATAGAGCGAGATTCCATCAATTTCGTTCGTAAATGTCATGAATGCCAGGTACATGGAGACTTGATACATTCCCCTCCATCTGAGTTACATACAATGACTGCTCCATGGCCTTTTATGGCTTGGCGAATGGACGTAATTGGACCAATTGAACCAAAGGCCTCGAATGGACATAGGTTCATCTTGGTAGCCATTGATTATTTCACGAAATGGGTAGAAGCAGTGACTTTCAAGTCAGTGACCAAGAAAGTTGTGGTTAATTTTATTCACTCCAACATCATTTGTCGTTTCGGCATTTCAAAGATAATTGTCATGGATAATGCTGCGAATCTCAATAGCCATATGATACGAGAAGTGTTCCAGCAATTTAATATTATGCATCGGAATTCAACTCCTTATCGTCCAAAGGCGAATGGATCTGTAGAAGCTGCCAACAAAAACTTAAAGAAAATACTCCGTAAGATGGTGCAGGGTTCCCGACAATGGCATGAAAAGTTACCTTTCGCTTTGTTGGGTTATCGTACTATAGTTCGGACTTCAAATGGTGCAAATCCTTACTTGTTAGTGTATGGAACTAAAGCAGTTATATCTGCAGAGATTGAGATTCCATTTCTTCAAGTAGTTGTGGAAGCTGAAATTGATTAAGACCAATAGGTCAAGACTCGTTTGGATCAATTAAGCTTGATTGATGAAAAAAAGATTAGCGTCAGTATGTCACGGACAACTATATCAGAAGATAATGACACGAGCATATAATAAAAAGGTGCGTCACAGACATTTTGAAGTTGGTCAGTTAGTACTAAGATGCATCCTTCCTCATCAGATTGAAGCCAAAGTCAAATTTTCTCCAAATTGGCATGGGTCATTCATGGTAAAGAAAGTGTTACCTAATGGCGCGTTATATCTGACTGATGTAGAAGGAAAAATGGAAGGAATGCCGGTCAATGCTGATGCAGTTAAAAGATATTATGTATGATATTCATGTACAATTATGTTATGTATGTTTTGTACTTATATTTTTAAAGATTAAAATGATGAAGGCATTTTGTTCTACTATCTGAATAATATATAAACCTTTGCTTACCCCTTTGAGCTTTTATTTTTCTTTGAACCCCTCTTTTGGAATCAATTTAAAAAAAAAATTCAATCAAAAATTCAAAATCAAACAAAAGAATGATGTTTCATGAACTACATTTGACCTGATTCTTGCTATGACAAGATACGTAGGCAGCCCTACTCCGGGGTTCGGTCTAACCAGAAGAAAATTCAAATTACCCAGAATGAAATGAAACTGGGGCAAAAATTTATTTTCTTAAAAGAATTGATTTCAAAAGTTGTATGTTTCACCCAATGTTATATAATTTTTTTTTAGCCTCATGCCTACCTTTCTTTCTAACCCTATCCGAAAGTCAAGTTACAACCAAAGAAAGACCTTCGGATTAATCTTTGAGAATGTCAAGGTTAAACATATTATGAGTGCATGATATTTCATATTTTGGGTGTTTATTAAAAAAAAGTGATGAAAAAATGAAAATGAAAGAGTCTTATTGGTGAAAACCCTTTCGGGCATCATAAGACGACTGTAAGCTGAGATGAAAATGAAAAGGAGATAGGCTCGTTGGCAAAAACCCATTGAGGTGCCACTAGTTTAAGAAAGGTTGTTATCAAGAAGGAACAAATTCAAGATTGGCTTAATTTCAAGATCAATATGTGGACAAAAGTTGTAATGATTGGTGTGGGTAGATCTGGTTGTTTTATTCAAAATGCATGTCATAATCACCAGAATCGATTTCCACATTCAGATAAGTTTTCTCTTTGTTTTGAAAAAGAGATATCTATTTTTTTTATTTTTTTTTATTTTTTATTTTTTGATTTTTGTGTCTTTGTCATCAAACAAAAATTTTTGTTGTCTTTTGAGTCAAATTCACATCAGGTCGAGTCAGAAAAAACTCTAAACTCGCTACCAACTCCTTTAAGGGTACAAAGCAAGACAAAGAGTCGATCTACAGAGACAACATTTCAAAGTAAAAGTAAGGTACTCAAGATGATTGTAATTTGACAATTTTAAACTCGTGAAAATCTAAGGGATGTATTGGAATCTAAACTCAGAAGCATCATACAACAGAAATATGATTTAAACTGAGGATCTCAGTAGTCAGAATTCTGAGTCAGAAATATGACAATTCAAAGAAGATTATCATGGATTGGAAAAGAGTTGAGCATGGCAAGTGCGAGAGCGGTCACTTCAAAATCCAAATGCCATAAACGTACCATATGTTTTAAAACTCACAATTTTTCTTTGTTTGGAATAGAGATGAAATAATGTTTTCAGATAAAGGATGCAATTTCACACTTCATTCAATGCAAGAAGCATCATTACAACATCCGATACTGGATCTCGGTCATGATAAACTTTATTCTTTGCGAGATATATTAAGATCCAGTAACACATAAATTTTTTCAGTACAAACTGGGGTAAAATTTTATGTGTGTTGTATGAAATTTATTTTATGCTCAGGACCCTCCTGAAGAATGGGACAGGACCCTCCTGAAGAATGAGAATTTATTTTATGCTCAGGACCCTCCTGAAGAATGGGAATTTATTTTATGCTCAGGACCCTCCTGAATAATGGGAATCTGTTTTATGCTCAGGACAGGACCCTCCTGAATAATGGGAATCTGTTTTATGCTCAGGACCCTCCAGAAGAATGGAACAGGACCCTCCTGAATAATGGGAATCTGTTTTATGCTCAGGACCTCCCTGAAGAATGGGATAGGAACCTCCTGAAGAATAAGAATTTATTTTATGGACAGGACCATCCTGAAGAATGGGAATTTATTTTTATGCTCAGGACCCTCCTAAAGAATGGGAATTTATTGTATATACAGGACCCTCTTGAAGAATAGGATGTTATTTTTCTATTTCACTATTTGCTTTGAGTCCAGGAGCCCACCTGAAGAACAGGGTGCAGAAATTGCAAATCCAGGAGCCCGCCTGAAGAACAGGGTGAAGAAATTAGAAATCCAGGAGCCCGCCTGAAGAACGAGGTGAAGAAATTCTGAGACCAGGAGCCCGCCTGAAGAACAGGGTGAAAAGTTGCAAGTTAGGAGCCCGCCTGAAGAGCTGGGTGAAGAATTGCAAGTCCAGCAGGCCGTCTGAAGAACAGGGTGAAGAAATTATAAATCCACGATCCCGCCTGAAGAACGGGGTGAAGAAATTGTGAGACCAGGAGCCCAACTGAAGAATAAGGTGAAGAAAAATAAAGTTCAGGAGCCCGCCAGAAGAATAGGGTAAATTTTCAAGTTCAAATCATGAAGATTTGAATCAAGATTCTAGAGATTGCAATTTTTACTTGTATTTTTTCATTTTTGATTTTTTAGTCAGTTGAATGTAAAAGCAGAAGTCATCAATCGGAAACTCGACGGAATTTCACTTGACTTTAACTTTTTCTCTCACCAAATTACCTTTTGAACTACTCATGACCTGATTCCCTTATAACCCGGGATAGGTAGGATGTCCAAAAACAAGACTCGGTCATATTTTTCTTTTTATTTTTATTTTTATTTTTCTTACCTTTCAAATAATTGGAGGGTCAAAAATCATATCTTGTCTACTTCTTTGTATGAAAACTCTTCGAGATTTCAGTCAAAGAGGGGCAAAAATGTAGACACGTGATTTTTGATCCTCCCTAAATTTTAACTTGTTTATCGATATTAAATATTTATATTTATATTTATATTTAATCATATATTATTTTGACTATTATTTTATTTTTAATATAATATAAATAATTAAATGAAATTAATTTTAGGATATTATTTTGTTTTATTCCAATAAAAAATAATACAAAAATTCAAAAATATTTTCCTTTTAAATTTTAAATAAATAATCTAGCAAGTTTTAGTATTATTTAGTTATAGTTATTTAAAGCTATTTATGAATTTTATTATATTTTCTAAAATATAAATCAGTTATTGTTATATTTATATATTTATTATTATTATTTTATTTTATTTTTTCTAAATTTATTTATTATTTTTATTTATTTATTATTATTATTTTTACAAGTATTATTTTCTATTGTCACACCCCTTTTTTGCTCGAAGGATTCGAGTCGAAGGGTTTTTCCAATTAAACTGACAGTATTGAATAGGGATTAATTAAATTACAGAGTCGCCACGTGGAATTTAGTTTTGGTGTTCCAAGCCATCTTTTTGAATCCCTCATCAAAAGGAAATGACTCTTTTATTTTGGTCTGCGAAAATAAAAGATCGGGTAAGGAATTCTGTTGACCGAAGGGAAGGTATGAGGCATCCCTCGAGTCCCGTGATTTTAGCACGGTCGGTTTTATTGACTTATACCTAACTTAAACTATTTTCGATAAATTATGTTAGGGTCTAAATTCACTCAACCTTAATCGCTGAAAAATTAATTTAAGAAAAATATTTGTCAAAGTGCATTATTGCATCCTTGAATTTTAAATGTCTCAAAAATATGTGTGTGTCGTATTCTTAATTCGAAATGAAATTTTAAACGTGTCGAGCGTTAAAAGGCGTTGGTTTGTCACTTATAGATTTGAAAATAAATTTATCTATTCAAAATATCATTTATATTTAATTGTAAAATTAAGTGATAATCATTTAAAGCAATAGATTAATTGAGTAATAATTATTAAAATCAAAATTTATTAATAAAATAATTAAAAAAAAAAAAAAAAAACTAAAATAAATAAATAATAATTAGTAGAAAAAATATATCAAAATTACTTATTATGCCAATTTTTATTATTAACCACAATTTTTTTTAATTGACATCAATCCAAAGCACTATGTGGCCACTCAAACATAAAAAAACAGTAAATTTATTCAACTCCAAATACTCTATATTAGGATGATAGAATAAGGTTTTTTTTTATCACATTCTCATTCAACACCAAATATTTAAATCAACAGAGCTTTCTTTTCCACTTTATTTCAGGCATGGGTGTGCGTGTATATCAATGAAAATTCGCCGGAGAGGGATCGTCTGAACGGGAAGGGGTTGACAGCGGGTAGATCCGGTTGTTTCGGATGGCAAAACGGCGGCGGCTTGGTCATGGCTCGATCGAAAAGTCGACGGAAGAATCTGATGCGGAGATTCAGTCAGATCTCGGGTCGGCGAATGATGACAGTGAACGGCGAGCTAGTCGGCTGACCGACGAGTTGCGGCGGAGATCTGGTCAACGTTACTGTTGTCACCGGAGGGAGGGAAGGACGGCGGCGGAGATCTAGTCAGACGGCAGCGACGAGTTGCGGTGGAGACCTGGTCGGATCAAGTCGACGCTCCGTGGCCGGATTTGGTCGTGAGACGGCGTCGCGGTTGTTCCGCCGATGGAGTGGCGAGGGGAACGGGAAAGAACCGACGGCGTGGTTGATGCCATCATCAGTGAAACCGAGTCGGATCGGTGGCTGGATGAAGCTGAGAAACGGCTTTGTTGGCGGCGGTCGCCGGCCGGCGGCAACGTGGTGGTGGAAGTTCAAATTTTAAAGAGAGGAAGAGAGAGAATAGAGTTTAGAGAGAGAGAGCAAAAATGCTGATGGTTTTCTCTTTTTCTCCTTCTACTGTTCATATACTGTTTTACACCATTTTTCTTATTATTCTTCTTCACTCTAATTTTTTCCTCTCCGTTTCTGTGTATACTGTTGCTTACTGTGGATGTGTATTCAGTGATATGCAGATATAGGACTTTAACATAAATATTCATCAAAACGTAAATCTATAGCACATAGTAATGAAAGTACATAATTAATCAATCATATATTGGTAAATAACACAATGAAATTACTTAAGCATTTTTTTTATTCATGTTTTTCACAGTGACATCTATAAAATACATAATACATGATTAAATAAAAATCTGTTGATAATTAAATAGCAGTTCGAACGTTGTAACGGAAACTCCTAAAGGCAATTCAACTTCAACTTTCTTCTTTTCTATCTTTTTCTGATTTTTCTTTGTGAATTTTTTTCTCTGATTTTTTGATACTGTCCGATCTGGTCTCCTCTGTATTTTTTACCTGTAGATGAATGTGTCAAAAAGTACGTCCTCTTTTTCTGGGGAGTGGGAGTCCTTTTTATAGTGGGGTTCTTTGGGGGGAACAGTTAAAAGCAGATAAGGGAAGGGGGGAATTTAAAATTTAAAAAAAAATCTTTTCCCTCTTTTTTTTTAACCAAAAAAAAAATAATAATAATAATAGAAAATAATACTTGTAAAAATAATAATAATAATAATAATATATAAATAAATATAATATATAAATTTAGAAAAAATAAAATAAAATAATAATAATAAATATATAAATATAACAATAACTGATTTATATTTTAGAAAATATAATAAAATTCATAAATAGCTTTCAATAACTATAACTAAATAATACTAAAACTTGCTAGCTTATTTATTTAAAATTCAAAAGGAAAATATTTTTGAATTTTTGTATTATTATTTTTTTATTGGAATAAAACAATATAATATCCTAAAATTAATTGTATTTAATTATTTATATTATATTAAAAATAAAATAATAGTCAAAATAATAATAATAATAATAATAAAAATATATGATTAAATATAAATATAAATATTTAATATTGATAAACAAGTTAAAATTTAGGGAGGATCAAAAATCACGTGTCTATATTTTTGCCCCTCTTTGTGTGAAATCTCGAAGAGTTTTTATACAAAGAATTAGACTAGATATGATTTTTGACTCTCCAATTATTTGAAAGGTAAGAAAAATAAAAATAAAAATAAAAGTAAAAATATGACCGAGTCCTGTTGTAACAGCTCAAGCTCACCGGCGCATGCGAAATTGTCCGCGTTGGAGCGTCGGCCCCTCACGGTTTTAAAACGCGTCACACATGTCCGAGTTACACTGCGGACTGGGCCCTGGCACATGAGATATTGTCCGCTTTGGCCAGGCGTTACCTATCGCCGTCCCCGACCTCACGGATTTGTTCCACGGGGGTTACGTAGCGCCGTCCCAGTGAACGCGTCACATACGTTGAAGGTATCCATGCACCTATAAGGCACACTTTTTTCCCCTTCACTACCGATGTGGGATTTGACTAAGTGAATGTAGGCGTTATGTATCGCCGTCCCTACATTCACCCCCGGTAGGGACTCAGCGTCCTCGCTGAGGTTTGCCCCACCACCGGCACCGGCGCTGGCTCTGATACCATCTATAACACCCCGTACTTAATTACGTACATTAGCCATTGTTATATATGTTGGAGTATATGTATTGATCCTAAGTTAGATATATATGAGTTTAAGTATGAGTATTGATTATTGAAAGATGGTTACAAGTTGATAGTTTGATTATATGTGTATAGGAATCGACTTTATTTATACCGGAATTTGCCCGTCGATGTTTCCATAATAAGGTTATTGAATAAGCTTTCCAACTATATAAATATTTCCAAAAACGGATAAGTTTCGGATATAATTGAGCACGTTCGAAACTATAAAACGGCGGTCGGGATAATTGTGAACAGTAAATGTGCAAGAAAATACTGAGGCCTGCCAGTTTTTGGGTCAACTTTGAATGATCATAACTCCATCAATATAATGAACTGGGAGAGCTACAACCTATCAACATAAATATCTTTGAGTCTTATTTCTAATGCAATTCGTTTCATCCAAATCCAACATCTGAGTAAGGAGTTATATGTGTTTTACTTCAGCCTCTCAAAACAGATTTTTAGGGTCAACTTCAAACGATCCTAACTACTTGTACAGGACGAACTGGGTGGCCTACATTATATTAAATGAAATACCTTTGAATTATCTTTCCCATGATACCAATTTCACCCAAATACGATATCAGAGCAAAGAGTTATGGTCTATCTACTTTAGCTTGTCAAAACAGTCCACCGGAGGACATATGTGACATTATTTAACTTTTAAAGGCACTTTGGTCATTTCCAATGATATTATGGATGGGAATATGTGTATATACATGTATATGAGTTCAAAAACTCATATTCATCATCAATCAAAGGAAAGAACAAACCCTAGCCAAATTTGACCTTCAAATTACTTGTGATTCAATCGTAGAAATTCCAAAGTAATCCGATAACTGCGTTTATCATCTCGAGGGCTTCGAGAAGCACCCCTTATTTGTGCCAACGGGACTTCAAAATCAAAAGGGTCATTTTATGGTAAGGATGTAAATTATGTTGGTGTTATTTATATGGATATATATATACATATATATATGCATGTGAGCATAAGAAGTATGTTATTTGATTGTTGTTGAAAGATGATTGGGAAATGATGTTGGATTATTCTTGTGCATGGTTGGATTATATTGAATTGTGAAGGGATTTGGTATTGATGATGCGGTATTGAAATGATGATTATATATATATATATATATATATATATATATATATATATATATATATATACACACACACACACACATAAACCTATTGTTCAAGTTGGTTTTTGGAATGTTTTGCAAATATTGGTTGTATGGAATTATGGAAGAGAATTGTGGTGTTGGGTTGCTAATACTAGATTCCAAACATTTCATTGTAGATAAGTGATTTGTAAAGGCGGGAAGTTGTGTTGAATTGGTATCCGAATCTACAACGAGGTATGTAAAGCATACTCTAACGATGTTCTTTGGCATGAAAACACCAATGTTCCATCAAGTAAGATTCCGAGGTTGTCCAAAAACACATATTGTTCTACGTTACCAACGAAGTTGTTTTCATTCTATAAAGTGTAAAAATGTTTCATTGATATACCAAAAGGCTCCTATTTCATTGTTGTGATATTGATGATTCTGAAACACATTGTTGATGTACCAATGAGTCTTTATTACATCGCTATTATATAGAAGGTCTATTACTTGATTCCTATTGATGTATCATTGTTCCAAAGGTACTATATTGGCATGAACACTAATGTAATAATCTCAAAAGCTTTTGAACTAAGTTATTGGAAAGATGTCTTATGTGTGTTACTTAATATACGTGTGGGTGGTATCCCAGGGGCATAAGCCTAGCATGGGTCGATCCCTATTTATGTGTTTATGGGTGGTATCCCAGGGGCATAAGCCTAGCATGGGTCGATCCCAATTGATATGTACTAGAGGCAGCCTAATGGTCACAGTACAGTACAGTATTGATTATTGTTAGGTGGTTGGAGGTTCGGGAGGAGGAGGTAATGGCGAATGATAATTGTAAAGAATGAAATGAACGAATGTATACCGTTCCACAAATGTGTTTGAATTCAAGAACCCAATTCAGATTAATGATAATGTTCATGATCCTAAAAGTGTTTATGAAGTGTGGTTCACTTCTATTATGATTTATTCACTTGTGTCTGATTTTCTTGATCCCCCATATCACATATGATTATTTACAACTTTACATACTCAGTACATATTTCGTACTGACGTCCCTCACGGGGGACCTGCATTTCATGCTGCAGGCACAGGTACCTCAGCTCATACACCGCACAAGTAAGAGCCAGGTCATACAGCTACTGTTGGTGAGCTCCAGTTTGCTTCCGAGTCGGTTCCTTATATTTTGTTATTGTACAGGAGTCATGTGTGGGCGGGGGTTTGTCCCGACCCTAGTTATGTCATGTATATCCTAGAGGCTTTTTAGACATAAGGAAGGGTAAAGTCATGGAAGTTTATATAGTGATGTTATATTCGTATATGTGGTGGCCCCGACGGCCAAGTATTATATATATATATATATATATATATATATATATATATATATATATATATATATATATATATATATATATATATTTATGCTTGTTGTCCTGATACAGGTAATTAGACCCTTTTATATGCAGCGAAGTGCTGCCCAAATTTTTGGTGACATGTAAGTGAAAGTACAGGTATTTGAACGGGTTCTCCCGGGCCTTCTCAGCTTCGGGTGCCAGTCCGGCCCGATGGGATTTTGGGGTGTGACACCTGTTTTTGGACATCCTACCTATCCCGGGTTATAAGGGAATCAGGTCATGAGTAGTTCAAAAGGTAATTTGGTGTGAGAAAAAGTTAAAGTCAAATGAGATTACGTCGAGTTTCCGGTTGACGACTTCTGCTTTTATATTCAACTGACCTATTCTTCAGGCGGGATTCTGAACTTTCTTTTTCTTAACCTTATTCTTCAGGTGGGCTCCTGGTCTCACAATTTCTTCACCCCATTCTTCAGGCAGGCTCCTGGATTTATAATTTCTTCACCCTGTTCTTCAGGTGGGCTCTTGAACTATCTTTTTCTTCACCCTGTTCTTCAGGCGGGCTCCTGGACTTATAATTCTTCACCCTGTTTTTCAAGCGGGCTCCTGAACTTTCTTTTTCTTTACCCTGTTCTTCAGGCGGGCTCCTGGACTTCTTTTTTCTTCACTCTATTCTTCAGGCGGGCTCCTGGATTTGCAATTTCTGCACCCTGTTCTTCAGGCAGGCTCCTGGACTCAAAGCAAATAGTGAAACATAAAAATAACATCCTATTCTTCAAGAGGGTCCTGTATATAAAATAAACTCCCATTCTTTAGGAGGGTCCTGAGCATAAAAATAAATTTCCATTGTTCAGGAGAGTCCTGAGCATAAAAATAATTTCCCATTCTTCAGGAGGGTCCTGAGCATAAAATAAATTCCCATTATTCAGGAGGGTCCTGTATATAAAATAAATTCCCATTCTTTAGGAAGGTCCTGAGCATAAAAGTAAATTCCCATTCTTCAGGAGGGTCCTGAGCATAAAAATAAATTTTCATTCTTCAGTAGGGTCCTGAGCATAAAAATAAATTTCCATTCTTCAGGAGGGTCCTGAGCATAAAATAAATTCCCATTATTCAGGAGGGTCCTGAGCATAAAATAAATTCCCATTATTCAGGAGGGTCCTGTCCCATTCTTCAGGAGGGTCCTAAGCACAAAATAAATTCTCATTCTTCAGGAGGATCCTAAGCATAAAATAAATTTCATACAACACACATAAAATTTTGCCCCAGTTTGTACTGAAAAAATTTGTGTGTTACTGGATCTTAATATATCTCGGAAAGAATAAAGTTTATCATGAACGAGATCCAGTATCGGATGTTGTAATCATGCTTGTTGTATTGAATGAAGTGTGAAATTTCATCCTTTATCTGAAAACATTATTTCATCTCTATTCCAAACAAAGAAAAATTGTGAGTTTTAAAACATATGGTGGTTAGTTTGTGGCATTTGGCTTTTGAAGTGGCCGCTCTCGCACTTGCCATGCTCAATTCTTTTCCAATCTATGATAATCTTCTTTGAATTGTCATATTTCTGACTCAGAATTCTGACTACTGAGATCCTAAACTCAAATCATACTTCTGTTAGATGATGCTTCTGAGTTTAGTTTCCAATACATCCCTTAGATTTCCTCAAGTTTTAAAATGGTCAAATCACAATCATCTTGAGTACTTTACTTTTACTTTGAAATGTTGTCTCTGTAGATCGACTTTTTGTCTTGCTTTGTACCCTTAAAGGAGTTGGTAGCGAGTTTGGAGTCTTTTCTGACTCGACCTGATGTGAATTTGACTCAAAAGACAACAAAAAATTTGTTTGATGACAAATACACAAAAATCAAAAAATCAAAAATAAAACAAAATAAAAAGATATAGATATTTATTTTTCAAAACAAGAGAAAACTTATCTGAATGTAGAAATCAATTCTGGTGATTATGACATGTATTTTGAATAAAACAACCAGATCTACCCACACCAATTATTACAACTTTTGTCCAAATATTGAGCTTGAAATTAAGCCAATCTTGAATTTGTTCCTTCTTGATAACAACCTTTCTTAAGCTAGTGGCACCTCAATGAGTTTTTGCCAACGAGCCTATCTTCTTTTCATTTTCATCTCAGCTCACAGTCGTCTTATGATGCCTGAAAGGGTTTTTCACCAATAAGACTCATTTTTATTTTTTCATCACTTTTTTGTAAACACCCAAAATATGAAATATCATGCGCTCATAATATGTTTAGTCTTGACATTCTCAAAGATTAATCTGAAGGCCTTTCTTTGGTTGTAACTTGGCTTTCGGATAGGGTTAGAAAGAAAGATAGGCATGAGGCTCAAAAATTTATATAACATTGGGTGAAACATACAACTTTTGAAATCAATTCTTTTAAGAAAATAAATTTTGCCCCAGTTTCATTTCATTCTGGGTAATTTTGAACTTTCTTCTAGTTAGTCCAAACCCCGGAGTAGGTCTGCCTACGTATCTTATCATAGCAAGAATCAGGTCAAACGTAGTTCTTGAAATATCATTCTTTTGTTTGATTTTGAATTTTCTGATTGATTTTTTTTTAATTTGATTCCAAAAGAGGGGTTCGAAGAAAAATAAAAGCTCAAAGGGGTAAGCAAAGGTTTATATATTATTCAGATAGTAGAACAAAATGCCTTCATCATTTCAATCTTTAAAAATATAAGTACAAAACATACATAACATAATTGTACATGAATATCATACATAATATCTTTTAACTACATCAGCATTGACCGGCATTCCTTCCATTTTTCCTTCTACATCAGTCAGATATAACGCGCCATTAGGTAACACTTTATTTACCATGAATGGCCCATGCCAATTAGGAGAAAATTTGCCTTTCGCTTCAATCTGATGAGGAAGGATGCGTCTTAGTACTAACTGACCAACTTCAAAATGTCTGTGACGCACCTTTTTATTATATGCTCATGCCATTCTCTTCTGATATAGTTGTCCATGACATACTGATGCCAATCTTTTTTCATCAATCAAGTTTAATTGCTCCAAACGAGTCTTAACCCATTGGTCTTCATCAATTTCAGCTTCCACAACTACTCGAAGAGATGGAATCTCAATCTCTGCAGGTATAACTACTTCAGTTCCATACACTAACAAGTAAGGAGTTTCACCAATTGAAGTCCGAACTGTAGTACGATAACCCAACAAAGCGAAAGGTAACTTTTCATGCCATTGTCGGGAACCCTGCACCATCTTACGGAGTATTTCCTTTAAGTTTTTGTTGGCAGCTTCTACAGCTCCATTCGCCTTTGGACGATAAGGAGCTGAATTTCGATGCATAATCTTAAATTGCTGGCACACTTCTTGCATCAGATGGCTATTGAGATTCAAAGCATTATTCGTGACAATTATCTTTGGAATGCCGAAATGACAAATGATGTTGCAGTGAATAAAATCAACCATAACTTTCTTGGTCACTGACTTGAAAGTCGCTGCTTCTACCCATTTCGTGAAATAATCAATGGCTACCAAGATGAATCTATGTCCATTCGAGGCCTTTGGTTCAATTGGTCCAATTACGTCCATTACCCAAGCCATAAAAGGCCATGGAGCAGTCATTGTATGCAACTCAGATGGAGGGGAATGTATCAAGTCTCCATGTACCTGGCATTCATGACATTTACGAACGAAATTGATGGAATCTCACTCCATGGTGAGCCAATAATAACCTGCTCGGAGTATTTTCTTTGCCAAAACATACCCACTCATGTGTGGTCCACAAATCCTAGAATGTACTTCAGTCATGATTTTTGAAGCTTCTTTAGCATCTACACACCTCAGAAGTCCCAAATCAGGAGTCCTCTTATACAAGATTCCTCCACTTAAGAAAAATCCACTAGACAAACGTCGAATGGTTTTCTTTTGATTACCATCAGCATGTACAGGATTCTTCCCAGTCTGAACATATTCTTTGATATCATAGAACCAAGGCTCCCTATCAAATTCTTCTTCAACCACATTACAATATGCATGTTGATCATGAATCTGTATATGCAAAGGGTAAATATAAGTTTTATCGGGATGTTGAAGCATCGAAGATAAGGTCGCCAAAGCATCAGCAATCTCATTATGAACTCTGGGAATGTGTTTGAACTTCACTAATATAAATCGTTGACAAAGATCTTGCAAACAACTTCTATATGGTAGGATTTTCGAATCATGAGTCTCCCAATCTCCTTGGATTCGGTGGACTAATAAATCTGAATCTCCTAATACCAACAATTCTTGGACCCCCATGTCAATGGCTAATCTCAATCCTAGAATGCAAGCTTCGTATTCTGCCATATTATTGGTACAGTAGAATTGAAGTTGGGCTGTTATGGGATAATATTGTCCTGATTCAGACATAAGAACCGCTCCTATCCCCACTCCTTCTATATTAGCAGCTCCATCAAAGAACAACTTCCAGCTGAATGGCAATCTTCTGAAACAAATTCATCAACATACAATACCTCTTCATCTGGAAAATAATTCTTCAATGGATCGTACTCCTCATCAATAGGATTGTCATACCCCGAATCCCATTGGAGCGGACTGGCACCCGTAGCCAAGGAGGCCCGGGAGAACCCGTTCATAACCTATACTTTCACATTTACATTACTTATGAAAATTAGAAATTTGGGCAGCACTTCGTTGTAAATAGAAGAAAACAGTACCTGTATCAACCCAGCAAACACACATAAATATATATATGAACAGTAATTGGCCGTCAGAGCCATCACGTCTATCAACCAAACACTCCTATGGTTGTACAATATGTCTATAAAAGCCTTTACATAGATACACAACTGAGTTAGGGTCGGGACAAACTCCCGCCCACAAAAGACTTTAATACAAATAACAAAAAGTACATATAGAAATGACTTGGGATGCCCCAAAACAAATGGAGCTCACCACTAACAACAGAATGTCCTAGCTCTTACTGCGGAGGTGTATGACCTGAAGTACCTGTTCCTGCAGGCATGAATACAGGTCCCCCGTGAGGGACGTCAGTACGAAAATATGTACTGAGTATGTAAGGCAGAGAGTATCAAGATGAGATACAAAAGATCAACAGAACCCAGATACCAGTGAATAAACAGTATGAGTAGACCACACTTAAAAGAGCTGATGGGATACCTGCATATTACTTTCATATCATTACTTCCCGTAATCCTTATCAATACATAACATATGTCATACAATGGCCAACTGATCAGTGGTACTAATACAATACATCAGGGACCACCCCTGGGATAGCATATGTACATAATCTTTATAATACAATGGCCAACTGATCAGTGGTACTAATACAATACATCATATCATCAATTTAAAATAAAGACATTTCATTTCCTTAATTCAATTAATCTTTGCGATTGGTTACTTTGTGGTCACACCTTATGGAACTTGAAACCATGATACCTCAATAGGAAAACATGTAAATAGGTAATAAATATCATGAAAATGAGGTGGAGAATCATGGATACCTCATTAAACCATTTCGGAGTCAACAATAGTATATGGACATTTTTTTTAATAGCCGAACATCTTAAAAGTGAAAACAAGTTCAATTGGTAGTGTCGAAGATCATATGATGTTATCATGTGTCATGTGTCGTAGGATAATGTTGGAAGCTTACTTGAGAGTGCCATGGGTCATTATTCATGCCAAAGATTAGATAGAGTATGTCTTACATACCTTGATATAACTACTTCAATGCAAGTCCAACTTGACTTCCCCTACTGTTCGAACACTTATCTACAATAAGTCATTTGTGGCAAACTAGTATTAGCACCCAAACCTTACCATTTAGGTATTAACTTCACCAAATAATGTCTAGAAAGTAATCCTTTAACTCATCAATAAGAGTGCTACATACATCCTCTTATACTCTTGTTACATTCGCATATCATGCATTTTCATGAAATATCCCTCAACATCACTCTTAGCCTTTATTTCCCTTCTTAGTCACCATCCAATACCAACATGATCACTAGGCATACATAACCACTAATATAATGATATATCACCACAATTCATCCTCCATAATCCAATACAACAACTTCCATAATTTACTACTAACAATGTATACAAAACAATTCATAACTATGTTTCTAGTTATCTTCCAACATCAAGACAATACTCATAATCCTTTATCAATACTTATTCATGGATAACAATCAAGAATAAACAATATTCATACCTTAACAATGAACTCTTTTATTTAGAATCCTCCTTACATAACCATGGGGTGCTTCCTGAAGCTTTCGAGATGGTGAACACAACTACGGAACCAATTCGAATTTTCTACGGTTGAATCACAAAATATTTGAAGTTGAAATTAGGCTAGGGTTTCACCTTCTCTTAATAATTGGATGATATATGATATATATGAGGCTAAGTGTATGTTTATAAATACCAATTTTCGTCCAAGAGTAATAGAAAATGACCATTTTGCCCTAAAAATTTAAATAAATTCCGAATCTGTCCCCAGTGGACAGTTTTGACAGGCTGAAGTAAATCGATCATAACTCTTTTCTCCGGTATCGTATTTGGGTGAAACCAATTGCATTGGAAATATAATTCAAAGGTATTTCATTTTCATATAAAGTATACCACCCAGTTCTTCCTGTACAAGGAGTTATGGTCGTTTAAAGTTGACCCAAAAATCTGTCCCACAATTCTGTTTTTTTTTTTATAGGCTGTAGTAAAACGGGTATAGCTCCTTACTCAGACATTGGATTTGGATGAAACCAATTTCATCGGAAAGAATACTCTCAGAGATTTTTGTCGATATATAGCAGCTCACATAGTTCTTTTTGTACAAGGATTTATGATCGTCTAAAGTTGATCCAAAAAAATAATTGCCTAGCTGCAGTAATTTTCCTGCAGATTTACTGTTCACAGGCTTCCCGGTCACCGTTTTGAAATTTTGAATGTGCTCGCTTATATGAAATACTCCTCTGTTTTGGGCAAACTTTATATCGTTGGAAAGCTTATTCCAATACCTACACATACAACTATTAACGGGATACTTCCGAACACCATACACTTAATTTAACCCATACGCAAGCCTTTAGGACTCCATATAATCGCGATAAGTGTACGAAAAAATTTATGGGGTGTTACAAGGATTTTCAGCCAAATGATCCGCCAAGGCTTGAGCTTTCATTGCAGTTCGTGTCACATAAACAATATCAAACTCTGTGAGCAACATCTGCCATTTCGCGAGTCTGCCTGTGGGCATAGGCTTCTGAAAGATGTACTTTAAAGGATCCATACAAGAGATGAGGTAAGTAGTATAAGATGACAAGTAATGTTTCATCTTTTGAGATACCCAAGTTAACGCGCAGCACGTTTTCTCAAGAAGAGTATACTTAGCCTCATAAGTGGTAAACTTTTTGCTGAGGTAGTAGCTGGCTTGTTCTTTTCTTCCTGTGACATCATGTTGACCCAATACACATCCAAAAGAATTATCTAAAATAGACATGTACAATATCAAAGGTCGGCCTTACTCTGGAGGAACTAAAATAGGCGGATTCAACAAGTGTCTCTTAATGCTGTCAAATCCTCTTGACATTCTTCAGTCCATTCAACTTTAACATTCTTCTTTAACAACTTGAATATTGGCTCGCAAGTTGTCGTAAGCTGAGCAATGAATCTATTATTATAATTCAACCTTCCAAGTAAACTCATCACCTCCGTTTTATTTTTTGGTGGAGGTAAATCTTAGATAGCTTTTATTTTTGAAGGATCTAACTCAATACCACGTCGACTGACTATAAAACCCAAGAGTTTTCCTGACGGAACTCCAAATACACATTTTGCTGGATTAAGTTTGAGATCATACCTCCGAAGCCTTTCAAAGAATTTTCTCAAATCTTTGATATGATCAGATTGCTCTCTCGACTTAATGATCACGTCATCCACATAAACTTCAATTTTTTTGTGCATCATGTCATGAAACATTGTGTTCATTGCCCTCATGTAAGTTGCCCCAGCATTCTTTAATCCAAAAGGCATAACTCTATAACAATATGTCCCCCATGGAGTAATAAATGATGTCTTTTTCGCATATTCTGGATCTATAATGATCTGGTGATACCCCGCATGACAATCCACAAAAGAAGCAAGATCTTGTTTGGCACAATTGTCCAACAAAATATAAATATTGGGAAGTGGAAAATTATCTTTCGGACTCGCCTTATTTAGATCACAATAATCAACACACATCCAAACTTTGTCGTCTTTCTTTGGAACAGGGACAATATTTGCCAACCAAATAGGATACTGAGCCACTCGAAGGACTTTAGCTTCAAGTTGCTTCGTGATTTTCTCTTTAATTTTTACACTCATGTCAGTTTTGAACTTTCTTAGCTTCTGCTTGACAGGAGGAAAAGCAGGATCAATTGGCAACTAGTGAACTACCAAATCAGTGCTTAAACCGGGCATATCATCATAAGACCACACAAAGATATCTTTATACTCATGCAAAGCTTCAATTATAGTTTTCTTTTGTTGTGGTTGAACATGTACACTTATCTTAGTCTCCCTAATATTTTCATGATCTCCCAAATTGATCACCTCAGTTTCTTCCAAATTGGGATTTGTCTTATTCTCAAACTGTTTGAAATCATTGCTTATATCCTCAAATGCTTCTCCTTCATCGTATTCAACCACCTTATTCATTATTTCAAAATTAGATTGGGTTTTTAAATTTGGTTGACAATTCGTCATGCATATCATATCATTAGAATCGGCATAGAAAGAACTGTATGATAGAAAATAAATAAATAAACATCAGACCCAAAATAAAACAAAAGGAGACTGTACTTTATTAAAAACAAAGATAGAAAGAGTTTTAACCTAAAATACCAAGGTAAATGTACGAATTACAATCCTAAAATTATTCAGAAAGAAAAACAAGCTACTAAGATTGTAAGAAAAACAAACAAACTACCAAGACTCCTTCATAATAGGGAGAGGAGTGGCCTCCCAATTATTGTGCTGGACATCAGGGCTGACAAACTGCACATCTGCATTGCTAGTACCTTTCCCGATTTCAACCATATCAGCTTTAATGAAAATATTCTGAAAAAGATTAATCAACTCTATACCATCATCATTCATTGATTCTGCAGTAGGTAACTTGGAGGATCCGACATCACTGAATTTTATAAAAGACTCATGAAGTGTCTGTATCGGCTTGGTTAGTGACCATGACTCTTTCTTACTCTTTTTAGACTTCTTTATATCTTCAGCAGTAGACTCGTATCCCAAACCAAAAGTACCAAAGTTCTCATAGAGGTTTACCGGATGAACTATGCCTTGCAAAAACATCCCTAGACCTTTTCCTGGATCAAAGCTATGCTTCAACATTTCATTCACTACCATAACATATGCAGAGGACAATTGTGGTCTTGCGATAAGATTCCCCTCGAGGATATGCTCAATAGCCACTACCTTAGAAGCTTGATGAATTAACACATTGGCAGTATTTGATTCGATGGAAGAAACAGAGTAGTATTTATACATTGATAAGTCTCCTTCACCATGAACCACTATCTCTTGCCTGTCACATTCGAATTTGACCATTTGATGCAATGTTGATGCGACTGCTTTAGCCTTATGAATCCGTGGCCTTCCCAATAAAATATTTTATGAAGCATCACTGTTCAGTACTTTAAAATCCATAGCAAAATCCACAGGCCCAATTGTCAATATGAGTTCTATTTCACCAATGGCATCAGTTTTTTATCCGTCAAAACCTTTGACGCACACATTGTTAGGTCGGATTCTTTCCACATTAACATTCAACTTTTGTAAAGTTGACATAGGACAAATGGTAGCGCCTGATCCTCCATAAATTAACACTCGAGTGATGATGGAATGTTCACATTTCACAGAAATATACAGACCTTTGTTATGCTCCATACCTTCTATAGGCAATTCATCATCTAAAAAAGTAATTTTATTTGCTTCAACGATCCTTCCAACAACTTTTTCCAACTGATTTACTTTAATCTCACTAGGAACACATGCTTTATTAAGAATCTTCATTACAGCCTTGCGGTGTTCTTCTGAATGTATCAATAAAGACAACAAAGAAATCTGTGGTGGTGTCTTCTTCAACTGTTCTATAACAGAATATTCTGGCAATTTCATTTTCTTTAAGAATTCTTCAGCTTCTTTATCAGTGACAGTCTTCTTGACTGTCATTCATTCTTCACCACCTTGTTTATTCTTTCTTAACTCTACTGGAGCATAACATCTTCCAGATCGAGTTAATCCCCCTACTTCATCTACATCTTCAGTCACTTCTTTCCCCTTGTGCATCACCACAATGCGATCATAATTCCAAGGGACTGCTTTGGTATCAACCATAGGCAGCTGTGACACTGGTTTAATAACAATAGGAGCTACAGGAGCTCCTTTTATGATTATAAGAGGCTTATTGGATCTTCCGGGAATAATAAGTTTCGGCTTTATTTGAATTGACCTAATATTTTCTGAAATCTCTTTCCCCATCACCAAGGGATCATTCGATGATTCGGGTTCTATCACCACCTCCGCTTCTGCAGTCTTTTCTTTCGTTAAACCTACAGCATTTGCTGATTTTTCCAAATCAGTTTAAATTTTAATGATCGGCTTAAAGGGAATTGTAGAATCTTCACCACTGAGTATCACATCGAGCATGTTTGTTTCATTATGATCTGGCAACGGATTTTGATTGACATTTGGAGTGCCTGGACTTTCTACCATAATTTGTTGGGTATTAATCAACTCTTGAATGGCTCTTTTCAGATACCAACATTCTCTGTGTCGTGTCCTGGGGCATCAGAACAGTATTCACATCTTCTAGAATAGTCCAAATTCTTCGGAGGAGGATTTGGGATCCTTCTCTCAATTGGGTTTAAAACATTCATTTTTCTCAGTCTATGAAATAAACTGGTGTAAGATATTCCAATAGGAGTGAAATCATCTTTTACAATGTTATCCCTTTTGAATTCTGCTCTAGGCCAAAAATTAGACCTCGGAGGGCCTCTTTGAACTTGCGGGGCCATTGGATGATTTTGGATTGCTGGTGTACGCCACTGCGGGTAAGAAGGACCTCGAGCATATGGTTGTCTATTATAAATAGGATATTGCGGGATCGAAAAAAATATAATGGATTCTGCTCGTATGGTTGACGTGCACCTCTCCAATTTTGTCGTGGACCTGCCATGACAGTTGCTACATCCTCTTTTCTTTTCTTTCCCCCAAAACTTCCTGTACCACTTTGAATTGCCTGTGTTGTTGCTTTCAAAGCGGCCTGGCTGATGATCTTTCCTGATTTGATTCCATTTTCTACCATCTCTCCAACTTTGATAACTTCTGCAAATGTGCTTCCGATAGTAGAGAGGAAATGATGGAAATAATCAGGTTCTTGTGCTTGCAGAAAAATATCAATCATTTCAGATTCTTTTATCGATGGTCTAACTCTTGAAGCCTGCTCTCTCCATCTGACGGCATATTCTCGAAAACTTTCAGTCATCTTTTTTCTCATGTTGGCAAGTGTAGTACGATCTGGCATTATCTCAATGTTATACTGAAATTGTTGAATGAAATCTCGAGCCATTTCATCCCACATGTGCCAACAGGAAATGTCTTGGTCAATGAACCATTCAGAAGCTATCCCTGTAAGGCTTTCTCCAAAGTACGCCATCAATAATTCTTCTTTTCCTCCTGCTCCCCTTAATTGATTGCAAAACTTTTTCAAATGAGCTACAGGATCGTCGTGTCCTTCATATTTGTCAAATTTTGGCATTTTGAACTCTATTGGCAAATGGACATCAGGAAACATACATAAATCCTTGTATGAAACACTTTTTGGTCCACCTACTCCTTGCATATTTCTCATACTTTGTTCCAGGCTTCTAACTTTTCTAACCATCTCCTTTTGTTCCTCATTCTTAGTAATCTTCTCAATCACGATAGGAGTATCACGTTGATGAACATGATAATGTGGATTTTGTGATTTGAAAGTCATTTCAGGAGGATATAACATATCATGATTTGGTTTTCCCATATTCTTTGGTATTGTCGGTTGAATACCCGCAGTAGCTGGCGCTACAGAAGTAAAAAGTGGGTTATTTGCGACAGATGGATTTGGTGGGTACACGGTAGAAGTACCAGCAACTCCAGACATATTAGCAAATGGGCCAAATCCTGGTGGGTAAAATGGATCAGTAGTTTGAGCTGGGTCAGAATTTGGATCATTTGAAGTTGAAAGTCCAGGTATTGAAGAAGGCGGGGCTTGTCCATTCAACCAAGCTTTGTACATCTCTGTCATCTGTTATTTTAATGACTTTATTTCTTCCATTGATGCTACTTCCTGCGAAATCAACTGATTCTTCTCTTCTTCACTATCAGACCCTATATCTTCTCTGCGGGTCATTCTTCTTTTACCCTTGTATCGGTGTTATAAGGATGTGATGCCATTTTAAACCACAAACCAACCACCAATTATTTTATCTTTCTGTTACCAAGTAGCAAACGGGTGAGTGTTATATATTTAACACATTATAATGCCACATTATATGTTATGTTTCTATATGCATTTCCCAACCTATCATGGAAGCTTTGTGTTTCATCCCGGCTTTTCTAGGCATATTTTAAAAATTATGATCGAACCCTTTGGAGGGTTGCCTAAGTATCATGTCAGGACATGAATCAGATCTTGCGTAGTTCGGGAGGAATTTAACAAAATTGTTTTGTATTTTTTTTAATTATTATTATTATTATTATTGAAGAAAATAAATAAAGTAAGTGAAGTAAAACATATGTAATATATATAGAAATAAACAGTCAACTTCATTACATTCTATAATATAAATACGAAACTGACCCAACTCCTAAAATAAAACCTACTAACTGACATCTGAAAACTAAAAGACATAATATCTAAACAAGAAATTTTAAAACTGAAAATGAAAAACTGTGACAAAGAAAACAACGATCCATTCAAGGAGATTTTGATTTAATATGACCTCCCAAAGTCAAATATATGTCCTCCAATGAAGTAGTGAGTCGTTGTGCGAAAGCTGGTACTTGTGCCAAAAAGTCCTCACAATCCAACTGCTGATAATCTAAACCCATTCTGGCAGTATCCTGCGCTATACGGTGGACCTTCCCTCGAAGAGAACTGAAAGCCTGATCCCATTCCTGGGCCTGTCGATCTCAAAAATCAACCATCTCTCTTGCACGTTGTTCACGAGCAGAAATAACCTCCAAATGTTCTCGCAATATTCCTCTTTCACGAATCCACTAAGATCTCTCTCGATCAAATTCTTCTTGCATATTCTTTTCAACTTCTTAAAGTTGTTGTCGGCGAGATGCGGCAAGTTCTGCAAAGTGTGACCCCCTAGTGGTAGCAAACTTGATTTGTCCCCGAAGTGTAACTTCAATAGCTGCTGACTTAGCTTTCTCTTCAGAAAATTCCCTTTGTTGTTCGTCTATTTTTGCCCTGGCATGCTCTAATTCTTCTCTCAAAACATGGTTGGCTTCATGATGTTCTCGCATGGCTCTTTCAATTCCTATCCTGATTGCAGCTTCCTGATCTATAGGTCCCTTAACCGATCTTTCTGGTCTGACTGGAGGACTCGACTATTCTTTAAACCATTCCCGGTAATCTGGGTGCACTTCTCCTTTCTCACGCTCTATGACCATCATTTCAATCCCCATAATACGGCGACCCTCCCAAATCTGTTGGGCCAAATCATCTGGAAGTGAAATCTCTGGTCTGACCTCAAATACGAACTCAGTCATGTCTTCCGTTATGGAAATTATTTGACGCCTGCCTAGCTGACGTAGAAATCTCAATGGAATATACGGTTGAACACCTCTAATACCCATTAATAACAAGAACGGACGAATGACAGAACTATATATGACTTGCCTCCAAGGGAACCAATGGAGATTACAAGTGATTTTATCTGTTGTCAAAAAACGAAAAAGTTTAACCCAATCTCCAATTTCTTTTGGACATTTATATTTCTCCATCCTTTCCTCGTAATCGTTGATGCGATTAAATCGCTCGGGATAAAACCTTGTCAATGTAGGACGTTGATAAAGATGCTCCACAATCCACATCTGTAACAAGATATTACATCCCTCGAAAAAACTTTTTCCCTTCTGACAAACAGTCAAAGCACGGTAAATATCAGCTAGGATCATTGGTATCATAGTGTAATCTTTCTTAATTAATATCTGTACCACTCCCGCTAAACGAATATTAATTTTTTCTTCTCTTCTTGGGAAGACCATAGTGCCTAAAAAGGCTACCATAAATGCAAATCATCTGTGAATTTTCCAAGCCTCAAAACTTCCCTTATTACAAAGTTCTTTACCGTACTTTTGAAACCCCTCTTGCCTTCCGTATCTGTCATACAAAAACTGCAAGGAAACCCAACCTTTTTTCATTGATTTTTGTGTTCCTTATGTTCATGAGCTTGCAAAATCTGTTTATCGAAATAAGACTTGGGTCTATAAGTTTCTTCCGATGCATATCGTAATATCCAACATAGCCTGCTATCTCTTCTAAAGTAGGTGTCAACTCAAAATCTGAAAAACGGAAGACATTATTCTTCGGGTCCCAGAAATTTAGTAATGCAACAATCACCTCCCTATTAGGGTTGATTCTCATGATACTCGTCAAAAAACCCAAATACTTATGTATTTCGCCATAATCGAATGTATCCATTGCATTCCACCATAACCAAAGTTGCAGAGGGGTACAATCCACCACCTGAAGCGGTACATTCTGTCACGCCCCAAATCCTATTAAGGCGGACTGGCACCCGTTGCCGGTAAGGCTCGGGAGAACCAACCTGTAGCAATACATTACCTATGAACATTATAAGTTACTTTTATACTAAACATGCCCTCAAAAGATAAATGGGACTAGCATGCCAAAAGATGTTATATGACTAGGCCGTTGGAGCCACAATGTCTACGATACGATACATGACCATACTATACTTTACATAGTCTACAAAGCCTCTAGACAAGAAACATTATCTTATAAGGGTCGGGACAGGCCCCGCCTCATGATAAGATACTATACAATGCAAAAAGATATGATAAGACTCAAAGCCCCAAAGCAACCTGGAGCTCAGTGACTGCAGTTGATATCATGTACTCTTACTGGGGAGGTTTATTAGCTTCTGCACCTGCAGCATGGAATGCAGGTCCCCCAACAGGGACGTCAGTACGAAATAATGTACTGAATATGTAAGGCAACATGTACTATATATGAGATAAAAGCTCAAATGAAACCATATACTGCTGTAGGGTAAAAGACCACCTTTATGAATATTGTGGAGTCATGCATCTTATAACAATTATGTTACTTTACTCTTATCACTTGTATAATCTGTGCACAGCATGTAATACAGATGACCAGCTGAGCAGTGGTAAATCTATATCAGGATCGACCCATGCTAGGCTTTCCTTTCACCCCTGGGATACCCCCTGTAATACTGGGATTGACCCATGCTAGGTGATTCTTTCACCCCTGGGATACCACCCAACAGAAGCAACTGTATACATATATCTTCTTATTACTTTTGAGATGAATCTTTGGTGGTCGTAACATTTGAGCTATAAGACTATAAGCATGACAAATGACAAGTATGTGACCATGTAACATCATATCACAATGAAAAGAGTGGGTTATACAATTAGTGAAACATGTAGGACATAAACAACGTATGAACTTTATTTAGCTAAAAAGAAGACTCATATGTCATGGTATCCAATGTATGTATGCAGCAGTGACAATGCTCGAATCTGGACACACAAATACATGTGAAAGAGTGGAGTGGTTATATCGAAGTTTGTAAAGATCTCTATGTGCCAATAAAGACTTTGGATTCCATGCCAAATAATAAGAGATCGAATAGCCTTACATACCTCGACATATCAACTTGTTTTTAACTCGAAATGACTTCTTTTATTCCAACTATTTATCTACAATATCATGTTTTAAAGCTAGTATTAGCAGCTAATCAATGCATCTGGACAGCCCAATCTCACAAGACACAACACTTTGGCAACAAACGTATAACCATCGACTCAATGGTGTTATTCCGACTTTCTCAATTCTAACTGTCTTCAACCAGTACACATTATCATATACATGATGTATACAGCCTATATTAGCTCTATAACATGCTGGCAACAGTCCATAACTACAACACAGAACCATTTTACAAAACGCTCAACTAAGAAGCACAACATCTCGTCGTCTCCCTACATTTCGTCGTTAACAATTCATACTTGCCCCAACTTTGAACCAGATGCTCCCAACATATATATACATCAAATAAACCTTAACATAGTCACAAAATAGCTCAAAACACAGGGGAAACGTGAAACATCAGCCCCCTCATCAAAACAGTCCAATACCATTTTGGAAGCACATAAGATCATATAAGGATACTTGTTTCCAAAGAACTAGCAAAACAGTCCAGCAACCTTGGCAACCATATACACACTATAACATATTAATAACCTCAACTTTATATCATATTAAAGTCAAAAATCAGGGTAAGAATCGTTCCAAAGCCAAGAAAACCAAACAACAACTTTCAGGACACAAGCTGTCCAGAAATTCCTGCACAGTGCACCAGCCAACTTATCTTGCTTTCCATGGAAAATTCATATCAAGTATATGGTTATTTTTACATACCTTAACTCCCAAGGTGTAGGTCTAATTCAAGAACCCAAAAAGTAGCCTTTGGTTGCCTTCCAAGGTGAAGAAATGCCAAGAGAAACTTAGAGAGAAAAGCTGAAATTTTTGGTCTTCTACTAGTTAACCTAAGGAGCTCGGTTTTGGTCCCTTTTTAAGGAGACCTTAGACCGACTTTCTCCTGATATTTGCAGCTGATTAACTCAAGTTGGTCAATGACTAATTTTCCCCTTTCACTTGGGCCTTTTGGATCTCTAAATCAATGGGCTTTAGTGGTCCATTTTCCTTAATCTTTCTTGCACTTTGTTTGGGCCCAATTTTGTTAGTAGTGAATGAATGTAGTTGGGCATATTATATAAAAATCTTGGGCTGAACATCTTGGCCCAATATAATGCTAAACCATTGGCTTTAATAGCCTCCCTAACTTGGGCTTCGTTTGTCACAAGACTTGGAAAGTTTCGGCGTTAAGCCTTGTCTTCATTCCCCTTTCTTTTTACTAACATCTAGACTTCAAGTGAGTTCACTTATGAATGAATTATTCTCCCTCATTTATATATATATATTTGTAAGCCAACCACACAGGTGACTCACCTGCTAGCTTCCTAAGTTCCATAAGCACGTCAATGATTTTCTCCGTTTAAGGCCACGGTCGTATGTCATTTTATGTGAACATTACTAGTACATGTAAAATGTGGGGTGTTACATCCTCCCCCCCTTAGGAATATTCGTCCCAAATGTTAACATAACTGTATAGTCTAGGCAGGTTTGAATTTCTGGTCACACAACTGTTAATAACATAACTAGTATTCAAACACATACCTATTAATGTTCCTCTTCTGTATCTTTTGGTCCCTCCTTGTCTTCAAATAGATGAGGGTATTTGGATGTCATTACTTTCTCCGGTTCCCACGTTATTTCTTCTACTTGGTTGTTTCTCCAGAGTACCTTTACTGATGCCATTTCTTTGTTCCTTAACTTTTTAATTTGGCGATCTAGAATAGCAACTGGTACCTCTTCATAAGTAAGATCCTCTGTGACCTGTACATCTTCTATAGGAGTGATACGAGAGGGGTCACCTATGCATTTTCGAAGCATTGACACATGAAACACTGGATGAACCATTGAAAGTTCCTGGGGTAGCTCTAATTCATATGCAACTTGTCCGACCCTTTTAATAATCTTATATGGCCCTATGTAACGTGGGCTTAGTTTCCCTTTCTTACCAAATCTCATAACCCCTTTCATTGGTGATACCTTTAAAAATACCCAATCTCCAATAGAGAATTCCAGCCCCCTTCTCCGCATATCTACATATGATTTATGATGACTTTGGGCTGTTTTTAGTCGTTGTTGTATCACTTTAACTTTTTCCATGGCTTGTTGGACTAAATCTGGCCCGAGCAAGGTGGTTTCACCCACTTCGAACCAACCAATTGGTGACCTACATTTCCTCCCATACAAAGCTTCGTAAGGCGCCATCTTGATGCTCGAATGGTAGCTGTTATTATAGGCAAATTCAATAAGGGGCAAGTGTTCTACCCAGCTACCTTTAAAATCTAATGCACAGGTTCGTAACATATCCTCAAGTGTTTGAATAGTACGCTCTGCTTGGCCGTCTGTTTGGGGATGGAAGGTTGTACTCAAATTCACTTGCGTCCCTAAACTCCTTTGAAAGGACTTCCAAAATTTTGCCGTGAATTGAGCTCCTCGATCAGATATAATAGAGAGTGGTACCCCATGTAGCCTAACTATCTCTTTGAGGTATAATTTGGCATATTCTTCAGCTGTATAATCACTTCTAACTGGCAGGAAGTGCGCTGACTTCGTGAGTCTATCAACTATCACCCATATGGAGTCAAACTTATTAACTGAACGAGGCAAACCAGTTACAAAATCCATATTAGTCATATCCCACTTCCAAGTTGGAATCTCTATACATTGCATGTAACCACCTGGCTTTTGGTGCTCTACTTTGACTTGTTGACAAGTAGGACATTGAGCCACAAACTCTGCAAGGTCCTTTTTCATGCCTCCCCACCAAAACACTCCCTTTAGGTCATGATACATCTTAGTAGATCCTGGGTGGATGGAATATCTTGAATGATGGGCTTCTTCCATTATTCTCCTTCTGAGTCTGTTAACATCAGGCACACACAATCTATTTTGGCAATAAAGTACTCCATCTTGTGTAAGCCTAAACTCCTTCATTATACCTTGACTTACTTTCTCCTTAAGGCATTGTAGAATAGGATCATAACACTGTTTTTCTTTCACTTCCCTTATCAATGAAGAATCGGTAGCATTATGTACAATAATATCCTTTCTTGGAGTTTCGAGTAGACGAACACCCAGATTGGCTAGTTGACGCAGATCCTTAGCCATGCCTTGCTTTACCCCTTTCTGATCACTGGTACCCATGAGTGTCTTACGACTTAGAGCATCAGCCACCACATTTGCTTTCCCTGGATGGTATAATATATCAATATCATAATCCTTTATTAACTCTAGCCACCTCCGCTGCCCCAAATTTAGATCTTTCTGCTTGAAAATATACTGTAAACTCTTATGATCTGTATATATGTCCACGTGCACCCCATACAAATAGTGGCGCCATATCTTTAAAGCAAATACAACCGCTGCTAGCTCAAGATCATGTGTTGGGCAGTTTTTCTCGTGTGGTCTCAATTGTCTCGAGGCATAAGCAATCACCTTACCATGTTGTGTTAGTACACACCCCAAACCAACTCCGGAAGCATCACAATACACTGCATAACCCTCTGAGCCTTCTGGAAGCACTAGCACAGGTGCTGAGGTTAACCTGCTTTTCAACTCTTGAAAGCTCCTTTCACATGCATCATTCCATTGGAATTTGGTTTCCTTGTGAGTTAGCTTAGTAAGAGGTGCAGACATAGAAGAAAAACCTTCAACAAACTTTCTGTAATAACCTGCCAATCCAAGGAAGCTTCGAACTTCTGTAGGTGTCGTTGGCCTTGGCCAATCTTTCACAGCCTCTATCTTTTGTGAATCCACCCTTATTCCTTCATCCGATACAATATGGCCCAAAAATGCCACTGATTTTAACCAAAATTCACATTTGGAAAACTTAGCATACAACCGGCGATCACGGAGAACTTGTAGTACTAGTCGTAAATGATTTGCATGGTCCTTTTCTGACCTTGAATACACCAGAATATCATCTATAAATACTATCACGAACACATCCAGGAAAGGCTTGAATACCCTATTCATCAAGTCCATAAAAACTGTTGGTGCATTCGTTAGCCCAAACGACATAACAAGAAATTCAAAGTGACCATATCTGGTTCGGAAAGCTGTCTTAGGTATATCTTTTTCATTCACTCTCACCTGATGATAACCTGATCTCAAATCGATCTTTGAAAAGTATTTGGCACCCTGTAACTGATCAAACAAGTCATCAATTCTGGGGAGGGGATATTTATTCTTAATTGTCACCCTATTCAGTTGTCGGTAGTCAATACACATCCTCAATGTGCCATCTTTTTTACGCACAAATAAAACTGGTGCACCCCAAGGGGACACACTAGGCCTTATAAAACCCTTTTCTAACAAGTCTTTCAGTTGCTCCTTTAATTCACGTAATTCTGCCGGGGCCATTCTATATGGAGGAATAGAGATAGGCTCGGTGCCTGGTAATAAGTCAATACCAAAATCTATTTCTCGTTCTGGAGGCAAACCAGGGAGTTCCTCAGGAAAGACATCAATAAATTCATTCACTATTGGAACAGACTGGATAGTTGGTGATTCTGCCTCCATGTCTCTCACTCTAACGAGATGACATATATATCCCTTTTATATCATTTTTCTGGCTTTAAAATAAGAGATAAACCTTCCTTTTGGTGCCCCAATATTGTCTTCCCATTCAAGGACTGCTTCATTTGGAAAGTGAAAGTACACTCTCTTGGTTCGGCAGTCAACGGTGGCATAGCAAGAAGCCAACCAATCCATACCCATTATAACATCAAATTCTACCATTTCTAACTCGATAAGACCAGCTAATGTATCTCGGTCGCAGGCAGTCACTATGCAGTCACAATAGACTCTTCTACCTATAATTGACTCCCCAGTTGGTGTAGACACCGCAAGTGGTTTATTCAATAATTTAGGTGTTCTACCAAGCTTCCCAGCAACTAATGGAGTAATATATGACAATGTAGAACCAGGGTCAATTAATGCATACACTTTATGTGAGAAGATGGACAATGTACCTATAACCACATCGGGTGAAGCTTCCAGGTTCTGTCGAGTACCTAGAGCATATGTGCGATTTTGGGCCACGCTGGAAATAGCTGCCCCTTTAATACCTCTGCCGCGACCTATAGGAAATTGCTCACCTCTACCTGATGGAGGCACTGATGATGATGATACAACAGCTGATCCAGTAGGTTGTGCCATATCACCCCTGCGTCTTCTTGGGCAATCTTTTATTACATGCCCTGGCATACCACACCAATAACAAACATCCGTTCCCCTGCGACACGCACCTATATGATATCTCCCACATTGTCTGCAAGGCTGCCTAGGAGGCATTTGCTGGCTTCCCAAATATCCTGTTGTCCGTGTACCTTGGCCCTCACTTCTCTGCCCAAATTGATCATTTCTAGACCCTTGAAGTAGTGGTGGAGCACTAGCTGTAGATTAAGAGGATGATGGCCTGGGTGGCCTATTAGAAAATCGTGGCCTAAACTCACCCTGGGGTGGTGTAAACTGTCCTGTAGATCTGGCCCTCTTGGATTGCCCCCTTTCTATTTCTTGTGCCCTCCTTCTTTGTCTCTGATCCTCCAGTTTCTGTGCAAAAGCTTGCATCCTCGCTATATCCATGTCTTTATTCAAAGAAGCAATGGTACAATATCTAACCAAATATGAATCCAACCTATCCACATACCGATGGACTCTATCTGCCATAGTAGCAACAACATTAGGAGCGTACCTGGCCAGAGAATTAAATTTAAGACTATATTCCCTCACGCTCATATTCCCCTGATGGAGGTTCAGGAACTGATCTGCACGGGCCTCTCGGATCTCTAATGGCAAGTAATGATCAAGAAAGGCCATTTTGAACTCCTCCCAAGTAGTTGGAGGTGTATCTATGCCTTTGGAATGCTTCCAGGCTTCGTACCACAGTATAGCCACACCCTTCAATCTATATATTGCCAACTCAGCAGCTTCCGAACCACTTACATGCATAACATCTAAGGTGCGTTGGATCTGATCAATAAAATCCTGTGGATCTTCATTTGGATCTGACCCAGTGAATGATAGAGGGTCTAAGTTGAGGAAATCACGTATTCTCGTACTGGCTGCCCTACCTGCACCAACTGCACCTGCAACTGGGCCTTCTTGTCTTTGACCTTGGCCAGCAACTATACAAGTCAACAGTTGAACTGCATTTCTCAAATCCTGCACAGAAGCATCAACAGGTGGTTCTCGGGGATTTTCACTACTTCCTGGTACATCAACAGATGGAGGGGTTGAGGATGTCTGTGATAGAGACTCATCTAGAGCCTCACTTTGTCGTCTCGCCCGATTAGGTATACCAACTACCACTTCTACTTCCTTTCCTTTACCTTTACTTTTCCTTGTCTCTGGCATACTTACTGTACAAAATAATTCAGGGGTTAGACATGGTACACTTATAATATTTGGCTCTATGGCACGATCTAAAGAATGAAAAGAAGTGATAACTCCTAAATGCCATGTAGCCTCTTGTTTATAAATGTGGTGCACAACACATCGATAAACATGATTCTACATAGACACGGCTTTGTAGACTCTCTAGGACGACCCGCTCTGATACCACTTCTGTCACGCCCCAAATCCTATTAAGGCGGACTGGCACCCGTTGCCGGTAAGGCTCGGGAGAACCAACCTGTAGCAATACATTACCTATGAACATTATAAGTTACTTTTATACTAAACATGCCCTCAAAAGATAAATGGGACTAGCATGCCAAAAGATGTTATATGACTAGGCCGTTGGAGCCACAATGTCTACAATACGATACATGACCATACTATACTTTACATAGTCTACAAAGCCTCTAGACAAGAAACATTATCTTATAAGGGTCGGGACAGGCCCCGCCTCATGATAAGATACTATACAATGCAAAAAAATATGATAAGACTCAAAGCCCCGAAGCAACCTGGAGCTCAGTGACTGCAGTTGATATCCTGTACTCTTACTGGGGAGGTTTATTAGCTTCTGCACCTGCAGCATGGAATGCAGGTCCCCCAACAGGGACGTCAGTATGAAATAATGTACTGAATATGTAAGGCAACATGTACTATATATGAGATAAAAGCTCAAATGAAACCATATACTGCTGTAGGGTAAAAGACCACCTTTATGAATATTGTGGAGTCATGCATCTTATAACAATTATGTTACTTTACTCTTATCACTTGTATAATCTGTGCACAGCATGTAATACAGATGACCAGCTGAGCAGTGGTAAATCTATATCAGGATCGACCCATGCTAGTCTTTCCTTTCACCCCTGGGATACCCCCTGTAATACTGGGATTGACCCATGCTAGGTGATTCTTTCACCCCTGGGATACCACCCAACAGAAGCAACTGTATACATATATCTTCTTATTACTTTTGAGATGAATCTTTGGTGGTCGTAACATTTGAGCTATAAGACTATAAGCATGACAAATGACAAGTATGTGACCATGTAACATCATATCACAATGAAAAGAGTGGGTTATACAATTAGTGAAACTTGTAGGACATAAACAACGTATGAACTTTATTTAGCTAAAAAGAAGACTCATATGTCATGGTATCCAATGTATGTATGCAGCAGTGACAATGCTCGAATCTGGACACACAAATACATGTGAAAGAGTGGAGTGGTTATATCGAAGTTTGTAAAGATCTCTATGTGCCAATAAAGACTTTGGATTCCATGCCAAATAATAAGAGATCGAATAGCCTTACATACCTCGACATATCAACTTGTTTTTAACTCGAAATGACTTCTTTTATTCCAACTATTTATCTACAATATCATGTTTTAAAGCTAGTATTAGCAGCTAATCAATGCATCTGGACAGCCCAATCTCACAAGACACAACACTTTGGCAACAAACGTATAACCATCGACTCAATGGTGTTATTCCGACTTTCTCAATTCTAACTGTCTTCAACCAGTACACATTATCATATACATGATGTATACAGCCTATATTAGCTCTATAACATGCTGGCAACAGTCCATAACTACAACACAGAACCATTTTACAAAACGCTCAACTAAGAAGCACAACATCTCGTCGTCTCCCTACATTTCGTCGTTAACAATTCATACTTGCCCCAACTTTGAACCAGATGCTCCCAACATATATATACATCAAATAAACCTTAACATAGTCACAAAATATCTCAAAACACAGGGGAAACGTGAAACATCAGCCCCCTCATCAAAACAGTCCAATACCATTTTGGAAGCACATAAGATCATATAAGGATACTTGTTTCCAAAGAACTAGCAAAACAGTCCAGCAACCTTGGCAACCATATACACACTATAACATATTAATAACCTCAACTTTATATCATATTAAAGTCAAAAATCAGGGTAAGAATCGTTCCAAAGCCAAGAAAACCAAACAACAACTTTCAGGACACAAGCTGTCCAGAAATTCCTGCACAGTGCACCAGCCAACTTATCTTGCTTTCCATGGAAAATTCATATCAAGTATATGGTTATTTTTACATACCTTAACTCCCAAGGTGTA
Source organism: Capsicum baccatum var. pendulum (assembly GCA_030864225.1). Classification (NCBI taxonomy): domain Eukaryota; kingdom Viridiplantae; phylum Streptophyta; class Magnoliopsida; order Solanales; family Solanaceae; genus Capsicum; species Capsicum baccatum. The sequence goes on along the minus strand of CM061555.1, from coordinate 23,935,501 downwards.
GGTCTAATTCAAGAACTCAAAAAGTAGCCTTTGGTTGCCTTCCAAGGTGAAGAAATGCCAAGAGAAACTTAGAGAGAAAAGCTGAAATTTTTGGTCTTCTACTAGTTAACCTAAGGAGCTCGGTTTTGGTCCCTTTTTAAGGAGACCTTAGACCGACTTTCTCCTGATATTTGCAGCTGATTAACTCAAGTTGGTCAATGACTAATTTTCCCCTTTCACTTGGGCCTTTTGGATCTCTAAATCAATGGGCTTTAGTGGCCCATTTTCCTTAATCTTTCTTGCACTTTGTTTGGGCCCAATTTTGTTAGTAGTGAATGAATGTAGTTGGGCATATTATATAAAAATCTTGGGCTGAACATCTTGGCCCAATATAATGCTAAACCATTGGCTTTAATAGCCTCCCTAACTTGGGCTTCGTTTGTCACAAGACTTGGAAAGTTTCGGCGTTAAGCCTTGTCTTCATTCCCCTTTCTTTTTACTAACATCTAGACTTCAAGTGAGTTCACTTATGAATGAATTATTCTCCCTCATGTATATATATATATTTTTAAGCCAACCACACAGGTGACTCACCTGCTAGCTTCCTAAGTTCCATAAGCACGTCAATGATTTTCTCCGTTTAAGGCCACGGTCGTATGTCATTTTATGTGAACATTACTAGTACATGTAAAATATGGGGTGTTACACATTCCCATCTCTCTTTCTCTTTGGACGCTTTCCACGAACAGGGGGGGGACATTTTATACCTATTGAAAGGGACATAAGATTAATAAATATCTAGACTTAGACAAAACTTAATTTATTAATTTTGAAAAGAATTTATAACTTAACTTGTAAAACTTAGTGCGACCATTATTTAAACTTAGTTGCAAAGAACAATTTTATCAAAAATCAAAGCGAGAGAAACAAGATTGATAATATTTTTTTTATTTAAATTGACTCTATCAAAAACTTTGCTATAACAGACTTCTAGACAATTTTATCTATATGTTTGAAGACAATATTCCCTAAATGCAAAAAAAAAAAAAGGACTCAAAAATAAAAAAAAATAGAATGACTGTTTTATGTATGAAGTTGTATAAAATTTTCAGTCTCACGACCCTAAAGGTTCAGTATTTGTTAAAATTAATATATATATATTTTTTGTAAAAACTTAGTCTCATGATCCCTAAAGATTACGGGCTGTTGAAATATATTTTTATTTTATTGTTATTATTATTATTATTATTATTATTATTATTATTATTTTATTTTATTTTTTTTTATCTTTTTAATCTTAGCCTCATGATCCCTAAAGATTCAGGGCTGTAAAATATATATAAAAAATTGGACTTGAAAATTAGAAAAATAATTATGAAAATAATCATATTTTCAAATTTTCCAATAAATCTATGAACAATTTTTAAAAGATAAGGTCGTATCCTGGGAAGGACTTCCTACGTATCTCACTAAGATGTGAGAATCAGACCCTCGTAGTTCATAAAGATTGTAAAAATTGTGTTGCTGTATATTTTAAAAAAAAATTCTTTATTTTAAAATAAATTTTTCTTTCAAAAATGATCAACTAAATTTGAGAATAAATTAATCTTTCGTATTTTAAAATTGCCTAAAGCCGGTCAACAAATAAATAGTCTTCCAAGCAAATGTCAAAGAGCACGTAGGATGCACATGTTGGTCTTTATAAATTAGATTACCTGTCCTAGACAGACCCGACCCTTGTGTCGAGTCCCGCTAAATCAAATGCATATGATGCAAATAAAGCGGTATGCCTAATAGGGATAGGTGTCTAGACTGGCTTACCCGAGCAGACACTCAAGCCGGGGAGGGACAACTTGGTCGGTAGCAGGGCAACACCGCCTTCGTTGTCGATCCGAACCCCGCCTAACATGTGTGACTATATCCTTCACCAGGTGCCTTGACACTCCGGTTATCTCAAAAAGAAGGTGGGATGCATATGGTGCATTCCCTCTATCCTATTTCATAGACTCAGAGGGGGTACGCAAAAGAAGACAGTATATAATACAGTTCAAATAATATCAAAGCAGTAAATAAGCGACATGTAGCATATAAGGCGAACAAACACAATATCAACAATAATTAAAGTAAGTATAACTCATTTATGTAAAGCTCGAATTCTTGTTATTCCCCAGCAGAGTCGCCAGAGATGTCACACCCCTTTTTTGCTCGGAGGATTCGAGTCGAAGGGTTTTTCCAATTAAAGTGACAGTATTGAATAGGGATTAATTAAATTACAGAGTCGCCACGTGGAATTTAGTTTTGGTGTTCCAAGCCACCTTTTTGAATCCCTAGTCAAAAAGAAATGACTCTTTTATTTTGGTCTGCGAAAATAGAAGATTGGGTAAGGAATTCTGTTGACCAAAGGGAAGGTATGAGGCACCCCTCGAGTCCCGTAGTTTTAGCACGGTCGCTTTTATTTACTTATACCTAACTTAAACTATTTTTGATAAATTATGTTAGGGTCTAAATACGCTCAACCTTAATCGCTGAAAAATTAATTTAAGAAAAATATTTGTCAAAGTGCATTATTGCATCCTTGAATTTTAAATGTCTCAAAAATATGTGTGTGCCGTATTCTTAATTTGAAATGAAATTTTAAACGTGTCGAGCGTTAAAAGGCGTTGGTTTGTCACTTATAGATTTGAAAATAAATTTATCTATTCAAAATATCATTTATATTTAATTGTAAAATTAAGTGATAATCATTTAAAGCAATAGATTAATTGAGTAATAATTATTAAAATCAAAAATTATTAATAAAATAATAAAAAAAAAATAATTAAAAAAACTAAAATAAATAAATAATAATTAATAGACAAAATATATCAAAATTACTTATTATGCCAATTTTTATTATTAACCACAATTTTTTTTAATTGACATCAATCCAAAGCACTATGTGGCCACTCAAACATAAAAAACAGTAAATTTATTCAACTCCAAATACTCTAAATTAGGATGATAGAATAAGGTCTTTTTATTTATCACATTCTCATTAAGGTTTTTTTTTTATCACATTCTCATTCAACACCAAATATTTAAATCAATAGAGCTTTCTTTTCCACTTTATTTCAGGCATGGGTGTGTGCGTATATCATTGGAAATTCGCCGGAGAGGGATCGCCTGAATGGGAAGGGGTTGACGGCGGGTAGATCCGGTTGTTTCGGACGGCAAGACGGCGATGGCTTGGTCATGGCTCAATCGAAAATTCAACAGAAGAATCTGATGCGGAGATCCGGTCAGATCTCGGGTCGGCGAACGATGATAGTGAACGGCGAGCTAGTCGGCTGACCGACACGTTGCAGCGGAGATCTGGTCGACGTTACTTTTATCACCGGAGGGAGGGAAGGACGGCGGCGACGAGTTGCGGTGGAGACCTGGTCAGATCAAGCCGACGCGCCGCGGCCGGATCTGGTCGTGAGCCGGCGTCGCGGTTGTTCCGCCGACGGAGCGGCGAGGGAAACGGTAAAGAACCGACGGCGCGGTTGCCGCCGTCGCCGGTGAAACCGAGTCGGATCGGCGGCTGGATGAAGCTGAGAAACGGCTTTGTTGCCGGCGACGTGGTGGTGGAAGTTCAAATTTTAGAAAGAGGAAGAGAGAGAATAGAGTTTAAAGAGAGAGAGCAAAAATGCTGATGGTTTTCTCTTTTTCTCCTTCTACTGTTCATATACTGTTTTATACCATTTTTCTTATTATTATTCTTCACTCTGATTTTTTCCTCTCCGTTCCTGTGTATACTGTTGCTTACTGTGGATGTGTATTCAGTGATATGCAGATATAGGACTTTTACATAAATATTCATCAAAACGTAAATCTATAGCACATAGTAATGAAAGTACATAATTAATCAATCATATATTGGTAAATAACACAATGAAATTACTTAAGCATTTTTTTTATTGATGTTTTTCACAGTGACATCTATAAAATGCATAATACATGATTGAATAAAAATCTGTTGATAATTAAATAGCAGTTCGAACGTTGTAACGAAAACTCCTGAAGGCAATTCAACTTCAACTTTCTTTTTTTCTATCTTTTTCTGATTTTTCTTTGTGAATTTTTTTTCTCTGATTTTTTGACACAGTCTGATCTTGTCTCCTCTGTATTTTTTACCTGTAGATGAATGTGTCCAAAAGTACGTCCTCTTTTTCTGGGGAGTGGGAGTCCTTTTTATAGTGGGGTTCTTTGGGGGGAACAGTTAAAAGCAGATAAGAGAAGGGGGAATTTAAAATTTAAAAAAAAAAATTCCCTCTTTTTTAAAAAAAAAAACAATAATAATAATAATAGAAAATAATACTTGTAAAAATAATAATAAAAATAATAAATAAATTTAGAAAAAATAAAATACAACAACAACAACAAACCCAGTGTATTCCCACCTGGTGGGGTCTGGGGGGGGTAAGATGTACGCAGTCCATACCTCTACCTCCAAAGAAGTAGAAAGGCTGTTTCCGATAGACCCCCGGCTCAAGACACGAGATACCACGCAAATACATAGTACATAAATACATAGTGAAGCATCGAACAAGGTTACAAGACTACATAACATAAATACGACAGCCATAAGTAAAAGAAAACAGAGTAAAGCGCCCAAATTCGTACTAAAACAAGGAACACGGAATCATAATAAGGATACTACCCCTAGCAAATAATTTCCTACACTAGCAACCCAAACTTGCCCTAGTCTTCTGCTTCCTATCTAGGGTCATGTCCTCGGTGAGCTGTAACTGCTCCATGTCCCGCCTAATCACCTCACCCCTGTACTTCTTCGGCCTACCCCTAACCCGCCTAAAACCATCCAACGCTAGCCTCTCACACCTACGAACCGGGGCATCCATGCCCCTCCTCTTCACGTGTCCGAACCAGCTCAATCGGACTTCCCGCATCTTGCACTCCACTGGAGTCACACCAACCTTCTCCCTGATAGTCTCATTCCGAACTCTATCCCCTCTATTCAGCCCACACATCCAGCGCAACATCCGCATCTCTGCCACCTTCATTTTTTGGATGTGGGAATTCTTAACTGGCCAACACTCCGCTCCATACAACATGGCCGGACGGACTACCACCCTGTAAAATTTGCCTTTAAGCTTGGGCGGTACCTTCTTATCACACAACACCCCCGACGCAAGCTTCCACTTCATCCATCCCACCCCAATACGGTGCGAGACATCCTCGTCAATGTCACCGTTACCTTGGATCACGGACCCGAGATACTTGAAACTATCCCTTTTACATACCACCTGTGATTCTAGCGTCACTACCACCTCATCCTCCAGCCTCACGTCATTAAACTTGGACTCCAAATACTCTGTCTTGCTTCTGCTCAACCTGAACCCTTTAGACTCAAGAGTTTGTCTCCACACCTCTAATTTGTCCTTCACACCCTCTCGAGTCTCATCAATCAGAACTATATCATCTGCAAAAAGCATACACCACGGCACCTCCCCTTGAATACGCCGCGTCAACACATCCATCACCATAGCGAACAAAAAGGGACTAAGAGTAGATCCCTGATGCAGTCCTGTCAAGACGGTGAAATGCTCTGAGTCTCCTCCCGCCGTCCTCACCTGAGTTTTCGCTCCCTCATACATATCCTTAATTGCTCTGATATATGCCTGCGGAACTCCACTCACCTCCAAGCACCTCCCTGGGGACTTTGTCATATGCATTCTCCAGGTCGATAAACACCATATGCAGGTCCTTCTTCCTTTCCCTATACTGTTCCACCAGTATAAATATAACAATAACTGATTTATATTTTAGAAAATATAATAAAATTCATAAATAGATTTAAATAACTATAACTAAATAATACTAAAACTTGCTAGCTTATTTATTTAAAATTCAAAAGGAAAATATTTTTGAATTTTTGTATTATTATTTTTTTATTGGAATAAAACAAAATAATATCCTAAAATTAATTTTATTTAATTATTTATATTATATTAAAAATAAAATAATAGTCAAAAAATAATAATAATAATAATGATATATGATTAAATATAAATATAAATATTTAATATCAATAAACAAGTTAAAATTTAGGGAGGATCAAAAATCACGTGTCTACATCTATTATTATTATTATGGGGAAAAAAAGACAACACACACACGGAAAAGAAACAAGAAAAAAATAAAAAAAGCCTTAGTGGAAAAAGAAGGAGAAAGACAGAACAACATTTGTAAAAAAAAAAAGGCAATAAAACAAATTGAAAAAAAAAAGTGAAGGGAGAAAACGGATAAGAAGAAAAGAAAGAAGCAAAAACGAAATTGGAAGAAGAACAACTAGGAAGAAAGTTCTTTTAATTTGGAGAATTGAGGTCGGGTCTCCGTTCGAGTTTTTGGTGAAAATATCTTGCTTCGATACTTGATTTCATTTGTCGTACAGGTTTTTATCTCATCTTGTACAATTTATTTTATAAGTTACGTTATGGAATCGAAGCATGAATGAAGTTATTTCGAGATTTTATATTATTATTTAATGTGTAGTTTTGTCATTTTTATTGTAGTTCACACCGTACGTCTCTATTTTTATTTGTTGTTTCGAAATAATATTGATCAAATCGGATTAGCATTTTAAATGAGATAATTTTAAGGTTATTAGCACTTAAAAGTATAAAGTTATTTGTCATGTTAACATGCAAATTATTATATAAATCATGCATGCATGCAAAATAGAACAATTAATTAATTTAAAAAAAAAAAGGAAAAATACAAACGTAAAAAGAGGGAAACGGAATGTTTGAAAACATGAAAAAGAGACTCTTTTGTTTATTTTTTATTTTCAGTACTAAAGAATTTGAAGACCGGATTTTAGGTTAATTTGATTTTTTTAATTAATTTAAATAACAAAAATATCTTATCCATTTTAGACAAAAAAGTAATTAACGTGCAGTTATGGATATGTTTTATTTTCTTTTGAATAGGTTCATGTAATATTTTTTTTTAATTTCTTTTAAATTATCAAGTGTAAAGATTCGATAAGTTAGTTCATAATCTATTATTTAATAAGTTTTTTGTTTTATTTATCTTATTATTATTATTATTTTATGCTAATTAAGTATAAGAAACTTTCATATTTAATTTGATTTAGTTTATATGACGTGATTTAAATATAACATTTGGGGAATTTTAATTGATATATTATTATTATTACTATTATTAATCATTAATAAAATTTATTGAATATTTATTAAATTATTTATTGTTTTAAAATTAAATTTTACTCATATTTTATTGTTTAAATTAGATAATATTTTAAATAAATAACTGTTACAAGTTTATAAAAATAAATGCTTTTAATGTTAGATAAATGTTAAGCACCGTTAAAATACTCGTCTCAATTAAGAATGCGGCATATCCATCTTTTTGAGACACTTTAAAATTTAAGGATGCAATAATGCACCTTAAAAAAATATTTTTCTAAAATTTGTTTTCACCGATTTATTTAATATAAGATAATAGACAAGTTTTTAGTATATTAAAAAATGAGCGAATTTTGGCCTTAACACAATTTGTCGAAATAATTTTAGTTAAGTATAAGTCAATAAAAGCGACCGTGCTAGAACCACGGGATTCGAAGGGCGCCTCACACCTTCCCTTCGATCAACAAAATTCCGTACTCATTTTCCGTTATCGCAGACCAAATAAGAGTCATTTCCTTTTGATTAGGGATTCAAAAAAAAAAAAGGTGACTTGAAACACCAAAACTCAATTCCAAGTGGCGACTCTGTAAATAACTTAATCCCTATTCAATATCGTCACTTTAATTGAAAAAATCCTTCGACTCGGCTCTCGAGTGAAAAAAGGGGTGTGACACTGAGTTGTGGTACTAAGGTGAATATCATTACTTTTACAGAAATACTCAATTCAATTGAATCAATGTCATCCTATATTAATTTTCGGTATCGTTCATTGCCATATGATATCTGGGAATGTGAGATACATGAAGCAAGGGGACAAAGAGATAACCAAGCATATCCATGTCTGATTTTGAAAGCTACAAGGAAAAGACTAATATATATCATCGACCCCATCTCTGTCCCATACTTATAAAGTATGTTTTACTTTAGACTACTCAGACACTATATGTGTGCATGGAACTTCATCCATCTGATTTTAAATGTCCATGAAAATCAATGTCAGTGTTAATTAGGTGCAATGTATGATTGTCAAGTCTAAAATAACAAGCTAGAATTTGCAGTTGCCCATGCCCTGTTGACAACACCTAATTTACAAGTGTTCAACTTTTGTATACTAATCGTGTGAAATTGTTTAACGCTAATATGTGAGGTGAAAGATAATTTCTAGTAACTAATCATAACATTAACGACCCGTTTGGTAGGGTGGATTATTTTCATAATCCATGAATTAAATGGTGGGATTACTTAATACATTGTTTGGTAGCAATTTTGAACTTATGTATAACTTATACATCATACATGGTATTATAGAGTGTATAACTAATACACCCAATTTGGTGGGATTATAAATATGTGTCAAGACAAAAATGCCCTCAAATTTCTTTAATTCTTTTTCTAAATCTTTTCAATTTATTCAATGTGAGTTATTTCTTTTCAATTTATCAAGATAATAATATCCCTCCAAATAATTTTAGTCATAAAAGTACTACTCCAGTAGCTTGTCTGAAAGTTTCGTTCACATAAAATGTGAGCACACAAAAGAATGAAGAATTAGACAACTTATTAAAAACTTAACTCCATAAGGTAATTAATTATAACATATTTCCATAAAAAGAGAAAGAAAAGAAACAAACCTAAATCACAACTTGACGAATGACAAAAGTAAGATGAAAGTAGGATGAGAAAATAATGAGAACTCTCTGAAAACTTGGAAAGTAAAATGTAAAAAGTGAAGCAATTAAAGAGTTTTAGGTTTTTATATTAACTAGTTAAACCCCACGTGTCTCGCACGTGTAACATTTGATTATTTAAAATTAGATGATTTTGTCTATTGCAAAAAATTTTAATGAAGAGCAAAAAATTTAAATCACTTCTCAAAGATCCTTCACACTTTAGTAAAATAGTGCAAGCATAACATATGTTTTATTAAAATATTTAATAAATTTTCAATTCTTAAATATTGAAGAAATAATTTTGTCTAAAGCAGACACTTTTAACGAAGGACAAAAAGTTCAAATATTTATGAATACCGAATCAAATAAAAAAGAAGTTGAAATAAAACAAACCAAACTGAAATAGTTCGATTCGGTGTTCGATATCTACTATTTAAAATTGTAAATTAAAGAATTGAATTGAAATTTGATAAAATCGAATCAAAGAGCAGAACGTGTACTTCTAATCAACGCCTTAACAAAATAAATCGTGCTAATATGAATGAGAAATAATTCTTTTTAAAAAAAAAAACACCTTTAAATCCTCTCGTAATCGGCACGAAGTCTCAACCACACACTCACATAATTTTTCTTTACCTGCACATCATGCGAAAGCCAACAATTGAAATTACAATAAATTATACGATAAAAAAACGTTAATAAAAGATGCATAATATTTAATATTGTTGACCTACAAATTAAAAACTAATATTAAAGAACATAAAACTAATCTTCTCTTGAACATGCTCTTTAATAATTAAATTGTGAATGTTATTCTATTAGTTATTATAAAAAAAGAATGCTCAATACATAGATGTACGATTTTTTTCCTTTTAAGAAAGAGTTGATGAAACATGGAAGAAATCTAATCTAATTTGAGAAACTTTTTTTCATAAAAAACTAATTATTATAGAAAATCAAGACAAACGAAACTTAAAAGAAAAAAAAATTAAGGACTCCTAATTAAATCAAAACCATACTTAAAAGAAAGAAATTAGGTCGTATGCTAACTACAATCTGACACTACTTATTTTTTTTTTCTTTTTGAGGTGGTAGGTGTTTTTTAGTAAAAATAATTAAATAAGAATTGATAAAATAATAAAAAGACATTTCTTATTATGTATTTAAAATTTTTTAAAATTTAATACTTATTAAAATTTTCTTATGTTAAGGCTTTTATCTTAAACTAATGAAAAAAGTATTAGTTGTCATTAATTCTGACGACTTCTAATAAGAAAAGGTTTTACCATAAATATATATTAATTAATTATTCACTTTTAAAAATTAAAAAAAAATAGTGAAAACACGATTTTGTCTAAAGCAAAATTTTTTAATGAAGGACAAAAAGTTCAAACAACATTTCTAAGGCCCTTCACACTTTTAATATATTATAGATATAGATTATAGATATAAATATAGATATAGATATTGGGTTTTGTATTAATTTGTTATTAATGAAAAAATACTATAATAATAAAAGTAATTAGAAAGTAGATTATAAGTAATATTTTTTTACGTATAAAAAATTAAAATTATATATGTATTATGTCAATTCGATCTGATTTTATTTTTTTTAATACCAAACCAAAAATGATCAGTTTTTTTTTTTTGCCAACACCAAACCAATCAAACCAAACCGTAAGTCGATTTTTTCCTCAATTTGATTTAATTCATCAGTTCGATTTGACATAATGGTTCGATTTATACACCCCTACATAGAACCATTTCAATGATGTATTTATTGGTCCTGTTCAAAGTCAAATATACAGAATTCGTTTATAGCAATATATGAAGTGCCTATCAACAAGCTAAAGAAATAGTCTTGAGTAGCACACTTCCAAATTTGTGAAGCTTCCTTTGGCTTCACTATATTGACTAGGGGTTTCATTGACCAAAGTCCAAAATTAAAGCAAACAGTTGTGTATTTGATTTGTTTTTAGCAAAAATAAAGCCAATATGTGCATTTTAATTGTTGATTTGTGCCTCCTTAAGTTGTACTAGAAATTATGGTGAAATCGTCAATTATATATTTAAATGGTATGAACCTTCTTTTTTTTTTAACTTCAAATTTTCATTTGATTTTTTCTCCCCTAAACTATGCGGGGATCCTAGTGTAGTTTTCTTCGGCTAAGTTTGATCCAATTTTTGGTTCATTTACATGAACAAGAACAAATTGCAAGTTCTATATCAAATGAATAGAGAAAAATTGTGCAAAATATCAAAAATTATTTCATATAATCCAAAAGTAATATAATTTCATCAATATAAAAATCAATACAAAACTGCACTTGATTCTGTGACAACACATCTTAATAGGAGCAGTAGGTTTAACAAAAAATTCAGTGCGACTTCACAATTTGATTCAAAAGATAATAAAACACTTAAATAGTATAACAATAATAGAGTCACATACATACTCCTTTTGTTTTGTTTTAACTGATCTCTACCTTTCACTTCACATAATTTATTTTTATTTTAGTAAAATAAGGAAATTTTATTATCTTTTAATATTAATATATAAAATAGCGTTCATTAAATTTAAAATTTTGACAACACCATTAATAAAATTAATTTAATAAACTAATTAATTTTTAAGTGCCAAATAATATGCAAGGTATATTCTATTTGATGCATCCCTTTTTTTTTCCAACAAGTGTTACGTGTTGAGCCTAACACCTCATCAACTCACCCCACTCATCACATCTTCTATGGACCCCACCATATAAAATCCCCAAAATACCCTGGTCCTTCTTCACCTTGTCCTCGACCCTATATATACACAATCCCCATTCGCTATTTGGCATATTTAAAGCGCCCGTAATCTCAGCATCTTCTCTTTCTGTAGAAGCTTCAGAATTTTCGTTTTCAGTTACTATAAGCTTCTTTCCTTCTTCGTTCTGCAAAGAGTTTTCGTTTTCGGTTATTTATTTTCATACTGAGTTTGGAGCATGAATCGGAGTAGGAACTCTGTTAACTCGACACAGCAAATCGTCAAATTCCTCTATAGTTACGGTGGTAGAATCCTCCCTCGTCGCTCTGACGGCACGCTCCGTTACATCGGCGGTTTTACTAGAGTCCTCTCCGTTGATCGGTCTATTTCATATTCAGGTATGTTTATACATTCATCTCCTGGCTATCACTTCGATTATATTCAGTTTTATTTTTAAAAAAGTAGGGTTAAATTGCAAAGAAACTGATTATTTAAATTGACTGATGCAGAGTTGATGGTAAAGCTCGTAGAATTGTGTGGATCGTCTATGCGTTTGAGGTGTAAGCTGCCGAGTGAGGATTTGGATGTTTTGGTATCGATTACCCGTGACGAGGATCTGGCCAATGTGATTGAAGAGTACGATCGAGTATCAGCATTGACGAATAAAGAGATGAAGATTAGAGCCTTATTGTCTCCAATCAGTTTGCCAAAGAAGGACTCTCTTCCGTCTTCGCCAATGTCTACCTTCGATTTTCCGACATCAAAATTGAAGCCTGGAAAAATCGGCTGCTTCAATTTTCCTCCGTCGTATGCAGAGCTACGTAGATTGTCCTCACCAGCTGTGGGTTATCTGGTTGGGAGACGGGAAGGTGTCGAGGAGCTTTACTATCGTTATTGTGGACATGATGGAAGCTTTAGGCCTCTGTATTACGTTAATCCTCAGCATTGACAGTAAAAAAATAAAAAAAAGAGTTCAGTGTACATAGAAGAAACAACCTCCGCCCCACGTAAAAAGAAAATATTTATCGCTTAAATTTTGTATAGATTAACAAAAGGACAGATCAATTGTTTTTAGTGCGTGAATTTATGTTGCATATTGTTTGAGATTATTGTCATTCAATTGTGAGGTGGATTTAAGATTCGAGATGAAATTAATTCTGTGGATTCTGAATTTGCCACCATGCCTGGACATTTACGACGTTAGGGTTCTGTCACTATACGTTTTGTTTGTTCTAGCCTCCTAAATTTTGGCCCGACGTTCTTGCTCCACATTTTTCCTCCTCCGATAAACGTGTGTCTATGCCTAACTTTTGTGCATTCCAATTAAACGTCACCTTTCATCGATGATGCTAGTCCACACCTTGATGCCCTCTTTCAAAATTTTTGATTTGTTTGGTTTGTTTATTCTCTGTTTCATTCATTATTCCATTTTATTCTTATGTTCAGTGATAGTCTTGTTTCATAGTACTATTTGGTATATTAATATCTATTATTATTTGTTTCTTTACTAGGTGTACACTTATTTTCTAGAATTCACTTTGTGAATATGCTGTTGTTGTCATCATCTCGTAATTAATTCATCTAACATCTATCTAACGCCTTTTCCTTTCATATTGTGCAGGGTCCTATTTATTGAAAAACTCTACGGTCGACTTGTATGAATTATTCCTTTGACGGTATAATACTTTGACCCCCTAACAAATGCATATTTATAACATCATTGAACGAATAAATGGGGAGCATATTAATATTAACTCAATCTGAACAAAAACGAAATCGGATGATAATAGTCAATTTGCCGTAATACTGTATAGTCCCATAATACATAGAATTGTAGATTTAGCTAGCCCAACAGAGATGTGTATGAAGTTGTTTCTGTTAAAAAGTATTTTATATCTTAATGAGGATTTTGGGATGCAAATCTAATTTGGTCTCACTTCAATACAAATAGCAATATCAAATGGAAAACAAAAACAAAAAGACGTTCTAGAGTATATTAGGGGTAATGTATATATAGACCAGAACAACTACAAAATGGGCTAAGGCACCAGACACAATGTTTGTACAACGGGAAACAGGATGCAGAATGAGAAAGAAGCCAAGATGTCAAGTGACAAAAAAAAAGGTTCACGAGCTATTGGTTTTAGTGGGACAACTTTGTCTGAATATTAATTCGTTCGATTTATATGGCGTAACCTGATTGATAAACACATTTATTATGACCTTAAATATGATAGTTTTATGATTATAATATGATGTTACTACCAAATAAACGAACATGTCTAAGTAGTCCACAGCGAGTATACTAATGAATTGGTCGACTGGCTGTTTGGTACGATCCATATGAACCTTGGTAACATAAATTAGCTATAGAGAGGATGAATCCGACAAAATGACAAAAAGGAATTTTGTTTCACCGCAATTCAAGTGTTAGTGTTCCCCTATGGAGGATATATGTAGCTCCAATGCTATGCTTTTTCCTTCTCTTGTTTGGTTCTTTTCTGGAAAAAAAGAGAGGAGAAAATACACCTCTAAACCATTTGATATAAGTCAAAGTTATCCTTCATTATATTTTTGACTCAAAAATATTCGCATCTATATATTTTTGGTTCAAAATTACCCTTCAAGGCTCCACTCTCAAACTATCCAAATAGTTCAAAACGACCCTTCCTACTAACAATTGCTCTAAAATAAGGAAAAATCGGTTAATTAAGCCAATCTAGTATAATAAAATGTAAAAAATTAGTTAAATTAATTTTGGAGGAATAGTTTAATTTGAGACTGAAGAATTACTGTGTAGATAGATAACATTAAGCGAATCTAGTATAATTTAATTAAAAAAAATAGTTAAATTAATTTTGGAGGAATAGTTTAATTTGAGACTGAGGAGTTACTGTGAAGATAGATAACATGAATGGTAAATAGTGAAAAACAGATACTAATTTGCCAACCCTGCCATGTGCAGCCACATGCCTTTCACTTCCCTATCTCAACATACACCAAATTCTACTCCTATCAAGAATTGATTTGATTTTTCCTAGGAAACCTCCTCCTTCATGATTAAATTTAAACAAAAACAACCATATACACCTTCACTGTTCCTTCTTCAAAATCAATCTCCTCCTCCTAAGTCCTATCTCGTAAAGTCAAAACATCCTTAAAATCTTTTCATCAAAGATGATGAATGTCACATCCAACAAACATTTGCTATTTTTGATCCTCGTAATTTCCTTTTCAGCATTCATTATCATCGTCATTTCTTCAGTAGTTCCGTTTCTTGTCGTTGGCGCTGCCCTTCTTGTGGGAGCAGTGCTAATTGTACTAGCAGTACGAACCACTGTAATCACGTGGATTACAGTGCTCGTACTGCTAGCATTTGCGGGAAAACGCCGCAGGGGTGTAGTGAAGGATGGCAAGAAGATCACATCAGAGGTGGCAATGTATGCTGCTAACATTGTGTTTAAGGAGAGGGGATTATTTGCTTTCGCTGGTACTGCTATCGTTCTAGGCTTCACTTCTATGGCATTATATTGTTAATCACACCTATATGATCTCCGTTTAATTTTACCTGATACCTTTACTTTACGATAAATTTAGAAACATAGTAGAGAATTAAATTGCAGCTCAAAAGACTTTATCATACGCTAAAAATCGATTAAAAAAAAAGTTTAGATTGCGAAAATTGCATTGTATTAAATAGGAAGGATTTCATGTCAAAATCTTTTCTTCTTGTCATAGTTGATGTTAATTCTAACAATCACATATTTGTAACTATTTGATGAAGACACTGAATACTCACTTCCAACAAATTTAAAACATCAAAACAGTTTGAAAATATACTGTGATACCATTTTGAACTTACTTCAAAATATAAGGGATCATTTTTGTTATTTTCTCCACAAAAATATCTCCGAGACTATGACATGTTTATATTATAAACTTTATTTTTTTTTTCTCTTATCATCGTATAAAATGAGACCGAGAGAGTATCACCATTGCTTTCTCTTTTGGTCCTGGTGGACTGCAGGCATGGAGTATTATTCTTCCTAGTTCCTTCATTTTATGGGCTTTATGAACAAGTATTGCAGTGTTGTAAATTTGTATCTCTTTTTTTCCTTTTCATTTTCTCTTTTGTTAATACTTTTCTAGTGAATGTTGTTGGCGATCAAGGCTAAAATTTTATGCAGGCACTTTGTCAATAAAATAGTGCACTCTTTTTTTTAACCCTTCTCAAGTTCTCTTTTGCTTTTTTATTATTACAAACTCAAAGTAAATTACATTAATGCACATACTTACCCTTTTTAAAATTTGACTAGAGACAAAGTTTAGCAAAACAAATAAAAAAAGATTTAAAATTTTGTGATTTTAAATGAAAAATATAAACCACTTTTAAATTTTGAGAACTTGTAGTCGTTTGATTAAGTCTTTGAAATAAGTTTATCTTGATAACGGCGAGGGACATATGCTAAGGTGTATGTGTGACTCACTTAGAACATGAGCCGACATAAAGGAAAGAAAATAATTTTTACAGTGTCACCTTTAAAATTTGCGATAAAATTTGCGAGCTTGTAGTTGTTTGATCAAATTTCTGAAATCAGTTTATTTGATAACTCCGTGAAGCATGTACTAAGGTGTATGTGTGTGACTCACTTAGAACATAAGCCGACATAAAGGAAAGAAAATAGCTTGTACAGTATCAATGATCAATATCGGTGAACGAGATAGGATGAAAAAAGAAACTCCATTAATTATTGAAAAGAAAAAATCTATATCAAATCCTTCTACTGAGTATAATTTTTTAAAATGCTTTTAAAAAGATATCCTTAGTGAGACACAATTAGGTTTAGCTAATAAATTTTAAGAAGTGTTTTTGAGCCGCAATTAGTATTTGATCAAGCTTCTCTAAGTGCTTTTATATTTCTCAAACATGTTTTCGAAAAGAAAAATATTTTTTGGGAAAAGTTACTTAGGCAAACGAACTATCTATTAAAGAATAATTAATTATTACTATTATTTGTAAGATTTTTTGATACCTTATTTATAAACTGTAATTTATTTATTTGATAAGATTGTACGAGAGCAAAAATTTTGATAGTTCTTATAAATATGAAATATTCATATTTGCTAAAAAATACAATTTACCAAGTTCAAATTATAAATCCAAACAAAATATTAAATTTGAAATCAGTTTAATTTCAAATCACGATTTAGACGATCATTAAGCTACAAAATGTTTTTCTATAGAAGGAAATTAGAAACAATAATCGTCAGAATTCACGTTAATCAAGCAGTGAAAATATATACAGTATAACTTTTGAAATCCTGGCTCTTATGGTTTGTTTGATAGGGAGAACATTCTTTCTTTTTTTTTTTAATATTTAATGAGTTAAAATATTCTAAAGCTATTTTTTTTATAGTAAATATAGGAAAAACATGACTTTTTGATAAAAATAACGAAAATAAGTTTTATATGTGACGTCGGTTGTCCATAGTCTCTTCGCTAGACACCAAATGTCCACAACCTCGACCACGTGAGTACTTGACCATTCCACCTTCGTCATCCCCAAACTCTCATGACGTTTTGTCGCACTATATGTGTCAATAATAACATACTCAGTATAATCTAACAAAATAATATTTGCGAAAGCTAGAGTATTTGCTTATTTCTCCTCCATAATTTTTTGGCCTCTCTACCTCCGCGTTCACCTCTCTTAAATTCAGCTTTATCTTTTACTACTTATCAAACACTAGAAAACAAATGAAAAAATTCTTTTGGCCTATAGGTGTCTAATGGGCCGGGCCGGGCCGGGTCAACCCGGAACCGGCCCTCCCATTGTACCCAGGTTACGGGCCGAGTTTGGCGTTAACCGGATCGGGCCGAACAGTAAAAAAATTAAAACCCACCCGAAACCGGCCCGCTTAACCCAATCCGGTCAAACCCACCAAAATCCGGTCAAACCCGGTTAAAAACCGGTCAAACCCGTTTAAAAAATAAATAAAAAATCCAATATACACTATATACACTCCAATATACACTATATACACTCCAATATACAATATATATTTTAAAAAATATATATAAAGTATAAACAATTACACATATATACGTATCATTCAATATATAATTATATATGACTATACGTACTACTTTAAATAAAACATATGCTATAATAGTATAATATATATATATATACACTACAATATATATATACACTAATTTATAAAACATATACACATGTATACGTTAAATATATACTACTTTAGAAGATATATACACATATATATGCACCATTCAATATATATGTACTACTTTAAATAAAATATATATACATGTATACGTTAAACATACACGTCTATAGAAGATTCATTCACATATATACACTCTATTCTATGTATATGTAATACTTTAAATGCAATATACTATAATGTATATACATTACAATATATATTTGTATACTTATATACTAATTTATAAAACATATACACATGTATACATTAAATATACACTTCTATAGAAGATATATACACGTGTATACGCACCATTCAATGTATATATACTACTACTTATAAAATATACTACATTATATATACAGTACAATATGTATAGATATACTTATATACTAATTTATAAAACATATACACATGTATACGTTAAATATACACTTCTATAGAAGATATATGCACAAATATACAAAACATATGCTACTTAATCTAATAAATTAATAATATTTGGTAGTAAATTAATAATATATTAGAAGTAAGTTTTTAATTTAAAGTACAAAACTAGAAATTCAATTTAAAATTTTAAATCGTTAAATAAAAAAAATAAAAAACAACGACTAAGGAGTGAATGAATTTGTGGAATTTTATTGATTGCAAAATGATCCAAAATTTATAATTTACATGAATGAAAAATCTATAAATTATGCATCATTTTTTCCAACTCATTTATGTTAATATTAATGGGAACTTGCATAGGATAGTCGAAGTCAACGGGGGCAAAACCATGCATTGGACTTGATTCTGCTGAGTTCTCCCGTGAAGTCATAATTTCTTCAAGTTTCAGCTCGTCGCTCGGCTCCGGTTCCATTCCTTGGTTTCTTCTTTCCGCTCTAATCCAATCTCTGAGGCAAACTAAAACATTCATTGCGTTGCTTCCCAATGAGTGTCG
This sequence comes from Capsicum baccatum var. pendulum, assembly GCA_030864225.1. Lineage (NCBI taxonomy): Eukaryota > Viridiplantae > Streptophyta > Magnoliopsida > Solanales > Solanaceae > Capsicum > Capsicum baccatum. The sequence goes on along the minus strand of CM061555.1, from coordinate 23,916,742 downwards.
GTTGTCTCCAAGCTGCTGTCGTCCCTGACTAAAGGCGCTCTCTGATGCAACGGTTGACATTGGAACATTCAAGATATCTCTAGCTAATCCTGAAAGTACAGGATATTGTGATTCATTATTCCTCCACCAATCCAGCGTGTTGATCCGTCGTCTGCGATCCTCTGGTGCCGTCCGAAGATAATATTTCAGTTCTTCCCGATAAGTTGATGTGTAAGCTCTCTCATCAACACTGTTTCAACAAGTTAAATCATAAAACGAATCAGGAAAATCACTATGTGCCGGCCTTTTAGAAGATGATGGCTCCTCGGGAGGATGAGGAGCGACAGTTGGAGTGATATTTGTAGGTACGGCTGAATCAAATAAATCAGCATAGTGATTATATAATTTTTCTATATAATCCTTTGCATCAGCCGTAGCCGTCCACAAATCAGGTTGTACTTGTTCAGAATCATGGTTAGTATTTATTTCTAAGTTAGTATAAATAAGAGTACTAAAGTGACACATATGATTATATTTCATGCACGGATTTAGCATAGCACCAACCAAGTAAATAGGGGGAATCGGGAAGAAATATGTTTTAAATTTTGTAAACATAGCGCCAACAGCTTCTTTATAACCTTCTTTATTTTTATATTGTTGGAGCAAACCAGAAATATCGGCTATATATGCCAAAATATTACAAACAGTAGAATAGTAAGCACCGAAAAATTCAATCGTAGCTACATAAAATTTTTCTAAAAACTTAACAAGATCATTAATTACAACCCAATCAGAATTATGTAGCATGCAATCGGTAGAATCAGCAAATGAACCACAATGTTGGTTAAAAGCTAGTGTAATAGGAATTCTATATTTATAACAAGTTTTTAAAAATTCATACGTAGAATTCCATCTAGTATCAACTTCCTCAGGCATCAAAATCGGTGTAAGTCCATTTTCTTGACATTTAACTTTAAATTCTTTAATTCTCGATCTACGATTATTTCCTTGAATAAAATCAACGGCAAGACGAATTTTTTCAATATAAAGCTCAAAAAAGTCAAGACCATCTTTTACAATTAAATTATATATATGACATGCACACTTAATATGAAAAATTTCAGGGAAGGACGGAGATAGTGTAGATTTTATTTTTGTTATAGCAGTCTTGTTGTTAGAAGCATTATCAAAAGCAATACATAAAATTTTATTTTCTATACCATAATATCCGGCAATTTTAACAATAAAATCATCAATAAATTATCCAGTATGTTTACGATCTTCATCATATAAAAAAGCAAGAATACGTTTTTGCATCACGAAATTACTATCCATCCAATGACAAGTAACGGTTAAATAATCATTTTTATTTACAGCACGACCAAGATCAGAAGTTAGGGACAATCTACATTGAATATTTTTTAACAATGTTGATAAATAAAAACAATATTGTGAATGGAGTCTAAAAATATCAGACCGACAAGTAGTTCTAGGAATACCATTAAACGTAGGATTATAAATTGCTTGTATATAACGAATAAAAGCATCAGAAGAAGGAAAACTAAAAGGCAAACAACCCACAACTACCATTTTAGTTATTTCTTCCCTGTCCCTCAATTTATTATACTTTTTCGCTACTTGACCGGTTGTTGGGTTCATTCTAGTTTGCGTTGACCCACCAACATCCCCACCACCTTTTGCAATATTTAACTCTCTTTTGTGATCTTCAGCTATATGTTTCATTAACGTACCCGTACCCCCTTGCTTACCTCCACTTCTATGCTTATATATTTGTTGACAAATATTGCACTGCACCTCAATATCTGATATACGTTCAAAAAATTGTCATGCAATACTAGTTCTTTTACGAGGTTTTGGGGCACTGGGAGGACGGGAAGGGAGATTAACTGATTCAGATCTAACGTTAGCATCTCCTACTGCGGGTGTTTCAGCAATATTTTCATTATCTTCGTCTAAATTAACTGCATCTACTTCATTTTCTTCTTCTATACCGTAATTTTCTTGAGCTTCTACATAATCCATATCGTGAGAACCTACACCTATTTCTTCCTCAAAAGGTGTACCAAGCGGTACCGGAGGCGAAGTCACACGGGTATATCTATTACTTGAACTACCTCTACCGCTAGTAATTCGCTTTTTACTACCACTACCGCTTCCGGAACAAAAAATTTTAACACCTTTAGCAGCGAGGTTTTTTAATTTATCCATAATATAAATTAAATTAAACTAAAAATATTCAAAATACACAAATATAATAAAATTAAATATTAAACAATTAATACAATAAATAAAAATTAAACGTAAGAGATGGAACGACAATACCAAATTTTGGAAGTATCCGAAGATTGCGACTTTAGAAACTTTCGCTCGTACTTTGTAAACGAAAAATTAAAAAATTAAAGTGAACACTTTAAAAAATTAAATATATTGAATATTTGAGAATTGAGAATTGAGAGAGTGAAAAATTGTGTGAAAAATGATTTGAAGTTGTAGGGTATTTATAGATTTATTTTGGGGATTAAAAAATATTTTTTAAAGTTTTTTTTTTTTTAATTAAATGGGCCCAAACTAGCCGTTTGGACCCAAAAACGGCTATATAGCCATTGGGCCAATGGCTAGTTTGGCCCAAAAAACAAATTTTTTATTTATTTTTTTATTTTTTCCGGGTCGGGCCGGGCCAGTTAACCGGCGGGCCTGGACCGGGCTTGGTCCGGACCGGGTTAACCGGACCCATTTTAACAAAAAAACTGGCCCGGGACCCGGAACCCTAAAGCCCTAGGGCTTACTGGGCCGAGTCAAACCGGGCCGGTTTAGCTAGTCGGGCCGGGTCGGGTCGGGTCAGCCCGACCCGTTTGACACCCCTATTTTGGCCACAATAGAAAAAAGTTAGGTTCACACTATAAACTAGGTAACCTTTTGACATTTTTACCCTGAGTGGGAATTTATTTGAGAAAAGGCTTATAAGGCTATGTAAGTCTTTTCACAATTATGATCAAATTTAGGTCAAAAAAATTGTGGTCGTTTAGCATTTCTCAAAATAAATTTCTTTCCTACCAAACACACCCTTAAATCTTAATGACCTTTTGGTTTCCTTAGGCCCGTAGTATTCCGTGGAACCAAGAAAAGATTATTAGTAAAATAAAACTCAAAAATAGAACCCAATAAATATATATACACCCAAGTACAGAAATAATGCGATATACATGGCAACCAAATAGACCCCCTTATGCATAAGGAGTCTCTTCCTCTTGTTATCTTTTCACATAAAAAAATCGCTCCAATCTCTTCAAATTCCTCTCGTTAAATTCTAGGGTTAGGGTTTGGGTTTTAATTCTTCGCTAATTTATATCGTAATCCTATCAATACTGTTAAGAGGCTTAACCCATGGAGTCTTCTATTGTGATCAAGGTTTGATCTTGTCACATTTTCAATTATTTTCGGTTATTTTTGGTTTTGTTCGAGTCGAGGATCTATCGAAAACAGTCTCCGTACCTTTGAGGTAGTGGTACGGACTGCATACATTCTACGCTCTTCGGACCCTTTTTTGGGGGATTCAGGGGTTTATGTGTTGTTGTTGTTTTGGTTTTGTTTAATTGGATTTTACATGTTTTATTTCTGCTTTTGAGAGTGTTGAATAATATTGTGGTTTGAGGGGTTTAATAGCTTACGTTTTCTGAGATATGATCGAATTGTGAAATAATTTGTTAAAGCACCGATCATGTATCTAGTTTTGTTGCTTTATTTTTTTAAAATGGGGAAGGGAATTACAAAGTGAGGAGTCGTATCGTCTCTCTATGAAATGAAAGTTTAGGTAGTCAATCAACTGAGCTATTGAGATTTCTTTTTTTACTCTTCATTCATGTAAGAATTTGGGTGTTCTTGGGGGGTAGGGGTGGAGGGGTTTCTATTTGTATGTGATCTGGGTTATTTTTTACTTATTAAATCAAGCAATATTTTATGCTGTAAAAGATATTCCCATTACTGCAAGATGTACAATAGCAGAGGTTGCAGTGTTGTCTAATTTGAACTGTAGATGCTTCAAACATCGTCTTGCCGAAATGCATGGTAAGACTGCATAAAATAAACCCTTGTAGTTCGGGCAGCCCTTTTGGCCTTCTATTTGAAGTTCATGTATGTTTTCATGTTCCAATTTTTTTTTTTTTTTCTGAAAAAAAGACTAGGAGTAAGGGATTTGTGAGCCGATTGGAACATAGTATTGGGGTAGCGGCTGGGGAAATGGGGGAGAGAATTACAAGGTAGGGGGTAATCGAACCTTCACCAATAAGGTGAAAGTTCAGGTGGCCAACCAACCAACCAATTGAACTACTAAGATTTCCGAGTTGATTATTTGATTGTTATTAACTGCTATGATGTGTTTCCTTGCCGGATATTCTTAACTTCCCTATGATCCTTGTATGCCTTAGGGGTGTTCGTCGTGTTATCTGCTATGCTATGTTGCAATATGCAGTTTCTGTTTCCATGGTAACATAAGCTCTTTTACTCTTGAGTATCTGTTGAGGAGAGATGGCAGAGGTTTCTGTTTGTCTTTTTGGTTAATTTTCTTATAACCATGGATATATGTCCGGACTAATTTATGTATCCTCTGATGGATGGTTTTTAGTCAATACTAACGTGTTTTCTGCTGGCCCTGTATATGTGTAGGTCAAGTATGGAGAGACACTTAGACGATTCAATGCCCGTGTTGCTGATGATAAACTTGGTCTTAACATAGATGGATTAAAAGACAAGATCTTTCAGCTTTTCAACTTTCCTCCTGACAGTGAACTTACACTGACATACATTGATGAGGATGGTGATGTTGTAACACTTGTTGATGATGAAGATCTGCTGGATATTACGAGGCAGGACCTGGATCCCCTGCGAATATCTGTGAGATTGAACACTGAAAAACTTAGTAGGTCACCACGTACATCTAGTGGAAAGTCTACTTCCTTCAGATCCCCACTGATCCAGCCTACATTTCCGAACATAAAGTCTAGTGTTTCGGATCTTCTCAAGTTTTTGCCAGAGTCAAAAAGCAGTAAAATCTTAAAGCACTCCGCAGACATGGCGTCTAAAGCCTCATCAGCTGCTGCCCGAGAAATTGCTGAGCTTTCCAAAGCTCTCTCGGTGACCGGCTTATCGTTCTTAAAGCAGGCTTGCCCAGTATCTGGAGTCAGTACGGGTAACGTTAGAAGTGGAGAGTCATCTCAAGCTGAGAATGCGGAGGAGCTGACCTTTAAATCTGCAGGAGAACCCAAAAATCATACTGGATCAGATTCCTCAAAATTGAAGTCCTCCCAACCATATCAAAATGGTATTCAGTGTGAATCATTATCCAGAAGTCCTAAGCCTAAGTCATATCTGGTAGGCGGTAAGAAGGAAGAGGGTAATAAATTTGGTGATTGCCATCTTGTTGGGAAGGCTCTTGGTTTTTCATATTCCAGTGCCTCAACCGCTGGCGCAGAAAAGAGAGCTAATAAACAATCAAGTGAGAATCACCCAGGTGCTGAGCCTGTTAGTGCGGTTGGTTTATCTGGGATGCTTTCTAAAGAGTTTAGATCTCCAAGTTCATATTCCATTACTGGGGTGCCTGTGTTTAAAAACACTATTCAACCTCGATACTCCCCTTTCCAGATCCCAGGTAAAACGAGTCATAATCACAGTGATAGGTCAGCCTCTATTTTCCATAGAGGTGTTCGCTGTGATGGTTGTGGAATTCATCCAATAACTGGCATTAGGTTCAAATCTAAAGTGTAAGAAATGTGAATCTTTTGTATATGTAGTATTTGACTTGTCAATGTTAAAGACTCAATCCACCTATGATCATGCAGAAAGGTGGACTTTGATCTCTGCAGCATATGCTTTGCGCAAATGGGCAATGATGTTGATTACATCAGAATGGATCGGCCTTTTACTTACCATCATCTTGTAGCTTTCGAGGTGTTACATGATCCTGTATAAGGAGTTTCCTTTTTCTTTCATTTTTCTTGAAGTATTCTCTGTGTTTGATCAAATCTGTCAACTCTTTTCTGTATGTAGGGTGACATCCATCGAGGCAGTGGGGTGAGATCGTCTAAGCTGGACAGCCGCTTCACACAGGATGTCAATGTACTTGATGGTACTATCATGGCTCCATTGACTCCATTTACCAAGGTCTGGAGAATGAGGAACAATGGTAATATTGTCTGGCCACAAGGAACACGTCTTGTTTGGATTGGGGGAGATAGATTAAGTGATGCTTTCTCTGTTGAATTACAGGTCAGTTTATACACTTGTTACTTTTATTTTTGGTGAACATCCACGCCTCCAGCTCCGTCAACAGTTCTTAAATTTATTTATCTGGAAAGATGTGATGATGCATTGTTCCTTGATCTGCAGATCACTTCGGGTGGCTTGGCTGTTGACCATGATCTTGATGTGGCAGTTGATTTTACTGCTCCTGAGCTTCCCGGTAGGTACATCTCTTACTGGAGGATGGCCTTGCCTTCAGGTGAGAAGTTTGGGCAGCGTGTGTGGGTGCTTATCCAGGTCAGGATTCTTCACATGCAACACTGTTTGTAGATAATAAGTGGTAGCTTTGTATACCGATTTGATATTTGCTACTCGTTTTTGCAGGTTGATCTTTCAAAGAACCCGCCGAAAAAGGAGTTCCCTCAGGACCTGGACTTGAATTTTCCTCCGGCCTGCAATGATATACCTGGTTGTGAGATTATTAATCTGGTTGCTGAAAGGACAAAAGAGGATATTGTTCCTGTCCCTAAAATTGCAAACCCTACCATGGGATTTGTTGTGCCGGTTGCCGATGGAAACAGAATCAAGGAGCTGGAGTCAATGGCGTGCATTTCTCCTTCTGCAGCTGGTTCATCTGTTTCACATCCCATTGATTTATCCGAGGCAGCACCAGCAGTTACTTCTGCTGCACCACCCTCTGTTGCAGAGCTGCAGGCATCTTCACCGGGTGTCGGAGAAAATAATGATATCGAGACGACCCTTCTCAAGGAACTGGAGGAAATGGGTTTCAAACAGGTAAACTTAAACAAAGAGGTCTTGAGAATGAATGAGTATGACTTGGAACAAGCAGTACGTGATCTTTGTGGTGTTTCTGCGTGGGATCCTATCCTTGAAGAGCTGGAGGAGATGGTAGGTTAACTTTGTGGGTCATTAAACAATAATGCAGTTAGCATTGAAATTTCTACCTTCCTTTTTGCGTGTTGATCGAGCTTCTTCTTCTAGCTTTTGACCATTGTATATTTTGTCACTGCAGGGTTTCCATGACAAAGAGATGAACCAGAAGTTGCTCAAGAAGAATAATGGCAGCATCAAACGTGTTGTGATGGATCTTATTGCTGGAGAGAATTAGGATCTAGTTAGTACTACTTGCTGCATTATATGAGCTTTCGGTAGACTGCTATAATTAACTTGCTAAACTGAACAGAATGGTTCTGGTTACTTTGCTTCCTTTGTTGGTTTTGCATTCGATATATGCACTGGAACTTCTTAAGAGTCATCATGCTCAACTTGCAGTGTTTTATGAATACAATGAATCCCTGTGCGACATAAGTCGGTGATGCCAGTTTTGGTGACAGTTTTCCTGGTGGGAGCGTTGCTTGTTGCGTCAAGCGCTTGAATCTTGATGGCTTGCTTTTCTGGCAGTTAACATCAACTTCAGCAGTGATCCTATGGCTCTGCTGGAGTGATCGTATATGCCATGCTTGTGCCACAGCCTCGTTAAAACGTGCAGCAAACAAAGAAGCCAACACATGCACATCAAACATAAGTCTAAAGACTAAGTGGATACTAGTATAAAATTGTCCAAAAAAAAAGAACAAATTATGGGTGCCCCAACCTTAGAGCACCAAAAGGAACAAATTGAGTGGTGTGTCTGGCTGCGTCTGCCAAATGTGCGAGTTGAATTAAATTAGAGCGGATTAAAACAAATGAATCAAATTAGAGCAGATAAAGTTAAATCAACTCAATAAATGTAAAGAACTTTGTTTTTCTATTTTATTTTATGCATTTTAGAAAGATTTTATAGAATGTGTTTATATATCATTTTTGCGATATAATTTAGAATATTTTTGAATTCAAAAGTTTAAATTTGGAGAATGTTTTTTTGAAATTTTGGTTAAGAAACCTAATTATTTGGAGGTTTTTCTCCCCTTAGTTTTGATCTATCTTTTTGTTATCGGTATATGAGTTTTAAGTAGAATTATTTTTTTTAGAAAAAGTTAAGTGGAATTATTCGTACTTTGATTTGGATTGATTTTGGTTAAAATCAAAAATCAAAATCAGATCAATTTAGTCAATTTTAATTATCTAAATCAAATCAAAAAAAATATTTTAATTTATTTCTTTAATTTTTTAGTAAGGATATTTATCTCCTTTTCTCCTGTCATTAGAAATGAAACTTCATTAGTAGCTAACTTGTAATCATGATTTTCTTTTTGTTTTTGTTTTAATTATGATGGCTATAATTATTTTGAATTATGACTAATGTCATAAGAAATATTAACTTTAATTAGGTGAGTAGATTTTATAAAAATATATATATAAAGATATCTAAGCAAAAATCTTAAAATTATATATATATATATATATATTATTATTTTTCTTTTAAAATGTATTTAAGCGTAAACTTATTAGTCCATGAGAATAAAATTGAAGTAATAAAATTCTGATGAAACATTAAGTAAAATATTTTAAAATAATTTATAAAAATTGAAAGGTTTCCTATTTCATACAAGTAACTATAAAATTAGTGAACTCAAATATTATTATTCTATAAAATATTAATATTAAATCAAATAAAACTAAAAATGTATCAATTTATTTCATTAATTTACTTTTTGTTCAATTTAATTTTAATCTAATTACGAAGGAATTACACACTGAAATGTGAAACTATAAAATAAATTAAAGAATTATAGTCCGCATATACTAACGTTGATGAAAGAAGAAAATAAGAAAAAAAAATATTGGAAGAGCAGTCAGGAGAGAAGAAGAAAATTGAGTGGGAGAATTCACGTGGGTCCCACAATTCACTTTAAATTTCTTGCTCAAATACATTGACAAGAAAATAGGGGAGTCTTATATAAGTAATGTCTGCCACATATTAAAAATTTTGAACAAGTTCAACATTATCAAATTACCCTCCTATTATTTTTTATTTTTTTGGTAACCCATTAACAATCCAATCAATACACCTTCTCAACAACGACATACAGATGTCATTTCTATCCTATGTACAACTTCTTTCTTTATCTGTGTAAGACAAGTACATCCTCTTCTTTGTTGAAACGTTTTCCAGTTCCTAGCTTGACAGACAGGCTGCTGCTATCACCTCTTTTTTGTGTTTCTTCTAGTGTTTACTTTTTATAACCAGCAAAATCTGCGATGTTGCCTAGTTTCCAATGTCACCACATCACATAAACAGCAGCCACCTCCATCCTCAATCTCAGCAGTCAGCATTATGGATGGAAAACAATACTGCATTCAATACTTCAAGTCTGCCTAGCCCTATTGTTTATCTTGATAGGTTGTTTAATTTCTTCCTAATAAACATTTTGATACAATAATAATTTGATGGAATTTAACTTGTTATGTCAAATCAATAAACGAACATAATTTAATTCGTTTACACTTTGAACAGAATAGTACGTGAGGTCTGGGAGGGTGAGATGTATGCAGTCCATACCTCTAAAGAAGTAGTAAGATTGTTTTTGATAGACCCCCGACTCGAGACACAGAATAATAAACAAATTCATAGTAAAGCATGGAACAAGATGACATAACATAAATACGACACCCACAAGTAATAGTAAACAGAGAAAACTAAACAGATTCGTAATAAAGTATGAAACAAGGTATCATAACAAGAATAATACCCCTACCAAGTAATGCCCTACACTAGCGACTCAAACTGACCCTAGCCTTCTGCCCTAATTCGCATCCTCCAGATCTTCCTATCTAGGGTCATGTCCTCAGTGAGCTATAACTGCTCCATGTCCCGCCTAATCACCTCTCCCCAGTACTTCTTCGGCCTATCCCTACCCCTCCTAAAACCATCCAAAGCTAGCCTCTCACACCTACGAACCGGAGCATCCATGCCCCTCTTCATCACGTGTCCGAACCATCTCAATCGGACTTCCCACATCTTATTCTCCACTGGAGTCACACCAACCTTTTCCCTGATAGTCTCATTCCGAACTCTATCCCCCTAGTCAGCTCACATATCCAACGCAACATCCGCATTTTCGTCACCTTCATTTTTTGAGTGTGGGAGTTCTTAACTGGCCAATACTCCTCTCTATACAACATGACCGAACGAACTACCACCCTGTAGAATTTGCCTTTAAACTTGGGCGGCACCTTCTTATCACACAACACCCCCGAAGCGAGCTTCCACTTCATTCATCCCGCCCCAATACGGTGCGAGACATCCTCGTCAATCTCACCGCTACCCTGAATCACGGACCCGAGATACTTGAAACTATCCCTCTTACATACCACTTGTGATTCCAACTTCACTACCACCTCATTCTCCCTCCTCACGTCATTAAACTTGCATTTCAAATATTCTGTCTTGCTCTTACTCAACCTGAACCTTTTAGACTCAAGAGTTTGTCTCCACACCTTTAATTTATCATTCACACACACCCCCGTGTCTCATCAATCAAAACTACATCATTTGCAAAAAGCATACACCAAGGCACCTCTCCTTGAATACGTCGCGTCAATACATCCATCACCAAAGCAAACAAAAAGGGTCTAAGAGTAGATCTCTGATGCAATCCTGTCAAGACAGTGAAATGCTCTGAGTCTCCTCCCGCCATCCTCACCTGGGTTTTAGCTCCATCATACATGTCCTTAATTGCTCTGATATAGACCACCGGGACTCCACTCACCTCTAAGCATCTCCAAAGCACCTCTCTGGGGACTTTGTCGTATGCCTTCTTCAAGTCAATAAACACCATGTGCAAGTCATTCTTCCTTTCCCTATACTATTCCACCAGCCTCCGCACCAAGTGAATTGCCTCCGTCATCAAGCGGCCGGGCATAAATTCAAACTGGTTCTCTGAAATAGACATTATCCGTCTCAGCTTCACCTCGGCCACTCTCTCCCAAATCTTCTTAGAGTGACTCAATAACTTAATACTCCTATAGTTAGTGCAACTCTAAATGTCACCCTTGTTCTTATAAAGAGGGATCATAGTATTCCACCTCCAAGCCTCGAACATTTTCGCCGTCTTGAAAATTTCGTTAAACAATCCAGTCAACCACTTTAAACCGGCCTCGCCAGAAAACTTTCAAAAATCCACAGGCATCTCATCAGGCCCCGTCGCCCTACCCCTTCGCATCTTGCGAACAACCTCTCTAACCTCCTCTACCTTAAAACATCTACAATAGCTAAAATCCCGACACTCTTCTGAGTGCTCCAGCTCCTCTAACACAATAGTTCTATCCTCTTCGTCATTCAATAGCCTATGAAAATACGACTGCCATTTATTCTTAATGTGGCCGTCCTCCATCAATACTGTACCATCCTCCCCCTTAATGCACTTCACCTGATCGAGGTCACGACCCTTTCTCTCCCTAGCCTTAGCGAGTCTAAACAACCTTTTTCCCCCTCATTTCTCCTGTAACCCCGCACACAAGCTCTTAAATGTTGTCGTCTTAGCCGCTGTAACTGCTAACTTAGCCTCCTTCCTAGCTAACTTGTACTCTTTCATGTTTACCCGCTTCTCTTCTTCGTCCTTACTCTCAACCAACTTAGCATACGCCCCTTTCTTGGTCTCCACTTTCTTCTTAACCTCTTCATTCCACCACCAATCCTCCCGATGATGCCCGGCCCGGCCCCTAGAAACACCCAACACCTCACTAGCATTTTCCGTGATGCACCTAGCCACCTTATCTCACATACTATCCACGTTCCCCCTACACTTCCACACCCTCATTCCCGCCAACTTCTTCCCTATCTCCCACGCATTCACTGGCGTCAATCCGCCCCACTTAATTTTAAGTCTACACTCCTCACCCTTTTTCTTCCTATCCTTCTTTATACACAAATCCATAACTAAGAGCCTATGTTGGGTCAATGATAAAAATAATTGCAAACCAATATTTGTCTGACGTTATATATCAAGACTGGCAATACATTTGCTTTGTCCATTATGTTACTCGCTCCGTTTCATAATAGATGAATCGTTGAATTTTGACACACAGATTAAGGAAAAAACATTAAAGACATAAATTTAACATAATTTTTCATTTTTACCCAAAAAAAGAAAAGAAAAAGATGACCATGGTAATACCTTTTCAAAAGTTAATTGATTGTCAAATCATAAGGGTAAATTTGAAAAAAATTTAACGATTCACTTATTTTAAAACATCAATAAATACCTCAATAATTCACTTATTCTAAAGCGAAGGGAGTAACAAATATGATATGACCTATTTTTGCACCTAAAATTAATAAGTTGATCTAAAAAGTGAACCCAAAAAACAAGTTGCGAGAAGCAATGTTAGGTGATGAATAATTAATTGCTCCTCTTTTTGCTCCGTATAGAATTCCAATTTTATTAGTACTAGCAAATTTTTTCTAATTTCAAAACGAACTTTTCTAAAGTATGTTCACTCTAATATAAAGTTGTGTTTTAAAAACCACTAGTAGCAAAATCATGTGTTTTAAAAACCACTAGTAGCAAAATCAAATCAATAAAATAAACTAAATCTATTTTCTCAAAATCATATTCTCATATAACTACAACTAGAGTACCTTTTTTTTTTAAAAAAAAAAACAAATCGAGTATTTATTTATTCTCAATCTATGTGAACCTATTTGATTGGCACATAAATTAAAAATAAATAAATAAATTTTGAACTTTGTAATCTAAAATATCTCAAAAAAAACTTCTCTAGCTATTAAACGTTTTAAATTTATGATCTTACACATTATAAGAGAAATAAATTATTTGCAAATTTTAAAAAATGTCGCTTTTTACAGAGGTTAGAAAGAAAATGCTAATTACTACATTAATTAAAATGAGAAAAATAATAAAACACCTAACTTAACTGGAGACGTAACTGTCATTGCTGGTGGAATTTGTCAGTGAAAAGAAGGAACTCTATTTTACTAGTACTATTTTTAAAGGGTCACATGTCAATACAATAGCTCTTTTGTCTAGATTTTGTGTGTAAGAAAATCCTTCCATCATGTACTTTGTATTAATTGGCGTTTCATCATAAAATTTTAAAAATTATTTTTAAATATTTACTCGGTTATAAAATTTTAACAACATAAAAAATGTCTTCAACAAAATTTCAAGTTTTAACAATTGAGAAAAAATTCACTTTCGAATATAAAACTTTAATTGCTTTTGAGTGAAATATATATGTTCAAATATAACTTTTTTTTTTGACAATCATGATATTTAAGATTAACTTTCGCACGCATTATTTTCTTTGAAATTTGAAGTCGAGAACTTACATTTTCAATTCAATTTATTGACCACCAAGGCCACACAATTTATTATTACTACAATCTAAAAACTCAAATCTCTAAATTTTATTAAGGTCCCATTTAACCGTGAAATTTTTTGAAATTAAAATTAGAGTTGAAGTTATATTTAACCATGAATATAAATTAAAATTATTTTTTAAATTTTATAAAAAAAATAGGAATTGTATTTAAAATTTTCATGATCAAATATATATATATATATATATATATATATATATTTTATTAAAATAATATTTTTTTTAAAAAATAATTTTTATGGTCAGATGACTAAAAGGTAATCTAACTTCAAAATTTGACTCAACGGAGCTAAAAACTTTCCACCCACTAAAATACAAATTAGTACAACACAACATCCCATCAAACTTAAAGAAAGTTAATAGAAGCTAGAAAGAAACATCATCACCAACCACTCACTACTTTCTTTGATCATCTTTTTATTAAAATCTCACTCTCAAGATTTTGTTTTTTTGAGTTTGGTTGTTTCTCTGAAAAATCTAAAAAAAAAAAACAAATTGTTCTCTCCTTGTTTTAATTGTACAATATTTTTTAGATTAAAAAAAAAAAACAGGAAGATGGATGTGGACTTTTGGTGTGCAAGAGAAAACTCAACCAAAAATCTCTCAGCTGTTCAATGTGCCTATTTAAGCAATTCTGGTAAATATCAATTGCATCACATGCATTTGTCTTGTACACTGTTCTTGCACTGTGTTTGCTATTTTCTTCGTTTCAATTTTGTCTTTTTGCTTTCCTTTTTAATCTGTTTAGAAAAAAAAAAGTTTTAGTGCATTGAGCTGCAACCATAACATTAATGAACATTTTGTTACATAATATACAGTTTTAGTTTAAATAAAGATAACATAATTCAAGAGTCACTTTACTTTTTTAAATTTTATGTCAAGTTAAAATAAGACGAACAAATTAAATTGACTGTTGTATTTTTTTGTTTTTACATCAATTAAATTTTGTGGTAGGCATTTTAGGTCTGTGTCTGTCTCACTCTTAGGGAGTTATAAAAAGTTGTGTGAAGCTTTTGGGTTGACAACTTGACATAGATATTGGTAATTTTGGCCATGGTTTTCCCATTAATTGGTAATTTACATACTGCAGTTCCTCCCCTTCTCAGGTTTTTGTAGTTTATATGCTTTACTTTTTTAGTCTTTTGCTTTGTTAATATCTTGGATGATGTTATGAGTTCCATTATTATGTATTGTGTTTCTTCCAGTTTTATGCAATTACTCTTTATAACTACTATTTCAGTTGGTTTATCAGTGAGAGATTTTTTGTAGGGGTGTCAAATGATCGCGTTGGGCTGAATTTGGGCGGGTCATATTTTTCATTAATTAATTTTGCAAGTACAAATAGCGTCCACCGGTCACTTTCAAGTATTGTCCTGGACATTATCCAGGGCCACAAGTTGGCTATTTATGAAATTTTTCCTAGCTTTGCCACCCATAGGTTTGTACACAAATTTATACATTGAGAATAATTGATGGAATGATACAACCCAAAGAAAGTAGGAAATTAAAGAAGCTGTTATTCATGAATGTGGATCAGCTTTGTCCAAGTATGCATATAGTTCCATTTGCAGCTTCGAGTAGTTTTTGCTCAAATTCTGTATCTGTGCTAAAAATCTATTTAATATGTATAGATAATTTATCCAGAACAAGAGAAGTTGTGATCACATTTCTTGTCGTCGCACTTCTTTTGGATAAATTTAGGAAATAAACGAAAGGAATAGGAAGAAAAGAAAGAAAGAGAACATCCAAAAATGAAACTGTCTTATGTTTTTGTTTGTTTTGGAAATCAAACAGATTCTCACTTGAATGGGGAGAATGAAGCAGAAGAAGATGTTAGAGCTTGGTTCCCTTGCCCTTTCTGTTATGTCGAAATTGAAGTGCCAACGCTGTGCAGTCATTTTCAAGACGAGCATTGTTTTGACTTAAAAAATGCGGTAACGTCCCACCTGTGATGCGTCTTTATATCACATTCTTGTTACATATGTTGTTTATGGTATATGGAAAATGAAGCGTACATGAATATACTAACTGAAGCTTTTCAATCTTTTCGTCGTCATGTCATATGAATTTGTTCTGAAGATTTCTATGAGTTGATCAATCTACTCGACGTTTCTGTTCCAGGTCTGTCCCATATGTGCTGCAACTTTGGGGAAAGATCCTACCGGACATTTTTCTGTCCAGCATGCACAATCAGTAAAGGTAGACATATTCTCAGCTTCGAAGTATTAGTTTTGACTATATAGGACGATCTATAAACGTCACTGGTAAAGCTGCTGCCAGGTAACCAGGAGGTCACGTGTTCAACCCGTGGAAACAGGCCTCTTGCAGAAATGCAAGGTAAGGCTGCGTACAGTAGACCCTTGTGGACGGGCCGTTCTTGGGACCCACGCGTAGCGTGAGCTTTAGTGGACTGGACTGCTCTTTAGGACGATGTATAAGCGATCAGCTGAACCTGACACCCCTACCCCTTTTACAGAGGAGGAGAAATTACCTAAAACCTGGCTTCTGGAATAACACCACAGCTATGATCGGAAAGGATTCTCGAGAAATAACTTCATTTTTTGGTACAAATTCAGCATTTGGTCGGTATAAGGTTCAAGAATCTGCTCCCGATCCACTTCTACTGCCATTTCTCTGCAATACTCCTCCGTTTGATCCTAAATGCAGGCAGCAAGATAAGTCCTCTGTTTGTGACGCTGCTACTACTGAAATAGGAAGGTACTGGTCTTATGAAATTTCTTTTGACATACCTGTATGAAGTTTATTTATTCATTCGTTCTCTTTGTTTTCGTGAATTTCTCATAAAACTAACTCAACTAAATGCTATACCTGAAAGTTAAGCATCGATATTTTAGTTTGTACCTTCCTGTATTCGTCCTTCCGTTGTCAATATAACCAACAAATAAGTCCACCTAGAGTGTAGTTTCATCCTTTCCAACCCTAAGCCAACCTATGTTTGGAGGCAGAGCCAAGATATAAACTTAACGGATTCAATCTTTGATAGTCTTAGCATTGAACTTATTGTTATGAGTTCATATCCCATATGTTGCGAGTTCAATAGATTTTTGCATATATAGTCGATGTCTATAACTACGGGTTCGGAGGAACATATAACTAAGAGGATAGATCCACCTATCCTATTTAGAGTTGATTGATCAACTCTTTTTGTGGTGCATTGCTTTTAATAATCGGTCATCTGAAAAACTCAGGCTTTCACACTTCAGTAGATGCCTTGAAGGTCTTGAGGAAACTGGTGTTATACTAGTTGTTGCCATGCTAGAAAAAAGATATGATAAATGGACTACACCTTTAGAATCTGTTATAGGATTATTTTATTACGCTGAAGGAATGAAATTTATCATAGATTATATGGATAAAGTGTCCAAGAGTTCGATATTATTCATCAGCGCAACAGGATGAGTCTACTGTTGCAGCAATGGACAACCTGGGAGTTGGCCTTGGAACTCCGAGAATGTTTATAGTAGAACATAATTCTGCTCCAAATATTTCAAGGTACTGCAAAATTGTGTGTCTAATAGATCTGATGGTCTCTACTTTGTTGAGTTTGAAATGTTCAGCTGATCTTTGAAGAAAGATACATATTTATTAGTGGTGGGTGGATCATTTGTTTTACATATCTAGAGATCTCTCTGCGTTTCGTATGAAGATCAGAAGTTGGTAATCTGTTTTTCTCACTGAGTTCTACATTTTAAATGATTTTCTTGAAACACAAAACAAAGTATGAGCCAAAGCAATTGGGTTCTACTCCTGAACTCATAACTATAATGGTGGCTCATTCCAATGATTGTATGTCATTTCATTTAATAATCATTGATTGGTAAACTAGAATACATGATAAGTGTCAAAGCTTATATATTGGCACGGGTCTTTTGGTATGCGAAATGGGATAAGAAAGGATATACGTGGATTTTTTTATTTAACTTCTAATATATGATAGTCATCCCACCATTTTAGTACAAATGGTCGGATAAAACAATCCCTGGATTAGCTAATACCTCAACCAAACATGGATAAGTTCATTCCAAATTTTATCTGAGAATTATTATCCTTATCCCACGTACCAAATGATCCCCTCAGTATATACAGAACCGGTGGTAGTGAACTGTGGTCTTGACAGTAGGATGACAGAAATCTACTGTTGTGTTGTGCAGCATCAAGTTAGCTGTATGCGATCCAGCGCTAGAAGAGGATTTTGAAGAGAAAAGGCAGAGAGCTGCATTTCTTCAAGAGCTGGTTGCTTCAACTATCTTTTAGGAAATCAACTAATTTTTTGGCTGCCATCCATCAACATGAAGATGATCTGCTTTCATAGAATCATGCATGCGATGATTGTTCCAAATTACTAGCAGAAGTCATGTAACACTAGAAAACATCTCAAACTATGTACTCATATGAAGAGACTACATAGGCACTTTTTACAGCTGCGTATCAATGTTATGATATTCAAGTATATTAATGCAATCTCATTTGTCCTCGAGGACCTACTGTTACTGTTTACTGGCAAACAACGTTGCAGTGTTAACAGTTGAGGAAGAATCCTGAAAAAAACTGCGGACTAGTGTACCTTCAGTCATTGATTTGAATTGAGAGCTCATCAATGATCATTGGCAGTTCACCTAATTAAGGTATCAGTAGCTTCACAAGTTCCATACATCAATAAGCTAATGTAGTTTCTATTTATTCAACCACAATCTTTTACTGCATATACATATTTACTTAGATGTTATCCAAGATTAACAAGCAAGAATAACAATAAGAAACACAATAAAATAGACACTTTCACCAGGGAATAATAGTAAACAGAAAAGAATCATTGACTCGAGCGGTATCAATTCATCGTGAAATTAAGACCATCCCAGGTAGGCAAATAAAAGGATAACGAAATACATTGCAGACCATGACCATTCAAACTCATCAGAGCAATGGGAAAAATAAAGGTCTTGTAGGTATTACTGTTCTCTCTTCCCCTTTTTATCGGGGTATTGCAAGAACATTCAAGAATGGTCATTGCAAAGAACTGCTCTGAGGTTTAGAGAAAAGCAGGTGAATCGTCGAGTAACATATCACTCTGATGATGAGCTAAAGTTAAAAGCAACATTTCCAATAGGGGATCCCAACATATACTCTTGAAAGAAATGCACAATTCACTAACAACATCCAAATGGTGCAGTTGGGAAAACAATGGTCGTTGGACTTGAGAAGATCTATGGAAAGGTAAACTTAGGTCTTAACAAGACTTATTAGCATCATTGATGTTCGTCAATCTAAGTGTATTTAAGTAAACTTGCTCTATCATTGGTAGCAACCAGTGCTTTGCTTAATTCAATACAAGGGGATTACAAAGTGTCCAGTCAAAGGTGAACTCGACTTATACAATGATTAATATAGCACAACTTCTATTCATTTTTTATGGGAACCAAGCTCCAACAATTGTGAAGAAAGGTGAAACCAAGCATCAGATCCAGAAAGATCAAACACATTCTCAATAATCTTAGCTTAGGACAACATACTTCCTAACGCAGAAATCAAAATCGACCAGTTGCTACCTATGCCACATTCTCCCCAGAAAAAAGTAAACCACTGAAGTGTATGTGAGTATCATAATGTAACATCTAAGATATCCGTGCTAGTCAGTGAAGACCAACATTCCTCATCATGTCAACATCACATAAGGCATACTTTGCTTTTGCATTCTAATGCCAGAGAATCCTTTTCTGATCCAAGATGAACCGTCACTGTTTTGCTCAAAGATGGTAAACAAAACAATACTCAATATCGATTATAAGCAATGCAAATCCCACTTCATTGAACCACTAGGTCACACCCTTGGGTGCGCAATGCAAATACATTCAAACCCGTCTCTGGTACTATATTTCACACAACAGGCATAAAAAGTTCAGCTATTCACCAGCTGATGTCTGTGTTGTAGTTATCCAACAGAACACAGTGGTTAAGGAAGCATATTATTTTTTTGGTGTTCTTCTATCAGCAATAAATATGTCGAACAAATAGTCCAAGTGGTGAACCTCAAATTAACAAGCTCAGCTTTTGTTTCAAATTAAGGTGTGCATCCATCTGGAGGAAAATAAAGCGCAACATAGAAAATGCTATCATTTCTTTCAAGCAAATGAAAAGTGATACAAGGGACAGGAAAAATTCCAAAAGTTCAGTAGAATTATGGTGATAAAAGAGGATGCGCTTCAACTAAAGTAAGATTCTAAGACATAACAAAAGTAACCAAAAAGTCGCATATATGACAATGGATTAATAAACTTCAATGGAAAAATCCGACCATATGTGAAAAGAGATGCAAGTTCATCATTCTAAGATTTTCTGAATAACACCAGCTCCAACAGTCTTTCCTCCTTCCCTAATAGCAAACCTCATTCCCTGCTCACAAGCAACAGGCATAATGAGCTCAACCACCATGTTTACGCGATCACCAGGCATAACCATCTTCGATTCCTCTCCTTTGTCGGTCATAATAGCAGTAACCTTTCCAGTCACATCAGTAGTCCTCATGTAAAACTGCGGCCTATAACCCGCGAAGAAAGGGGAATGCCTTCCACCTTCTTCCTTCTTCAACACATACACCAAAGCTTCAAACTTTGTGTGTGGAGTAATAGTTCCAGGTTTCGCCAGCACCATTCCTCTTTGAATATCAATCTTCTGAATACCTCTCAACAACAACCCCACATTATCTCCTGCCATTGCTTCATCCAATATCTTCTGAAACATCTCGACCCCTGTCACTGTAGTGTTCCTAGTGTCCTTCAATCCAACTATATCGACAATTTCCCCGACCTTAACAGTCCCTCTCTCCACTCTCCCCGTAGCCACCGTACCTCTACCAGTGATCGAAAACACATCCTCAATAGCCATCAAGAACGGCAAATCAGTTTGTCTTTGTGGAATAGGAATATATTCATCAACAGAATCCATCAATCCGTAAATCTTATCAACCCATTGATCCTCACCCCTTTTAATACTAGGATTCGCCATCAACGCCTCTAAAGCCAAAAGGGCAGACCCCGAATGAATCGGAATATCATCACCAGGAAACTCATAACTAGACAACAACTCCCTTACCTCCAACTCAACTAGCTGAAGCAACTCCTCATCATCAACTTGATCTTGTTTATTCAAGAAAACAACCATGTTTGGGACCCCCACTTGCTTCGCCAACAAAATATGCTCCTTAGTCTGCGGCATTGGACCATCAGCACCCGAAACAACAAGAATAGCACCATCCATCTGTGCAGCACCAGTAATCATATTCTTGACATAATCAGCGTGTCCCGGACAATCCACGTGAGCGTAATGCCGATTCTCAGTCTCATACTCCACAGTAGCAGTATTAATAGTAATCCCACGAGCCCTTTCTTCAGGTGCAGCATCAATTTCATCATATTTCTTGGGTGCAGAGTTACCCAAAGAGGCAAGCGCCATGGTCAATGCAGCTGTAAGTGTGGTTTTGCCATGGTCAACATGGCCGATTGTACCAATGTTGACATGGGGTTTCTTCCTTTCGAACTTCCCACGCGCAGCGCGGACAGTAAAGCCGCGCTGGCGCGTGGAAGAAGAGGAAGAACAAGTCTTTGTGCAGGGTGAGTGGAGAAAAAGGGTTGATGGGGTTGGTGTAAAAGAAGAAGTAAGGATAAGTTTAGAGGATTTTGTGGAGTTTGAACTAGTGTTTCCACAACCTGAGGAAGGGCAATATGGGTGGTATACAAGTTTTGTTGAAGTTGCAGCAGCTGCTGAAATTGAAGCCATGGGAGTTTTTTGCCTTAAAATGGGATTGAAGTTTTAGAGTGGAATGAGTTGTGGTAGAAAAAAGGGAGGATAATGAAGTAAATCTTTTGTTGGTAGGGAGAAAGAGGGCCTCTCATATATTAGCCATTTGGGTGGCACTACTGGATGACATACTGACACAGCAGTGGGCTGCAACTTGCAACTATGGGGATTAGGGGTATGGGATTTTTGTGTAAGGATTTTCAAAATAACAAGAGGATGATTTATCATAAACAATCTTTTCCTAGGTAGGGGCATCGCTGCATACTCACTAACATCATATTTCGTAAATCAATTTGATGAATCTTTAAAATTAAAGTAAAAGAATTTTATTTTAAAATTAAAATTAGAATTGAAATATGAAAAGTACTATGTATTGCTTACATTAAAATGATGAGTTAATGTCAAAAACACACATGAACTATGACTTTTTCGAGAGTTTTACAATCCAACTATCCATTGTTCTCTCAATCCCTTGGGTAAGGGGATATAATTGATTGTTCATGTGTTGTAATACATATATTGTGATTGTTCAGTAGGAAAGAAAAATAATTGATAGTTGAGGTGAGAAACTCGCAAAACAAGTGGAAAACATGGCAACGGACAAGTATTTTGAAACTAATTGAATACATACATGCCAAGTCTGTAAATCCACAATAACGGTTATATTTTGCGCGATATGGTAATGTGTGCACTGTACTTCAGATAAAGGAAAAAGGGCAGAGGTTAATATTCTATGTAAAACTGAGGTATGGAAAAGTAGCTAAAAATTTGCTAGGAGGAAATGTTATCGTACATCGAGCTTGTAAAATACTGCTTGCTATTTGTCTGATCATATTGTGTTAATTGCTGAAAATCGTTGAGAGAACCAACGTTAGAAACAAGATAGGCAAAACAAGACAAAAATACATGCAACAATGGACTAGACAAAATTGTGGTATCTAAATGGTAGTAACAGTTTAGTTATTTAAACTCAGACAACGGCAATCAGTAGAATCGAACCATTCAAATAATAATTCTTTACAGATTTAATGAACACCAATGATAAAACTAAAGAAACTTGCATAATTTCAATACCTAAATACTCAGGTAAATATGTACCGGTAAATTGAAGGACCTATTTTTAGCTGCAACATGCCTTGCAGACGCATTGTGCATAAGCTGCGAGCAAATACGAAACTTGTAAACTAAAACTAACAAAGAAAATGGAACCACCAATCGCGGCACATTGCTTCCCTGTCTCCTCTTTCAATATTACCTCAATTCCTGACCCTGAACTGATTTTTAACCTTGACAAGTGCTGAATCTGTATGTAAACATAGGTTCTCAATTTCGCATGTGACCATTGTCAGCAAAAATAAATAATTTCAGCATTCCGGGATATCTCTGGGACCTTTCAGGGTCAATCAGGTCATTGGCACAAACAAAGAATTACTCACAGTTGAGTGACAAAAGACAAAACAGCAACTTGAGCCAGTCACATCAGCAATGCAAATTATGGGAAGATATTTTGTGATCATAAATGCCACGGATCTCAGGAGGAAGCTTGCTTAGAAGATCTGAGATAGCCGAGTCATGTTTCTTCTTGAGATCATTTAGCTCCTTTTGCTGCAGATCAAGCAGCTTCTCGAGTTCCTTGGTGATTTGTCTGATATCAGCTGAGTACTTGTTGCTGATCATGTTATTTCTTTCCTCTGATGAAAGAGTCCCGCTTGCAAAACTTTGATCCACAGAATGATCATTGCCACCAAAGTAAGAATCACGGTGAACACGGGCATCATCATCAATGTAAGTCTCAGATTCATAATGTGAATTCCCTCCCTCTCTCAGGATAACAGGTGATTCTTCATTTTCTTCCGTCCAGCTACCTTCACGAGTCGGTGAATCGGTCTGTGACGTGTTTGAAGGCCCCGGTCTTAGTGGAGAGCTGCCATTACTGGCTGTTTTCGGTGAATCAGACCAGTATTTTCGACCTGAAGGAAGTCTTTCCAACACAAGACTACCCAAAAGAGCGGGATCAATTGTTAAGGGAGGAGCATCATCTCGGGGATCAATTGTTAAGGGAGGAGCATCATCTTGGACTCCAGAAGTACGGCTGTCAGGAGCAACTTCATCAGTAATTCGGTTGCTAGAGCTTTCTCTTGGTGCCCAATCTGGGATATATGACCGGATTTCAGAATCAATCATTGCTGCTATCGCTGAAACATCCTGATCAGTCAGGTCCAGCTCTTCGACCATTTCACTAGCAACGGCATTCGCCGTATCAACTTCAATATCAAAAGGGAAGTGAATGTTCCTAATATGACCTGATACCACAGTTCAACTGTTATACAACTAATTACGAGATGCATCTTAAGCTTGACAAAAGAAACAAGGAGAAAACAGTAACCTGTTGAATCAGTTATTCGAAGTTTAAGAAATATGGTATTTAGGTCCTTCCTTTGGCCCTGCACCGTGAAATCTCTGCCTCCTTCAGGCAAAGGGTCTTTTGTACTTCTTCCACTATCAGACTGATCAGCACACATATCTGTAAAGATGCCACAAAAATAAATGACGGGACATTTTAGAAAAGGTGTGATGACATAGTTACCTGCATGTCTGGAATTGAAGCTCAAAGATCGACCAACGTTTCCAGGATCCTCATCAGAAAGGAGAAATGGGTCTGTCAATAGTTTCTTGGCAGGCAACCGCTCAGAAACATCCGCAATACATTTTTCTATAAATGTTTTAACTCTTGGATCCTTCACTTTTGCCAATGAGGCAGGCTTAATTCCCTTCATAAATGCACTTGGTAAAATCAGACTCTTAGCAATGTAGTATTGTTTTCGTAAGATGAAATTAAAATACTAAGAAATGCAGCATCAACTATCACATTAGATTAGTCTGCTAAAACAAAAAACAAAGTTGCAGAAAGTTAAAGAATAGCATCCAACATAAAAAGAATATCAAGCTCCCCTTCCTCTTTCCACTCAGAGCTTCCCGCCACCACCAACCTCTCACCCCCAAAAGAAAAAAGTTTATGCCCGTTTTGTAATTTCTAGATATCAAACACTGAAAAAACTGATTGTATAAGACTCCTGGATTTGTTTGAATAATGATCTAATGTAATAAAATGAAGCACTTCCTCAATCCTGCTAAATAGTTTCATCTTGACCTGCCACAACGTTAATAGAAGAATTGAAATAAAAGAGCATTTCAACTAAAAGTAAGACCCACAAGTAGAGATGAATGTTTGCTAATGATAAGTTTGAGATTGACAAGGATCAGAGTTGGTCTCATATTACTTTGCTATAATATAGTCCTCAAAATGCAGCAAGTAGAGAATTGAAGATATTTCCCCTTCAAAGCAAGTGGACAACATGTCACGACGCAAAAAGCACACATTTGGAATGGAGGTAACTAATGCGCTAAGTGCTGACTACTTTGAGTACCCCATGTTCCCTCGAAAGAGAAGACAGCTGTACATTACCAAAACCTAGCCATTTCAATGCGCTTCCTTTTCTACTAAATTATTGTCCAGCACTAGTACCCTCTAAATCCGAACACAACCATTCTTCCCTCATTTTAGTACCACCTTTATAAATTTCTCACTAATCCGTCAACAAGACTTTACTAGTAATTACTACTTGCAACACCGCCTTAAGTGTTGGAAGTTATTTTACCACCATCAACAGTAAAGAGCTCATTTTCCTGTCATAGTACCACCTTCACTACCCCCTCATTATCCTACTTGTTCATCACTGTTGCTATTTTTTCAGCCAAACAACCACTACTCTAATTACCACTTAAAATATTGTATAACACCTTCAACGCAAGCCAGCGGATCTAGATTAAATTCTCCCCATGACATTGTTGGAACAACTGATCTGGGAAAAGTATCTTTTAGTTTAAGTTGTCTATTCTGATCAAACCTTAAACTGATGCTAAGCTGCTTCGCACTGGTTCGCTTGACCACATATTTAGTATGGTTTAAGTTAAGTGCATGCTAAACAATTAAGCACCCATTTCATCAGCCTTGATCCTTTCACTATAGCTATTAGTCATTTCATATCTATTTCTTGTCAACAACACATAATTCCAATAAATGGACAAACAATAGAACCATGTATTTAGTAAATCAAGTCCACAGATGGTTGGACTCAATTACCTTGTTCATATTAACTAAAGTAACCTAAAAATACAACCTGGTTGTAATTCATCAAGATATGTACAACATTGTTCAAAACAGATACTGGATTAGCTAACCTAACAGCATTGCTGAATTGGCACTTGCAAGAGAACAAGAGGGAGTTACTTACTGGAGAGAGAGAGAGAGAGAGAGAGAGAGAGAGAGAGAGAGAGAGAGAGAGAGAGTGTATAAGTGTTATCAAAAGCGAAAAGCACAAAAAAGCTCTAAGGTCTGTTGGGTCTTAAAGCGCAAAGCGCAAATAAAAGTGTGGGCTTCAACTAAAAAAGGCGCAAAGGGAGAAAAAAACATAAATCTTTATGTTTAGTCCAAGACTAATAATTATAAGCTTGAATGACAAATATGAAATATATGAATAAAGAAATTGAAAAACAATGACAATAAAGTAAAATATCAATTGTTTAGTGTCGCCTCTTCAGAAGAGATTCATTGGCAAGGAATATGTCCTAACAACAAGATGACGACAGTGAAGCGCACATAAAGAGAGGGGAAGCGCTCAACACGTTTTGAGCCTCACTTTAGGGCTTAAATGCACCTTTGATAACACTGGTGTGAATGACAATAATTTTAGTTGGAGTAGGGTCAAAATGAAGTGGTTGATGCTGCTAACTGGAGCAATGCTTACAAAAATCACATTCAGACACAGATTTCCCGAGGTGAGGATGGTACCTGGAGGTAAACTGATAATTTGAAAGTACTAAAAGTCCTATGAAAATTGCCCATGGGAAGAGGCAACCCCAGCGATTCTTACTCAATGTTGACAAAGCACTCTTGACAAATAAACCAAGATAGACACAGGCATTTATATAATTTTGAATTTTTTATTGCTCAACTGGAATGCATTCCATCAGGGATAGAACCCACATTTTTTTATCCCTAGAGCGCAATGTATACGATCATATATACAAGCAGGTCATGAAAACATCTTTTGGGGTAATTTGCTAGAACAACTGAATGACTAATGAAACAAACACGACAAACTGCACGCAATTGGGTATTCCATAGGTCCTATAGCTTCATGAAATAACTATTAATAACACAAGTAGTTACTCAAAAGAATGCATAAGTTCACTGGACCTCTTTTTGGTTTTATGATAAAGAGCTTGACGACATTATCTGAAATGAACTGCAAATCCAACATTTCAGCAGGCTCACTTGGATAAAAAGTTTAGGAAAACACCAAAGAATATTTTCCATCACGAATAGCAGGTAGGAGTGGAACTATCTGGATACAAGACTGAGAAAATAAAACCTAAATTCCTCCAACCAACACTTCATTCTGATTATGCATACTGTTTTAACGGTCAACAAAATCTCATTCTATGGTAAAACCATCTTGAGTACTACGCCCACCAAGTCAAGGACATTCAACAGAAGTCATAAACAATGTTGATTTCTTAGAATGACTACTATTTGTTTCTTGGAAGATCATGTCATTGTTCACTTCCTTTGCAAATTGAACGTGGAATGGCTATTGAAGTTAGGTCGATCGGCCAAGCACAAACTCTGAGAGGAAGTAGGTTTATCTTTGAAAATGTAAGATAGAAACAAGCAGGAACAGTCTGTGAAAATCAGATTACTAATATCCCTCCAAAGGTGTACTGTTTCAGCTGGATAGCATTTATGGAGCTTGTCTCATGCAAGATAGCTAGCCAAGAGATGTATTGTATCTCTAACAGATGCTACCTCTGTGTGAAAAGGATTTAGAGTCAGTAAACCACACTTTCATACACTGTTCAGCAGCATGGATTCAGTTTATTTTTAATTTAAAAAAAGCAATATTAAATTGGTATTTCCAGAGGACATTACACAAGTGTTTTGCATCTGGAAGGCACAGATCTACCAGAAAGATATGGAATTTGATTTCTTTACCTAAGATATGGAATTTGATTTCTTTACCTTAAATAAGGCGTTATGGAATGAAAGAAGCAAGAGATGCTTTGAAGGAGGAAAAAGCTCCCAGCAGCAGCTGAAAATTAATTGCTTATATCTTTTATTTGTTTGGTCCAAACTTGGAGTTTTAGAGGATACATACCAGTTGATAAACTTCAGCAGTTGCTTATCTAGTTAAGGAAATACAGCTTTTTATTGTAACTAGCTTTTGTAACTATGCACCTCCTGGATGCTTTGTTAACGAAGTACCCTTACTTTCAAAAAAAAAACAAGCAGAATCAGCATGGTACCAATGGAGTATTCCTTTTTCCTTTTTCTAACAGTAAATTCTTTGGCTGGTGAAGTAAAGATAACAGCAGGGGAAACTCTTACTGAGAAGTCTTACTATAATGGTTAAAAGCTGTGGATATTGGCCATGGAAGTCATTGCGTAAAATAAGTGCCCCAACCAAAGTTGCTCGCCTTTGGTGGATTACTGCTTATTGCCTGTTTGACTCAGGATAATCTTAAAAAACAAAAGAGGCTTTAGCCTGTGTAACAGATGTTTCATCTGTGAAAGTGCTGCTGAAACAGTAAAATCATCCATTGATGCATTGCAACGACACAGTTGATATGGTCCTTTTTCTGAGTATATTTGGTGTTCAATGGGTGATACCACAAAGCATTAAGGTTTACTTGTGTGCTGGCAAGGTTAGAGAATGAAGTGAAAGCTGAAGACAACATGGAAATTAGTTCCATTACGTATTAGCTGGACAATTTGACTTGAGGGAAGAGAAGATGCTTTGATGGCAACAAGGAGTTGATTGCTGTTTTAAAGTTTAGATGTCTTCCGAATTTGTTTTCTTGCCTCAGAGGAGATGCTTGATCAGTATTTACGATTTTAAGGACTAAACAGATTCTGTCTGTGTGTAGCTTCTATCCAAGGCCTTCTCTTTTGTAAACTTCTTGGGTACCTTTCTAGTACTTATACAACACTTTTCCATACAAAAAGAGGTTGGTGAAATAAAGAGGAAAATGCTCCAAGCAGTTTTCAACCTTTACATAGAAATAGCTTCGAATTGCAGTACAATTGGTCCCTAAGAAATGTCTTAACCTTGAAGTAGTGTCACTTTAATCAGGCTGATGGACTTGATACTGACATAAAACCACAACCAAGTACAGAAAACTGACTTTGTTGTATTTGTGCTGATAACCAGCTTAGTAAATTAAAATGTCTAAATGCAAATGCAGCATCACCTAAAAGTGTTATTTTAACAAATTTATTATGAGGGCGGCTCACCCTGAGAATACAAACTGGAGGCTGAGTTTCCATCCTCACCACCCAATGGAGAAAAGGAGAGAAAGAAGCCATCAATCCCAGGAAAGAACATCCTCCAAAGCAAGATAACCATATTTTGCTGCATATGAGCCTTAAACTAGACGACATGAATCCTAAATGGAAAATTCAAGTAAATGACTAGGGAGCTAATTGTTTGAACTAAAATCTAAATGCTGAATAACTACAGTCACATAATTTAACTATCATTTTAAGTTAGCAGAGTTTTGAGTGTGATTATTGAATATAGAAAATGAGCAGTATTCTTCTATTAGATGCAGAAATAAAGTTAAAACTTAATGGCTTTTATTTCTCTAAAATGCTTATAATTTTTTATATTTCTTTGTCAACCGAATTTGTATGACACTCTTTGCACATGAAGAAACAATGGGGTAGTTACTAAAGCTTAGTAAATGAACAGTCATGTCAACAACAACAACAACAAACCCAGTGTATTCCCACCTAGTGGGGTCTGGGGGGTAAGATGTACGCAGTCCATACCTCTACCTCTGAAGAAGTAGAAAGGTTGTTTCCGATAGACCCCCGGCTCAAGACACGAGACACCACACAAATATAAAGTAACGCACAGAACAGGATTTCATAACGTAAATACGGCACCCATAAGTAGTAGGAAACATCGGAAAGCACCCAGATTCGTAATAAAACATGGAACACCGAAAGCATAACAAGAAGAAGAATAGAAAATAGGAATAAAAATAAGAATAGGAAGAATAACAGGAATAAAACCCCCACCAAATACTTCCCTACCCTAACGCCCCAAACTGGCCCTAGTTTTCTGCCCTAATTCGCGCCCTCCAGACCTTCCTATCTAGGGTCATGTCCTCGGTGAGCTGTAGCTGCTCCATATCCCGCCTAATCACCTCACCCCAGTACTTCTTCGGCCTCCCCCTACCCCGCCTAAAACCATCCAACGCTAGCCTCTCACACCTACGAACCGGGGCATCCGTGTCCCTCCTCTTCACGTGTCCAAACCAACTCAATCGGACTTCCCGCATCTTGCACTCCACTGGAGCCACACCAACCTTCTCCCTGATAGTCTCATTCCTAACTCTATTCCCTCGAGTCATCCCACACATCCAGCGCAACATCCGCATTTCCGCCACCTTCATTTTTTGGATGTGGGAGTTCTTAACTGGCCAACACTCCGCTCCATACAACATGGCCGGACGGACTACCATTCTGTAGAATTTGCCTTTAAGCTTGGGCGACACCTTCTTATCACACAACACCCCCGACGCGAGCTTCCACTTCAACCATCCCGCCCCAATACAGTGCGAGACATCCTCGTCAATCTCACTGTTACCCTGTATCACGGACCCGAGATACTTGAAACTATCCCTCTTACATACCTCCTGCGATTCCAGCTTCACGACCACCTCGTCCTCCAACCTCACGTCATTAAACTTGCATTCTAAATACTCTGTCTTGCTTCTGCTCAACCTGAACCCTTTAGACTCAAGAGTTTGTCTCCACACCTTTAATTTGTCATTCACACCCTTTCGGGTCTCGTCAATCAGAACTACATCGTCTGCAAAAAGCATACACCAAGGCACCTCCCCTTGAATACGCCGCGTCAATACATCCATCACCAAAGCAAACAAAAAAGGACTAAGAGTAGATCCCTGATGCAATCCTGTCAAGACAGTGAAATGCTCTGAGTCTCCTCCCGCCGTCCTTACCTGAGTTTTCGCTCCATCATACATATCTTTAACTGCTCTGATATAAGCCATCGGGACTCGACTCACCTCCAAGCATCTCCAAAGCACCTCCCTGGAAACTTTGTCGTAAGCCTTCTCTAGGTCGATAAACACCATGTGCAGGTCCTTCTTCCTTTCCCTATACTGTTCCACCAGCCTCCGTACCAGGTGAATTGCCTCCGTCGTCGAGCGCCCAGGCATAAATCCAAACTGATTTTCCGAAATAGACACTATCCGTCTCAGCCTCCCCTCGACCACTCTCTCCCAAATCTTCATAGAGTGACTCAATAACTTAATCCCCTATAGTTATTGCAACACTGGATGTCACCCTTATTCTTATAAAGAGGGATCATGGTACTCCACCTCCATGCCTCGGGCATCTTTGCCGTCTTGAAGATTTCGTTAAACAGACCAGTCAACCACCTTACCCCAGCCTCTCCAACGTACTTCCGAAACTCCACCGGTATCTCATCCGGCCCCGTCGCCCTACCCCTCCGCATCCTGCGAACAGCCTCTCTAACCTCTTCTACCCTAAAACGTCTACAATAACTAAACTCCCGACACTCCTCTGAATGCTCCAGTTCCCCTAACACAATAGCTCTATCCCCTTCGTCATTCAAGAGCCTATGAAAGTACGACTTCCATCTATTCTTAATATGGCTGTCCTCCATCAACACTCTGTCGTCCTCCCCCTTAATGCACCTCACCTGATCGAGATCACGGCCCTTCCTCTCCCTAGCCTTAGCGAGTCTAAACAACTTTTTCTCCCCTCCTTTCCCCTGTAACCCCGCATACAGGCTCTCAAACGCGGCCGTCTTAGCTGCCGTGACTGCTGACTTAGCCTCCTTCCGAGCTAGCTTGTACTCTTTCCTGTTTACCCGCTTCTCTTCTTCGTCCCTGCTCTCCACCAACTTAGCATACGCCTCTTTCTTGGACCGTACTTTCTTCTCCACCTCTTCATTCCACCACCAATCCCCCTGATGGTGCCCAGCCCGGCCCCTAGAAACACTCAACACCTCACTTGCCTTCTCCCTGATGCACCTAGCCGCCCAATCCCACATACTATCCACGTCCTCCCTACACTCCCACACCCCCATTCCCGCCAACTTCTCCCCTATAAATGAACAGTCATGTAAAACCATAAATGTCATAGTTCCTCAAGGGTTGAAGGCTTGAAGCCATGCAATGCAATATTTACACTTTTTAACCTAGAATCGCAACTCTCAATTAGAACATTTTCCGTCACTTTTGCTGCATCACAGCCTTGATCCCAAGAAATGATATCTCTATCAACAATCATGAACATACAATAACATGTTACGTAGCTTGAGGGACAACAAAAAAGAAAGAGAGACTGGGAAGAAAGGCATAAATTCTTACTGCTGTCACTTTCTTATATATTTGAGCAGCATTGGCACACTCAACATAAGGATATTCAAAAGTCACCAGTTCCAGCAGGCACATTCCAAAGGCATAAATATCCACTAGCTCATTGTATTCCTCTTCATAAAGTTCTGGCGCCATGAATTCTGGTGTACCTGGGATCAAATAAAGAATTGCACTTTTCAGAACCATCTAAATGCCAATGAACAGCCAATTGCAACCTTGAGGACAGTGGCAAAAATGAGAAAGCAGAGTAAGACCTTACCAATGACACTATGAGCAGCACGAGCCTTGCAAAGAATTGCAGCGAGTCCCAAGTCACCAATCTTAACCTCCCCTTGGTTACCATTGATAAAAATGTTATCACATTTAAGATCCCGATGAATAATGGGAGGGTCATGACCATGTAGATATGAGAGACCCTCCAATATCTGCCTAGACCACTTCTTAAGTGCTCTGAGATCAACCTTCTTATGTTTTTTACGGTACCTTCACAATCATACAGAAAGAGTAGTTCATAATCCAATATTTCAAAAATATGGGTAGTGGACTTAAGGTATTGAGCAAAGAAAAGTGGGGAACAAAAAAAAGAGAAGAAGAAAACACATAGACATACTGTCTTAAAGTCCCGGAAGTGAAAATTTCAGTAATGATGTGGATATTCTCATTCTTTGAGTCAACCCACGAGTTATAGAATTTGATTATATTCTTGTGCTTGAGGCTTTTAAGCAAACGAACTTCAGAATGAAGACGGTCCAAGTCCACAGCATTCCTCAAGAGATCAGCCAATTTAACCTGGTTCCAAGCTACTTCAATCCCCTCCAATTCATCAAATGCTCGGTAACTATATTACCGATAATAAGTCAAGAATGGACAAGTTGCACTTGATAAAATTCAATAATGAGGGACGTAACACAATATTCCCGTCATCTCAGTTTATATGACAATCATTCCATTTTGAAATTTTCCTGAAATATCTGACAGTATACCATTAATAATACTGTTATTATACAACAACAACAACAAACCCAGTGTATTCCCACCTGGTGGGGTCTGGGGGGGAAGATGTACGCAGTCCATACCTCTACCTCTAAAGTAGTAGAAAGGTTGTTTCTGATAGACCCCCGGCTCAAGACTCAAGACACGAGATACCACACAAATACATAGTAAAGCACAGAACAAGATTACATAACATAAATACTGCACCCATAAGTAAAAGAAAATAGAGGAAAGCACCCAGATTCGTACTAAAACAAGGAACACGGAATCATAACAAGGATACTACCCCCACCAGGTAATTCCCTACACTAGCGACCCAAATTGGCCCTAGTCTTCTGCCCTAATTCGCGTCCTCTAGACCTTCCTATCTAGGGTCATGTCCTCGGTGAGCTGTAACTGCTTCATGTCCCGCCTAATCACCTCACCCCAGTACTTCTTCGGCCTACCCCTAACCCGCCTAAAACCATCCAACGCTAGCCTCTCACATACATTTATAATGTTCTCTCAATCAATCTAACTTTTTAAATATTACTTTAATATTTTCTTCCCTCATTATTAATATAATATATTCCCTCTGTTTCATTTATGTGGCACTAATTCCTTATCAGTGTGTTCCAGAAAAAATGGCACATTTTCTCATACTTGGAAACAATTTAACATAAACTTATCATTTTCTCTGTTTTTATAGCCACATAATTCTTACGATATGTTTAACACCACAAGTTCCAAATGTCTTTCCTCAAAATCCATGCCCGACCAGCACATAAAGTGAAACAAAAAGAGTCATTCGATAAAGGATACACTTTCTTGAAAGCTCCTTTTCCCAAAACCTCTTTGTACTGCATATAACAAGACAATTAATTCATTAGTTGCAATGAAGAATCAAATAAATGTAACAACTAATTAAATATACACCTACCTAAAAAAAATTATCCAGATATGTAACAACAGTAAAGCAAAGCAGTCAGAAAGAATAGAACATGGGGAAAATAGAACCCACGGAAAAGTAAAGGGCAACCCGGTGCACTAAAGCATCCGCTATGCGGGGTCTGCGGAAGGGCCCCACCCAGGGAAAAGTAAAATACAAAAATAAATACTAACCCCCATTGACCCAATTTATATGATTTCTTTCCCTTTGAAATTGAGACTTCCGAAATCTTTCACATTATACCATTTCTGTAACATTTTCAATGTTTCCACAGCTTGTTTGGGTGGTTTTTATCTATTGAATTTTAAATTGTATTGTTAGGTTAAATACTTTGTTTATTTTGATTGTCACTTAAATTTTATTGTATCGTATCATTAAATCAATTGTTAGGTAATGACAGAAGGTCGCATTTTATGCAACAACCAATTCGGTGTGATCGCGTCGTCATCTTATTGGATTTCTCATTTTGTCTTATTTTAATAAACTTATTTTATCCTTTACCCTACTTTTTATAGTAGCTCTATCCCTACCCTACCTTTTTTAAAAAAAAAATTATCCTTCAAATTACCATGTTTAAATACAATGTTCGGTTTGATTGTTACTTAAATTGTCAAATCCATCATTAGGTAACGACAAAAAATCCCATTTGGTACAATGGCCGACTTGGTGTGATAGCATTGTTACCTTATTTTCATTTCTCATTTTGTCTTTACTAAGTACTTTTTAATAACCTTATTTTATCTTTTATCGTACCTTTTTATAGTAGCTCTATCCCGCAGCCCTACTTCTTTTTATATAATTTTATCCTTCAAATTGTTGACGTGTGATATTATGTAACGATAAAAACAATACAACCTATCCAAACGTTGTATTCATTAAATAATAAAATACGATACAATACATTATGAAACAGTACGTAACAACCATCAAAACAGTGTCAACCTTCCTAATTCATTGTATTTAACATTGATATGATGAATTTTCTCCTCATTAAACTAACATTTCAACATTTTTCACAGTATGCATTTCCGTCAGATCATACAAAATCGATACAACACAAGATACATTATGAAATAATACATAACAAGAAACAACCATCCAAACACAGTACTGATTCATTAAACTCAACTTTGAT
Source organism: Capsicum baccatum var. pendulum (assembly GCA_030864225.1). NCBI lineage: Eukaryota > Viridiplantae > Streptophyta > Magnoliopsida > Solanales > Solanaceae > Capsicum > Capsicum baccatum. The sequence continues at coordinate 23,881,835 of CM061555.1, read as the reverse complement.
ATGATGAATTCTTCTATTATAAAAAATTAACTTTTCAATGGTTCACTTCAATAATTTTTTACAGTATACATTTCAGTCAGATCATCTAACAAATGAACAAAATAAGGTCGGTCAGTAGAGAGTATGAAAAAATGTAAATGAAACACGCTAGTTACGGGTAGAACAAGCCAAACAAGTTAATATCAATAATAATAAAATAAAATGCAGAAGCTCAAAACAAACCCTGCCGTAACGACCGGAAGGATCAAGATCAACAAATTCGGGTTCGGATTCAGAATCATCGGGTTCCTGTTCAGAGGCAGAATCCTGCTGCATTTCTAAATTCAAAAAACCTAACTGTTCACAATTGAATTGTAATGAATGTGAATATAGCGTAAACAACAATCCTACAATTGGAGGAAGAAGAGTCTGTGTTACGGACACCGAACAGCATGTGTAAGCGGCATGTATCAGGGAGAGGAGAGAAAAACGAGAAACGTAAAATGAAGGGGAACGAACCAAATAGGAAAAGAGTTGGGTCAATGGCGTATTGATTTGTGTGTGTTATGCTGCCGCATGCGAATGAATGAATGTTTCAGACTCTAAACCCGACACCAAAAATTTGGAATGCATCTGGATCTAGGGGTCACGTTTGGTTGCCAACAATCTCATAATTAATTTTAGGATTAATTATTTTATTATGTATATCGCATAACTTATCTCATTACTAAAATATAAATAGTGGGATAAATAATCATGGGACTAGCTAATAGTTCTAGCCAAATCCAGAATAAAATAATCTTACATTTTAATTCGGGATTATTACACTTTATATCTCATATCAAATGACTCTTAAGTTTTTGCTTGGTCATGAAAATCATAAACAAACAACAAACAACAAATTCAGTGTATTTCCACCTAGTGGGATCTGGGAGAAGATGTACGCAATCCATATCTCTACCTCTAAAGAAGTAGAAAGGTTGTTTCTGATAGACCCCCGGCTCAAGACACGAGACACCACACAAATACATGGTAAAGCACAGAATAGGATTTCATAACATAAATACGGCACTCATAAGTAATAGAAAACAGAGGCAAGCACCCAGATTCGTAATAAAATATGGAACACGGAATCATAACAAGAATAATACCCCCACCAAGTAATTCCCTGCACTAGCGACCCAAACTGGCCCTAGTCTTCTGCCCTAATTCGCGACCTCCATACCTCCCTATCTAGGGTCATGTCCTCGATGAGCTGTAATTGCTCCATGTCCCGCCTAATCACCTCACCCCAGTACTTTTTCGGCCTACCCCTACCCCGCCTAAAATCATCCAACGCTAGCCTCTCACACCTACGACCCGGGGCATCCATGCCCCTCCTCTTCACGTGTCCGAACCATCTCAATCGGACTTCCCGCATCTTGCACTCCACTGTAGTCACACCAACCTTCTCCCTGATAGTCTCATTCCTAACTTTATCCCCTCTAGTCAGCCCACACATCCAGCGCAACATTCGTATTTCCGCCACCTTTATTTTTTGGATGTGGGAGTTCTTAACTAGCCAACACTCCGCACCATACAACATGGCCGGACGGACTACCACCCTGTAGAATTTGCCTTTAAGCTTGGGCGGCACCTTTTTATCACAAAACACCCCCGACGCGAGCTTTCATGTAACAGCCCAGCCCACCGGCGCATGCGAAATTGTCCGCTTTGGAGCCTCGGACCCTCACGGTTTTAAAATGTGTCACACATGTCAGAGTTACGCAGCGGACTGGGCCTTGGCACATGAGATATTGTCCGCTTTGGCCAGGCGTTACGTATCGCTGTCCCCGACCTCACGAATTTGTTCCACGGGCGTTACGTATCACTGTCCCCGTGAACGCATCACATACGTGGAAGGTATCCATGCACCTATAAGGCACACTTCGTTCACCTTTACTACCGATGTGGGATTTGCCTAAGTGAATGCAGGCGTTACGTATCGCCGTCCCTACACTCACCCCCCGTAGGGACTCAGCGTCCTCGCTGAGGTTTACCCCACCACCGGCACCGGCGCTGGCTCTGATACCAACTGTAACAGCCCAGCCCACCGGCGCATGCGAAATTGTCCGCTTTGGAGCCTCGGCCCCTCACGGTTTTAAAACGCGTCACACATGTCAGAGTTACGCAGCGGACTGGGCCCTGGCACATGAGATATTGTCCGCTTTGGCCAGGCGTTACGTATCGCCGTCCCCGACCTCACGGATTTGTTCCACGGGCGTTACGTATCGCCGTCCCCGTGAACGCATCACATACGTGGAAGGTATCCATATTTTGACACTTTATAGAATGGAAACAACTTCATTGGTAATGTAGAACAATACATGTGTTTGGATAACCTCGGAATCTTACTTGATGGAACATTGGTGTTTTCATGCCAAAGAACATCGTTAGAGTATGCTTTACATACTCAGTACATATCTCGTACTGACGTCCCTTACGGGGGACCCGCATTTCATGCTGCAGGCACAGGTACCTCAGCTCATACACTGCACCAGTAGGAGCCAGGTCATACAGCTACTGTTGGTGAGCTCCAGTTTACTTCGGAGCTTTCCGAGTCGGTTCCTTATATTTTGTTATTGTACAGGAGTCATGTGTGGGCGGGGGTTTGTTCCGACCCTAGTTATGTCATGTATATCCTAGAGGCCTTGTAGACATAAGGAAGGGTAAAGTCATGGAAGTTTATATAGTGATGTTATATTCGTATATGGGGTGGCCCCGACGGCCAAGTATTATATATATATATATATATGTATATATATTTGTGCGTGTTGTGCTGCTACAGGTAATTAGACCCTTTTATATGCAGCGAAGTGCTGCCCAAATTTTTGGTGATATGTAAGTGAAAGTACAAGTATTTGAACGGGTTCTCCCGGGCCTTCTCGGCTTCGGGTGTCAGTCCGGCCCGATGGGATTTTGGGCCGTGACATTCCACTTCATCCATCCCGCCCGAATACGGTGTGAGACATCCTCGTCAATCTCGCCGTTACCCTGGATCACGGACGCGAGATACTTTAAACTATCCCTCTTGCATACCTCCTGTAATTCTAGCTTCACTACTACTTCATTCTCTAGCCTCACTTCATTAAACTTACATTCCAAATACTCTGTCTTGCTCCTGCTCAACCTGAACCCTTTAGACTCAAGAGTTTGTCTCCACACCTCTAATTTGTCATTCACAACCCCTCGAGTCTCGTCAATCAGAACTACATCGTCTGCAAAAAGCATACACCAAGGTACCTCCCCTTGAATACGCCGCGTCAACACATCCATCACCAAAGCAAACAAAAAGGGGCTAAGAGTAGATCCCTGATGTAATCCTGTCAAGACAGTGAAATGCTCTGAGTCTCCTCCCGCCGTCCTCACCTGAGTTTTCGCTCCATCATACATATCCTTAATTGCTCTGATATATGCCTGCGGGACTCCACTCACCTCCAAGCATCTCCATAGCACCTCCCTGGGAACTTTGTCGTAAGCCTTCTACAGGTCGATAAACACCATGTGCAGGTCCTTCTTCCTTTCCCTATACTGTTCCACCAGCCTCCGTACCAGGTGAATTGCCTCCGTCGTCGAGCGCCCAGGCATAAATCCAAACTGATTTTCCGAAATAGACACTATCCGTCTCAGCCTCCCCTCGACCACTCTCTCCCAAATCTTCATAGAGTGACTCAATAACTTAATCCCCCTATAGTTATTGCAACACTGGATGTCCCCTTATTCTTATAAAGAGGGATCATGGTACTCCACCTCCATGCCTCGGGCATCTTTGCCGTCTTGAAGATTTTGTTAAACAGACCAGTCAACCACCTTACCTCAGCCTCTCCAACGTACTTCCAAAACTCCACCGGTATCTCATCCGGCCCCGTCGCCCTACCCCTTCGCATCCTGCGAACAGCCTCTCTAACCTCTTCTACCTTAAAACGTCTACAATAACTAAAATCCCGACCCTCCTCTAAGTGCTCCAGTTCCCCTAACACAATAGCTTTATCCCCTTCGTCATTCAAGAGCCTATGAAAGTACGACTGCCATCTACTCCTAATGTGGCCGTCCTCCACCAACACTCTACCGTCCTCTCCCTTGATGCACCTCACCTGGTCGAGGTCACGACCCTTCCTCTCCCTAGCCTTAGTGAGTCTAAACAACTTTTTCTCCCCTCCTTTCCCCTGTAACCCTGCATACAAGCTCTCAAAAGCGGTCGTCTTTGCTGCCGTGACTGCTGACTTAGCCTCCCTCCTAGCTAGCTTGTACTCTTTCCTGTTTACCCGTTTCTCTTCTTCGTCCTTACTCTCAACCAACTTAGCATACGCCCCTTTCTTGGTCCCTACTTTCTTCTCCACCTCTTCGTTCCACCACCAATCCCCCCGATGATGCCTGGCCCGGCCCCTAGAAACACCCAACACCTCACTTGCATTATCCCTGATGCACCTAGCCGCCCTATCCCACATACTATCCACGTCCCCCCTACACTCCCACACCCCCATTCCAGCTAACTTCTCCCCTATCTCTCACACCTTCACTTGCGTCAAGCCGCCCCACTTAATTCTAGGTCTACCCTCCTTACTCCTCCTCTTTTTATTCTTTTTTATGCCCAAATCCATCACCAAGAGCCTATGCTGGGTCGAAAGATTCTCACTCGGGATGACCTTACAGTCCTTACACAACACCCTATCCCTTTTCCTCAGCAACAAAAAGTCAATCTGGGTCCTGGCTATCGCGCTTCGAAAGGTGATCAGGTGATCGTCCTTCTTCGGGAAGCCCGAGTTCACCACCACCAGCCCAAAGGACCTCGCAAACTCCAATAGAGTAGCCCCTCTTCATTTCTCTCCCCAAAACCAAAACCACCATGCACATCACCAAAGCCTCCCGGTAGCGCCCCAATGTACCCGTTGAAATCTCCTGCTACAACAATCTTCTCCGAGCTAGGCACGCCTCTCACTACCTCCTCCAAAGCCTCCCAAAACCGCATCTTCTCCTCCCCTCCGAGCCCATTTGCGGCGCATAAGCGCTACACACATTCAGGGTAAACCCCCGAATGACCAACTTAATAGTCATCAACCTATCGTTGATCCTCTTCACCTCTACAACTTGGCCTCTAAGCTCCTCATCTACTAAGATGCCAACTTTATTCCTACGCCTCTCGCTCCCAGAGTACCACAGCTTGTAACCATCCACATCCCCGAAATCATGAAAATCATAATTTTTCATATTTGAAGTTAGAGTTATACTTGGTCATGAATATAAAATGTAGTTAGTTTTAAAATTTTGTGAGATAAATAAGAGAAAAACTTTTACAAATACAATTTATCCCATGAAGTGGGTTTTAGGGAGGATAAATTATCCACAATTCATATCACTACCTCAGATGAAGTAGAAATATTGTTTTCGATAAGCAAACATTATTATTTTTACTAAGGTAAAATAATTTATCGAAAAAAAAGTTAAAAATTTTTATGGTCAAACAATTACTAAGCTCAAATCACTACTCCAGTACTGAAATAATCATTAATCATTTTTCATGTTTTATCGTTAGAATTAATTACTTATTCTCTACATTAATTTTTAAAAGTTTATATTAAGTATTAATTAATAGGCGTAGTATGGTAAATAATTATGTTAATTATTATGTTCTCTTATGTCAGATCCAATTATGACAAGTAAAATTGATTGATGAAGTATACGGTTCAATGTTCATTGTAATTTGTTCATGTGATGTTTAACTTTTAATGAAATTAAGAAAATAAATAAAAATTTTGAATATTGTGATTTTAAATTAAAAATATATAAAATTTATTAAAATATTTTTTAATCATGTGATTGTAAAGATGTCACATGAAAAACTGACAATAAAAGGTTTTAAAGGTGAAAAACTTTTTTTCTTTTTAAATGAACTTGGAAAAAATAAGAAAAAATTGAAATGGGAGGAGTATAATTTGTTAACTTATCCCTATTTATCAAATATTTCTTTAGAATTAAGCACTATTAATAAAAAGTGATTCTTTCATATGAAGGTATGGTTGGAAATAACTATCTATTTTTTCTTCAATTTCTAAAGCGGCTCTTAAGGGTGTGTTTGGTTTGAAAGGAAATGGTTTGCTAGAACATATATTCTTGATAAATAAATAAGTTTCTTGCTTATTTATATATATTTATATGTAATCTAGCAAAATATTACGAAGGTGAGATGGGCGGAAAGTGGAGGTTCGAGGTGGAATGGTTCAATGATGGGGTTGGGGGACGTTTTGTGGATGGGAAGAAGACATTGAATATAAAAGTTACTTATGGTACTTATTTTCCCTGTTTTTATTAGGAAAAAGTTATTTTTCTAATTTTTAAGAAGCTTCTTTTTTTAGAGAAATATTTTTTAAAATATTTTGACCAATTAAATATGAGAAAACTGAAAGATATTTTCCTCCATACCAAACACACCTTTATTTGGAATTTTTTTTAACAAAATTATTAAAGTGACACTTATTTTGAGATGAGGAAAATATGTTTTAAGTTTAAAATTACTACAAACCCGGTTGGATTAGCTAATCGTAAAATAGTTGACAAGTATCTCTATGCCAAAATTAATTTAGAAATAAGTAGTTAGGTATATATTTAGATAAAAATCTAAATTTGATTGAAAAAGAGCTAGTAATTGTTCTTTGATAAAACTACAAAATAAACTTTATATTTGTAAGACAAATTATGAACGACAGATATGGATAAAGAGGATATTAGAGGTTTTATTTCAGAAAGGTATGAGAATTTACTATTTAAAAATATCAAGGGTAAAATAATAAAAATTTTAATTGGTACTCATATAATCTGAAAAATCATAAATTGAGAATAATGAGCTTATAATTCTTGATTAATTTTAACTTAGTGAATTTGCCAAGCTTATCGGTTTAGCCAACATCCACCAATCTCACAATGTTTAACACTAATTTAAAATACTCTATACAAGTTTTGGAAAAAAAAATTGTCAACTAACAAAAATATTTGACTTTCTAAAATGTTTAATATTGTTACATAAAAGAGGAGTACTTTTTAGAGAATCAAAATATTTTTTCTTTAAATCATAGGATTTTTCTCATAATAGAGTACTTTTTTGTCACTAGACCAATAACATAATATACTAAGGAGTAGTTTAGTAGAGTGTATAAGAATAATGTAAAATATGATATGTTAGTAATGCTTGTACTAATAATGTTTGTGTTAGCTATACCTACATTAGTTATGCTTGTATTTTTTGTATGAAGTGTTTGTTTGATGTATTAAAAATAACATGAATAAAATAATTTCTTAGAAAAAAATTATAAAAATATCCTTCATATATATGTTAAAAAGGATGTGAATTTTTTTGTAGGGATAATAGTGTCTTTAATTATTTTAATGCATGTATTGGATTTATTGCATTGCTAATACTATGGATTTTGAGGTATTAGTAACACACACCTTAATACACAAATAGAGTGTATAACTAATGCAAGCATTAATTATACATAGGATGCAAAAGTATACCAAACAAGACAATAATAATACACATTAAAGTAACGCATACATTAGTTTTCTAATACACTCTATCAAACAACATGCATTATTTTTTATGTACTAATAGTACCTTGTTTAAGACATATTTCAGATTATGCATAACATTAGTCATACACTCTATTATGTATTATAGCGTGTATTAATAATATTCACCTTTCCCTATGTATTAATAATATAAAGATCCAGCACATGCATTAAAATGATTAATGACATTATTACCCCTTAAATTCTACTTCATCCCTCAAACATTTGATCTTGCTTCACAGATTATGTAAACGAACACAAATTTTCTTCCTATGGCTTAGCATTTCAGTGCTCACCCATATTTCTGATCATTGAAGGCCACCACAAAAGATAGAGAAACAATTGCATTTTCAAATTGCACCACAAAAAAATAATATCATCCAGAAAAATTACAACATTATAAAACTTCAAGAATCCCATAAAATTGCACCATAAACTCGCAACTTCAAATTGCATTTTGTTTCCTACACCAACATAAATTCTAAGAAAATAAAACTTTTTATATTGACTTATGAATTTTAGTTTTACAATTCTTCGGCAAAAACACAACTAGAAATTCTGAAATTGGTGACTGCACTCTCACTTTTTTTTTCTTTCTGATCTGGCTATTGGAAAATGGAAAATTGAGAAGAATTGAGAAAGGATCATTTTTTTTTTGTTTGAGTGAATTCAATTTGCCTTGTTATTGAAGTAGCTTTCTGCAGCAGGAAGTCTTTTAACTTTACCCGTGAAGTTTATAGTGATGAGGGTACTTTTGTAAATTAATGTTTTTTTATAAAAGTTATACAGGACGTTTTGCTTTTAACTAGTTTAAGTGTACGCGTCTTGCGCGTGTACCTCACTTTATTGAGTTCAAATATTACACTAAATACGATATTTGTTTAAATAATAAAGATGAATATAATAATTAAATTCAACATCTTTTGAAAAATTTATTTAATTAAACCTAACCTTTACCACAAAAATTTCTCAAATTCAATTGACATTCATCTATCACCTGTAAACTGCAACAAACAATACGATGATAGAGACATCAAAACAATATAATTAAATCTAATCTTTACACAAAAAAATTTTCAAAGTTGTCCAACATTCATATGTCACATGTAAACTATAACAAAATAATACAACAATAGAGATATCAAAATAATACAAATAAACTTCACCTTTACAAAAAAAAATTAAAAAAAAATAGAGATATAAAAATAATATAATTAAGCCTAACGTTTACCGAAAAATATTCCTCAAAAACAACCGACATCATCTACCACCTGTAAATTCATTTACGACCTATAAGCTACAACAAAATAATACAATAGTGATCACAAAGTTTCAGTTTTGATGAAAATAATTCTTGTCTAAGTAAAAATTTTGACACTAAAGAATGATTTGAATGAAACAAAGAAGATATATACATACACACACATTGAATTCTATTATGTCGACAAAACTAGTGAAGAAGTTGAGGGTTAAAAAATTAAACATCCACCAATCTAGACATGCAATCGAGTCAAGTTAGATGAGCATCAATCATATTTTTTCAATAAGTATTTGACTTTAAATATATATATATATATATATATATATATAAACATACCACAAATATGATTCAAATTGATGCATCTCTTTTACCCTCTGACACCAGCAAGAGAAGTAGCATGACAAACGCAAAATTGAAGATCCCTCAATCACTTAAAATATTTGATAGTAAAATATATATGTGGTTACATTAATATATATATATTTAAATTCACATGTTTCGAATTTCAAACTGAAAATTCAAAAATCCCCAAACTGAAAATTCCAATTCCAATTTCAAGTTGCTAATTCCAATCCATCTTCTTCTTCTCCAAATTTAAAAATTCCCAAACTAAAAATTTCAATTCCAATTTCAAGTTGCTAATGAGTTTCGAACGATTAACAATGATTGAAATTCCTCCTTCTTCTTCTTCCCCCAATTCAATTCAACCATCGAACCTAATTATCGAGCTAGTTGAAACTGCAAATCAAGCAACCGCCAGCGGAGCTGCATCGCCAACAATGAAATTGACGCAATTTCAGTGCCTTGCCCAGTCATGGTTGTAATCAAGCCTACTGTTCTGGATTCTATCGATTCAGATCTCGGTTCGAGTGGATAACACAACTCTTGATCATGTGTTTTGGTGGTATTTGAAGCACTAGTGAGTTTTATTAATGGGAGATTGTCTCAATTTCATCTATCTTTATTTTTGTCTTAATTGGTTTCATGGACAACTTAAAAAATGTGTACAAAAACTTTCAAAGTTCATAATTTTCTCTTTTTTTTAATCAACAGATATAAAGTGAAATTGATCTTGTGTAAGCTGAAGCATCAAGGAAGATTTGGACGTTGAAGAAAAAGGAAAAAATTGACCTCATAACAATGGAGATTTTGGATATTGAAGAAAAAAAAATTAAAAATTAAAAAGAAAAAATTATAAAAATAATAGATTTTTTTTCGTATTATGCTGATGTGGCAGGCGCGTGTACAACACCGCACATGCAAGTGGTATAATGCTTTACACGATGTAGAAAATTTCACTTTTTAGTAGTTTAGGTGTGTATTAGGTCACTCCAATAGTTTAAGTGTGTCTTAGATTTTTAGAGTATAGTTTAGGGTGAAAACGATAACTTTTCCCTTATTTTTAAATGTGATTGAGAAGGTGAAAAAGGTGGTGATGGCAGATGGGTGGGCGAAGATGGTGGTGATGATGGCTGTGGGGATGGATGGTACCGATGGAAGATGTTGTTTAGATTTGGAGTTGTGAAAATTTCTACATTTTGCAAAAATTTCAAAAAATGCAGAAATTATTCTGTCAAGAAGATATGGTTCAAATTCTGAGTTGTGGAAGATGTGAGAATTTCTGCATTTCTGGAGTTGTAGTATTTAAAATGTGGTTTGGATTGTTTACTGCATTTTTTGACTGGTTGGTTATTTTTATATAATATAACAATTTGAAAAATTAATTAATGAAAATATTTATGATATGACATTAATTTATATGACGTAGATATGTTGTAAATTTTTTTTTAGGAGAGTGAGTTACACACATGGTAGAAGGGGTTTAAAATCTTGTGTTTTGATTGGGTTAAGGAGTTAAGATAACAAAATATTAAGTAGAGATGTCCACACTACAAATTAATCTCGTACAAGTATAAAAGTTCAGTAGACCATCTCGTCTTATATATAAGTGGGAAGTTTATTTGGAGTGAATGTCTTTCAAAAAGTAATGGAGGTGTGTGAAGGTACACTTAAGGGCCGTTTGGTTGGTAATCAGTTATTTTGGAATATTCTTGTCACGCCTCAAATCCTATTGGGGCAAACTGACACCCGTAACCAAGGAGGCCCGGGAGAACAAGCTCATAACCTTATACTTCCCATGCATACCTCTATGACAACCCAAAATTTGGACAACATCATGTCTCATATAAAAGGAAATAATCACCTGTATAAGATCGAGCACACATATATATGTATATACAATACTTGGCCGTTGGAGCCATCACGTCTATTAACAAAACACCACCTTGACTGTACATTAGGTCTACAAAGCCTCTAGACAATACACAGAGTTTAACTAAGATTAGGACACACCCCGCCATATGACTAACTTCTATACAATACCAAAAGTGACTGGATATAACACGGAAAGCCCCGAAGCGAACTGGAGTTCACCAAAAGCAGCTGGATATCCTGGCTCCTACTTGTGCGGTGTATGAGCTGAGGTACCTGTGCCTGCAGCATGAAATGCAGGTCCCCGTGGGGGACATCAGTACAAAATATGTATTGAGTATGTAAAGTTGTAGATAATCACATATGATATAGGAGCTCAATAGAAATCAGAAACATGTGAATAAATCGTAATAGGAGTGGACCACACTTACTAGAACTTGTGACAACCTGTACATTGTATTTATTCAATCACTTTACCTTCGTTCTTATCATCTTTGTAATCATTACTGTACTATACTATGACCATTAGGCTGCCTCCAGTACATATTAACTGGGATCGATCCATGATAGGCTTATGCCCCTGGGATACCACCCATAAATACATAAATAAGGATCAACCCATGATAGGCTTATGCCCCTGGGATACCACCCGATAAGAGAGAACTTCCATCACTTAGTTCAATTAATCTTTGAGATTGTTATTTCGGTCGCCACCGCATTTTTGATACTTTGAAACAATGATACATCAATAAGAGACATATAAATAGACCATCAATGCAATAACGATGAAGTAAGAACTCATTGGCACATCAATGAAGTATTTTGGAGTCATCAATGTCATAACAATGAAGTAGGAACTTATTGGTATATCAATGAAACGTTTTGGAGTCATTAATAGCACATGGATATTGTTTGAGTAACCGGATACCTTATGACATTCATTAGTGCAATAAACATATAAGATTTGGAAAACAAGTAAGGATTGGAATGTCTTGACATCTTGTAGGGTGGAAACAAGTTCATTGGTAACGTAGGACATCATACAAAACCATTATGGATCACATGTTATTAAATAACTTTGGAAACTTTCTTAATAGAACAATTGTTCACTTTCATGCCAAAGATATGGTATAGAGTATGCTTTACATACCTGACTTTCAACCTTCAATACTAGTCCCAAATGGACTTCTCATCTTTTCGGATTACTTATCTACAATGAACATATATAGCAATCTAGTATTAACAATCAAACGTCACAATTCAATTATTTGAATTCACCAAACTAGTGGTTAAGTAGTAAGCCTTAATTACATCATAAAGGGTGTCACTTTAACACTCTTATACTCCAATTACTTTCACATGCCATGCATATTCATACGGCATCCTCCAATATCAAGTTTGGATTCATTTATCCTTCCAACCAATCCATTAAACCAAATTGAGCCATAGACATAAATAATCATCAATTCAATAGTATATCACCATATCCACCTTCCATAACTCAATTACCATATCCACCTTCCACAATTCAATACAACCAAACCATGCAAAATAGTCCATAACCCTATTTGCATCACCTTTCAATAACAACCAATACATATAATCCTCTATCACACATATACATATGGAAAAGAACAAAGGCAAACAATATTCATACCTTAGAATTCACCTCTTGATTATGCAATCCTATTTGCACAAATAATAGGTGCCGTTCGAAGCTCGCGAGATGACAAACGCAATTATCGGATTACTTTGGAATTTCTACGGTTGAATCAAAAGTAATTTAAAGGTCAAATTTGGCTAGAGTTTGTTCTTTCTCAATGATTGATGATGAAAATGAGTTTTTGAACTTATATGCATGTATATATACACATATTCCCGTCCATAATGTAATAGAAAATGACCAAAATGCCTTTAAAATTTAAATAATGTCAAATCTGTCCTTTGGTGGACTGTTTTGATAAACTAAAGTAGATCGACCATAACTCTTTGCTCCGATATCAGATTTGGGTGAAATTGGTGTCGTTGGAAGGATTGGAAGGATAATTCAAAGGGCTTTCATTTCATATAAAGTAGGCCACCCAGTTCGTCCTGTACAAGGAGTTATGGTCGTTTAAATTTGACCCTAAAAATCTATTTTGATAGTCTGAAGTAAAACGAGTATAACTCCTTACTCAGACGTTGGATTTGGATGAAACCAATTGCATTGGAAAGAAGACTCAAAGATCTTTGTTTTCATAGGTCGCATCTCTCCCAGTTCATTATATTAAGGGAGTTATGATCATTAAAAGTTGACCCAAAAATTCGGCTGGCCTCAGTAGTTTGTGTGCAGGAAATTTTCCTGCAAATTTACTATTCCCAAATATTCCGGCCACCGTTTTATAGTTTCAAACGTGCTCGATTATATACGAAACCTATCCGTTTTTGGAAATCTTTATATCGTTGGAAATCTTATTCAATAACCTTCGCATGGAACCATCGACGGGCAAATTCTGGTATAAATAAAATAAAAAAATTAATTCCATATAAATAAGACCAATACACGTACTTGAATATGCCAATGCACGTACTTGAATACGGGGTGTTACAATCTATCTCAAGATAAGTTATTCCATCATGTATATGTAAGGTGAGATAACTTATCCCATTATTATGATATAAACAATGAAATAAATAAATTTTGGATAAAATAATTCTACATTTTAATTCAAGACTACTTGCTCTTTTCTATCACACCAAACGACTCCTTAAGATAAGATTAGGGATGACGACGGAGCGGCGTGGATCCAGGTTTTAAGCTATGCAAGGCGGTGCGGATTTTAGTCCAGGTGGGTGCGGGGCGGGGCGGGGCGGGGTGAGTTGCGGGTATATGCGGGTTTAAACTAAAAAAAAAAGTTAAAAGGGCAATATCATCGTTTCCACCTCAAACTATACACGAAAAGTCTATGTCACACCTAAACTATCATAGTGTCCTATTACACACCTAAACTATAAAAAATGAAACTACTTCCACCCCAAAACGTAAGAACCAGTCACATGATGGAGAGTGATTTACACTCGCGCCACATCATCATCATGTCATTACCACATCAAATATTATGTCAATTTTTTTTTAAAAAGTCCATGTTACTCATTGCTTCTTTTTCACCAAAATTACCATTAAAACACCACCATTAACACCATCATTGCCAAACTCAAATCTTCACTACAATAATTTTAAGAATCCACCATAAATTTCATTAGCAGAATCACAATACAACCATTAGTATCACAAAAATCACAAACAATCACCATAAAATTCAACATCCATTACTAAAATTGTCATCGAAATCATAATATCACAATAAAAATCACCATTATTTCTTTGAATCACTTCATTGACTCACTTCTCTCTCAATCTTTTTTATTTCTCAATTTCTTCCCTAATTATCACCGTCGTCGTCCATCACCATCGCCGCCGCCATAACCACCGTCACACATGAAGTAACTGTTAATTTTTTTTCTTTGCTAACAAAAATGGGTTGTTGTGTTAGCAGTAGCAACAACAAACTACTACCTCCAACTATATGCAATTCTTCACAATAAAGTGAAGAAAAAACAGTTAAAGAATGGTGATCCTGACAAAGTGGATGTTGAATTTTATAGTAGTTATTTGTGATTTTAATTTTGTGATGCTAATGGTTGTATTGTGATTCCGATAATGAAATTTATGGTGGATTCTATAAATTATTGTGGTGAAAATTTAAGTTTGATGATGATGGTGTCAATGGTGATTTTGGTGAAGAAGAAGCAATTGAAGAAGGTGGGACCCACATATTAAAATGAATAAGTAAGAAAATTTAATTTTATTAATATTTTTCAATTGAAAATATATATTTTTTTAATTTTATTAACATTTTATCAATTAAAAAAAAATCTAATTGTATATATTAAGAAGAATATTTGGAGTGCTTAATGATATAATGACAAATGAAATAGTGACACGTGTATGGAACCTGTCATTTTAGGCGTGACCTAAATTTTTCGTGTATAGTTTGAGGTGAAAATCATGACTTTTCCCAAAGTTAAAAACTAGTATTATTCTCGTGAATCTATCTAAAATTTTATGTATTCTTCACATAAAATTTTATCCTTCTTAAAACAACAACAACAACAACAACAAACCCAGTGTATTCCCACCTGGTGGGGTCTGGGGGGGGTAAGATGTACGCAGTCCATACCTCTACCTCTAACGAAGTAGAAAGACTGTTTCCGATAGACCCCCGGCTCAAGGCACAAGATCCCACATAGATACAAAGTAAAGCACCGAACAAGGTCACAAGATTACAGCACATAACATACATAGCATAAATACGGCATAAATATGGTAGCCATAGGTAAAAGAGAAGAAAGAAAAGAAAGCAGAAAACAGAAAAGAAAACAGAAAACAGAGGAAACACCCAGATTGATACTAAAACAAGGAACACGAAACACGGAACACGAGATCATAACCTAATTCCCTACACTAGCGACCCAAACTGGCGCTAGTCCTTAACCCTAATCCGCGTCCTCCAAATCTTCCTATCTAGGGTCATGTCCTCGGTGAGCTGTAACAGTTCCATGTCCCGCCTAATCACTTCAGCCCAGTACTTCTTCGGCCTACCCCTACCCCGCCTAAAACTATCCAGCGCTAGCCTCTCACACCTACGAACCGGGGCATCCATGTCCCTCCTCTTCACGTGTCCGGACCAGCGCAATCGGACTTTCCGCAACTTGCACTCCACTGGAGTCACACCAACCTTCTCCCTGATAGTCTCATTCCGAACTCTATCCCCTCTAGTCAGCCCACACATCCAGCGCAACATCCGCATCTCTGCCACCTTCATTTTTTGGATGTGAGAATTCTTAACTGGCCAACATTCCGCTCCATACAACATGGCCGGACGTACTACCACCCTGTAGAATTTGCCTTTAAGCTTGGGCGGCACCTTCCTATCACATAACACCCCCGACGCGAGCTTCCACTTCATCCATCCCGCCCCAATGCGGTGCGAGACATCCTCGTCAATCTCACTGTTACCCTGGATCACGGACCCGAGATACTTGAAACTATCCCTCTTACAAACCACCTGCGATTCCAGCTTCACTGTCATCTCATCCTCCAGTCTTACGTCATTAAACTTGCATTCCAAATACTCTGTCTTGCTTCTGCTCAACCTGAACCCTTTAGACTCAAGGGTTTGTCTCCACACCTCTAATTTATCATTCACACCCCGTCGAGTCTCATCAATCAGGACTATATCGTCCGCAAAAAGCATACACCACGGCACCTCCCCTTGAATACGCCGCGTCAGCACGTCCATCACCAAAGCAAACAAAAAGGGACTAAGAGTAGATCTCTGATGCAATCCTGTCAAGACGGTGAAATGCTCTGAGTCTCCTCCCGCCGTCCTCACCTGAGTTTTTGCTCCCTCATACATGTCCTTAATTGCTCTGATATATGCCTGCGAGATTCCACTCACCTCCAAACACCTCCAAAGCACCTTCCTGGGGACTTTATCGTATGCCTTCTCCAGGTCGATAAACACCATGTGCAGGTCCTTCTTCCTTTCCCTATACTGTTCCACCAGCCTCCGTACCAGGTGAATTGCCTCCGTCGTCGAGCGGCCAGGCATAAACCCAAACTGGTTTTCCGAAATAGACAATATCCGTCTCAGCCTCGCCTCGACCACTCTCTCCCAAATCTTCATAGAGTGACTCAATAACTTAATCCCCCTATAGTTACTGCAACTCTGGATGTCCCCCTTTATTCTTGTAGAGAGGTATCATGGTACTCCACCTCCAAGCCTCGGGCATCTTTGCCGTCTTGAAAATTTCATTGAACAATCCAGTCAACCACCTTACACCAGCCTCTCCAACGAACTTCCAAAACTCCACTGGAATCTCATCCGGCCCCGTCGCCCTACCCCTTCGCATCCTGCAAACGACCTCTCTAACCTCTTCTACCCTAACACGTCTACAATAGCTAAAATCCCGACACTCCTCTGAGTGCTCCAGTTCCCCTAACTCAATAGCTCTGTCCCCTTCGTCATTCAAGAGCCTATGAAAGTACGACTGTCATCTATCCTTAATCTGGCCGTCCTCCACCAACACTCTACCATCCTCCCCCTTAATGCACCTCACCTAATCGAGGTCACGCCCCTTCCTTTCTCTAGCCTTGGCGAGTCGAAACAACTTCTTCTCCCCTCCTTTCTCCTGTAGCCCTGCATACAAGCTCTCAAAAGCGGCCGTCTTAGCTGTCGTGACAGCTGACTTAGCCTCCTTCCTAGCTAGCTTGTACTCCTTCCTATTTACCCGCTTCTCTTCTTCGTCCTTACTCGCAACTAACTTAGCATAAGCCCCTTTCTTGGTCCCCACTTTCTTCTCCACCTCTTCATTCTACCACCAATCCCCCCGATGGTGATTTATCTTGCTTAAAACGATATATATAATACTGCAAATAAATAATTTTATAACTTTTTAAATTTCTTTATTCATCTTAATGAAAATTTAACATTTGATCATTACTTGTACACATGTAGAAATTGGTTGTTACTATTACTTAGTATTAAAAATATTATGGATTTTAATGGAGTTATAATTTTTTCAAAAAATAAAAAAATAAAACCGTGAGGCGATGCAGTACGAGTATGAGTGTGGGGTGAGTTCATGCGAATTTAAAAGTGATGCGGTGCACTGAGGGACGATTATAAAATATATGAATTTAGAAAAATTCACACTACATCTACACCACACCGCATCATTGTCACCCCTACACAAGATTATGCTCGCGAGCATGACTGGACAACTGCAAATGTAGACCATAAATAAATTAAAAGCGGCGGAGCTTACTCCAAAATCTAGTACTTTATGCATTTAAAAACTAAAGTTAGAAGAAAACTGAAAAGCTGAACCTGTAAAATAGCACATTCTTTCCGTTTTATTTTTGAAATACTCAACAAAATTTTAGTCATGAGTGTATTTTATTAAATTAACCTTATTAGTAATGTATTGCAGTTCTAAATTTGATTAATATTATTTTATATAGTTATTTAATGTAAAGGATAAAATAAAAAAAAAATCTTAATTTTATAAATAAAACAACAACATTGAAATAAATATTTAATAATAGAATCAATTAAAACGAAACTTATGGAGTATTTGGCAAACAGCTGCCAACTAAGGACTATAGAAATTGTAAAGATATTATACAACGGACGTTAGATAACTAGCGACTATAAAAGTGGATATTTGTTCACTATGCCCCATCGCAATTCAATTTCTAATGAGCTGAAATGATTTGATTGTTATTTGGTTATTGGATTAATGATTTTTAATGGTTATATATATCTTAATTTCTCCTAACTATAATATTTAGTTCAAGTTTGAAGATTATTGTAGATTAAAATACATTATGCAGGATTTTGGTTGCAACTAAAATTTAGTTTCTTTTCGTATTAGTTACTATTTTTTCTAATTTATGAGCCTTTTCTTATCGGTTAAATCGAAAATCGAATCGTTAAGGACTAAAAATCGATAAATAAAAAATTAATAAAAAATATCTTATTGAGTTAGCATATTTAAAAATCGAAAATTGATAAACCGAACTACTAGTATATAAAATTGAATCGAAACGAGCAATGCATACCTCTATCACCAACCAACTCAAACTTGAACGAATTATTTCATGAGCTAATTTGCATCTTTAATAAAACTTACCCTTAATGCTTTTTAAAAAAAGACGAGAGCTTTTCGTCACCCCCTATATCTTTGGGTAAACAACAGATTTGTCTAAGAATTTTAGGACCACCCATGATAAGTTTTAGGAATTATTACTAAGGCATAGAGGGAATATATAATTTTCCAAACCTATTAAATCAATGTACCTTACTAGGGTTGTTTAAATGTTGAATTTGAGCATGGAAAATTCTTATATAGACTAGTCAACTATAACCCAATGAATGACAAAGTAAGCAATGTTTTCTCACTCGTGAGTCTCTTGTATTTACTCCCTCTTAGTAAAAATTGTAAAATCTTCATTAAGTTTTTCTAAAAATGTCAAGTCAAACTGAAGGCAATGGCCTAATTTTTCATAGTTATTTTGGGCCAAATATGCCATCTGTCCTCCTAGTGCAAGTGTTTTTGTCTTAAGCCGAAGGTCTATCGGAAACAACCTCTCTACCTTATCTTTGAGCTAGGTAGAGGTATTGATGGTGTATACTATATCTTCCTCAAACCTCACTGGGTGAAAATAGATACGTTGTTGTTGATTGCATATATGTCATGTGTCCTCATTTCATTAGTCTTTTCCACAATGTTCAGGCTTGAGTTGCACACAAATATACTTTTTGAATGGGGTTATTTTTGTGTTAAATAAGATTCACACAAATTTGTGGGCCCAATGAGATATAAGTTCACGAACGACCTTCGTTATACCCGGTCTTGATGTTTTGGTCTCGCTTGATAACATTAGTACTTTAGAAAAATAGCTAGCAAAGCTTTTATTGCCGTCAAATGTTAAGTTGCGAACATAAATTAATTTTGTCTATAAAGCAGAAGTTAGGATATTTTTCAAGATAATGAGCATGCTCAATTCACCGTAAATTTCGCCTTAAAAGCAAAAGCTATAGAAGAGATTTTTTTCAACTTTAGGGTCATTTTTTAAGAAAATTGTTAAGCAAATATAAAAATTTAAGATCGAACATTTTGAGAGACACTGAAATTAATTTCCACTTCCACATGCATATACTAATGGTTTTACTTATACATCAATCACTTCTTTTTCTTAACTAATTGAAGGGGTTGTGGGGAAGAAACTCCACGAAAAATAGAAACAAGACAGAAATAAAAACGAAGAGTAGTTTTCAGTCAAATAAAGATGATGTGAAAAGGTGAAGATCTAATATTGGTTGAAGATTTGAAAAGATAATACATACTAATTGAATTATTTTGTAGTAATTGACTAGTTCAAACTTCAAACGTCCTAGTTTTATTAGATGGATTGACTAAAGAAGTCTACATAAAGATTAGTTTATTTTAATTTGTTAGGAAGAATAATACGAATTATTAATTGCAAGTTTGAATGGCTAACGTGGTCCTCTTAATAGTTCTCATTAGATTCTTTTTAAAAAATTATTCACACTCGATCAATATTTTCCTCAAGTAAATAAATGTAAATATATATATATTCATTACTTAATCATAATTAAATACCATGTACTTTTACTATGGTTATAACTGCCAAGTGCCAACATTGAAGTATTTGATTTAAGGTAAATACTATTTGTGGGTAAACTTAGTCCCTCCGTTCCAAAAATATGTATTGCTTTAAAAAGATAAATTATTTCAACCATATTCTGAGTTTCTTATGTTAAAGAATTACAGTGTAACATTTAAATATTTTTTTTTAATGGGTGTAATATGAGCTAAAATGATAATTATTTTGGAATGAAAGGAGCATATACTAATAGTGTGTCACCATATTATTAGCTTACACATGTACTACAATTAGTTTTTAATACAAACTAATTGTGTAAGTAATTCTACACGTACAATTCAAGTCAATGGAGGTTGTCTGCAGCTTGATAACGCGTTTATGTTCTATTCAAGTAAGAAAAAGTTAACTCATTATATTGTATAATATAGTATCATATTATTAAAAATAATCCACATGTGTTTGTGTTAATCATTTGTAAGAAAGAAAGTTCCATCCACGATACACCAATTTTGGAAATACAAATTAAAGTGTTCGACTACGGTAGCAGCACGGCACAGTCTCACCAGTGCAGTTTGATAATCCTCCATCCCATTTTATCCGTCTCAAATTTCTTACTTTGATATTCCATTTTACTTGTGTTTTTTTATTTTATCAAGACAAGACAATTTTTTTTCTCATTATATCCTTAGTATAATTGATTACTCCTTGTTATTAGCATTCTTCAAAAATGTTATTTAAGAGGAGTATCATTAAGAGTACACTATTAAGAATATAAATGGTGCTTTGGTATTAACCATCAATTAATATTAGAACTAATAATAAGACACAATTAAGAGGGGTAAAATGCTAAAGTTACAACACTAATTATTATTTTTTTAATAGCTATGTCATTCCAATTTAAGACGAGTAAAATGAGACGGAGGAAGTAGTAAATTAGTCCTTGACATAGATAAAGTGATTGTGACAATGATGATTACTTTTCTCATTGTTCAAGCCAATAGATGATATATCTTAGTAAAAAGGAATTTTTTAATTAAATGCATGTGTAATATTACTAAAATGTCCTTTTATCAGTTGGAATGTTGAAATTTGAAATTAACTAGAAATAAAATTAGGAAAGAAACATTTTTTTTTTAAAACGAAAGAAACATAAATTTAGATAGAGATAATATTATAGGTTATTGTCTAACTAGTTTGAAAGTTAAGACATTTTAACACATAAATCCCCTGAATATCTATGTATTGCAAGTTTAATAGTCATGACCTACAAGGCTAGAACAATAACATTTTATATCTCAAAACAGCTATGTAATGCCAAATGGCATGAAGAAATATAAAATGCTATGGTTCAAAAGATTAACAATAACAGCGTGTAGTTTAAGTCTTAAAGTTGTAAAACATGAATAGTTTAGGGGAATTTTTAAGTATTAACTCTAACTATCATAACAAAATAATATAGATTAATAGTATGTAGTATATATTCTTATTTTACATGATCAATAGATATGATCGAGTTAAAATATTTTTTATTTTATACCCCTATGAGGGGTCTTGCGATGGTTGGGGTCGGATTCATAATCAAACACGACTCTTATTTGACTGATTTAGTTAAGAGATAAAGTTGCGTCATTACTATCAACTATGATTTTTTGATGATAGTAAGTATTTGATCCTGACAAAAATAAGCACATGATAACAAATCGATATTGCAACGAGAAATATGTAAATCTTTATTTTAACCCTTAAACCATAAGAAATAATCTTTTCTTTTTCCTACTAAATGATAAAAAGAAGAAAAAAAACACCCATCCAAGTCACTTAAACCATTTAATCTTCCTTTGGTCAAGAGTTAAAGGAGAAAAAGAAACATCCCAAGAATTGTACACTGTAATTAAAATTGCAGGTTTATAAACGACTAAACTTGCTCTGAAGAGATTATTGGTGTGTGGAAAATGTCAAAGTTGGAATGCCAATGGTCAACACATAGTAACAACAACAACAATAAGATTAAAAATAACAAGTTGTTAAAAAAATTAAGAATATCAACAACAACAATAGCAATAATAATAAGAGGAATAATAACAACAACAACAATTAATAGTGTTCAACAACAACAACACTCCCCCGAAACCAAAATAGGTGATATTTTAGTAATTTAATATAATAATTATAATGTTTTTTCAACTATATCCATATACTCGGTCTTTCTAATAGTGTTTGATTTTCAAAAGGTATTTCTTAATCAGGGATAGCTTAGTAATCTACATATTTATATTGACTTCTTAATATATAGTAACTTTGCTTATGTGATACTTATTTTGAAACAAAACGACATTTATATATATTGATTTCTTAATATATGTAATTTTGCTCAGGTGAACAACAACAACAGCTATTACTACTTTCTTTATTTGATAACTATATAAAAATACAATTTCTATTTTATTCTTATTGATCTCACTTAATTTTGTAGTTAATACTTCTTTATTTATTTTTTTACTTTTTTACAAAGGTCAATTTTGTAAATTTCACAAAGTTTTTAAACCCCATGTGTGATCAAATGGTGCCATATAATAAATAGGATGGAGAAAGAACTACTACTTTCGCTTCTTGAAATCAATCTACTTGAACTTTGATCAATATTTTTAAGATATATTTTTTTCATCATATTAATATGAGATGTATTGCATGTATAATTTTTCGTATAGTTTTCAACCATTTAAATTATCAAAGTTCATATAGATTAACCTCCAAAAACAAAAGTGAACGTATGTAGTAATTAAAATAAATAAATAAATAAATGTGGGACATTTGAAAGTTTTTTTTTTTTCCACACGGCCTCAACTTGACTTGTAAAGTCTTCGCTCGTTTTTCTTACAATTGGCCGCCACCCATTTTTGATTCATAAAAACACCTATCAACACTTCTAAAATTATCCCATCAACCCCCCTCTTTCTCTCCTCCCTCTGGCCTGCCTGAATCAAGAATCTCCTCAATGGCTCCCACTGCTTCACATTTCCACTTGTTCCTCTCGTCCCTTTTCACCCTTTTCCTTTTTGTTCAATCAAAACTGACTCTTTATCCACCAGATCATGCTGCACTTTTGCTTGTAACAAAACACTTAAGTGGCATTGGTGCTCTTAACGACAATCCCTGCAGCTCTGCAGGAATATCCTGCGAGCGGCGGGGGGTTAACAGGACGCAAGTTCTGAGAGTCACACGTATTGTGTTGAGATCTTACGGATTGAGTGGAACTTTGTCGCCTGCTATTGGCAAACTTTCTGAGCTCAAAGAGATTTCACTTTCAGACAATCAATTATCTGAACAGATACCTGCTCAGATTCTTGATTGTAAGAAACTGGAGATTCTTGAACTTCAGAAGAACAGGTTTACTGGCAAAGTTCCATCTAAATTGTCATCATTGATTCGTCTTCGGGTCGTTGACTTTTCGTCTAATGAGTTGTCTGGGAATCTCAACTTCTTGGAGTACTTTCCTAATTTGGAGAAACTGTCCCTGGCTAATAACTTGTTCACCGGAAAAATACCACTCTCCCTGAAATCTCTCAGGAATCTACGTTTCCTGAATCTTTCAGGGAACAGTTATCTTGAAGGTCCGGTGCCTGTAATGGGTCAAGTTGAGCACTTATCAGCAGATTTGACAGGAAGTGATATCGTTCCTAAACGTTACATTCTTGCTGAGAATTCAACAAATCAGATATCTGCAAGGGGACCTGCTTCGCGTTCAGCAAATGTCCTAGCTCCGGCTCCAGCTCCAGCACACAGTCGTGTTGCACCGGTGCATAAGCGTAGCAAGAAGAAGAGGAAGATACGATCGTGGTTTCTTGGTTTCCTTGCCGGAACTTTCGCAGGGGCTATATGTGCTTTGCTCTTTTCGGTGTTCTTTAAGCTGGTCATGTACCTCATAAGAAGGGGAAAGAGTGATTCAAGTTTAACAATATACAGTCCGTTGATCAAGAAAGCCGAGGACTTGGCCTTCTTAGAGACAGAAAATGGAGTTGCATCACTTGAAATGATTGGAAAAGGTGGATGTGGAGAAGTTTATAGAGCTGAGTTACCGGGAAGTAACGGGAAGATTATAGCTATAAAGAAGATTATGCAACCCCCAATGGATGCTGCAGAGATCGCTGAGGAAGATACCAAGGCTTTGAACAAGAAAATGAGACAGGTAAAATCGGAAATTCAAATTGTGGGTCAAATCAGACACCGGAATCTGCTTCCACTACTAGCACATATGCCAAGGCCAGACTGCCATTACTTGGTCTATGAATATATGAAAAACGGGAGCTTACAGGACATCCTCCAGCAAGTCACAGAAGGGACAAGGGAATTAGATTGGTTGGGACGGCACCGGATTGCAGCAGGGATAGCTGCTGGGCTTGAGTATCTTCATATAAACCATACTCAACGCATAATTCACAGAGACCTAAAGCCAGCAAATGTCCTTCTTGATGATACTATGGAAGCTCGAATTGCTGATTTTGGTCTTGCAAAGGCAGTTCCAGACGCTCATACACATGTTACGACTTCAAATGTTGCAGGAACTGTGGGATATATTGCACCAGAATACCATCAGACTTTGAAGTTTACAGACAAGTGTGATATATACAGCTTCGGCGTGGTTCTAGCAGTGCTGGTAATAGGAAAACTTCCATCGGATGACTTTTTCCAGCACACTTCTGAGATGAGTTTAGTGAAGTGGCTGAGAAATGTAATGACTTCTGATGATCCAAAAAGAGCTATTGATCCAAATCTGATGGGAAATGGATATGAGGAGCAAATGCTTTTGGTTCTCAAGATAGCTTGCTTTTGTACTATGGACAATCCAAAAGAGAGGCCTAACAGTAAGGATGTCAGGTGCATGTTAACTCAGATCAAGCATTAAGTACCTCACGTCATAAGGCACACGGAATAAGTTTGTTATGTAACTAAGAATGTGTTCTGTATTTCAGTTACCATCTCCAAGATGGAGTTGATCTTTTGCCGTAATTGTTTTATACATGTCAATCTTTTCTGTTCACTTCAGTATTAATGGTATACCTTCCACTTTGCTGCTTAAATTACTCAAACTCCAAATGCAATTGTCACTGTAGTTTGAACGCGTCCACTAATTCTGCTTCCCTTCGAACTAGACAAATACGTCAATGTGTATGATCAAGTCTTCAACACGAGTATTGGAGTCTATCAAGCTTTGAACAACCTAAAGCTGTTTAATTTACTGAAAAGTAAGCTCCTTAAGTTGATAACAACTACTGATAAATACACTGGTAATGAAAAGCAAGATACCATTGCTGAACTGATCCGCACCACCATACAACCCCTAGCTCAAATAAGATTGTAAGATGATATTTCATCTTGAAGTCAAGATGATCATGAAGGGTCATAAGACTTGTTTCCTCTTTCTAGTGCCTGCAGTTGTAATTTCAACTAAAGGCAAACACTAACCTACGAACTTGAAGAAGATGATCGAACTTCATATTACTGGCGCTAATTCAGTAAAATAAGGTGTCTTCACGGGTTTTTTCTGCTAATTAAGGGAATACAACATTCTATATTGAACTCCATAAAAGAAACGAAAGCAGGAAAACATTCAAACCAACATGCTATGGCGAAATAAAGAAGCTGCAACACAAACTTAACCGGTGAAATGAGAACAATGAAAACGTGTGTTTCTAATTCCCTTGTCCATTCTGTATGTTCTTGAGAAGATCTTACTTGGAAATAAGCTACTCTTATCACCTCTATCATCCAAGAAAGCTCTTTTTAATGTAGAATGTCTATTTCTATATTAGTAAAACCCTCGTTCATCTAGCAGAAACGGATAAAATGATTTTATGACAATTAACACTGGGGAGTCCAAACCCCATATACTCTGAGCACAGAGCCAAAATCTGGAAGTTGCAGGTAATGAGATAATGTGCTTAAACAAAGTTCGAAGTATCAAATAAATTATACTCTGACATTAATGCTTTCATGAAAGTATCAGATGGTATTTTCTCCCTATGAGTTTTTTATCTTCAACGTCGTCATCAAAATATTTATCATGGAATGCAAATGAAGCATTTCAGAACCTTAATTTTCCCAAACAAGTACTCCCATCAACATTTGCTGATTCCATGCATAATATATTACATACTCACTGAGAGCATCACATAGATATACATACAGATCAACCAACATAAACAATCCATTTTTCCGTAGCTCAGTGTGCGAGAAAAGAACACGTTTTAATCTTAATTGCTTGTGTTGTTGTTATTGTTATTTGTTATGACTTACGAAACTCTATTTGTTCATCTTTAATACATTGACGTAATACACACAACATAATTCCTCCAGTTGTTTGTACTTTGTCATTAAAATGAAAGAATCATAAATGTTATAACTTCTTAGTCACCTTAGCTCAAATTGCTCCGTCACAAGACATGGGGTGATAGAGTTACAATCAAATTCAGTGAAGCTTGGCGAAACCTCAAGAACAAACATAATTGTCATTCCATGAACTTACTTGATGCTATTGATAAAAATTTCAGAAAAAAGAAAGGAAACGATAAAGAAGAATCAAATTTGACAAGAAAGAATTGTTAGTATGGAAGTGCATTGATGAATATGTATAACCATATCCTTATAATTAAATCAAAATTAGGCTTACAAATTTGAGAACTTACATAGCAAGCTAAATGCTGACTTCACTGATCTAGTAGAAAGTTCCAAACTTGAAAACAGAATAACAAGAACTACTGAAATAGAAAACCAAAATGTTTCTTTTTTGATAACCATGTTTTTTGAACGCGCAACTCGACTAATTCTAGGAGATACCATCCACGTCCCACCAACAACAAGGGTCGGCAACAAGTATCATGTAATTGTGCCCACTAAGGCTTGAACATATGGAATAAATCACCTAATATTTTTGCCTTTGATGGGATTTAATCAACTTGACATTTGTGATTCTCAACCACTAGGTCACACTGTTAATTATCCAAAATGTTCCATTTTCCCAAAAGCAAATAGAGAAAAAAAAAATGCTACGTATGTACTCACAACTTCAACGTAAAAGTCAAGTATAATTACTCCAATAGAATTCACATATTAATAAGTCAAATTTTCCTCTACTTTCAGCGAAAATAAAATGAACCATAGAAGGTTCTTTTTAAAAAAATAAATAAATCAATATCTTGGAAGTAAAATAGAAAAACATAAACGCAGCAGCAGAAGCCCTTATAGCTCAGTGGTAGAGCGTCAGTCTTGTAAACTGAAGGTCCGTAGTTCGATCCTGCGTGAGGGCATTTTGTGTTTATTTTAATAAATCGCTTTTTTTTTCTTTTAAAAAAAAAAAGACTCAGTCAAATGCTTTTAACTCTTGAAAATATGTTTTTGTAAAGATACTTCTAATTTTTTAAAATCTCCGTCAAATAGGTTTATAACTTGCAATTCGTCCAATTAACAAATATTAAGCTTTCATACATAGGCAATTGCTAAATTATTTATTTCGATTAAGTTGTATCTAGGACCATCATACCAAACTTTAAGTTCGAAAACTAATAAACCAACCACAATTATATATAACTAGTTTAGGTATACGCGTCTCGCGCGTGTACCTTATTTTAATGAGTTTAAACGTTACATTAAATAAAATATTTATTTAACTAATAAAGAAGAATACAATAATTAAATTCAACATCTTTTGAACATGTAAAGATGGAGAGTTTATTTAATTAAACCTAACATTTACAAGAAAAAAAATCTCAAAGCGAATTAAAATTTATCTACCACCTGTAAACTAAAACAAAACAATACGCTGATAGAGATATTAAAACAATACAATTAAACCTAACCTTTGCAAAAAAAAATTTCTAAAAGTCGATCGACATTCATCTACTACCTGTCAACTACAACAACATAATACGATAATAGAGATATCAAAAAAATATAATTAAACCTAACTTTTTACACAAAAAAAGAAATTTACAAAGTAGAAATATCAGAACAATGTAATTAAACCTAACCTTTACCTAAATTTCTTTTTAAAGCCGACCAACATTTATCTGTCACCTGTAAACTACAAACAAAATAGTACGATAATAAAGATATTAAAACAATACAATGAAAAAAATAGTATGATAATAAAGATATTAAAACAATACAATTAAATCTAACATTTCCACAAAAAAATTATAAACTTATTATTTGAGGAAAAATCACAAAGTTATTCCAAACGAAAGCTTATTATTCCTGATCAATAAACCCAATGTAATAGAAAAGAAAATTTAAAACCTAGAAACAACAAAGTCACGTTGTAGAATCAATAATAAAAGTTACATATATACAAACATGAAAAGATGTTTGGTTATTCTTGATCAATAAAATCAACGCAATAAAAAATAAAATTCAAAACCTGAAAATTAAACCAACACGTTATATTAGAGATCCGATAACAAAAATTATTTACAAACATAAAAGGATGATTTGTTATTTATGATCAATAAAATTAAAACATAATATAAATAAAAAATTGAAATAAAAAATCACAAAATTACCTAATAACAAAACTACGATCACAAAGTTTTATTACCCAAATAAAATATATGTATAAATTTAAAAAAGGACTTCTAAAATGAAAAAAAAGAAAGAAATATAATAACTCCTAAATCAAAATATTATAACAAAAAATAATAGTTCTAAACTAAAAAAAATAATCCCTTTTTTTTCTTGGAAAAGTCTACTACCCTTTGTTAATTGGAAAAAAGTCGCACCAATTTAGTTTTTGAAAGATTTTTTTTTTCTTCTTTTAGGACTCTAAATCCATTTTAGGTAAAATAGGTCCATCAATTTTTTTTAAAATTTAAAACTTTATCTTATATAGAAATTTTTATATATAATAATTTCTTTGAAGTTGAATTTTCTTTAACAAAATATTGCCACAAATTTAGAAATTTGACTAAAATTGTAAATATTCTCCATTTATTTTTTTATATATTTATTATAGTTACTATTTAATATTATAAATTAAAGGAAAAATGTGAAAAGACAATTTTGTCTATTACAGAATCTTTTCATGAAGAGTAAAAAATTTAAATCACTTTTCTAATGGTTTTCACAATTTTAATATATTATAGATATTAGAATTTTAATCTAGTTAATCTCTACGTATTATTTTTTGAGGAAAAAATGTCCATTGATACCCCTTAATATAAGATGGCTCCGCACCACGGACTAAACCAGTCTTGAGTTAAAAATCACTAAGCTCAAAACCCATGTGCTATGAAAAAGTTTGAAACTTTCCTTACAAAATTTTATTAGGAGTAGTATTTTTGCCTTTTTGCCTGTCCCAATTTATGTGTTATGTTCTTTTTAGTCCAGTCTAAAAAAAAGATACCATACTTTCTTATTTTAACTAGATGTGAAAGCCCGTGCAAGCACTGGCTCAACGATAAGCGTAAAGTTTCGTCTTTTTGTCATTAAAAAGCAGACGTTACAATAATGAAATGTAAATATTTTGTAGTGACACAGCTATTTACTGAAAAACCTATTAACATCTGTAAAGACATTCAAACTTAGATATGTGCAAAATAATATGTAAATATTTCATATTTCATTATGAGTTGTTTACATACAAAAAGTATTAATATATGAAAACACAAAAACTTTGTTCAGGCAGACTAATTCTGATGGTGTAGGCAAGCAAAAATCCTTTGTACATGCTTATACCGTGCGATGGAGTTGGCAGAAGCAACCAAAATGTAGTTGTACATGCCACACCACTTGATCGAGCTTGACTGCGAGTAAGATCATTCTATGTAGCTGACTGTATTGAGTAGGTAGATATAACAAAAGCAACTATGAAGATTATATTTACGTGCTGAGATTGAGATGCTGCAGGTATATGTTTGAAATAAAATTTAGTTGAGTAGAATATTTTGGAGTATTGCAGTGAATGCTAAGTACAGTAGCAAATCGAATTGTGAAAGTGTTGTTACCTTTAATGTTTTATTGCGGGCGTGGATGGTTCTATTTTCTGCCTCTTACTTGTGTCCCCCAGATCTGTAGGTACGGCTTTAGAGAAGGCCGTGATAGCTAGCATGCCAGATTTTTGATCGAAAAATCTGAAGACTGGCTTTTGTAGCTGTAGCTTAAATAGTTTATGAGCGAGGTGCTTATTTATACGGGTAATAGATAATGGTTGTTGCTAACTGAAAAGGCAGAAAGACCAGATTAAGTGAACTTTTATGTAATGCAGTATTTTACTTGCTGAAAAGAACAAAATTGTAAGGCTATAAGTTTTCCGTGTTGTTAGTGATATGTATGTGTGTACCTGGACAATGACAGTTTCATATATTTGTTCTGAAGTTCGGGACAACATTTTCTCTGCCAGCGTTTCTGAGATTGTTACTGTAATTGTATCACTGGCATCCGTAATATCAACTTGGAAGTGACACCTATGATTAAAATAGTATTACAGTTAAAATGCGTAGGAAGTTTTTAAAAGAAAAAGATAGAAAGTAACATTTCTAATCTTTCAGCCACGTAGATATACTGAAATAATAAATTTACTTGACTGAGTTAATATCTAAGTAAATAATCAAGGAAACTGTTGGAGATGCAGGGAAATCAAACAGTGAAGATTCTATATAGGATGAAACATTGTTGGAAGTAATAAGAACTTCAATTACAAATTTAGAATATTTTTCAGTCTCTTAATTAGCAAAAAGGCCGTAGGACGTGCAATGTTTTCCGATCAATGATAAACAATATCAAACAGTCTCTATTAGTACTTGTGTGAGACCCGCGTCATTTTATAGAAAACATATTTTAAGGAAGTCGTCGATATTGAACATATCGAATTCAATATATGTTTAAAAAAAGTCGGGTTGCTCTAAGTTAATGAAATTTTTTCATCATAACACACTGATAGCAGTCAACCTAATCTATTTAGGAAATGATACAGGTCGCAACTACTCCACAGTATAGTGGGCGATCACGCCAAGCTCCACAGACGGGCAATACAAATTAATCAAATTTCAAAACATTAGTGGAAGGGTAAGTAAACTATAGGAGAATGGGTATAGCTTTTCCTTCTGAATAAAAATTAGAAGGAAGTAAACTATTGTCATGTACATAAGTGCATACAGACTTTGAAGATGTACAGTGACCATGCTTGCGTAAAGTTTTGGACTTATCGTTTTAGGGAAACGTATCTCAATTTTCATCAGTAAGAGCTTTTTACAATTTTTTCTACAGAAGTGAAGAAAGAGAACCTGCATAATACAGAGTGTATGCGATGTTGTAGTTGTAGTAGTAACCTGGGGATTAATTCTCGGTGTAGCTTACAGTTAAAGCAGTGAACCACTTTTATTGTTTTAGGCCGTACAAAGTGATTGCAGTGTGAGCAGGCAAGTAAGTAAAATGATTGAAGATGGTCGGGAAGTGATAATCTGACTTCCACGGGGAAAGTTTGTAGCAACAGCGTTAATGCAAAAGAAGATAAGAAATTTCTTTGAAGATATTTGACGTGCATGCTGTTGCATATGTAAATCTTTGTTTGTGATTGTGTTGAGTAAGCTAATCGTAGATAGCAACTCAGGAATGGTGGATATAGATAGTATTTGATCTTTAATGGGTGCAAGATTCAGCGAGGAGGAGGATGACGATGAGCTTCTCAAAGTGTAAGACTGCAATATTTATTCGTTGTGCTTCACCTTGAAAAAAATTAAGTTAGACAGTAAAAATATTTTTTCACAACGTTATGAAGGCGGAGTAAGCTACTGTATACCAGTTTATCAGTGTAGTAGCCTGGACATACTGAGGATTTGTTAAAATTGTTGATTGATATCTTGTTGCTTATCTTAGAGTTGCGTATGTGAAAGGTGGGGAACATTTTTAGGTTAGTATAGAAAAGTACGAAGCAAAAGAAAGAGCTGCAGAGGATGAAGTAATGAACATACCACTGCGGAACTCAGTAACACATATACGCTTCGCTAGATAATGGGATGCTCATGCAGGTGATGTAATAGTTTGGCCTCCTCGTCGTCAGCCAGATCGCCCCATATAGTGAATAGAAAAGGTTTCTTGCTGATCAACATAGCAGATGCAAAAATTATTACAGTGGAAGTAGTAAGAAGTAAAAATTATAGTAAGCAGAATGCTTGGTGAACATTTTGTCGGGAGGCAAGTAACTCACCTATGATCCATGACGATCGCTTCCCGAAAATGCTTACTTTAATCAGCTGTATATTGAATAGCGCTGCAATTAGCTACTACAGCTAATAAGTTTGGAGTAATGCAAAATAAGACGTAAGCATTTAAGTTGATTAATAGGGGCAGTAAGTTGATAAGGAAAAGAGGCAAAAATGGCCTTACCAAATTTAACACCCGGACGTTGGTATTCAATAGCTGAGAAAGACAGTGCATTCAATTTTGTTGGAGCGGGAAGGGGTGCTTCTAATCCGTCGTTAGTGTTAATCGCCTCAACGATTGTATATCTGTCAACCACCCACTCATACGTACCAGCTCGTATTGAGTATCCTCGGGGGTCCCTAACTTTTGCACAGAAAACCAAATATGTCTCAAAAAGGACAAACAACTTCTCGTACTTAGGAGTGTCATCGCTGTAGAGTACTATAGAAACCTGTTGTTCTTGTAGTCCCGTAAAAGAGAACCTGTTTTAGATGTGCAAATACAATTTATAGAGGAAGTTATTGGAAATATCAGTTGTTTTTTTCATGAGGCTAGATTTGAACTTTTCTTAATTTGTTAAGTCTTCAAAGTTATTGCCTTTGCAGCAGTAAAAAATGTCGTGTAGTTAATAACATTACCATAGATAATAATGTTTACAGTATGAACTCTATTTTTCATGGACAGTAGAGGTAGGGACAAACTTACCTTTTCGTCCTGCACAATTATTATAGGGACAAACTTACCTTTTTGTC
This sequence comes from Capsicum baccatum var. pendulum, assembly GCA_030864225.1. Taxonomy (NCBI): domain Eukaryota; kingdom Viridiplantae; phylum Streptophyta; class Magnoliopsida; order Solanales; family Solanaceae; genus Capsicum; species Capsicum baccatum. The sequence continues at coordinate 23,848,603 of CM061555.1, read as the reverse complement.
CTGCACAATTATTGTCTGAAAATGTACGGATGAGTCGCTACTTTCGCGAGAACGAAACTTGTCTACTACCTGTACCTTACAGGTCCAATCTGCAGTTTCAGTTGTGATGATATCCACGAGAAGTTTCTGATCCATTATGATGATCTCTGCTTCCTTATGCCAGGAGAAGGTGCACATGTAACAGAAACACGTGACAGTGTAAATTAATGAACGAAGTAATAAGAAAATATTTGCAGTGAAAGCTAAGGTGCGGAGCTTGCCGGTAGTGGTGGTTTGCTGATTGCAAAGAGTTCAGTTAAGGAGGGGAATTAGCTGTATAAGAAAATACTAAAGATAACATTTACTTTACCATCATATTGTACAACTATTTCAATAAAATTTCAGGAGTTGATGACGACAGCCATACTCATATCCATACTTATAACAAACTCCAAACTGAAAATATGTACCTATTAAAGTGGAATCAAACCAGCAAATAAGCATCTTGTTATGCCACCTTTTAAACTCTTTCTTAACTATCAATTGAAAATCTTAAAGGATTGTTTGGTTATACAAAGAGATACGATTACAGTCTGAGGTAGAACGTGGAAGTAGTTTATTCCACAGTTAGTATAACTTTTTATTTCGAAATTGTTTATACCACAATTATAGTTCACTGTACAAGAAAACAATAAAGATAACATTTACTTTGCTATCCTACTGTACAGCTATTTCAATAAAATATCGGGAGTTAAAGAACGACACCCATATGCATAAACATACTTATAACAAAATCCAAATTGAAAATATGTAGCTTTTAAACTGGAATCAAACCAGGGAATTAAACATCTTGTTATGCCACCCTTTAAAGTCATTATTAACTATCAACTGAAAATCTTAAAGGATTGTTTAGTTATATAAGGATAAGCGATTATAGTCCGAGGTAGAATCTGGAACGTAGAGGTTGTTTCAGATAGACCGTCAGCTCAAGAAAAAACGTATCAAAGTGGAAATAAATACTTATGTTCATGTTTTTTCAATGCAAAACGTGAATAATTAGGTAAAAGTTAGTGTTCCAAGAAGCGTGACAATTTTTTAAGATACCTTTGTATGATCTCTATCTCTTTTCCTCTGTTAAACAGAAAAAGAGCAATCCTTTTTTATCTGTTGAGAATGTTTTTTGTGAAAGATTATTTGATATTATATCATTTTCAGTTTTTGTTCTAATACAATCAATGACATATTGGACTTTTTAATGTATTTACTATACTTATTTGCCATTACCCAACCAACAGAATGGACAGTATATTCACTGCATATTTTCAAAACTAATTGTTCTCATATAGTTTTTGACATAAGAAAGAAACATTCAATAAATTAGTTAAAAAATTTACACAAAATCTTTTTTTTCTTCATTTTTCTCTAATGGATAAAGCAGGATAATCTCCCTAGCTCCCCAGAAATTAAAAAAAATGATTACACTTGAGCTACATCATACTATTCCTCAAAAATATTCAAGACACAAATTAATAGAATGCAGAAACTAAAATTTTGTTAGTCTTCTCTTAATTGCGTAAAACTACTCCAATAACTATTCAGAAACCCAAAAGGATCAAACTTTAGCAATATCACAGCATTTCTCAAAAGATATAAAAAACAAACTAAGAAAATCGAATCTGAAATTTTGCTAATCAGCTTTGAAGCTCAAGATTGCTCAATAGACAGTTCATTAAATGCAAAAACTCCACAAGGAAGGAAAAGTTTGTAAACCGAAAATGGTTTTATGGGTATAGTTAAATACACGAAAAATAACCAAAAAAAACACTCATAAAGTTAAAACAACAAATTCAGCTCCTGTTTGTTGAATCTTTTTCAAATTTGAAGTAAAAATTGAAAATTGGAAAAGGAAAAATATGAATAAAAAAACTTACAGTATTTGATCGAAGATCTGAGGCGTAGAGGAAAATTATGAGAGGACAACAATATGATTTTGACAATTCTTCAATGGAAAGGAATAAAGTTTCATCAAAAAGGAAAAATGGAAAGACAGTTGTTGTCTTTGTAGAGTTACAGAGGAAAAATGAAAAGACACCTGTTGTCTACATGCAACAACTGAAATTTAAGATACCAATTTGCCTTTATTGATGAAATTACGAAAATAATCCTGGAAGCTGGCAGGACAACTGTAACACCCCGTACTTAATTACGTGCATTAGCCATGGTTATATATGTTGGAGTATATGTATTAATCCTAATTTAGGTATATATGAGTTTAAGTATGAGTATTGATTATTTTGAGATGGTTTCAAGTATATAGTTTGATTATATGTGCATAGAATCGACTTTATTTATATCGAAATTTGTCCGTCGATGGTTCCATATGAAGGTTATTGAATAAGCTTTCCAACGATATAAAGATTTCCAAAAACGGATAAATTTCGGATATAATCGAGCACGTTCGAAACTATAAAACGACGACCGGGATAATTGTGAACAGTAAATGTGCAGGAAAATTTCCTACACACAAACTACTGAGGCCTGCCAGTTTTTTAAGTCAACTTCAAACGATCATAACTCCTTGTACAGGACGAACGGGGTGGCCTACTTTATATGAAATGAAAGCTCTTTGAATTATCTATCCAAAGATACCAATTTCACCTGAATCCGATATCGGAGCAAAGAGTTATGGCCGATTTACTTTAGCCTGTCAAAACAGTCCACCATGGACAGATTCAGATTTACTTAAATTTTTAAGGGCAATATGGTCATTTTCCATCACCTCTTGGACGAAAATTGGTCATTATATAAATATACTTAGCCTCATATCCATCATTCATCATCCAATTATTGAAAATAAGAAACCCTAGCCTAATTTCAACTCCAATTATCTTGTGATTCAACCGTAGAAAATCCAAATTGATTCCGTAGTTGTGTTCACCATCCCGAGGGCTTCGAGAAGCACCCCTTATTTGTGCCAACAGGACTTCGAAATCAAAAGGGTCATTTTATGGTAAGGATGTAAATTATGTTGGTGTTATTTATATGGATATGTATATATATGCATGTGAGCATAAGAAGTATGTTATTTGATTGTTGTTGGAAAATGATTGGAAATGATGTTAGATCATTCTTGTGCATGGTTGGATTATGTTGAATTGTGAAGAGATTTGGTGTGATGATGTGGTATTGAAATGATGATTATATATATATATACACATAAACCTATTGTTCAAGTTGGTTTTTGGAATGTTTTGCAAATATTGATTGTATGGAATTATGGAAGAGAATTGTAGTGTTGGGTTGCTAATACTAGATGCCAAATATTTCACTGTAGATAAGTGATTTGTAAAGGCGGGAAGTTGTGTTGAATTGGTATCCGAATCTACAACGAGGTATGTAAAGCATACTCTAACGATGTTCTTTGGCATGAAAACACCAATGTTCCATCAAGTAAGATTCCGAGGTTGTCCAAAAACATGTATTGTTCTACATTACCAACGAAGTTGTTTCCATTCTATAAAGTGTCAAAATGTTTCATTGATATACCAAAAGGCTCCTATTTCATTGTTGTGATATTGATGATTCTGAAACACATTGTTGTTGTACCAATGAGTCTTTATTACATCGTTATTGTATAGAAGGTCTATTACTTGATTCTTATGGATGTATCATTGTTCCAAAGGTACTATATTGACATGAACACTAATGTAATAACCTCAAAAGATTTTGAACTAAGTTATTGGAAAGATCTCTTATGTGTGTTACTTGATATACGTGTGGGTGGTAGCTCAGGGGCTTAAGCCTAGCATGGGCCGATCCCGATACTTGATATGATTACAGTTGATATGTAATGGGGGCAACCTAATGGTCACAGTACGGTACAGTATTGATTATTGTTAGGTGGTTGGAGGTTCGGGAGGAGGAGATAATGGCGAATGATAATTGTAAAGAATGAAATAAACGAATGTATACCGTTCCACAAATGTGTTTGAATTCAGGAACCCAATTCAGATTAATGATAATGTACATGATCCTAAAAGTGTTTATGAAGTGTGGTTCACTTCTATTATGATTTATTCACTTGCTTCTGATTTTCTTGATCCCCTATATCACATATGATTATTTACAACTTTACATACTCAGTACATATTTCGTACTGACGTCCCTCACGGGGGACCTGCATTTCATGCTGCAGGCACAGGTGCTTCAGCTCATTCACAGCATAGATAGGAGTCAGGTCATACAACTATTGTTGGTGAGCTCCAATTTGCTTCGGAGCTTTCCGAGTCGGTTCCTTATGTTTTGTTATTGTACAGGAGTCATGTGTGGGCGGGGGTTTGTCCCGACCCTAGTTATGTCATGTATATCCTAGAGGCTTTGTAGACATAAGGAAGGGTAAAGTCATGGGAGTTTATATAGTGATGTTTTATTTGTATATGTGGTGGCCCCGACGGCCAAGTATTATATATATATATTTGTGTGTGTTGTACTGATACAGGTAATTAGACCCTTCTATATGCAACGAAGTGCTGTCCAAATTTTTGGTGACATGTAAGTGAAAGTACAGGTATTTGAACGGGTTCTCCCGGACCTTCTCGGCTTCGGGTGCCAGTCCGGCCTGATGAGATTTTGGGGCGTGACAACAACCTCCACCTGCCAGCTTCTTTAACAGTTGTTCACCACTTATATATATTATATATATTAGTAAAGTAATATCATACTATTTTAGAATTGTGACTAATTCTATCATTTAAAAGTATTATTTGTTTGGTTGATAAATTCAAAGTTAGATATATAATATTATATTTAGATTGATGAAATTTGCATAACAATATTTTAAGTTGTTAAAACTTTTATGTATTGATAGTCGATTATATTTTTTAAATAATTTAAGTTCTTAATTATTATGATTTATAATATTTTTTTTTCTATTCTACTAATTAGCAGTGACATAGTAAAATTATTGTAAAAAATCCTTGTGAATTTTTTTTAAGTGGCTCCATATAAGACGTCATGTTAATTTAAAACATCAAAAATTAATTTATCATTTTACGTCTATTTTACCTTTTTTTATTATCTATTATTAATTTTTTAATACTTAAATGACTTATAATAATTAAATATGAATAATTTAGTAAAATGACGATTGAAGTAGTTGAAACAGTCATGTCTTAAATATCTATTTTTTTTTTATTAAATATTATTATTATTTTAATAGGTAAATGACTTATAATAATTATTTAGGGGTAATATAGTAAAATTACGATTGAAACAGCTGAGCCAGGCATGTCGAATATGAGCAGGTTGCTTCAGCTGCTTATTGTGACTTCCTATATAGGATACTAATAATATAATTTTTTTAATGCTTAAATAACCATGATAAGTAATTAGGGATGATATAGTAAAGTCACGTTTAAAGCCACGAAGCAGACATATATTAAAAATGATATAGCATAATAACTATAAAAAATTACTTGTGAAAATAACCTAAGTGAGCCTCGTATAAAATGTCAAGCTAATTTAAAACATCAAGAGTTAATTTATTATTTTATGTCTATTTTATATTTTTTATTAAATATTATTAATTTTTTAATACTTAGATGACTTATAATAATTAATTAGGCGTGATAGATAAAATTATGGTTAAAGTTGCTGAAGCAGACATGTCAGAAATATTTATTTTACTTATTTGTATTAAATATTATTAATTTTTAATGCGTAAATAACTTATAATAATTAGTTAGGGGTAATATAGTAAAAACACGGGTGTAGCAGCTGAAGCAGGCATGTCGACCTGTGCTTCCGCTGCTAAACTGCATCTTATAACATAAGAAAATATGTTTTAATTTAAATTTTTTATTTTAACTTTAATAAGATGATTTACATCATACAAATCTAATCCTCCGTAATTTGATGCAAGGGTACTGAATTTCTCCCCAAAAAAAACCATTCGTGCTGGCTGCTGCTTGGAAAATCACTAGTCATTATCCTCAGTTTATTTCAGTGTTTATTTCTCTTGATTCGTACTTAATTAAGCCCCTCCCTGCTACAAAATAAATAGAAGCTATTTTAAATGGACTATTGAAGGTTGTTTAATGGAAAGCATTATTAAGTTCTAGTATTTGGTAGCCAAAAATGACTTAAAAATATCTTCTGGTTGAGGTGACAGGGTGGAAAAAGTAGAGAAACAAAGAAAGTGAGTGATAATTATTACAATAAAATGTACGTAAGGAAATGAAAGGAGGAGTTAGTGTACCACTTGTACACTTAAGTTGAATAATGAGTCCCGAAGTGTCCCACTTAGGATTAGATACAAGAAAATATCAAACAATTGTCCACTTTAATTACCATGTCATCAGTTGATAGAAAAACACAAATTGGATGTATCCAAAGATAATGGAGCATATTAAAAATATCTAGACATTGACAAGAAGAATTGAAGGATAACAAAATATCTAGCTAATTAACAAAAAACAATGATTATGAGAATTCTAGAGTGAAAATCAAGTCTCTACTCTACCATTTTAGATTGAAATAACCTTAGTTTGATGATTCAAGTCACTGTCAGACGTTACTCATGTACAAAATTATGCACCGAATTAGAACCTCCTTTTATAAAAGTGTAAGGACAAAAATACACCAGTATAACTAAAGTATAATATATCAAACTACAATAACAGCCTGTTTGGATGGTCGTTATATGCATTGTTGTTTCATAACTTGTTGTATCGTACTATATTGTTTTGATAAATATAATATCTAGATACTATCATTTTTGTTATTTCAGAATGTCACACGTCAACTTTCTAAAAATAAAAATAAAGACTACCTGAAAAGTAAACATCGACCACATTGTGTAGCCTTTTTTTGTTATACGATTAAAAGTGCAGAGCAAAGACAGCAACATGTGGTTGTCAGTATTCCTCCCTGAGTATCACGACGTACAGAAAATTCTAGGAAAACAACTAAAACAAGTATTTGAAGCATATGACTAATAATTTATTAAACAAACTGAAGAAATACACTCAATACCACCACCCAGTAGTTGTACACTATTCTTAACAACTCTTCTGTAGATAGTTGATACTCTTCATCTACTAAAGGACCGACTCGAATAAAATATAGAATAGGCCTCTACAGTAGGACACATGAAATGGTAAAAACTAACTGCCATTCCATAGATGGTACATTTACAAAGATTGATTTTACCTAAGGATATGAAACCTTTCTAACCATTGACACTAAGCAGCCAACCTAAAGTTCATCACTTCATGATGGCCTAAGTCCATTTTTGGTTCATCCACTCTCTTTCTTTTGGGCAGAGATAGTGAAGACATGGCCCTGGCTGACACCACCTTTCCAACAAGCGATTTCCACAGATCGTCATCGCCCCTTTGTTGCACCTTCAACTTGAATTGTCTGAAAAGTAAAGAACGGTGCTACTCAATAGTCAACATTTTACTGAGTACGGTAACAAGAAAAAACAGATGACCTTTACCAACTCAACGTGTCAAAAAGTTATTCAACCACTTGGGAGATATTTTCTTGAGGAACAGTTGCATCTGGGTATAGTTGAAATGGGACCATGAATCAATTATTACTACTTGGATGGTTGTGTTCGCATCAAGAACAACCTTAACCATGTCAACATTCAGAATCACAGTATATTTTGGGGAAAATATCTTAGACTCATCATCGCATGAAATTGAACAAAATCACATGCCAGCCACCAATTTTGTGTTCAGCCTCAACTGAATGATGATTTATCTTGACTAGCTTATAAGACAGTACAGGATCGACAACCTCCTTGTGACTGTCTACGTCACAGATAAAATACCCATATCAAAAGAAATATCCAACAAAGTGATGGTAAATGGTTTCATCATGAATTGGGGAAAAAAATGATAAATCAATGACAGCTGATCTATTGGCTTTTTCTATAGAGACAAATAACCTAATAACATCCGAGGCTCTGACATGCCACCTCACAAAGTTTTCTAGGTTGAACATGACAGAGCATATTGGTATATGGACCGCGATCCATCATTCAAATCAAGCAAGACAGACCCGCCTTGATCAATGACACTTCTAAATGATGATGTACAAATTCTAATTACTATGATCAACGAGATTCACCTTAAGTGAACAATACGTGAATTGATAAAAACACTACTCAGTAGTCAGTGGTGGTTACCTGCAAAGGGGAACCCGGCAATCATTTGGTTGGTCACAAATGGATGAGTGCAATCTTAGGATCTGCCACATGCGCTTGCATCGCAAACAACTTCCATTGGTCCTTCTCTTACAAGTAGCAAAATGGCGAATCAGAAGCTGAAGCCCTTGGCAGGTATCAAACTTGCTACATGGCTGCGTCTCGTAGGAAGGTTCCTTATCGCATGGCCCCACACTAGTACATCCTTCTGTGCAAATGTGCTCCAAACAATCCATAGCTTCACTTAGCTGTAAATACAAGCTGAGCTCCCGTTTGTGTCTCCTTGTCCTCTTTTTCCGCTACAATGACAAATTTACAATGAAAAATTAATAATCATAGCCACTTGACTGATATATATAAGAGATGCCAACAAATGCCATCTAATGATTTCATGGCAAACTTTATTATCTTTCATGGTCAATTGACAATATTGAAAATTATACTATGAATTCCAAGAGAATATTTTTTGTTTATATAAAGGATGTACGTCAATTATGTTATAATTACGTACCAACTCAGCCTCATCCATGAACTGTAGGATTTCAAGTTCAAGCAAAGGGTCATGATCTTGAAGGAATTTCCAGCCCTCAGTCTCCTCAACTTTCTTGAAATTGCTAGACAAAAATTTCATACTCCTGAGGTATAGATCTGGTGCATCACATAATCTTGCAAGTTGAAGCACATCCACTGCATTTTCAATGGTCAATCGCTCGGCCAACCCCTTTGTGCATCTCTGCTTGAGCTTTGGTACCAAGTACACATGAGAAAGTGCTAGCAGATGAATCCCATGTCTCTCCATCTGCTCTTCAGTGCACCTAAATAAAAGGACAACTTGGTTATATTACACACTAAGCCTTTTTGTACGATTTAATCGAGTTTGACTTGGTTTTAAGTTTCTGATACTTTGATGACTTTTACACCACCTGATTAATTACTTTAAAGATGACTATCAGTGATAATAAGTATAAAATGGTAGCCTAGAAAATAATATAACCAACTTGTACAATTGAATTAAACTAAGTAAATTGAAAAGGATATTTTACATTAGCAATGCTAATCCACTTCATCAAAAAATTAATATAGTATATTATTATATTGATACTGGAAATGCGTTTCGTCTATCTCATTCTACGTGACACTTTTTCACGTGTGTTTAAAAAAATGGTACCTCTATTACATATTTGTAAATTAGATTTTGAACTACTTATTAATCATTAATGAGATATTTTTATAGCCTCTATAATGTCATTACAGATTTATAATTATAAAGTTCAAAATACATTCATTTCTTTCTTAAACCTCGTCTCTAATCAAACACCGCAAATAAAATGAAATGGAGGATTATCTAAGTAGATGCAGCTGTTACTTTACTATAACTAAACAGAAATTGGTAATACTATATGAAAATGAGAATAAGTAACATGTTACAAATGATTCAAATATATTGGTTGTTTAACAATCATAATCCTAACTCCTATGTAACGTAAATCCTCATGTAATTCATTCCAATGACAACGGAGATGTCGGTCGAGGCATCTATCTCGCGACCAACAGAATATGACGCAAGACAAATCATATATGATTAAAAAAAATCTACGAGTCAATGAATGAGTCACATGTAGGCAATTAAGAAATAGTCAGGCAGATTAGCCTTTGAATTCCAACTACCTATTTTCCAACCAACGAAGGAACCGAAACTTGAGCCAAAAACAATCTACAACTTGTGGTCAAATTCAGAATATTCAATTCCAGCTTCGACGGAGCCAATCAGATTCGAAGTCTCAACGCGATTAAACAAGTAAACAAAATCAAAATACTAATGTATTGGGTAAGGATACGCGTGTCTAGACCTCATATACAAATTCAAGTGTACCGTTTCGACATAAATAAACATATAAATGAAGAAAACAAATGGAATTTCGTGTATTTAGGAAACTCACTTGGAAGAATAGAGAAACCGGATGAACACGGAAACGGCGTCGCACGGCACGCCTAGAATCCGAATCGTTCTCTCAGAGCTCCGCAGCTTTTCCGGCCGAACTAGTATGTTCTCCAGAACCGTCGAAGCAGAAGCCTACAAATACATTTCACGTACATCAGTACTTCTCAAATTGGAAACGAAAAACGTTTTTGTTAACATTCCATTCCAATTTATGTGTAGAGATTCAAACAAGTCTGTCTCTTGACTGTAATTTTTCATATATAATTATCCTAACCTATAGTAATTTTTAGTAGTTTTCAAATATATAAATTTCATTTCAAAGAACTTAAAAATTCAGATACAAATTTAAGCTGCTTTGATTCTCGTAACTCGATCTATGACACGTAAATTAATACAGAGGAGTGCTAGATTTTCTTCTTTTAAAAAGTAAAGGAATTCCAAATGGACAGAAATGAATCATAAAATGATTAATGTAATGGATTACTATAGTTTCAATTGGCTTATAATCAATCGAATTTAACGGAAACTTTAAACTTTATATGATTAGTTAAGGTGTTCGTACCAGAACGGCGGAATGTGCGGGAATACGAAGGCCGCCGGAGGTGACGACTTGGATATCAGTCTCAGACATTTCGCCGGAAAATAAATCGATATCGCCTGAACAGTTATCGGATGACATGATAATTACAAATTCTTCTTCTGGAATTTTATGATATTGTTCAATTAATTTTCGTCTGAAAAAGAGTAGCTGAAAATATCAGTGTGTTAATTTTTGGTAAGACCACTTTGCCCAAACCTTCTGTATTTATAAGCAGCTCAGAGTTGCCAACCCAAAACCAAAAAGCCGCCACGTGGAAGATTCTCTCTTTTAAATAAATAAATAAATTAAAAGACAAAAAAAAGAAGAAAAAATTAAGGATATTGTTTGCAACAAACTTAGAACCTTCACAAAAGATTTTCTAGAACCGTAACATTAATATTCAACAACAACAAAAAAAAGTCATAATACTGCTACAATCAAATTTCTTATTTTGACCTTGCATTTGTATATAATTTTTAAGAATTAAAAATGCTTTGTCTATTAAAAAATGACATAAAAATTAAGTCATAAGAAGTCATAGTTTAGAAAATAAATCACAGTCAAATAAATTTTTATTTGACTCTCAAAATCTAAATTATATCATACATGAATTGAATAGAAATTGATATTGACCTATTTACCGAAAAAAATAATAATAATATTAACCTTTATTCGACATATTTGCATGAAGTCTAGGCCGGGTACATCTGGATAAATATTTTTTTTCATCGCATGCAATGTGCAATTTGCTACTCTTTTCAGGAGGGGCCGTTTGATACCTCCGATAAAGAAAATATTTTTTTGAATAAAATTTGATATTAATTTTTATTAATTAATTATTAAATTATTTTATCTCAATATTTATAATAAAATGATCAAATTGTCATCTCATATAATCTCATAAGATATGCTTACTTATCCGAATAACCGTACCAAACGACCCTTTCTTCATCCAGGACCGCATGCATAATAATTATAGTATTCTTAGTTAGAGAAGTTTTTAATTAGAGCAAAGACTAGGAATCTTTAAAGAAGCTTAATTAAAATCATACGCTTTCTTATGGTCCCAAAAATTAATAAAATTGAAGTTAAGTAGAATATATGTAATTAGCTGCACCTCCACCTGGCGTCATGGCGGACGCTGTGGTGGTAGCCGCATAGCTGGATGTAATAATATAACATTATACTCTCTTCATTTTAAAATAGTTAACCTTTTTTAACTTGACACTCCCCTTAAAAAAATATTAATTAAGAGTTTATTCTATTAAATTAGCCTTATTAATTATGTTTTAATAATATAAATTTGAATAAATATATTTTATTTAGTCATTTAATGTTGAGGGTAATATTGAAAGAACATAACAAAATACTCTTAATTTCATCAAAAGAGACAACTAAATTGTTAAAAATATTTTTAAAAAGAGGACCAACTTTAAAAATCGATTTTGAATTTATAAATTCTGAAATTTAACTTTTTTTTTCTTAGGAGATTAGAATTAATACTAATTATACTTCTTAATTAGGTTTCTGTTAAATAAAGGATGTGAGAACCTCTAATAATTTCTATTGGGCGTCCCTTTTGATTCTCGTACGTGTTTGACATATTCTAAGATTATACAAAGGCCATAATCGACGGTTGTTGGTTACGTACGTTTTGCTATGGTCAAAATGTTTCCTCCATGAATGAAAAGGCTGCTTTCTCATCATTGCTCCATACTCCAGTCACAAAAATACTCCAATTTAGGAAAAAAATACTTCTTTCCTCTTGAAATAATTGACCTTGACTTACACTTATTTTAAAAAAAAAATTATTATAAATTTATTTTATCAAATCAATTTTATAAATTATATTTGATTAATATAAATTTGAATACATAAATCTTATATAATCATTTAATAATTAGAATAGTATTAAGAAAATATAATAAAATTTTCTTAATTTCATAAATGAAATAACTAAATTAAAATAAATATTTTTAGTAAGAACACCAATCAAAATAAAACAGGAATATTTCATAACCAAACAGCAAGAAAGAAAAAGAGATTTAGTTTCCACCAAAAAATGAAAAAAAAAAACTTGAAAATTTACTCAAAACCAATATTTTCATTTTAAAAAATGAAATTAAACTTTTTTTTATTATTGCTTGGTTGAAAAATAATTTTTATATGCTATTCGAGAAAAGATAGACCTCAAAAACAAGTTTTTCTTAAATTGTCTGGGCATACTTAACTTACTTTATCACCACAAAGAATTGTAATGAGATGAATAAAATTCTTCCATATATTATTAATTATAGGTATGGGAAAGAAATCTAATAAAAACGCTTACTGTTTTAGTGATCTTGTGTGCGAAAATATGGATCGATCACGGCCTTATATCGACCATGGAACGAAAAATATATATAAGGAAAAAGGAATTATATCCATTTATGTAACAGAAACGACAAGAAATAAAGCATGGGGAGGGATGTACCTACGTAGAAAATACTAGGCAACGTTGTTATCTGGATGACGGCAAAACTCAAATTGTGTTTGAAAGTTGTTGAGCATACCTAGACAATATTGTTGTTATCTGGGGCAGTTCATATTCAGTCCTATGTACAGTGCATATATTATTTTTATAATACACTCCTAACTGATTTATGAAAGGTTCCAAAATGGGAAAACCGATTGCGTAATGGCTTACACACTACCAACCCATGAAGATTCATCAATCAGCCACGAATTTCAACCCAAAAAGTAGTAGACGAAAAACAAATGTTGAGGACGAAATAAATTTGCATGTTTAAGTATAGTAAAATGTTGTGGTTGGTACCTAATTGCCTGTGCCTTTCACGATTCACTAGTGCAGGTAAAGAAGTGTAAATTTGTCCACAATTTTATATCGAAGATACAATAATGAACAGCTCATTTTTTGGCTAGTATTTGAGCAAGTGGGACTAAAAAAGTATTGGGTAAATATCTATTAATTGTCTTTGTCTCTTTGATGAAAATTGAATGGAGTAAAATCGGTTTTGCTCATGTGGACGAATGATATGGTCACATGTGAGGAGTAACTTTGATCTGCTACTATACGTTACCCAATTGTTCTCACCATTAAATGTGTAACCAAAGAGTTGTGCTCGATCAAGTGGGATATTATGAGGGATGTGAAACCTACGAAAGTAGTTACCTAGGTTGACGTTCTCTATAAATAACTCATTAGGCATCTACATTAGGGGTTCTAGATTACCTTCTTAATTGCTTCATATTCATTGTATCTCATTTTCGTTATGATTTACTTCATTATTATTGCGTTCTTGAGATCATCAGTTTAACTCACATGTCCTTAAACCACTTCGATAAATTCAACGTTAACCTTTTGTGGGTAAACAAAAGGGTCATAAATTCAGATTAATTGGAATCTATAGCGTATCTTGGACATGGAATGGAAGCCGAAAACAAGCAACCATCGAGACTATGCTTGGTACGGTTCCCTTCCTGTTAGATTTATAAAAGCAAAAACTAGTTTTTTTTCTCCATATTGTTAACAAAAAAGTCGTACACTATATACTCAATGAACTCACTAGATTTTAAGTTTGATTTTCCTCACTATAGTGTGGAAAAGCAAGCGTGTCTCCCAATTAATTGTCACAAAGACAGTAAAGCACAAGAAATTGGTTAACAAAATACATATATATAATCAACAAAGAAAAATCTTTACAGTAGGATTTATGTCTGCCTAATTGATACCTTCTCAGGTCTAAAAAGTAAATAATTTTCTAACTGTTAACACTGATTTTTCAATCTAAAGAGTCTCGTTTGATGATGCCTTAGGTTCAATCTTGGTTCTTCTACCCTCTTTCTTTTAGGCAGAGACAAAGAAGATATAGCTCTGGCTGACACCACCTTTCTAACAAGTGATTTCCACAGCTCATCGTCGCCGCCCCTTTTTTCCACTTTCTGTTTGAATTCTCTGTAAAATAAGTAGAGCTGTTAAGATACTCATGATCAATTAACAACTACGTAGACAATTACAATGAATGATCATGATCAAGTTGGTTCAAGAAATTGACCCTACTCATAGAAAAAGGTAAACGACATTATATGAGATTGATATTTATGTGACCCTATATCGACCTTATCCAATCCAACGTGTTAAGATGTTATTAAGACTCTCTGAAGATATTTTTAGGAACAGGAAAAAATAGAGGCATGCAAACTAGAAATTAATGATCCAAATGAACTTGTCATAAAAGATGATGTTGCTTTCTAGGATTTAGTCGGAATGGGACCGTGTGTCAAGTCAACTATCGCTGCTTGGATCATGGATGGTTCATGTTCACATCAAGAACAACCTTAACAATCTGAAGTAATAAATTGTAAGAGGGCAAGAGTCAAGAGATCTTAATTCCTTGTAACATTTCACCTTTGCCACAATTGTTATGTTCGTTAATCAAATATAGTATATGACATTGTGGAATTGATAACCTTCCTAGGACTGACTATATCACAACTACAAGACAATTACAAAGGCGAACAACAAACTATGTGATAAAGTCATTGCAAAATATCTGTCATTCGCCAATTAGAGACGGTAAGTGTATAAGGATTTAAGAAGAAATATACAAATCAAAGTGGTCTGTACAAGTATAGATGGATAAACTAGTTACTCAGTGGTGGCCATACCTGCATAGAGGAACTCGGCAATCGCCAAGTTGGTCACAAATAGATGCGTGTAACCTTAGGAGCTGCCACATTCGCTTGCATTGGGAACAACCTCCCTTTGCCCTGCTGTTACAAGTAGAGAAATGCCGTATCAGAAGCTGGAGGCCTCGGCATGTATCAAATTTGCTACATGGCAGCTTCTCTTGGCAAGAGTACTCGCTGTCATATGGCCCAACGCTTGTACATCCTTCGCTGCATATGTGCTCCAAACAATCCATCCCTTCGCTTAGCTGTAAATATAAGTTCTGCTCCCGCGTGTGTCTCCTCCTCCTCTTCTTCCTCTAAAATGACGAATTTCCAATGAAAACCACTAATCACATCACTGAATGCATGATAAAAGAAGACATAAACGAATGTCAAGTCAAGATTGGAGTTGCCTGATTCCTCAGATGGTCACTCACTCAACTGACAGATATTTTTACAAAAAAATCACTTTCTTTGTTGGAAAAAAGTTGGAATCAAGAAGAAGGGCGACTTTTTGAAATAATAATTAATAATTAAGTGACCATCAGAGAAATCAAGAAGTCAAGACTGCACAAAACAACTTCTTCCTATAATCGCACAACCAATTGACAAGTTTCAATATTCTATCGACCATGCCATGAGCAAAATTGGGAATGTTGTAGTTACATACCGACTCAGCCTCATCCATGAACTGTAAAATTTCAAGCTCAAGCAGGGGATCATGATGTTGAAGGAACTTCCAACCTTCAGTCTCCTCAACTTTCCTGAAATTGTTCCGCAAAAATTTCATGGACTTAAGATAAAGATGAGGTGTATCACATAGCCTCGCCAGTTGAAGCATGTCTACTACATTTTCAATTGTCAATTGCTCAGCCAACGCTTTGGTGCATCTATGCTTTAGTAAAGGTACCAAGTACACATGAGAAAGTGCTAGCAGATGAATCCCATGTTTCTCCATCTGCTCCTCAGTGCACCTAATTGAAAAAATGATTACATTAGCCATTTTAGACATCCAAATTCTTCATAAATATTCAATTGAAAATTCTTATATACAAATTAAATTCTTGCATATACTAAAAGAAAACTACAAGTAATCATCTGCTGTAGATTCGTGCCACTAGTTCCTCCGTCTACTTTTACTTGTTCAATATATTAAAAATAGATGTCATTTTTCATATAATAGTATTTCCGATTCACTGTCCAACATATAATATTTAGGAATAATATAGTAAAATTATTATTGTGTTTATGTGTGCTGTGTGGCAAGTCAAACATGAACAAGTAAACATGAATAAGTAAACATGAATAAAGGGAGTAAATATTTTACTAAACAGATAATGCCTATGATTAATCTCCCTTCCTTCCTTCTTCTTTTTTTTTTTTTAATATATTTTTTTTTAAGTTTGTAATGTAACACACTCCAGTAACATTGGAAAACTTGGTCTGACCGGTGCTGGACTATTGAGAAAGGAAAGTATATGATTAAAGAATCTAATGGTAAGGAATGAGCCACGTGGAAGATAATTAAGATATGGGGTCAAATTTAAGCTTTGATGACAAATCACCTACGGCAAAACGTTCAACTCCTTGCTGTCATATTCAGTATATATAAAATTCCAATTAGAACACGACTAACATGTTTTGAAAATCAACACAAGTTAACGTATGGGAGCCAGGCTTGGTCAAGGATTGGGGTAGGTGAAAAATAATGAACTTGAAACGATAGTAATTTTTCTTTTTTTTTTTTTTTTTGGTAATCATAATATTCCAATTAGCTTTCACCCACCTCTCGAAATAAATAGAGTTTATTTGTCTATTTTAACAAAAAAGTCATTTCATGAGTCTTAATTTCAAAAAAAAATTAAACAATAATAACAACAACAAATTCAGTAAATTTTCATGAAATTGGGTTTGGGGAGGGCAAGTGCACATAGTTCCAATCACTAACTCAAAGGATGAGATATAGAGGTTGTTTCCGATAGGCTCTCGGCTCAATACAAGAATATTCCACAAATGAAATAATAAAGGAACACGAAACAACATGTATTAACACACCAGATAATAATAACGCAAACAAGACTAGCATCAATTAATATGACAAACGATAACACACTTCAAAATAAGACCAACACTATGACTATTAGCATGGATATATGCCGTAACGAAGTCCTCCTGCCACTAGCAAGGACACACTTCTCTCCACTATTCTTCGGTGGTCAGATGAACACCCTTCGTCAGAATTTTTTTTCGTGTATATAGGTTAAATATAGATATTTATGGTTGTATACATGTTGTTGCACACCCTTGACAAATTAGAGAAGCATAGTCCAGTGATCAAAAGTGTGCATTTCCGCATCAACAACCTGAGTTCGAACCTTGGCAGGTGCAGCAGTGCTCCGCCACTGCTATCCTTCTATCCTAATTCACATCCTCCAAATCTTGCTATCTAATGTTTTTGATAAACTGAAGGTGCTTCATGAAATTATGTACCAAACACATCCTAAAAGATAAAAGAAAGAAAGAAAATGAACGAAATTGCGTGTATTAAGAAACTCACTTGAAGGAATAGAGAAATTGGACGAACACGGAAACGGCGTTGCAGGGGACGCCAAGAATCCGTATCTTTTTCTCATAGCTCTGTGGCCCAACTAGTATGTTCTCCAGAATCCTCGACGCAGTGCCCTAACATTGTGTTCGTAAAGGTCAGTACTTTACAAAGAAATAAAATAGATCACATAATTTGACACATCGGATCACATCTTTGACACATGTCGAGTGAAAAGTTGAAACAGACTTGTAATACTCCCGCTACATCATGATTTTTGAATAATCATTTTTCATATTTAGAACTACTACATGTTAACATAGCTAATGATTCAATTTTTTATTTTATTTTTTTAAATGGAGGAAGTTATAATTGAATAAAAAATAATTTAACTTCAAAAACAGTAATATCTTCGCATACCAGAACGTTAGAATGTGCCGGAATGCGAAGGCAACCGGAGGTGATGATCTGGACATCAGATTCAGCCATTTCATTTCCACCATGAATTCCATTGGCATCACTAGCAAAGCTATTCGACATTATGGCAAATTTTGTAAGTTAATTACAATATTATTTTGATCAATTTCTGACTAAAACAAAAGTATTTTTTCAGTATGCATGTGTTATTCTTTTAGATTTTTGGTGAAGGCATGTTGTCCGCCGTCCCTGTATATAGAGACAAGGTGAGGTACTAACTAACACAAAAAGTAAAAGGGGGCGGCACCGCATGGAACCTCTACCACAAAATAAATAAAATCTACATATAAGTATAAAGTATGATATTCACATTATATTTTGATTTTCATCCGAATAAATTATCATCATTTTATAATTATGACCTTAATGTGTGTGGAATCCTCCTCATTTTTTCAGCTAGATCGAAGTGCTTTTAATTATTTCTCTTTTTTAGGTATGGACTAACCCAATGAGTAAACGGACTATGACATTAACACAAATAACAACTGTTAATTGTATCTTAATTTTAAACAAAATATGGTCTTAACCAAACTATGCAATGTGACCAATATTTAGACTGTATTTACAATACATATCGATATTTCAAAATATTAAGAAATAGAATTGCATTTCTTTTGGATTTTGTTGCAAATAGACAATACATATATAAGAGGCATTAATAAGATATGTATTATATAACCCCTCCATTTTCCAGTTGATACAATTAATATCCACCATCTAAGAAAGATGATATCGATCGATCGCCTGAATATATTTTTTTCATTGGTACAACTAATACCTTCAGATACGATAAGTATAGCCACGTTCTATAATTACAATATAAATGGAGTAGCTATTTATGAAATTTCTTGTTTTTAAACGCTTATTTGATTTTTGTGCTCCTCTCATTTCAAATAAAATGAGTATGAAGTATGAGGGTCCAGTTACGTAATTTTTGTGATCCTCTTGTTTTGCTTATGTATTGAAAAGGAATCATATAAAACTAACATGGAAAAAACTATTAATTCAATTTGTGGTTGGTTCCGCCATTCTGGGATATTTATTTTAATATGGATAAACCACCATGTCAATAACAGGTAAGACCAAATCTTGAGGAGGACAGTTGTTGGCCTTTTCCACATATTTCCATACGGAGTATCAAGTGGTTGTCCACTTGTTAAATGTCGAATTATATAAATTTTAATTTATTTACATATACATTAACATTGTTGTATATGTAATTACTGCTTCATAGGCTTTGCATTTCATATCATTATAAAGATCGTGTACATAATTTAAGCTTGTATAAAATGGATAGAAAAGATTAATGCATCGAATATGATTTTCAACACAGAAGCTATATTTTTTTCCCGAAAATACATAAGCTATATCAATTCTAGTAATAATACGATGTATAGACGTAATAGATTCGGGTTTTTTTTTTTGAGATAAGCACTCAGTATTCTCCCGAATTATGATCAAAGTGGCTACGACACGCTCTAACTTTATAAGGTTCCTATTACCTCTGAACTCAATTTTAGCTTATTTTTATCACCACCTTTTGTCAACAGGGGCGGAGCTACCCTTTGCCGAGGGGTTCATCCGAACCCCCTTCGGCGAAAAATTATGCTATATATGCATGGTTAAAATTATTTTTTTATGTAGATATATTAGTTCGTATGTTTACTTATGAACCCCCTTAGTGAATATCCTGGCTCCGCCACTGTTTGTCAACCATTTTGTCTGACGTGACACCTTTGACGTGGACCTCATTTTATCTAATAAAAGTATTACATCAACTAAAAAGGATGATAAAAATATGCAAAAAATTTAGTTGAGGGTAATAAGACCCGTAAAGTTAGATTGTGTGGTAGCAAATATGGTCTTTACTTTTTTTTTTTTTAATGTTCTTTAGCTTTTAATTGGACAATGCTAAAAAATATAGCTTGTGGAATACTAGAAATTTTAAATTCATCTCTACTGCTTACCAACCAATGGATTTTATGAGCATGAAGTAGTTCGTCTTCATTATCAAGATTTATAATCTGATTAAAAAGCAAAAGATTTGTGGTCTTCACCACAAAAACAGTTCAATGGTTAAAGGTCATTGTCCTGTGTGACTCTCGTGTTCATTTAATATTATAATAAATATTTCCACATGGATTTTTTCTCTCTTTGTTTGCTTTTTATAAATTTCTTATTGGGAGAAAGCATTTCGCAGCTGGTGAAACAATTCGCGGGTGGACATGGTATGGTATATATTAAATTATCATATCAAATCGAAATTTTTGATACCGTGGTTTTGATATTATGGTATTTGGTATGGTATATGGTATACATTTTAAATTTTTTTGATATATGGTTTGATATTCAGTATTTACAAATGACATACCAAAATATCGAATATCATACCGAAGTACATATAGTTACATAAGTAACTTTTATATATATATATATACACACACACAAATATAATAATATAAAAATGTTTAGACATTGAAACTTTTTCTACTCTATCTTGATTAAAATATCTTTTTTGTGTAATTGACTAACAAAAAGAATTGTTTGTACTTCTTTTTCAATATCTCTACATGTGTAATGTGTATTTATGAGACAATTAAGACGTACTTTTGAAAAGTCGATGTAATAATACTCTAGTATACGGGTATATATTGTCGAAGTTGTACAAACTATGGTTACCGATTACCATACCGCAAAATACCGAACCATACCGAATTAATATGATATGGTAATGGTATGATGTTTTTAAAAATCGAATAGTGAAATTACCGTATCGAAATTTCAAATACCGTAGCATACCATACCATGCCCACCCCTATTCGCAAGCAGCAGAGATATCCAACTTCGTTTACATATAGTTTTTCGATGGAGTGGACAGAATTTTTTTTAGAAGGTCTAAATCATTCTATAATTTGAGAAACATGGTATTAAAAGTCTTCAAAATTCAAATCACTGAAAAGCTTAGAAAATAAAAAGAATCAAGAGAACAATAAAATTGCACTCAACAAGATACATCAGTAAAATTATTATTTTATGGCAATTAATTGAATTATGATTACATCAAAGTCCATCGATTATAATAATTTGTGAGGCCTGGACATGACATTGTGTAGCGGGAACTCTTATAATAAAAAAAGTCGTTATAAATGATAATCAAAGTCTCTCAAGATATAATGAGTATCTATCAAAATACAGTGAATATCTATTAAAATATGGTATATGTGTATGAAGAAAAATTAGAAAAAAATTTTCTTATAAAAATTCCCCGCAATCCTTCAAGATAAATAAGAAATATTCTCTTCTTTTCTGCTCTTTATTAGTGCATAACAAAAGCAGCATTATCTTAAATTTTATAGGCTCAGGCAACACAAACCATATACAAAGTCAAAACAACGATAAATAAAGTTAAGAGATGCATGAGACTTGCTGATGCAAACTTGCAATTGGTCATATTGACAATTAATGTGTCGGTCACTTTGATAAAAATAGTTCTGTTTAATATAGGTCAAAAATAACCAACTACCAAACAGAAAAATAATAGGTCAAAGATCATATAGTTTATAATACTGAGAATCGAAGATAGGAGAGCAAGCAGATATAGAATAATTAATTTCACATGTTATTATGAAATTCGTCATCAAGATGAATTAAGAGTGATCAAGAGAGAACCTTTTGAATATATAATCCAACTTTTTAAGTCTCCTTTATTGTGTTGCATTACTTTTATCTATGCTTATCGATTAGCCAGGACCAAATATTTGATTTGTGATTTGATTGTCAGTTTCAAATTTTACAGTACAATAATAGCATCTAAATGTGTAAATGTCCTAGCAAGAGTAGGATTGGTCAAACCGTCTGAGGTAAAAAACTATTTTTTGCAAGAACAATTTCAATTAGAAAATCCCAGCAAATGTCCCTCTATTTTATTTTATGTTTCACTATTTTATTATTAGGTTGTTTTGGAAAAAAATAATTTATTTTTTAATTTTAAAATAATTTAAGTTTATACTTTTCATTCTCTTAGCGATAAACTTGTATGATGTTGAGTCTCGTATCAGTGGAATAACGACATTGATCTATTTTATATGATCTTAAGTATAGTACTTACCTCTCAAATTATTTTTTTTGGGTTGAATTAAACCAAAGATTTATAACATATAATATTCGATAATGACATGTTTAAGACCGCAACGTCAAGAAACCATATTCTATGGGCCAATGTAGATTTGATGAAGGCCTAAAGGTAAGACTAGCCCGTTTTTGTTTGGGCTTCCTTTATTCGACCCATTCTCATAAAAGCATGATGAAAAACCACTTAGGACCCTACTTATAATATAGTGTAAACAACATAAATCCCCTACCTATTGAAACTGATTACATAAAATTCCCTCTAATTTTCTCTCTTCCCAATTCTGTAAATATACTCAT
This sequence comes from Capsicum baccatum var. pendulum, assembly GCA_030864225.1. Lineage (NCBI taxonomy): Eukaryota > Viridiplantae > Streptophyta > Magnoliopsida > Solanales > Solanaceae > Capsicum > Capsicum baccatum. The sequence continues at coordinate 23,825,769 of CM061555.1, read as the reverse complement.
ACATTCGGCTGCCCATCATACATAACTCGAATGTATGATAAAACAGTTAATCTTATATTTAAGGTAAGATGATAAAACATAATCTCCTACATTCATGGAAAGAGTAATCAAATGAATCTTTCATTCCCTTAAATAAAGCCATTGATTACCAATAATTATGTTTTGTATGATTAAATAAAATAACTGAAATTTAAATTCAAAAAAACTCTTAAACATCACTGTTAGTTTTTCTCATTTTTAATGACGTTTTTGAAAAAAGAAAAACCGTCTGCGCCTTTCTTCAATTCTCGGAAAAAAATATGAACATCCCCATATTGTTGCGTCATTTCAAAATTTGGGAGTCGAAAATCATTTATCAATTCCATAAAAGTGATGCAATTATTATTTTGGAAAGTATTAACTTTTTGAAATTGATTGCTACGATCGCGATGGAATTGAATATTGACGAAGTTCGTAAAAAAATTGAAGTAAAATACACAACAATTTCACATGTATGAGGGCAACTTATACATTTAAAAAATAAATTACAGTAATGTATAATGTCATACTACACATCTAAATTTTTCACCTTAAACATGTATGACCTATGTATCTTGACAGAAGGTATAATGAAAAATTATACAAAAATAAGATTTTCTAACCGTATAATACCACATAAAGCAGAAAATGCATCTTATAAGAACTTTTAATGTATAACATATTAAAATATATATTTTCAATTCAGGCTTATGTTATACATTAGAATAAGTATAAGGATAACTTATACATTTTAAAAATAAACTGCAGTAATGTATAATGTCATATTACACATCTAAATTTTTCACTTTAAACATATATGACCTATAAGCTTGACTGAAGGTATAATGAAAAATTATATAAAAATAAGACTTTTTAACTGTAAAATACAACATAAAACACAACTAATGTAATAAGAACTTTTAATGTATAACATATTGAAAATATATATCATTAGACTTATATTATACATTAATCTTCCAAAATAACTAATGTATAATGCCTTATATATTATATCTTATACTTTCAAATAAAAATTTCAAGAATGTATAATGTTACACCATACATATAAAATATTAACATTATTTGTCAGAATGTATAATGTAACCTTATACAAAATTCATAGATTATAATTGTATAATTCGACTAAATACAAAAACAGTCTCTTGTATATATACAAAAATTTATATTATACATAAGTGTGTTAAATAAAGTAATGTATAAAATCTACATCTTTGGACGCGATGACAAGTAATTTTCTCCCATCATAGCAAATCACTTATTCTTTTGAGTAGCCTCGGTGTACAAATTGCAGTTATCTTTGCAACCACAAAGCTAGCCTGTTTTAACAAAAAATAAACATAAAATTAGACAAAATACTGAAACATATAAAATAGAATCTTTGAAACATAAAGTTAGATCCAAGAATATTGAAAGAATTTGATATTATAAAATTGAATCTTTGAAAGAGTATTAAAAAATATAAAACGGAGCAAGATCATTCCTTTTCATAAAGAGAATAATATAAACAAACATTAAATAATTAAATAATTAGGATTTAGATTCATACAGAAGATTGAGTAAGTGATTTCGTTGATTCAATCATTTGAATAAACTCCGTTGTGCTCTGTTCAGGGATTCATTTTTCGTGGCATGTTCTACCCCGTTGTGCTCTCCTGATGATGATGACCCAATTGAGATTTTTCGAAACTTCTAATAATTCATCTCCATTTTTTTGCCTTTTGTTTTCTCAAACAAGTCCATGACTTTTTGATTTGGTGAAGTTAAAAAAAAAATTAAAAAATTAATGAATGAAATCAATAAGTTCAATTAATGTTTGAAAACTTGCAATGGTAAACTCTAAAAGTATGATTGCTTGATTTTAGGCGTGAAAAAAGGGATTGAATAATGGAGGATAAACTGATTTGTAATGGGAGAGAAAAAGAGGGAGGAAAACGTGGCCTTTTTGGGATGTATAATATTAAAGAGAGAGAAATTACCAAATAAGGAGATTTTTGTAATTATTTTGGGATTTGTGTAAATACTTTACCAATTTGGGATTTAATGTAATTATGTAACTTTAACTTATGTATATAGGTAATTTTTAGTATAATATAAGGAAAAATTACACGATAAAATAATTTAATAATTACATGGTATGGTTAATGTTTTTAAAAATTATAGTTCATAGTAAATAGTTTTTAATAATTACATGCATGGTTAATGTATATACCAAAGGCAAGTAAAACTTTTCTCTCATAATTAATTTTTTATTTTATCTCTTAGCTGATTGGAGTATTTAGCGGCAATAGGTCATTCTTTTATTGGATGTTTAGCGGCAGTATATATTCCTCCCAATTCAACAGATCTCAAAGTTTATTCTAACATATATCAAAGAATATTTTTCTTTCTGTTTCTTCTTCCAAATTTTCTGACATTTTGTGTTTTCTCCTACACATTCGTTGTATTTTTTATAGAAGATTTTGTTAATTTAACTAAATTGTTATTAGTTGTATATTATGTGTCAATTATCATAGTGTATATTAATTAACTATCTCTCTCTCTATATATATATATATACATTTGCAGAATGTACATTGAGTGTGTACATATACATTTTGCATTTTGTATATACAAATTAACTTTTTTAATTAAATCGTTATTTTCTTAATGCAACTAAATTGTTATCAATTGTATATTATGTGCCAATTATTTATGCGTATATGTATAAGTTGTATATTAATTATTTATATGATGTAATTGTACAAGTCGTATATGTATAAGTCATATATATCAATTGTATATGTCAATTACATAAGTCATATATGGATAAGTTGTTAACTATATATGTACATCTAATTTTTTTTTTTTCAACTGTACATCTGAATGTTTATATATTATGTGTATATTAAATAACTATATATCTATATATATACATTTGCAGAATGTATATCGAGTGTGTACATATACATTTTGCACAACATATATACAAATATATGATTCTTGAAATTATAAAAAATAAAGAATAAGAAAGAGCGAGATAGAGGGATGGGAATGGAGGAAGGTGAGAGAGATGGGAGAGAGAAGGAGAAGAGAAGCGAGAAATAGGGAGAGTAAGGGAAGGATTTAAGGTATATTTATATTTTGTAATTATACAAAATTTAACCATGCTTTATAATTATGAACTAAAAGTTACCTATATCTGAATTTTTGTCTATTTTTTTATGTTTTGGTTTCCCATTTTGGTATCTGATATCCGCATTTGATTCTGACTAATCTAGATTTGTGCTGTGTTGGGCCTATTCGAAGGAAGCGCTTCTTATTAAGGATTTTTCCATACCCACACTAAGGATTTTTCCTAGAACTGTCAATACGGGTCGGCCCAACCCACATGGGCTTTGAGTTTGACGGGTCAGGCTTTGATGGACCAAAAAACACCAAGCCCACATAATTTCTCTGTGGGCTGCGGGCCTCACGGGCCAGCCTACTTTTTAAAAAATAATATTTTATAATTTAATTTTAGGATGTTAATAAATATAAATATTACCATACAATATTACATAGAGTTAATATTTGTTAATCAAGTTTCTATCACCCCTAAAAAATACTTCTAATAGCGAAATTAAATATTTTTTGACATGATATCCTTCGAACCAAATAAAAATACCCATAAGCAATCTAAATAGTGACATGTATTTGACTTACGGATCGACCCACGGGCTAGCCCAACCCACATTGCTCGAGCCCCACAGGTCAGGCTAAAAAACTCTGTTTTAAAATGGGCTGCAAAAATGAAAGCCCAGTTCCATCAAATTACAGATCGGGTCGGATCGGCCCAACGGACCTGAACCATATTGACGACTCTAATTTTTCCATACCTTAAACTTAAACTCGAAATCTTTAATTAAGGGTGGAGCAACCTCATCCACTACATCTCCCACTTAGAGAATTATTATTATCTGAACGAATATTAGTCCTGACTTTATTAAAAACAGTTAAAATAATGCTGAGCATAAATAAAAATATAGTAAAGTCATGAGAATTTTGTTTAATACGAATACACGGTTATAAAGAGAATAAAACTAGACCGACATGGTATAACTATTGTTTTTTATTATTTATAATAAATAAAAGAAGGCACAATTGAGGCTATAGTTGCAATTTTCTTGAATACTTTGACAGACTAAATCTTGAAATATTTGATGTCAATTTGACAAACCATTTCACACTTTTAACTATCTAAATATTCCAACTATTAATATGAAATGGGGAAATAATTGATAGTGTTTATTATAAAAAAATTACATAAATACACAACTTATATTTTCAATATTACAAAAAATTTCAACTCCCTAAACATATTACAAAAATCCCAACATATACACAGAATGTTATGTATATGTCGGTTATGTTATGTATATTAATTGGAAGAGAGAGTAAAATAATTAAAAAAGTAGGAGAGAGTGTAACTACTTCTAAAAGGGTTGGTATTTATGTTATTTATATATTTTTTTTTTTTTGACATTTTATAGCACTTTTTAAAACAAATAGCCCAAGTTTGAAAACTTTTCAAAAAATGATTCGTCGGATATACTATTTCCGCTTTATAGTCATTTCCTAATTTGGGTCATTTTGGCCTACGTAGTCCATAATACAATACTGATACAATCTATATATAATACTGATACAACATTCAACTTGGGAAATTCGGCCCTTTTAAAAATATTTCAATTTTTTTTGCTATAATTTTTTTAACTGATCAAATATTCTGTTTTTTCTATTATTTAGAAATAATAATTAAATTATACTAAAATGCTATAATTGTTAAAATAGAATATGTATCTATATAAGATAAATGCATAGAAATTGTATAGTTCTATCAAATATGTATATGTATAAAATACATATAAAAAATATATAGAAAGTGTATGAAAATTATATAATTGTTGTATAAAACATGTAAAAAAAATGTACAGTTATTGTATAAATTGTGTATCAAAACTGTATAATTTTCGTATAGAATATTTATATGTATACGATTTGTATAGAAACTGTATAGAAGATGTGTAGAAACGGTATAAAACAAACCAGTAAATTAAAATGGCTAGAAAGTGAAATTTAAATTCCATCGTCATTTTCATGAAAATAATTTAATTTGAAGTGTCGTTTCTGTCCTTTCCCTTTTTTTGGGGTTGGGGGAGGGGGTCTTTCTAAAACAAAAATACTTTTACCTATAAATATAATTTATGTTCCAAAACTTGATCAAATATTTGTATCGTCTTTTCTTTTCTGTAACATTTAAAATTTGAAACGTCCAACAGATACTATTTTTTTTTTTTTTTAAAAGGGATGAATTAATCAATGTCTCAAGTAAATTGCATAAAATTAGGTATTATATGCTTAACATGCAGGCCCCCAAACAAAGCAAAATCAGGTAAACGAATTTCAAAGACAAATTATTGTGTCCCTAAAAGTAAAGCAATTGCCTCTCATGATCACTAGTAGTAATTAAAATTCCAATTAGGTCAGTATTTTTTCCTTTTTTGTGATTGTCTTCCACATGGTTAAATCATACTATAAGTCCTAGCTAGGGGCTAGGAGTAATATAATTGAATCAAACCACTGTAATTATCTTTGACCATTCTTGCTTCAATTAAGGTAGGGAATTTGGAAAAGGATAAAAGTTTGATGCTCTAATTTGATAGGGGACGTCCAATTACTTCCTCTCCATATTTTTAATTATTTTTAGCTTGAAAAGTACTTCCGTACTTCTAAAATGGTTGTCACGTTTCATTTTTTGATATTCAATTTGACTAATTTTTCAAGCTAAATTAAATTAATTAAATATTTTAAATTTAAAATTTAGATATTTGAAAGCTATACGAAAATTAAAGTACTATAACTTGCAAGTTTTTTCATATCAATATAATGAAAAAGTATATTTTAAAATATTGATGAAAGTTCAAATGTGGATTGATACGTAGTTGATATGTTGTCTGATTCAAAAAGGTATATAAGCTACAGATTTCAAATCTGATACTCTTAACTAACTTGTAGCCTTGTTAGAGTACTTTATAGTCTATTAATTTCTAACTAGCTATTATTGTCACTATATGGCATTTTCAACAACCCATCTTATAAGCATTTTAGTATACTCCCATACTTCCAAAATCTTTTATTTTTTCCCAAAAAGAAGAAATTAATCTTTGGACAATTGAAATTACATTAGTTACAACTGAAACAAGTGCTCCAATGCACGACGGTGCTGTCGTTATGCTTGAATACTATCATGCCTTAAACAACTATGAAGCAAAGCTAATAAGAAACTGTTAGCCACTTATTTTTTGAATTCCCTTTCTTTCAAAGAGTGGAAGTTTAATTATCATTCTGTTTGTTAAGTAGGGGCATCATTTTTAGGTTAACATTGTTTAGATATGATCTCTCTGAGGGAGAGCCGTAGAGGTACTGTACATACACTCTATTCTTTCGGACACCACTTTATGAGATTATAATGAATACTTTGTTGCATGTTTAGTTATGGTGCATAATACAAAGGACAATATGGCCGGCAAATGCAATAATCTTCAAATAACATGCATGCCCATTGACTTGAGTATTGGTAGTTAAAACTGCCCCATCACTTTATATGCTTTTGGTTGATAATACTTTGAATCTTTGCCTTTGTCTTCATTAATATATCCACTGTAATCATTTTTTTTGTCCTTTAGACCCTTTTTGTTACCCCTTTTGTTGGCCTATATGAATCAATGAGAAAGGGAGATAAAGACATTCACAAGATTCAAATTTATAGCAACATATTTAATTACTTTGTATTACAAAGAAACCAGTTAGAATGGGATCTTTTTAAGTCCTAGTGGCTGAGAATAGGCATTCAGAGGCTGTATTGAATAATCAAAGTTAAAAAGTCATAAACAGAAAAATACAAAAAAAAATTAAAATTACAATAGAGCATTTCTTGTCCTTTTCCCTTTTTTTTTCTTCAATATAATCCACATCGTCCTTTTTCATAAAATAAATTTGTTAGGAAACACTTTAATCAACTAGCAACGATAACTTCTCCGGCAATTTAGGGCTCCGGGGCTGGACACAATGGAGCTTATTAGTGAAGAAGACTTAGCACTTAAACTTGAAGCCCTAGCATAATTTGAAGAGGCTTTAGCTCCTGATTGTACAAAATATGCACCATTTAACATCAAGTCCCCATCACTCCTCCAATTCCATTTCTTCCATTCCCTTTCTGGTGATATTTCATGCTTTGTCACCTATACATACACAAAATTTAATTTACGATCTAATAATGCAGTGATTAATTAAGAATAAATTGCTATAATGGTGAATAAATTAATAATAACAATATGTTCACCTGTTTGCTGAATCTGTAGTTTGGAGCAAGGAATCTATTGCCTTGGCTATTAATGGTGGGATTAGCACTCCCACCAATTGCATACATTTTCCAGTGAGTATAGTCATTGTTCACCACATGGAAGTAACCATGTCTACATCTGCATGCATGTCTCAAATATTAATCCAAGAATTTCATCAATTTAATAATTATGTACTGACATTCACCACTTTAATACTAGCTAGTAATCCAGCTAAACTTTTAAAATAAGTTTTTTTTTTCTTTCTAAAAAGTACTTTTGGACCGTAGAAATTTTTATTTCAATTTAAAAGATACTTTGGTCAATATCATGTTCAGTCAAGATTCTAAAGTGTCTCTGCAAAAAAAAATTAAAAATAAAAATTGTTGCATTTCACTAATATTATTCACAAAACACTTATATTTAACTATAAGTTTATAAGATAAACATCTTAATTCTTTATAAACTAGACCAAATTTTGGTGGGTGTGTGTGTCTATATACACAGTTGGCCTAATTCACATCCATCATTTGATTTATCTAAAATGTTGAATAAACTTGGAGACAAGTATAAAGTAGCTTTTTGTGATTATATTACCTTGGCATTCTTTGAACAAGTCCTTCTCCAAAGTGATTGAAAGCAATGGTTACTTGCATGTTCTTGTCTTTGACATAGGAATCACTATGTCCCAATAACATAACTTTATCATGTTGGGTCATGTAATTGTTAGATATGGTAATTGCTGTGGACCCCATTATAGCATCAATCAAACCATCCTTACAATTAGACAAGGAACAATGGTCTACCCAAATATGACTTCCACCAAATATGGACACTCCATCACCATCTGATATAGTCCTCCACCCATAGTGAGTTGGGGAGCTTCTCACCATAGCATTTCCCCCTTGCTTACAATCATGTATGTGAATTCCATGGATGATAATGTTGGTTACGTACTGTATGGTTATGCATGGTCCACCTGCAAAATCAAATTCATAATTTATAGATCAACCTTTAAGAAAGTCAAAAGTGTATTTTCTTTTTTAAAAAATATTTATTTCAGAAAGTTGAGGCATTTGATCAAGTTTTAAGTAGAAACATAAGCTAAAAAAGTAGTTTATCTCCGGAAGCACCGGTGAAACTTTGTCCAACCATAAATCGTTGTTCCAATATTGGCAAGGATGGAGCCACCATATGTGGTGGTTATGAATTCAGTAGAAATCAATAACTAATTTGACTCAAACCCTTTTTATTCGTTTAAATTTTGACTTTATCTCTCTGAAGTGTTTCTCAATTTGCTTAGTCAAATTAAGTACACTAACTGCTATTCTCCACAAAATTTTTTCTCGAAATGCACTTTATAATAAAAGACACTTTAATTTTCAAACAATCAAATTTTGAAAGATTAACCAAACACCCGAAATTATGAGTTCAAAATTTAATATTTATCGAAACTTTACTGATCCTATTAATTTCACCTGCAATGTGAACATTAGCTCCTCTTCCATCAATAGTCTTGAAAGAGTTCATAATAAGTTCTTGTTTCAATCGAATCACCATATCCCTAGCAAAAATGACCCATAATGGCTCATTTCGAATAACAGCATACCGAAGAGTGCCTGGTTTAGGGTTAACAGCATCATCGTTGCCGGGGTCTGTGACCACGTAAATTTTGCCGTCTCTGCCACCAATTGCATTCTTGCCAAAGCCAATAGCACAATGAGCTAGCCTTTGCCTGTGTTTTGCCCAGTTTGGGTCACAACGCCAGCAATCATCTATAGGATTCCCTGTGCCACAAGACAAATACCCTAAATTCCTCCTTGACACATTTATGCTCCTGTAAATGAAGAATGTTGTAACAAATTGAGAAAATGTCAAATCATGTTACGTTGTGCATAATGCACCATATATCCGTGCACTTTATATGGATAATCAGTTTGGGTCATTCTATTTTTTTGTTATTTTATTGCTTAATGAAGCCAAATCATACTGGACAAATAAAATGTACGAAACAGTATATTTTAACGTCAAGATTATTAGGTTTGATAGAACCCGTAAATTACTATGGTACATCAGCAAGTTTTATTTATCATGTTGAACTCTGCATACATGATTAACTTTGTGGGTATACTCAAAATATATTCCCTTATCTACCAGATAAAGATTGGACTCTTATAAGGCCTATCCCTTAGCTATTATTAGAGACATTTTTCACCCCCCCAAAAATAAAATAAAATAAATTAGAATAGACAAATAATAAGCTTAGAATATACTCCATTGTTCCAATTTATATGATAGTTCTTGTCGTCCAGCATGAAAGAAATATTTTCGAAGCTTGACAATCTCAAATATTTTTATAACTATAAAAGCATGTCAAATCGAAATATAAAAATTATATCAATTCTTTTCTAAACGGCCTTATAAGAAATTACTGCTACATAAAGTGATAAAACTAGACAGAAGGAAGAGTAAACAGTGAGGAGGTGTATATGTATGACAAAAATGTATTACCTATCAACTTGATCAACAACATATTGAGGATTTTGCAAGGAAGAGGAGGCAAAGATGGAAGGAATTAAGAGAAAAGAGGACAAGAAGAGTAAGAGAGAAAGAAAGGAAATAGCCATATGTGAATATTCTCACAATGTGGTAAAGTGTTAGTTATAGTGGGGTTATATTAGTGATTAGAGGATTAAGCAAAAAGAGAGAATATAAAGGAACGTGGGATGGGACAAGGAAGAAAAAAAAGAGGGAAATGGAGGAGATTATAAAGAGAGAAAAAGCCGCTAATTTGGCTTAATAAATTAAACCAAACGAGGTGGGTATATTACACTCTTTTTGTTCCATTTTACTTGGTCAATATTAGTTAAACTAAAATTTTGCCAGAGATTTTTTTCTTTATTTAACTAACTTTAATTTGGAACTCTAGGTTTGATTATTAATTTTTCGCCTATTTTTACTTGTTAAGTGCTTAGTACATTCACAATGAGCAATAAATTAAATTCAAACAATTTTATTATATTATCTTTTGAATATAAAATAAGTTTGATTATTATTTTCTTTCTTCACTTTTTCACTTGTTCGGTACTTGGTTATTCTTAATAAGCAATAAAAAAAATGATAAATTTACTAAATTACTTTTGAACATAATATGTTAATAATGACTGTAATTAATAATAGTAATAATAATTTATAGATTAAATAGAAAAGTAAAAATGAAAACTTATTGTTTTAATTTGGGATAGTATAAAAAAATAAAACTCTATTAAATTGATAAAACAAACAAGTCAACTACAATTTTTAATACATGAGAAGTGTATTTTTTAACCTTTAAGTTACATAGATTTTCTTTGAGAAGACTATTTCTTGTTGGTAGTTTTAGTTGATGAGTACTCGTTGGGAATACAGTTGAGTATAGTTGTAAAACAACAAACAACCTTTACCTTTTCTGTTTTTTTACACAACTTTGTTATCCATGTTAAATGACAAATTCTACCTTCATAATAGATCGCCTATTTGCTCCAATATATTTCAAAATGACTTAATAAAATTAATAGCTAGAGCTTTCAATAAAATTAGTAACTAAAAATTAAATTTTAATTTGGAATAATAAAATATACATATATATAAAATAATTAAAAAAGAATTAGTGTGATTCTTTTTTTTGCATAATTGTCGTTTTTAGTGTGTTATTTTATTTCATATATTAATATAATTATTTATAACAGTAAAGATTGATTCAAGCTAATAAGATAATACCATGTATTTTTAATATATTATCTTAGATCTTATTATAAAAGCATTATTTAGTACTATGAAAATTTGAGTAGTCTAGTTCAAAGGTCTAAAATTTTTACGTTAAAAAATGATAATTTATCTTTTTCTTTATTATATGTATATAGAGAGAAATTTTTACTCTCTTTTTTACTATCATTCAATATTATCGAAAAGAAAAAAAATAATAAAATTCATAATTTTTTTTTTCAGCCTAAGACAATGACTTTATTAACCTCACCCATGAGAGTCACCTGCATATCCTGTGAGAAGTTAAATTAACATGTTCTAGAAACTAGAAAGTTAAATAATTTTAATGAATTTAAGTTATAATATATATATCATCAATTAATTATAAGTTTTTTTTTTCACGTGATATCACCCGATATGTGTATATATATAAGCTTCTGTAAACGTGAGATTTGTAAGCTATACCAGATAAAAGTAATTTGATGTTGTATATATTCTTATATTGATGGTGTATAAACTTAATTTTTTTTTTCTAAAATACACTTATAGTGCAAATTATTTAAAGTTAAACTTCTGAATTTATAAAACTTAGAATTTTTTTTTGTTGAAGAGAATTATTATACATAAAATTCTTCCAAGAGTTGATGTTAATTGTATCACATATTTGTCCTCCTAGATTTAAACAACTTTATAAGTTTTCCTTCATTGTTAATTTTTTGGTGTAAAATAACTATATTGTAGTAGCAATAAGCAAATCGACAAATTAAATCTTTCCCATTATGGTTCAACTTATTTACTTTTCTAGTATTCTTTGTAACGGAATTACTTTATCTCATTTCAATTTTTTTTTAATCATGTTATAGTACTTTTTCATTCACGTCACGCATGTAGAGTTCATAGAATTGTCTAAATTTACCCTTTATAGTGAAGCAACCCAACTATAATTTGCTTTGATAGTTTGGTTTCCTCTTATTTTCATTAGTCTCCAAGTGAAATTGTTATTACTTTATGTAGCATCCTGGCCAAAACAGAATAAAAGAAGTATCTTTTGTTTTCCTCATCTTTTTCCTTTTGAGAGGTTTGGCCAGTGGGGGTGGGGTTATAACTACTTACTGAGTTTTTGAGTATTGGTTTGGTATGGATGGGTATTAATACTGATCTATATAATTTTTCCATAGGTTATGGACATGGAATTTCATAATGACCATGTTTGATTAACTTAGAAGTTGTGGTGCAAATGAGAGGGTTAGGTTGATTTTGTGCGGGTCAAAATGGAATTAACAGATGAATAGAATATTAGTTTGCCAATAAGTTACTCGAGTTGAAAGGATTTGGATTAAGATGGTCAAAATAATAAATCATAGCACAACTCTTCTAACTCCAACAAGTGTTAATTTCTTTGTTTGTTTTCTTATAATTTATTTTAAAACCAAATAAAACTAACAAAATGTTTTCTTATTTGTGGTAATATATTAAAGGGGGAAACGACATAACCAAGCAAACATGGCTGCTATAATTATGATGCATATAGACATAACATATCAAACAACCAAAAAGTTTTTGTTAAGATGTTTTGACAAATTTTCTTATGAGCAATTTGTTTTTACATATTTAGCCAAATCGATACAACTTTTAAATGAGAAGACTCAGGTTATATCCACATTACTCCGTCATAAAAACATGGCCCAACTTGTCTAAATTTAGACGGATTGGTTGACTCATATTTTCATGGACTAATTTTGTTATCATAGTTAAAAGTAGGGAAAAGAGGCAACTATACCCATCAATTTTGCGACCTAAAGATGATACACCTCTTGTTTAAAAAAATGATGCATATATATCCTCGCCGTCATACCTCACATAAGTCATAACACAGACTATTCGTTTTGAGAAATAACACATCATACAAAATTTGGGCTGTCTAGCTAGCGTGGGAGCACAAATTCTGATTCAAATCTCAATCAATAGTCTTTCTCTTGTCTAATCTTCACTTGGTGAAATTAGAGAACACCAACATGTTACTGTACATTGATTTATTTAGCCCATACCTGCATTTGAACTCTTTCTTAAACAACATCGAATTAAACTAGTCGAATACAACAAAAAATCTATTGCATATATTATGACTAAGTATATACTTACCTAGTTATACAATATTTAAAATACAAAATCTAGAAAACTAAAAATCTGTCTCCCTCTAATTCATCGATACGAGAAACAAGTTGTTATGTGAATGAATCAATAGCTATATATTAGTCAAGATGCAGATCTTGTGCTACTCTACCCAGTTGTAGGGGTGTTCATGGGTTTGGTTAAAAACCAAATCGAACCGTAAACTGATTAAAAAAAATGACGTTTGGTTTGGTTTAGTTAGATTTGATTTTAAATTTTAAAAAATCGATGCTATTTGGTTTGTTATGATTTTACTTTAAAAAAACTGTGAAAATAACCAAACCGAACCGATAAATTTTATATATATATATATATATATATATTATAATTATTTATATATAATTTATAAATAAAATATAAATATTTTATTAAATTCAATCTAAAACAACAATTTTAATCTAGTATAAATAACATAAATACCAACCTTTTAAAAGTAATTACACTCTCTCCCACTTTTTAAATTACTTTACTCTCTCTCCCTCCTAATATACATAACATAGCCAACATATACATAACATTCTGTGTATATGTGGAATTTTTGTAATATGTTTAGGGAGTTGAGATTTTTTGTAATATTGAAAACACAAGTTGTGTATTTGTGTAATTTTTAGAATCTATGTCTAGCCCAACCAATACTTTTGACCAATTGTCCAAAGCCCCAAACCCAAGCCCAACTCTACCTACTATTACTAATAAGTTAACCCTACGGTCCCTACCTCACTTTTTCTACTCCATCTTTCACAGTACGAGTTACTATGGTCCCTGGTTCAAATGGTAATTTTATATTTCCTTGTTTATTTAATCTTTTCCCTATATGATTAGCTCACCTAGCTAGTCTATAAAGTAAACACATAACTCAAATTTGCCCAACTCCGTCTCTTCTTGCAGTACACTGCAACAGAATACAAAGCTCTGTTTTATAATGTACGTGGTTGTATGTTGTTGGATAATCTTAGTGCCTACAATACAAAGCTGATGTTTTCTCTCTCAATGTTGGTTTTGTTTAATATATTTGTTCTAATTTTTAAGAGTTTATAGTGTCATTTGTCCATCACTGTACAAATATTTCATGAGAAATTGTTCAATGTGATACTCTTTTCTATGGGTTAAAAAAGGAGTTTATTCTAGAGATGATTGGAGTAGGCTAGTCAATAACCGAAAAAAACCAAAAAACCGAACAAAACCGAACCAAACTGACAAGAACCAAACCGACGGTTATTTTCTTTTTGTAGTTTGGTTTGATTTTAGAAATTCAAAAACCGACTAAATTGGTTTTGGTTATGGTTTTAACCACTAACCGATCCAAACCGACCCATGAACACCCCTACCCGGTTGTATGAAATTGGCATTTATTAGGCTCCTCTGGTGTATATAAAAACTAATATACGTACCCATGTGATGCACGGATAATATTAAAATAATATTTTTAATTTATTTATATTAATATATCTCGTTCTAGCATATTAAATCATATTACCTTAAAAAATTATCATATTATTTATTAATAAAAAAATATTTTATTTTAAAAAGCAAATTTAACCCTAACCATCTCCACCCCGCCCCCTCTTTAATTTTAAATATAATATATTATTTAATATTAAATAATTATTAATTTTATTGTTGGGCTTTTTCCATTATATTTTTAATAAATTAAGAAATATAATTACAATCCTTACTTTCATTTTTTTTATTTTAATCCATCAATTCAACTTCAACAACTAACTACACTTTTTTTATAAAAAAGTTTTATCTTTCGATTTCATTTCAAAAACCCTAATTTCAAAATTTAAATTTCACTATTCTCAATTCAATAAATAAAGCACATACAATTTAATATTTTTAAAATTTTCAAATAAAGTTTAATTACTCATAATTTTTTCATTGTTTGATTTTATCATTAATATTTTAAAGTATTTTATTCATATGTATATTTATATCTTCTAAATAAATTTAATTAAAATCTCTCATACCACTCTCAACATCTTCCATCCCCTCACCCCTACAATTTTTATTATTTTTTAACTCTTAATTTTTTTTTTTCTTACACTGCCCAACTCCCTATCCCCAACTCGCCCTTCTGGCTCCCCCAACAGCTAAAAAGTATTTATTTTATTTTTTTAAAAAAATAAACTTTTTTCCTTAACACCACCCACCTCACCACCCACCTAAGTTTTATAATATAATATAAGATGTGGTTAATGCCAAACTTTTATTAGAAAAGAATTTAGAAAAATTCTTTTAGAGACATGAAAGCTTAATCTCCTTCACATATTTACTTGACATTAGCACATGATTTTTGTCTAGAAATCAAGGTTTCATGTGCTTAAAAATGGGTCCAAGCTAGTTAAGCTATTCTCAAGTACCTAAAATTTGTTTTCCTCAATATTTGGCTCCAATCATCTTATCATATTTTTGGGCCGTAAGCCTCGCCGTAACTACACACACAAGAGAACTTATGCTTGAAAACTCCACCACGCTAGACATTATTGCCAAAAACATCGACCATCACCTTGTCAACATGACAAATTGCCAACACAAAGGTCCCCATTAGAGAGGTTAAGAATAGGGGCGGACCTACGTTCAAAATTATGGTGCTTCGGCACTCGTTAAACCTAATGCATAATAGGTATAACTATATAAGAAATGTATAAAAATTGGTATAAGATGGAAAAAAACGCCCATGAAATCAAGAAGATAGCTAGGTTGTTTAATTTTCAGGAAGAAGTCGGAACCTTAAAGCAATTTGGATGTTAATATATGTGTTTGGAACTCTCGAGCACCAAGACCCCTAAATCCTGGGTCCGCCATTGGTTAAGAAGCATATATAATATGTTTGATTCAACTGTAAGTCCGTAACTTGTATATAGGAAATTACTAATACGAATTTTGAATGTATTTGCAAAAATGCGTTGCACCAATGGTAAAAATATGGACGTCGAATCTACCAAATTTAAACTTTGATTAACCTTTAGTCAACGTACTATAGACGCATGGTCATGGTAACAACCTTTAGTAGAGTCAAACTATTTGTATAGTTAAAAAATGAGTTTAAATTTTAGGGGTTTTAATGTATTTGGTTGCTCGATCAAAATTAATTATGAAAGCTGGCTAATATACAAAAAGCAGACTTTAATTATGTATAAAATTTGCATACTTTTTGTATATAACTTAAATTCAAAAAAAATCATTAAAAGACCTCATCTCTAGAACCCCCGCTCGTGAGACATCCTTCGTGCAGGAGAGTTCAAACCTCGCTTCACACCCGTGACATGTTGTGTGTTTATATGTTTCCACTGCGCCTCACGTACTATTTGTAGATCATGACCCCGCACACTAATATATATCTATATTTATAATCTATAATCTTTTAAAAGTGTAAAGACACTTAGAAAAATGAATTGAACTTTTTGCCCTTATTAAAAGTCATCGCTTTAGATAAAATTGTCTTTTCGCTATTTTTTTTTATTAATTTAATGATTTTAAATAGTGACTATAGTAACAAATAAAAACCTTTCCAAACAAAAATAAGATACTGTTTTGGCAAAAACCTTTCCTAGCTAAAATAGAATCAATCGAAATTTAAGATTACATTTTCTACAAATTATTTTCTTACTTGAATTAAATATCACAATTAAAATACCTTAATACTAAATCTTTGTTACATTCTTCCTCTTTTCATGTTCTTTTTCTTCTTTCACGTCAAATATAAGGAGCGATTATTTTGGATACATGGAAACAAAAGAAAAAGAATATAGAGATTCATGATAGTATTTACTACGTATAAATAACATAAATGGCAACCTTTTAAAAGTAATTACAACATAAATAGCAACCTTTTAAAAGTAATTACGCTCTCTCCCACTTTTTTAATTACTTTACTTTCTCTCTCTGTTAATATACATAATATAGTCGACATATACATAACATTCTGTGTATATGTGGGATTTTTGTAATATGTTTAGGGAGTTGAGATTTTTTGTAATATTGAAAATATAAGTTGTGTATTTGTGGAATTTTTAGATTTACTAATACTTGCCTTTCTCGAGCATATTTAATGTTCAGGAAGAAATTACTAATACAAAAGAAAATGTTCAGGAAGAAATTTTATGATATAAATATATTTATGATATACTTACTAAAAAAATAATTTTTGAAAATAGTATTAGTAAGTATTTCAAAATTTTAAAATTTATTTAATAATTTATTTGTGTTATTATAGTTCAAGGTTTATTTAATCTAGAGGGATAATTACCTTAAAAATTAACTTTTAATTGAAGAAGTTTTATTTTTTTTTTTAGGTTTTTCATGCACTCTTTTATAACATTGGCTTTTCATAGAATAATGAGGGAATAATGCGGAGATGTAAACGTTTGGTGATATTTCTGGTAATAAGCTAAAAACACTGAGATATTTTTTGTGTATTTTTAATCCTTCACTTTTTTCCATAAGTCATCATAAGAATTTTTAACTTGTTTGTTGAATAGGGGGAAGAGTGATTTGTAGTATGTTCTGTCATAATTTATTTTAGACGATCATTTAGATGTATAGAGCAATTGGTGAAAGTTAACACAGGAAATTAAAAATTTTGAGATACTTTAGGTTATGTTTTTGACCCTTCGTTTTATTCATAAATCATCATAATAAGTTTGAAGTTGTTTGTTGATAGAGGAAAAAGAAAGAGTGATTTGTAGTATGAGGATCTCATAATTTATTTTAGACTTGGACAATCATATAGATGTATAGAACGTTAGTGAAATTTTGGGTAGAAAACTAAAATAATTGAGATCAGTTTATATATTTTTTATTGTCACTTTATTATACGTCATTATAATAATTTTCAAGTTGTTTGTCGATAGAGAAAAAGGAGTAGTGTGTTGCAGTATGAGAACCCATAATAATTTCAATATGAAACTAAAAAAATCGAGATATTTTAGGTGTGTTCTAAGTTAGTAAGGGAAAGTGGAGGACAAGGACAAAATCGAATAAAATCTCTCTCGTTCCTCAAGCAATGAATGTTAACTCAGATTGGCGAATGACATTCCAACTAAAGTAGTTAATTTCTACAATTTCTTTAAGATTTATTTTTTATTTGATTTGATTTAAATAGAAGAAATTTATTAGATAGTCAATTTTATCCTTTTAAATACACCTACGATCAGCTGAATACAAATTTAAATTACAAAAAGATTTTGCTATTCAAATTTTGAAGTGAAAAATTGACTTGTAATCTACAATTCTGTTGTATTTGATTTAAGTAGATTTATGATGCAAATAAGATTTTGATGCTTCCTTCAGTTGTTTAGAGGATCATCACCGTATCTAAAGTTGGTTCTCTTGAAAAAGCCAGACAAAGAAAATCATCTTCAGCCGGTTAAACTACACAATTAGATTTGTGATACATTGTTAATGTATATAAATCCATGTTAATGTTACTTAAAGAAAGGAATAGATAAAGTGGCGATTAATATGGGATTAGTATGTTTCAAGGGTGTGTTGTGGGCCGAAAATCGACCAGGGTGTGCTAGGGATGTTGGGGATCATCCCAGTGCAGTCCGTTTAAATTTTCATGGTCATTTGTGTGGACAAACAGGTGAAACAGCGTGAACGGGACATTTTTGGGCCAAATCGCTATCCTATAGCCCACAATTTTAGGGGTGGACCCAGGGTTCGGGCGCGCTGTGGGCCAAAAATTAATTGGGGCATTCCAAGGAGGTTGGGGATCACCAAATCGGTGTGCTATAGCCATCGGTTTCAGGGGTGGGCTTGGGGTCCGGGCGTGCTGTGGTCCGAAAATTGATCGGAGCGTGTCAGGGAGGTTGGGGATCGTCCAAGTGTGGTCCCTTTAAATTTTTGTGGCCATTTGAGTGGAGAAACGGGTGAAATGACACGAACGGATCATTTTTAGGCTAAATTAGTGTGTTGTAGCCCATGATTTTGGGGGTAGGCCCGGGGTCCCAGTGTGTTGTGGGCCAAAAATTAAGCGGGGTGTGCCAGAGAGGTTGGGGATTATCCCATTGTGGTCTGTTTAAATTTTTGTGGCCATTTGGGTGGATAAACAGGCGAAACAGAGCGAATGCGGCATTTTCGGACAAAATTGGTGTGCTATAGCCCACAGTTTTGGGGGTGGACTCGAGGTCCGGGCGTGCTGTGAGCCAAAAATCATCTTGGGCATGCTAGGGAGGGTGGGGATCATCCCATTATGGTCCTTTTTAATTTTTGTGACCATTTGACTGGACAAACAGGTAAAACGACACGAATATAGCATATTCGAGCGAAATCGGGGTGCTATAGCCCACGATTTTTGGGGTGGGCCTGGGGTTCGGGAGTGCTGTGGGTCGAAAATCAACCGGGGCATCCCAGGAAGGTTGGGTATCATACTAGTGTGGTCCATTTAAATTTGTGTTGCTAATTGGGAGTGCAAACGGGAAAAACGGCGCAAACAGAGCATTTTCATGCCAAATCGGTGTGCAATAGCCTACGATTTTATGGGTGGGCCTGAGGCATGGGTGTGTTGTAGACCAAAAATCGATTGGGATGTGCCAAGGAGGTTGGGGATCATCCTAGTGTGGTACATTTAAATCTTTGTATCTATTTAGGTGGACAAACGAGCGAAGCGGTGTGAACGATGCATTTTGGGCAAAATCGACATGCTATAACCCCCAATTTCGGGGGAAGGCCCGGGGTCTAGGCATCTGTGGGTCAAAAATCAACTGGGGCATGCCAGAGAGGTTGGGTATCATCCCAGTATGGTCAGTTTAAATTTTTGTAGCCATTTGGGTGGACAAACGTGCCAAACAGCGCAAACAGGGCATTTTTAGTCTAAATCGATGTGCTATTGACCACAGTTTTAGGGGTGGGCCCAGGTTCAGGGCGTGCTGTCAGCGAAAAATTGATCAGGGTATGCCAAGGAGGTTAGGCATCGTCCCAGTATGGTTCGTTTAAATTTGTATGGCCATTTATATGGACAAACGGGCGGAACGGCATGAATGGGGTGTTTTAGGGCAAAATCTGTCTGCTATAACCAATGGTTTCAGAGGTGCGTTCGGGGTTCGGGCGTGCTGTGGGCCAAAAATTGACCAGGGCATGCTAGGGATGTTGAGGATCATCCCAGTGTGGTCCGTTTAAATTTTTGTGGCCATTTGGGTGGACAAATGGGAGAAATGGTGCGAATGGGGCATTTTTGGGATAAATTCGTGTGCTATAGCCCACGATTTTGAGCGGTGGGTTTGGGGTTCGGGCGTGCTGTGGGCCAAATATCAATCAGGGCATTACAGGGAGGTTGGGGATCATCCCAGTGTGGCCCGTTTAAATTCTCATGGCTATTTGGGTGGACAAACAAACAAAATGGCTCAAACGACGTATTTTCAGTCAAAATTGGTGTGCTATAGCCCACAGTTTTGGGGGTGGGCCTGGGGTCCCGGTGTACCGTAGTCCAAAATTTTATCAAACCATGCCAGGGAGGTTGGGGATCATCCCAGTATGGTCTGTTTAAATTTTCATGGCTTTTTGGGTTGACAAACGGGCAAAACGATGCAAACAGGACAGTTTTGGGCAAACTTGGTGTGCTATAGCCCAAGGTTTTGGGTGTGGGCCCAGGGTCCGGGCATACTGTGGTCCAAAAATTGACTGGGCATTCCAGGGAGGTTGGAAATCATCTTAGTGAGTTCTATTTTCATTTTTCTGGCTATTTAGGTGGACAAACGGGCAAAACAATGCATACGAGGCATTTTTGGGCCAAATCAGTGTGCAATAGGCTACGATTTTGAGGGTGGTACTGGGGTACGGGTATGCTGTTGGGTAAAAATTGGACGGGGCATGCTAGGGAGGTTTGGGATCATCCTAGTGTGGTCCGATTAAATTTTTATGGCCATTTGGGTGGAAAAACAAGAAAAATGGAGCAAACGCAAAATTCTTTGGCCATATTAGTGTGCTATATCCTACGGATTTGGGGGTGGGCCTGAGGTCCAGGCGTGCTGTGGGTTAAAAATTGACCGAGGCATGCTGAGGATGTTAGGGATAATTTCATTGAGGTCGTTTAAATTTTTGAGACCATTTGGGTGGACAAATGGGTGAAACGGCTCGAATAGGGTATTTTTGAGTCAAATCGATGTGCTATAACCCACAGTTTCAGGGGTGGGCTCGGGGTTTGATCGTGTTGTGGGCTGAAAATCAATTGGGGCATGCCAGGGAGATTGAGGATCATCCCAGTATGGTTTGTTTAAATTTTTGTGGCTATTTGGGTGGACAAATAGGAAAAATAGTGTGAACTAGACATTTTCTGGCTAAATCGATATGCTATGGCCAACGGTTTAGGGGGTGGGTCTGGGGTCTGGGGTCTGGGCATGCTGTGGGCCAAAAACTGATTGGGGCATGCCAAGGAGATTGGGGATCATCCCAGTATGGTCTGTTTGAATTTTCTTGCTTATTGGGTGTATAAATAGGCAAAATGGAGTGGACACGTTGTTTTTGGGCCAAATTGGTGTGCTATAGCCCATGGTTTGGGCGTGCTGTGGGCCGATAATTGATCGAAGCATGCCAGAAAGGTTGGGGATCATCCAGCGTGGTCCGTTTAAATTTTTGTGGCTATTTGGGTGGACAAACGGGCAAAACGACACGAACGAGGCATTTTCGGGCTAAATCGGGGTGCTATAGCCCACGATTTTGGGTGTGGGCCCGGGGTATGGGCGTGATATAGATCAAAAATTGACCTGAGCATGACAGGGAGGTTGGGGATCATCCCTGTGCGATCTGTTGAAATTTTCGTAGCTATTTGGGAGGAGAAATGGGCAAAACGGTGCCAATGGGCATTTTCAGACTAAATCGGTGTGCTATAGCCTACGATTTTGGAGGTGGGCCCGAGATCCTAGCGTGCTGTAGGCCGAAAATCAATCAGGGAATGCCAAGGTGGTTAGTAATCACCCCAGTGTGATTAGTTTAAATATTTTGGCCATTTGTGCTAACAAACGGGCAAAACGGCGCGAACGGGGTATTTTCGGGCCAAATCGGTGCGCTATAGCCCACGATTTCAGGAAACGACCAGGGGTCCGGGCGTGGTGTGGGCCAAAAATACACCGAGGCATGAGAGGGAGGTTGGGGATCATTCCAGTGTGATGTGTTTAAATTTTTGTGGCCATTTGTGTTGACAAATGGGTAAACTAGCACGAACGGGGTATTTTCGGGCCAAATCGGTGTGCTATTACCTACGATTTCAGGGGACGGCCAGGGGTTCGGGCATGGTATAGGACAAAAATTGACCGAGGCATGCCAGGGAGGTTGGGGATTATCCCAGTGTAGTTCGTTTAAATTTTTGTGGCCATTTGGGTGGACAAATGGTTGAAACAGTGTGAACGGGTCCTTTTTGGGAGAAATAGGTGTGCTATAGCCCGCAATTTTAAGAGTGGGCTCGGGGTCCAGGCGTGCTGTAGGCAAAAAATCAATCGAGGCGTGCCAGGGTGGTTGGGTATCATCCCAGTATGTTCTGTTCAAATTTTAGTGGCCATTTGGGTGGGCAAACATGCAAAACGGCGCGAATGGGGCATTTTTGGGCCAAATCAACATGCTACAGCCCACGGTTTTGGGGATGCGCCTGGGGTCAGGGCGTACTGTAGACCTATAATCGATTGTTGTGTGCCATGGAGATCAGGAAATCATCCCAGTATGGCCATATAAATTTTTGTAGCTATTTGGATGGACAAACGGAGGAAACAATGCGAACAGGGCATTTTTAGGCCAAATTGGTGTGCTATATAGGCCACGGTTTTGAGTGTGGGCCCGAGGTTCGGGCGTGCTGTAGGCCAAAATTCAATTGGGGTGTGCCAGAGGGGTTGGGGATTATCGCAGCATGGTCTATTTAAATTTTCGTGGCCATTTGGTTGGATAAACGAAAGAAACAGTGCGAACGAAGCATTTTCAGTCAAATCAATGTGCTATAGTCTACAGTTTCGGTGGTGGGCCTGGGGTTCGGGCATGATGTTTGTGAAAAATTGATCGGGGCATGCCAGGATGGGTAGGGATCATCCCAAAATGGTCCGTTTTAATTTACGTGGCCATTTGGATGGACAAACGGGAAAAAAGTGCAAACAGGGCATTTTCGAGCTAAATTGGTGTGCTATAGCCCACAGTTATGGGGGTGGGCCTGAGGTTTGGGCATGTTGTGGGCTAAAAATCAACCGGAGCATGACATGAAGATTGGGGATCATCCTATTGTGGACCGTTTAGATTTACGTTCCTACTTGGGAGGACAAACGGGTGAAGCTGTGCGAACGGGGCATTTTTTGGCCAAATCGGTGTGCTATAGATCACGGTTTTGGGGGTGGGCCCAGGTTCCAAGCGTTCTATGGGCAAAAAATCGATCAGGGCATGCCATGGAGGTTGGAATCATTACAATATTGTCCATTTAAATTTTTATGGCCATTTGGATGGACAAACAGGCGAAACGTCATAAATGCTACATTTTTAGGCCAAATCGGTGTGCTATAGCCCACGATTTTTGGGGTGGGCCCAGGGTCCTGGCTTGATGTTGGCCAAAAATTGTTGGTGGCATGCCAGGGAGGTCGGGGATCTTCCCAGTTTGGTCCATTTAAATTTTCGTGGCCATTTGGGTGGATAAACGGGAGAAACGGTGAGAACGTAACATTTTTTAGCCAAATCAGAGTGCTATAGTCCACGGCTTAGGGGGTGGGCCTGGGGTCCGGGCGTGCTGTGAGCTAAAAATTGATCGGGACATGCCAGGGAGGTTGGGATCGTCCCAATGTGGTCCTTTTAAATTTCAATGGCTATTAGGGTGGACAAACCGGCGAAACGGCATGAATGAGCATTTTTGGGCTAAATTGGTATGCTATAGCCCACGATTTTGGGTGTGGGCCTGGGGTACAGGCGTAATGTGGGCCACAAATTGAGCGAGGCATGCCAGGGAGGTTGGGGATGGTCCCAGTGTGGTCTGTTTAAGTTTTCGTGGCCATTTAGGTGGATAAATGGGCAAAACAGTGCGAACGAATGTTTTCAAGCCAAATCGATATGCTATATCCAACGGTTTTGGGGGTGGGCCCAGGGTCCGGATGTGCTGTGGGCCAAAAATCAACCGGGGCATGCCAGGGAAGTTGGGGATCATCTTAGTGTGGTCCATTTAAATTTTTGTGGCCATATGGGTGGATAAACGGGCGAAATAGTGCAAACGAGGCATTTTTTTGCTAAATCAATATGATATAGCCAACGATTTTGGGGGTGGGCCCGAGGTCCGGGCATGCTGTGGGCCAAAAATTGACCGGAGCATGCCAAGGAGGTTAGGGATCATCCCAGTGTAGTTCGTTTTAATTTTTGTGGCCATTTGGGTGAAAAAGCGGGCAAACGATACAAATGGGGCATTTTTGGGCCAAATTAGTGTGCTATAGCCCACAGTTTCATGGGTGGGCCCGAGGTTCGAGCATGTTTTGGGACAAAAATCAACCGAAGCATGCGAAGGAGGTTGGAGATCATCCCATCATGGTCTGTTTAAATTTTCGTGTCTATTTGGAGGACAAACAGACGATACAGCATGAACGGGGCATATTTAGGCCAAATCAGTGTGCTATTTCTCACGGTTTTAGGGCGGGGGTAGGGTCAAGGCGTGTTGTGGGCCAAAAATCGACTGAGGCATGCCAGGGAGGTTGGGGATCATTCTAGTATGGTCCGTTTAAATTTTTGTATCCATTTGGGTGGCCAAACGGGCGGAACATCTTGAACGATGCATTTTTGGGCCAAATCGGTGTCCTCTAGCCCATAATTTTGGGGGTGGGCTCGAGGTTTGGGCGTGCTGTGGGCCAAAAATTGATCGTGGCATGCCAGGTAGGTTCGGGATCATCTCGGTGTGCTATAGTACATGGTTTAGGGGGTGGGCCTGGATTCCGGGTGTATTGTGTGCCAAAAATTGACAGGGATGTGCTAGGGAGGTTGGGATCATCCCAGTGTGGTCCTTTTACTATAGCCCTTGATTTCGGGGTTGGGCCTAGGGTTAGGGCATACTGTGGGTCAAAAATGGATTGGGGTATGCCAGCGAGGTTGGGGATTATCTCGGTATGGTCTATTTAAATTTTTGTGGCCATTTGGGTGGACAAATGGGCAAAACGGTGCGAACGGGGCATTTTTAGGCCAAATCATTGTGCTATAGCCCAAAGTTTTGGGGGTGGGCTCAGGGTCCAAGCGTGATGTGGGTAAAAAATTATTCAAGGCACGCCTGGGAGGTTGGGTATCCTCCCAATGTGGTCCGTTCAAATTTTTGTGGCCATTTGGGCGGCCAAACGGGCGAAACAATACGAACGGGGCATTTTCGAGCCAAATCGGTGTGCTATATGCCAGGGATATTGGGGATCATCCCAGTGTGGTTCGTTTAAATTTTTGTGGCCATTTGGGTTGACAAATGGATGAAACACCACAAACGAGAAATTTTTGTGTCAAATTGGTATGCTATAGCCCATGGTTTTGGGGGTGGGCCTAGGGTCTGGACGTGCTGTGGGCCAAAAATCGACTGGGGCATGCCAGTGAGGCTAAGGATCGCCCCAATGTGGTCCAATTAAATTTTTATGGCAATTTGGGTGGACAAATGGGCATAATGGCACAAACGAGGCATTTTTGGGCTAAATAGGTGTGCCATAGCCCACGGTTTTGGGGGTTTGCACGTGTTTCGGGCATGCTATGGGCCAAAAATTAATCGGGGTATGCCAGGGAGGTTGGGGATCATCATTGTGTGGTCCTTTTAAATTTTTGTGGCCATTTGGATGGACAAACGGGAAAAGCGGCACAAACGGGGTGTTTTTTGGTGAAATCGGTGTTCTATAGCTTACGAATTCAGGGGTGGGCCTGGGATTCGGGCGTGCTATGGTAGGAAAATCGACTGGTGTATGCCAGGGAGGTTGGGTATCACTCCAGTATGGTCTGTCTAAACTTTCATGGCCATTTAGCTTGACAAACGGGTGAAATAGCATGAACTGGGCATTTTCAAGCCAAATCTGTGTGCTATAGCCCAAGGTTTCAAGGGTGGACCAAGGGTTCGGGTGCGCTATAGGCCAAAAATTGACCGAGGAGTGCCATAGAGGTGTTGGATTGACCTAGTATGGTCCATTTAAATTTTTGTGGCCATTTGGGAGGACAAACGGGTGAAACGGTGTGAATAGGGCATTATTGGGCCAAATTGGTGTGCAATAGCACTTGGTTTCGATGGTGGGCCTAGAGATCGGGCATGCTGTGGTCTAAAAATTGACTGGGGTTCACCTGGGAGTTTAGGGATCATCCTAGTGTTGTCCGTTCAAATTTTATGGCCATTTGGGATTGCAAACAAGCAAAACGATGCGAACGGAGCATTTTTAGGCTAAATTGGTGTGCTATAGCCTACTGTTTAGGCGTGGACCCCAATTCCAGGCATGCTGTGGGTCAAAAATTAACCAGGGTGTGCTAGGGGTGTTGGAGATCATCCCAGAGCAGTCCGTTTAAATTTTCATGGCCATTTGTGTGGAGAAACAGGCAAAACGGCGCGAACGGGACATTTTTGGGCCAAATTGATGTGCTATAGCCCACGATTTTATGGGTGGGCCCATGGTTTGGGTGTGCTGTGGGCCAAAAATCAATTGGGGCATGCCAAGGAGGTTGGGGATTGCCAAATCGATGTGCTATAGCCATCAGTTTCAGGGGTGGGCTCGGGTCCGGGCGTGCTGTGGTCCAAAAATTGATCGGGGCATGTCAGGGAGGTTGGGGATCGTCCAAGTATGGTACCTTTAAATTCTTATGGCCATTTGGGTGGACAAACGGGTGAAATGGCACGAACGGATCATTTTTAGTCTAAATCAGTGTGTTGTATTCCACGATTTTAGGGGTAGGCCCGGGGTCCCAGCGTGCTGTGGGCCGAAAATCGAGCTGGGTGTGCTAGAGAGATTGGGGATCATCCCAGTGTGGTTCATTTAAATTTTTGTGGCCATTTGGGTGGACAAACAGGCAAAACAGAGCGAATGCGGTGTTTTTATTCAAAATAAGTGTGCTATAGCCCACGGTTTTGGGGGTAGACCCGAGGTTCGGGCGTGCTGTGAGCCAAAAATCTTCTGGGGAATGCCAGGGAGGTTGGGGATTATCCCAGTATTGTTCTTTAGAATTTTCATGACCATTTGGCTGGACAAAAAGGCAAAACAGGACGAACGTAGCATTTTCGAGCGAAATCACGGTGTTATAGCCAATGGTTTTTGGGGTGGGCCTGGGGTCGGGGAGTGATGTAGGTTGAAAATCAATCGGGGCATCCTAGGAAGGTTGGGGATCATCCTAGTGAGGTCCATATAAATTTTTGCTGCTATTTAGGAGTACAAACGGGCGAAACGGTTCGAACGAAGCATTTTCATACCAAATCGTTGTGCAATAGCCCACAATTTTATGGGTGGGCCTAAGGTCTGGGCGTGTTGTGGACCAAAAATCAATCGGGCTGTGCAGGTTGGGGATCATCCCAGTGTGGTCCATTTAAAATTTTGTATTCATTTAGGTGGACAAACGGGCAAAGCGGCGGGAATGATGCGTTTTGGGCAAAATCGGTATGCTATAGCCCCCAATTTTGGGGGAAGGACTAGGGTCCAGGCATGATATGGTTCAAAAATCGGCTGGGGCATGCCAAAGAGGTTAGGTATCATCCCAGTATGGTCAGTTTAAATTTAAAAAGCCATTTGGGAGGACAAACGTTCGAAACGACGCGAACAGGGCATTTTTAGTCTAAATCGGTGTGTTATTGACCACAGTTTTAGGGTATGGGCCTGGGGTCAGGGCGTGCTATGGGCCAAAAATCGATCAAGGTGTGCCAAGGAGGTTAGGCATCATCCCAGTTTGGTTCATTTAAATTTTTGTGGCCATTTGGGTAGACAAAATGGCAAAACAGAGTGAATGGGGTGTTTTAGGGCAAAATCGATCTGCTATAGTCAACGATTTTAGAGGTGGGCTCGGGGTTCAGGCGTGCTGTGGGCCAAAAATTGACCAGGGCATGCCAGGGAGTTGGGGATCATCCCAGTATGGTCCATTTAAATTTTTGTGGCCATTTGGGTGGCAAATAGGAGAAACGGTGTGAATGGAGAATTTTTGGGCTAAATCAGTGTGCTATAGCCCACGGTTTTGAGGGGTGGGTTTGTGGTCCGGGCGTGCTGTGGGACTTATATCAATCGGGGCATTCCAGGGAGGTTGAGGATCATCCCAGTGTGGTCCATTTAAATTCTCGTGGCTATTTGGGTGGACAAACAAACAAAACGGCACGAATGACGTATTTTCAGGCAAAATCGGTGTTCTATAGCCCATGGTTTTGGGGGTAGGCCTGGGGTCCAGGCTTGTCGTAGTCCAAAATTTGAACGGACCATGTCAGGGAGGTTGGGGATCATCCCAGTGTGGTCCGTTTAAATTTTTATGGCTATTTGGATTGACAAACGGGCGAAACGGTGCAAAAGGGGTAGTTTTGGGCAAAATCAGTGTGCTATAGCCCACGGTTTTTGGTGTGGGCCCAGAGTGTAGGCGTGCTGTGGGCCAAAAATTGACTGGGCGTTCTAGGGAGATTGAGAATCATCTTAGTGTGGTCCGATTTAATTTTTCTATCCATTTGGGTGGACAAAAGGGCGAAACAATGTGTACGAGGCATTTTGGGCCAAATCGGTGTGCAATGGGCCACGGTTTTTGGGGTGGGCTTGGGGTACAGGTATGCTGTTGGCCAAAAATTGGCTGGGGAATGACAGGGAGGTGTGGGATTATCCTTGTGTGGTACGATTAAAATTTCATGGCCATTTGGGTGGAAAAACAAGAAAAATAAAGCGAACACAACATTTTTGATCCATATCGGTGTGCTATATCCTACGATTTTAGGGGTGGGCCCAGGGTCCAGGCATGCTGTGGGTTAAAACTTAATCAAGGTATGATGAGGAGGTTAGGTATCATTTCAGTGAGGTTCGTTTAAATTTTTTAGACCATTTGGTTGGACAAACGGGTGAAACGGCTCAAACGGGGCATTTTCGAGCCAAATAGGTGTGCTAAGCCCACGGTTTCGGGGGTGTGCCCAAGATTCGATCTTGATGTGGGATGAAAATCAATCGGGGCATGATAGGTAGGTTGGGGATCATTCCATTATGGTCCGTTTAAATTGTCGTGGCCATTTGGGTGGACAAATGGGCGAAACAGCACGAACAGGGCATTTTTTGGGTTAAATTAGTGTGCGATAGCCCACGGTTTTAGGGGTAGGCCCAGGGTCCGAGCGTGTTGTGCACCTAAAATCGATTGGGCATGCCGAGGAGGTTGAGGATCATTCCAGTGTAGTTCGTTTAAATTTTTATTGCTGTTTGTGTTGACAAACGGGCAAAATGACGCGAATCGGGCATTTTCGGGCCAAATTGGTGTGCTATAGCCCATAATTTTGGGGGTTGGCCCAGGTTACAGGGGTGCTGTATTTCAAAAATCGATTGGGGTATGCCAGCGAGGTTGGGGATCATCTCGGTTTGGTTTGTTTAAATTTTTGTAGCCAATTGGGTGGACAAACAGGTGAAATGGCAGGAATGGGGTATTTTTGGGCCAAATCAGTGTGCTATAGCCCACGGTTTTGGAGGTCCGTCTGGGCATACCGTGGGATAAAAATTAATCGAAGAATTCCAGGGTGTTTGGGGATCGTCATAGTGCGGTCTATTTAAATTTTCGTGTCTATTTGGGCGGACAAACGAGCGAAATAGTGTGAACTGGGCATTTTTGGGCCAAATCTGCGTGCTATAGCCCACAGTTTTGGGTTTTGCCCGGGGCCTGGGGATCGTCCAGTGTGGTCCGTTTAAATCTTCGTGGCTATTTGAGTGGACAAAGGGTTGAAACAGTGTGAACAGAGCATTTTCGAGACAAATCAGTGTGCTATAGCCCACGGTTTTGGGGGTGGGCCCGAGGTCCAGGCATGCTGTGGTCTAAAAATTGATCGGGGTGTGCTAGGAAGGTTAGGATCATTCCACTGTGGTATTTTTAAATTTTTGTGGCCATTTGGGTGGACAAACAAGCGAAATGGCGTGAACCGGGCATTTTCAGGCTAAATCGATGTGCTATATAGCCCACAATTTTGGGAGTGGGATCAGGGTCCGGGCGTTCTATTTGTCGAAAATAGATCGGGGCATGCCAGGGAGGTTGGGGATTATCCCAGTGTGGTCTGTTAAAATTTTTGTCACCATTTGGGTGGACAAACGGGTGAAACGGCATGAACGGGGCTATTTTGAGCTAAATTGGCATGCTATAGCCCACAGTTTTAGGGGTGGGTCCCGCGTCCGAGCGTGCTGTTGGCCTAAAATTGATCGGGGCATGCTAGGGATGTTTGGGATCATCCCAGTGTGGTCTTTTTAAATATTCATGGCCATTTAGGTTGACAAACGGGCAAAACGGCGCGAATGGGGCATTTTGGGCCAAATCGGTGTGCTATAGCCCACGATTTTGGGGGTGGGCCAAGTTTCCAGGACTGTTGTTGGATAAAAATCGATCGAGGCATGCCAGGGAGGTTGGGGATCATCCCAGTGTGGTCCGTGTCGCATCCCTTTTCTCGCTCGAGAGCCGAGTCGAAGGGTTTTTCCAATTAAAGGGACGATATTGAATAAGGATTAAATTATTTATAGAGTCGCCACTTGGAATTGAGTTTTGGTGTTTCAAGTCACCTTTTTTGAATCCCTAATCAAAAGGAAATGACTCTTATTTGGTCTGCGAAAACAGAAAATGGGTAAGGAATTCTGTTGATCGAAGGGAAGGTATGAGGCACCCCTCGAGTCCCGTGGTTCTAGCACGGTCGCTTTTATTGACTTATATTGACTTAAATTATTTTAACAAATTGTGTTAAGGCCTAAATTTGCTCATTTTTATTATACCAAAAAACTAGTCTATTATCTTATATTAAAATAAATCGGTAAAAATTAATTTTAGAAAAATATTTGTTAAGGTGCATTATTGCATCCTTTACTTTAAAATGTCTCGGAAAGATGTGTATGCCGCATTCTTAATTTAAGAAAAATATTTTATCTATTCTTGATTGGCTTATTCGAAACTCATAATAATTTTATCTATTCGAAATACTACTTAACTTTAACAATAACCTTTAAGCAAAATTATTTAAAACAATTAATTAATTTAACAAATAATTTTTAATTTTTATTAGTAATAATAAATAAAATAAAAATATACACAAAGCTATCCATATTACACTAATCTTGATTCTCAAATTTTATTTTTTTAATTAAAATAAAATAAAATAAATTAAAATCAATCAAATTAAGCAATTAAAACCTAAGACGAAAAGAAACATATTAAACGAAAAATTCCAAAAGCTACAAAATAACTAAATAAAAAATTAAATCATTTTTAATTCCTAAATACTAATCAAAATTTCAATTTATTGGCAAACAAAGTAATTACTTAGCATAAATATTATAATTTACTAATAAATAAGTTAAAGATCCCACCTACTTTATATTGCTTACTGCCTCTACTATTTTTCATACACTTCACACATGAACACACTAATTTTAACAAAACCCTCATTCATGGATATGAACAAATACACTGACCGAAACAAACTCTATCTTGTGTTAGTATTATCTTCATAATTTTTCGTCGCATACTTAACAATAAAATAATACAAAATAGATACTTCATATTTCTCAATGAATCAAAATCACAGAAAACATGGATATAATCATGAATTAACATACTTCGTTAATCATGATATAATCAAAACATTAGTTTTTGTTTTTGGTTTTCTTTCTTTATTTTTTTTAGTGTGTCCGTATCTCCTCTTTTTCCTTTTGATTTTCTTTACATCTTTGTTTCAGTTTTTTTTTTTTAACTACAATTTGAATGTGGTTATATATAGATAGATATATAGATATGGGAAAATATTCAAACTCAAATGTCGGATGAAGTAAAACAAAAAATAAATCTGTACAGAAAGGGGAATGCAAATACAACTTGCACTTGCGACCTATAAAAATAAAACATACGTAAAGAGTACAATAATCTCAAATACCTGAGGTCTGGTTGTCACGCGTACAATCCTTTAGGAATATGAAAAATGGTATATATTCTATGAAATAGGTAAAAAGCTGAAGAAAACATAAAGACAATAGTAAAGGAGATCCAGTAGACAGTACTCTCTGGGATTAGCAATCGCTACCTGTATGATGTAGTTAACGATGAAGAAATAGTAACAACACCACCAAAACTTAAGCCGCAACCGAACTTCGAACTTGACTCCCCAAACCCTCCTATTTTCTTACTGTATGTGTCCTTCTCCTTTTTTTTTTCTTCCAAGTGCTCTTTTCCTTTGTTTTCTTTTAATTGTTGTTCTCTTTCCCTTTTGTGTTGTGTGGGTATATATATTTATGGAGTGATGTGTGTGTATATGCGGACATGTGGGAAGTTTGAAGTAAGTTAGACGTGTGTGTATGGTATGGGGACGTGGGAGGAAGTCGAGGGAAATGTGGGGGGTTAGGGTAGTTTTTTTTTTCTTTTAGATAAGATTCTTTTTTTTAAATGATAAAAATAAAAAAAATAATAAATAAATAAATAAATAAGATAATAGTAACAAATAAAATGATAATTATAATAATAATATAATAATAATTAATTAATTTTTATATTTCAAAAAATACAATAAAAGTCTAAAAATAGTCAAAAATAAATTATATAATTAAGATAGTACAAACTACTAATTTATTTATTTAAAAAGAAACATATTTATTTATTTATTTATTTTTAATTTTTGTATTTCTTTATT
The DNA here is from genome assembly GCA_030864225.1 of Capsicum baccatum var. pendulum. Classification (NCBI taxonomy): domain Eukaryota; kingdom Viridiplantae; phylum Streptophyta; class Magnoliopsida; order Solanales; family Solanaceae; genus Capsicum; species Capsicum baccatum. The sequence continues at coordinate 23,792,694 of CM061555.1, read as the reverse complement.
TGAATAAAACAAAATAATATCCTAAAATTAACTTCATTTAATTATTTTTATAAATTAAAAATAAAATAATAGTCAAAATAATATATGATTAAATATAAATATAAATATTTAATATCGATAAACAAGTTAAAATTTAGGGAGGATCAAAAATCACGTGTCTACATTTTTACCCCTCTTTGTGTGAAATCTCGAAGAGTTTTCATACAAAGAAGTAGACAAGATATGATTTTTGACCCTCCAATTATTTGAAAGGTAAAAATAAAAATAAAAAAAATAAAAAGATAAATATGACCAAGTCCTGTTTTTGGACATCCTACCTATCCCGGGTTATAAGGGAATCAGGTCATGAGTAGTTCAAAAGACAATTTGGTGAGAGAAAAAGTTAAAGTCGAGTGAGATTCCGTCGAGTTTTCCGGTTGCCGACTTCTGCTTTTACATTCAACTGACCTATTCTTCTGGCGGGCTCCTGAACTTTCTTTTTCTTCACCCTGTTCTTCAGGCAGGCTTCTGGACTTACAATTCTTCACCCTGTTCTTCAGGCGGGCTCCTGAACTTTCTTTTCCTTCACCCTGTTCTTCAGGCAGGCTCCTGGACTTACAATTCTTCACCCTGTTCTTCAGGCGGGCTCCTGAACTTACAATTCTTCACCCTGTTCTTCAGGCGGGCTCCAGGACTTACAATTCTTCACCCTGTTCTTCAGGCGGGCTCCTGAACTTTTTTTTTCTTCACCCTGTTCTTCAGGCAGGCTCCTGGACTTACAATTCTTCACCCTGTTCTTCAGGCGGGCTCCTGGATTTACAATTCTTCACCCTGTTTTTCAGGCGGGCTCCTGACTTGCAAATTTTCCAACCCTGTTCTTCAGGCGGGCTCCTGGACTCAAAGCAAATAGTGAACCAGAAAAAGAACATCCTATTCTTCAAAAGGGTCCTGTATATAAAATAAATTCCCATTCTTTAGGAGGGTCTTAAGCATAAAAATAAATTCCCATTCTTCAGGAGGGTCCTGAGCATAAAATAAATTTCCATTCTTCAGGAGGGTCCTGAGCATAAAAATAAATTCCCATTCTTCAGGAGGGTCCTGAGCATAAAATAAATTTCATACAACACACATAAAATTTTTCCTCAGTTTGTACTGAAAAAATTTATCTGTTACTAGATCTTGATATATCTCGCAAAGAATAAAGTTTATCATGACCGAGATCCAGTATCGGATGTTGTAATCATGCTTCTTGCATTGAATGAAGTGTGAAATTACATCCTTTATCTGAAAATAATCATTTCATCTCTGTTCCAAACAAAGAAAAATTGTGAGTTTTAAAACATATGGTGGTTAGTTTGTGGCATTTGGCTTTTGAAGTGGCTGCTCTCGCACTTGCCATGCTCAACTCTTTTCCAATCCATGATAATATTCTTTGAATTGTCATATTTCTGACTCAGAATTCTGACTACTGAGATCCTCAACTCAAATCATATTTCTGTTGTGTGATGCTTCTGAGTTTAGCTTCCAATACATCCCTTAGATTTCACGAGTTTAAAATTGTCAAATTATAATCATCTTGAGTACCTTACTTTTACTTTGAAATGTTGTCTTTGTACATCGACCCTTTGTCTTGCTTTGTTCCCTTAAAGGAGTTGGTAGCGAGTTTGGAGTCTTTTCTGACTCGACCTGATGTGAATTTGACTCAAAAGACAACAAAAATTTTTGTTTGATGACAAAGACACAAAAATCAAAAATAAAAATAAATCATAAAACAAAATAAAAAGACCATAAATATTTTTTTTTTCAAAACAAAGAGAAAACTTATCTGAATGTGGAAATTGATTCTGGTGATTATGACATGCATTTTGAATAAAACAACCAGATCTACCCACACTAATCATTATCTTTTGTCCACATATTGTGCTTGAAATTAAGCCAATCTTGAATTTGTTCCTTCTTGATAACAACCTTTCTTAAGATAGTGGTACCTCAATGGGTTTTTGCCAACGAGCCTATCTCCTTTTTATTTTTGTCTCAGCTCACAGTCGTCTTACGGTGCCCGAAAGGGTTTTCACCAGTAAGACTCTCTCATTTTCATTTTTTCATCACTTTTTTTTAAATAAACACCCAAAATATGAAATATCATGCACTCATAATATGTTTAGCCTTGACATTTTCAAAGATTAATCTGAAGGTCTTTCTTTGGTTGTAACTTGGCTTTCGGATAGGGTTAGAAAGAAAGGTAGGCATGAGGCTCAAAAAATTTATATAACATTGGGTGAAACATACAACTTTTGAAATCGATTCTTTTAAGAAAATAAATTTTTGCCCCAGTTTCATTTCATTTTGGGTAATTTAAATTTTCTTCTGGTTAGACCGAACCCCGGAGTAGGGCTGCCTACGTATCTTGTCATAGCAAGAATCAGGTCAAACGTAGTTCATGAAACATCATTCTTTTGTTTGATTTTGAATTTTTGATTGAATTTTTTTTGTTTTTTAACACACTTTTTTTTAATTCGATTCCAAAAGAGGGGTTCGAAGAAAAATAAAAGCGCAACGGGGTAAGCAAATGTTTATATATTATTCAGATAGTAGAACAAAATGCCTTCATCATTTCAATCTTTGAAAATATAAGTACAAAGCATACATAACATAATTGTACATGAATATCATACATAATATCTTTTAACTGCATCAGCATTGACCGACATTCCTTTCATTTTTCCATCTACATCAGTCAGATATAACGCGCCATTAGGTAACACTTTCTTTACCATGAATGGCCCATGCCAATTAGGAGAAAATTTGCCTTTGGCTTCAATCTGATGAGGAAGGATGCGTCTTAGTACTAACTGACCAACTTCAAAATATCTGTGATACACCTTTTTATTATATGCTCGTGCCATTATCTTCTGATATAGTTGTCCGTGACATACTGACGCCAATATTTTTTCATCAATCAAGCTTAATTGCTCCAAATGATTCTTGACCCATTGGTCTTCAACAATTTCAGCTTCCACAACTAGTCGAAGAGATGGAATCTCAATCTCTGCAGGTATAACTGCTTCAGTTCCATACACTAACAAGTAAGGAGTTGCACCAATTGAAGTCCGAATTGTAGTACAATAACCCAACAAAGCAAAAGGTAACTTTTCATGCCATTGCCGTGAACCTTGCACCATCTTACGGAGTATTTTCTTTAAATTCTTGTTGGCAGCTTCTACAGCTCCATTCGCCTTTGGACGATAAGGAGTTGAATTCCGATGCATAATCTTAAATTGCTGGCACACTTCTTGCATCAGATGGCTATTGAGATTCGCAGCATTATCCGTGACAATTATCTTTGGAATGCCAAAACGACAAATGATGTTGGAGTGAATAAAATCAACCACAACTTTCTTGGTCACTAACTTGAAAGTAACTGCTTCTACCCATTTCGTGAAATAATCAATGGCTACCAAGATGAACCTATGTCCATTCGAGGCCTTTGGTTTAATTGGTCCAATTACATCCATTCCCCAAGCCATAAAAGGCCATGGAGCAGTCATTGTATGCAACTCAGATGGAGGGGAATATATCAAGTCTCTATGTACCTGGCATTCATGACATTTACGAATGAAATTGATGGAATCTTGCTCCATGGTGAGCCAATAATAAACTTGTTGGAGTATTTTCTTTGCCAAAAAATACCCACTCATGTGTGATCCACAAATACCAGAATGTACTTCAGTCATGATTTTTGAAGCTTCTTTAGCATCTACATACCTCAGAAGTCCCAAATCAGGAGTCCTCTTATACAAGATTCCTACACTTAAGAAAAATCCACTAGACAAACGTCGAATGGTTCTCTTTTGGTTACCATCAGCATGTACATGATACTTCCCAGTATGAATATATTCTTTGATATCATAGAACCAAGGCTCCCCATCAAATTATTCTTCAACCACATTACAATATGCATGTTGATCATAAATCTGTATATGCAAAGGGTTAATATAAGTTTTATCGGGATGTTGAAGCATCGAAGATAAGGTCGCCAAAGCATCAACAATCTCATTATGAGCTCTGGGGATGTGTTTGAACTTTACTAATACAAATCATTGACCAAGATCTTGCAAACAACTTCTATATGGTAGGAGTTTCGAATCACGTGTCTCCCATTCTCCTTGGATTTGGTGGACTAATAAATCTGAATCTCCTAATACCAACAATTCTTGGACTCCCATGTCAATGGATAATCTCAATCCCAGAATTCAAGCTTTGTATTCTTCCATATTATTGGTACAGTAGAATCGAAGTTGGGCTGTTATGGGATAATATTGCCCTGATTCAGAAATAAGAACCGCTCCTATCCCCACTCCTTTTATATTAGCAGCTCTATCAAAGAACAACTTCCAGCCTGAATGATAATCTTCTGAAACAAACTCATCAGCATACAATACCTCTTCATCTGGAAAATAAGTCTTCAATGGCTCATACTCTTCATCAATAGGATTTTCAGGCAAATGATCCGCCAAGGCTTGAGCTTTCATTCCAGTTCGTGTAACATAAACAATATCAAACTCTGTGAGCAACATCTGCCATTTCGCAAGTCTGCCTGTGGAAATAGGCTTCTGAAAGATGTACTTTAAAGGATCCATATGAGAGATAAGGTAATTAGTATAAGATGAAAAGTAATGTTTCAGCTTTTGGGCTACCCAAGTTAAAGCGCAACACGTTTTCTCAAGCAGAGTGTACTTAGCCTCATAAGTGGTAAACTTTTTGCTGAGGTAATAGATGGCTTGTTCTTTTCTTCCTGTGACATCATGTTAACCCAATACATTGCCAAAAGAATTATCTAAAACAGACATGTACAATATCAAGGGTCGGCCTGGCTCTGGAGGAACCAAAATAGGCGGATTCGACAAGTGTCTCTTAATTCTGTCAAATGCCTCTTGACATTCTTCAGTCCATTCAACTTTAACTTTCTTCTTCAACAACTTGAATATTGGCTCGCAAGTTTTCATAAGCTGAGTAATGAATCTACTGATATAATTCAACCTTTCAAGTAAACTCATCACCTCCGTTTTATTTTTCGGTGGAGGTAAATCTTGGATAGCTATTATTTTTGAAGGATATAACTCAATACCACGTCGACTGATTATAAAACCCAAAAGTTTTCCTGACGGAACTCTAAATACACATTTTGCTGGATTAAGTTTGTGATCATACTTCCGAATCCTTTCAAAGAATTTTCTCAAATCTTTGATATGATCAGATTGCTCTCTCGACGAATGATCACGTCATCCACATAAACTTCAATTTCTTTGTGCATCATGTCATGAAACATTGTGGTCATTGCCCTCATGTAAGTTGCCCCAGCATTCTTTAATCCAACAGGCATAACTCTATAACAATATGTTCCCCATGGAGTAATAAATGATGTCTTTTTCACATCTTCTGGATCCATAATGATCTGGTGATACCCCGCATAACAATCCACAAAAGAAGCAAGATCATGTTTGGCACAATTTTCCAACAAAATATGAATATTGGAAAGTGGAAAATTATCTTTCGGACTTGCTTTATTTAAATCGCGATAATTAACACACATCCGAACTTTGCCGTCCTTCTTTGGAACAGGGACAATATTTGCCAACCAAATAGGATACTGGGCCACTCGAATGACTTTAGCCTCAAGTTGCTTCGTGATTTCCTCTTTAATTCTTACACTCATGTCAGTTTTGAATTTTCTTAACTTTTGCTTGACAGGAGGAAAAATAGGATCAATTGGCAACTTGTGAACTACCAAATCAGTGCTTAAACCGGGCATATCATCATAAGACCACGCAAATATGTCTCTATACTCATGCAAATCTTCAATTATAGCTTTCTTTTGTTGTGGTTGAACATGTACACTTATCTTAGTTTCCCTAATATTTTTAAGATCTCCTAAATTGATCGCCTCAGTTTCTTCCAAATTGGGATTTGTCTTATTCTCAAAATGTTTGAAATCTTTGCTTATATCCTCAAATGCTTCCCCTTCATCGTATTCAACCTCCTTATTCATTATTTCAAAATTAGATTGGGTTTTTAAATCTGGTTGACAATTCTTCATGCATGTCATATCATTAGAATCGGCATAGAAAGAACTGTATGATAGAAAATAAATAAATAAAAATCAAACTTAAAATAAAACGAAGGAAAACTGCATTTTATTAGAAACATAAATAGAAAGAGTTCTAACCTAACACACCAGATTTAAAGTTCTGAATTATAATTCCTAGAATGATTTAAATTAGTGGAATAAAAACAAACAAACTATTAAAACTGTAAGAAAACAAACAAACTACCAAGACTCTTTTATAATAGGGAGAGGAGTGGCCTCCCAATTGTTAAGCTGGACATCAGGGCCGACAAACTGCACATCTGCATTACTGGTACCTTCCCCAATTTCAACCATATCTGCTTCAATGAACATATTCTGAAAAAGGTCAATTAACTCTGTATCATCATCTTTCATTGATTTTGCAACAGGTAACTTGGAGGATCCAACAACACTGAATTTGATGAAAGACTCATAAAGTGGCGGTATAGGCTTGGCAAGTGACCACAACTCTTTCTTACGCTTTTTAGCCTTTTTTATATCTTCAGCAGTAGGCTCGTATCCCAGACCAAAAGTACCAAAGTTCTCATAGAGATTTATTGGATGAACTATGCCTTGCAAAAACATCCCTAGACCTTTTCTTGGTTCAAAACCATGCTTAAACATTTCATTCACTACCATAACAGATGCAGAGGACAATTGTGGTTTTGCGATGAGATTCCCCTCGAGGATATGCTCAACAGCCACTACCTCAGAAGCTTGATGAATTAACACATTGGCAGTATCTACTTTGATGGAAGAAACAGAGTAGTCTTTATACATTGATAAGTCTCCTTCACCATGAACCACTATCTCTTGCCTGTCACATTCGAATTTGACCGTTTGATGCAACGTTGAGGCGACTGCTTTAGCTCTATGAATCCATGGCCTTCCCAATAACATATTATATGAAGCATCAATGTTCAGTACTTGAAAATCCATAGCAAAATCCATAGGCCCAATTGTAAATATGAGTTCTATTTCACCAATGGCATCAGTTTTTGATCCGTCAAAACCTTTGACACACACATTATTAGGTAGAATTCTTTCCACATTAACATTCAACTTTTGTAAAGTTGACATAGGTCAAATGTTAGCGCCTGATCCTCTATCAATTAACACTCGAGTGATGATGGAATGTTCGCATTTCACAGAAATGTACAGACCTTTGTTATGCTCCGTACCTTCTATAGGCAATTCATCATCTGAAAAAGTAATTTTATTTGCTTCAACTAGACTTCCAACAACTTTTGCTAGTTGATTTACTTTAATATCACTAGGAACATATGCTTCATTAAGAATCTTCATTACAGCCTTGCGGTGTTCCTCTGAATGTATCAATAAAGACAACAAAGAAATCTGTGCTGGTGTCTTCTTCAACTGTTCTATAACAGAATATTCTGGCAATTTCATTTTCTTTAAGAATTCTTCAGCTTCTTCATCAGTGACAGACTTCTTGACTGTCATTCGTTCTTCACCACCTTGTTTATTCTTTCTTAACTCTACTGGAGCATAACATCTTCCAGATCGAGTTAATCCCCTTACTTCAGTCACTTCTTTCCCTTTGTGCATCACCACAACGCGATCATAATTCCAAGAGACTGCCTAGGTATCAACCATAGGCAGCTGTGACACTGGTTTAATAACAATAGGAGCTACAGGAGCTCCTTTTATGATTAAAAGAGGCTTATTGGATCTTCCGGGAATAATGAGTTTTGGCTTTATTTGACTTGACCCAATATTTTCTGAAATCTCTTTCCCCATCACCAAGGGATCATTTGATGATTCGGGTTTTGCTATCACCACCTACGCTCCTGCAGGCTTTTCTTTTGTTAAATCTACAACATTTGCTAATTTTTCTGAATCAGTTTTAATTTTAATGATCGGCTTAAAGGGAATCGTAGTATCTTCACCACTGAGTATCACATCGAGCATGTTTGTTTCATTATGATCTGGAAGCGGATTTTGATTGATATTTGGAGTGCCTGGACTTTCTACCATAATCTGTTGGGTATTAATCAACTCTTGAATGGCTCTTTTCAGATACCAACATTTCTCTGTGTCATGCCCTGGGGCATCAGAACAGTATTCACATCTTCTAGAATAGTCCAAATTCTTCAGAGGAGGATTTGGGATCCTTCTCTCAATTGGGTTTAAAACATTCATTTTTCTCAGTCTATGAAATAAACTGGTGTAATATATTCCAATAGGAGTGAAATTATCTTTTACCATATTATCCCTTTTGAATTCTGCTCTAGGCCGAAAATTAGACCTCGGAGGGCCTCTTTGAACTTGCGGAGCCATTGAATGATTTTGGATTGCTGGTGTATGCCACTGCGGGTAAGAAGGACCTCGAGTATATGGTTGTGTATTGTAAATAGGATATTGGGGAGATGGAACAAAATTTTATGTATTCTGCGCGTATGGTTGACGCGCACCTCTCCAATTTTGTCGTGGACCTTCCATGACAGTTGCTACATCCTCTTTTCTTTTCTTTCCCCAAAAACTTCCTGTACCACTTTGAATTACCTGTGTTGTTGCTTTCAAAGTAGCCTGGCTGATGTTCTTTCCTGATTTGATTTCATTTTCTACCATCTCTCCAACTGTGATAACTTCTGTAAATATGCTTCCGATAGTAGAGAGCAAATGATGGAAATAATCAGGTTCTTGTGCTTGTAGAAAAATATCAATCATTTCAAATTCTTTTATCGATGGTCTAACTCTTGAAGCTTGCTCTCTCCATCTGATGGCATATTCTTGAAAACTTTCAGTCATCTTTTTTCTTATGTTGGCAAGCGTAGTGCGATCTCGCACTATCTCAATGTTATACTGAAATAGTTAAACAAAATCTCGAGCCATGTCATCCCACATGTGCCAACGGGAAATGTCTTGGTCAATGATAACGCTCAATCTACAGCTCTCGTTTGAGTGTAAAGCGGTCGTTAGCAAATATTGAACCCAACCTGGGTTGGGTGTCGATCCCACAGGGAATAACTTGGCCAACAAGTAAGCAAAATTAATAGACTTTTGGTGCAAGTCTCGTAAGAAGGGGGGATTGTAATAAGTAACCAAAGTAATGAAATAAAAGCTGAAAATAGCAAAGTAAAAAGTGAGTATTTCGTAGGTTGTGAAACAATGAGAATTGAAGCGTTGGGGTTATGTCCACCTTCTGAGGTATACGTCTCTATTGGCTATGAGTGTGTAGAGTCTTGACATGCAATTGCTTATAGAGAATTGTAGTCGATGGTAAATCCAAGCGTCTCTCGACCTGAACAAGGACTATTTCACTTTAACTCTCTCGAGCTTAAAGTGTGTCTAACGGTACGAATTCTCCAAGAGGTTAGTCCAGTTACGACACTAGCTTTTTAATAGGAAAGGGTGTCCTACTACCTTGACATTATCTCTTTTCCAGACAAATAACCTTTCTCTCGAACAAGTTAAATGTTAGACTGGCATATTCTTGCGTTTGCAACCGCAAAGAATGTAGATTAAGATGAAGAGCGTAATGATATAAGCAATATACGTGTCTTGAACTCACAGACTCACAGCTATAGATAGTAACTCATTCGGCTTCCATAACCCCAACTAAGAGGTTTAGTTACCCATGAGTGCGAAGGATATCACGTTTTGCATGGTGGATGGCGTGAAAAGTAGGTGTTTAGGCGTGTGGTTTTGGTGATTCCGTAGCAAGTAACGATTCTCTTGTTGTGGAATTTAAGAATAGAAGAGTAGATTAGAAGTGTTTGTAGTGGAAGATGAGAGGGATGGAAGAAAATTGATTGTTGAATTAAGTGAAGAATTGAAGAATTTAGAATTAAGAATGTCTCAAAATCTCTAGCATGATAGGGTATTTATAATACTCCTATCCTACTCCTACTAAGCTAATGAAATAAATAACCAAATCCTAATATACTAATGAAATCCTTGACCCAAATGTACTAGGGTAAGATTACAATATCATAATCCAAATAGATTAGTGAAACACATAACCTAATTGCACTAGGTTAATGTATCTTGGTAAAAATCCAGCTTTGTGTCTGTAAGTCCCCAAAGTCTTCAGAATTGCTGTTTTAGCCCGGGACAGATTTTCCATGCAGCAGATTTGGTCCTTTAGGCGTCCAGCTCCTTTCCACTTCGTTTGTGAGCTTTCTTTTGCGTCAAGTAAGCCATAAAATGCTGTATTTTGCATCATTTATACCTGAAACTTTACTAATCATGTTTGTTAGCTCATTTATAGGAAAAAGGACTAAAAGTGCATGAAATAGATAATTAGTTCTCAAAACTAGGCTAAAATATGGGCAAAATATATTGATATAGGCACGTAAATTCGCCTATCATCAACACCCCACACTTAGAGCTTTGTTCGTCCTCGAACAACATATCATGTACTTCTAAGCATCGACTTAAGGTTTTTACAGCAACAACACAAAACATTTATCAAGACAAGCACAACAATTATCAACAAAGAGTAGCTTTTCGATTATAAGTAGAAACAATTTAACCTCAAGCATAGACTCGTGATGGTGATCAGCTCGCATGCAAACGTTAAGGTACCTAGAATCATATACAACTATCCAAAAACTCATCAACCATGTGTGTCTCACAATATAGTACCCATAATCACTCACAAATATAACATATTTTTCAAACATGGGTATCAAGATGTCCTTGCTCTCACTCTCACAAAGAATTCATATGTAGCAACTAATGACCATAAGCTTGCCTTTAATGTAGTACTCTACTAAATATCGGAATGTTAAGATTAGGATCAAGTAGGTCTTTTGATGGTTGTAATGTAGGCTAAGGGACGGGTAGGATCAACTATTTTGGCCAGGAATAGTGACTAAGTTCCTAAGCACTTTAATACATCACATTGTATCATTGACACTTTCTTCTTTCAACCTTTCTTCTTTCTTTTGTTCCACCACCCTTGTTCTCCTCTTTTGTTTTTCAATTTTAAGCACAACTCACTTTTCAGCTTTCTTTTCCTTTTTTGTTTTCACAACATACCTCTTATGACAACACTTTCTTTTTCATAACTCATTCAAGCACCATTACAATTTAAAGCATCATACTCACCCAATTTCCTCTTATGTAGTCACATGACTTTTTCACTTTAAAGCACTTAGGAATTTGGATCAAATTACGGTCTTGAAAAAAATGGATTAGGCTTACATACAAGGTTGTCAAAGAAATAGGCTAAAGGCTCAAAAGGGTTAACTAGGATGATGTACATGGGTAGGTAAAACTGAAGGTAAACATGTATAGGTTGCCAAAGAAATGCCTAAATCATATCCTAAACTTACACTCCTTATTTTCGCTTTGCATACATACCAGGCAAGTTCTAGCATCAGCCATAAAGACTCTCGACCCAACAAGTGAAGGAATTGAGTCACACAATATCACATAATAAGTCACAACTAGAGCCTAAATGTCTCAATAGTCACAATTGTAGTACATACTCTTGTTCTAATCTTATGCTGCCTATCAAAATAATTTCATGCGTAGCTAGAAAAATTTTACTCCTAAAAAATTAAAAAAAATGTCAAACGGAAAAAAAAAACACAAAAAAATGGACAAAAAAAAAACAAAAACAAAGCAAACAAGCAAACATACAAACATAGGTGCAAACAAAGAAGTATAGAATGCAGATTCTGCCACCCCACACTTAGACGGGACACTGCCCTCAGTGGAAAATAAATGCGAAGAACCTGGTTTAGTCGGACTCCTCATCAATGTCGGGGGTCATACCCCCTTCGTCTGAATCATCATAAGAGTCATCGTCAGAGTTCTCCTCATCATCAGAATCAGGCAAGCGTCTATCATCATCAGTTGGCACGTCATCGTCAAGAGGTTCCTCAAAATATACGCCCACTCCACACATCTCCCGGGCATGCCTGTTCATTGGGTAGTCGTGGTCCAGATGTTGGAGCTCTTCAACAGTTGGAATACGTCCACCACTCATCATAGTGAATCGTGTCATGCCATAGAGATGACGGAAGAAACTCTCATCACGAGCATGTCTCTCCGCAGTAGTAAGGTTGACTCCATGCGTTGTTTCAGCATCTTTGACCTTAGTGAGGTCAACCTTCTTTGGGTTATGTTGGAGTTTGTGGTCAGCTGGTTCCTCTTCTATATCCTCCTTCCGCAACATTGCTGTCAACAAATTGCCGAATGTGAAATGGGACCTTCGGTGGAGTCTGGCCTTCCTCATGGTAGATCGAATGATTGCCCCAAAGTTGATAGGGACATTCGTCATCAATGCATAAACCAAACATACTCTATCTCTCGATATCTTGGTGTATTGCGTCCCAGGAATAAGGCATGAGTTGACAATGCGCATCCAGATTCTTGCTTCCCTATTTAGTGGAGCATAGGGGAAGGTGTTGTGACGGCCTGTTTCCTTATGTCTGCCCCATCTTGCCATTGATCTGCTTCCACAAAGCGTGTGTCTTATCGCTCTGTAAGGAGGCCTACTGTACAGCTCTTTTTATGGTGCAGGGTCGACCGAAGGTAGGCCAAGAAAAGAGTTGATCCATTCCGCTGTAAGCTGTAACACTTGGCCCCGAATTTTGACTTCGTTGCCTGTTGTGTTTGGCGACCAGTTGGCATAGAATTCTCTTGTCAAGTCAAGATTGCACTCTCCCATGTTGCGGAAGATGAAATCTAGCTTCAAAGCCATTATTTTAGCCAACATTTGCGGCTCCTTCTTTGCTAAGGTCTCCTTGTTGATCAAGTCGACGTGCACATATTTCTTTTCTTTGTTGCTGCTGTACCATGCTTTGGCTTCTTCCTCAAGAACCCACTTTATTCCGAACATTCTTCGTGGTAGGTGTGCTGAAGATGATTCTCCTTGGTCTTTTCGACTTCTCTTCTTGTCCTTTAGGGACGTGGTAGCCTTCTCCTTGCCTTGCTTTGCTTTAGGTGCCATTGTACCTGAGACTAGAAACAATGTTAGTTGCAGCACAATCTCACTTTATACAATCTATATGCAGGAACTAGGGGTACCACCCCACACTTAATCTTGTTAACACAAATCAGTGAAGTGAAAGTGGTTGAGTACTCAGATTTCATCGACATACGTTTTAGGATTGTATTCCGACAAGAAAATCAGCATTACACCACTTATTTGCAGCCATTGGACTACTTTCATGGTGGATATAGCAACACTACAACCTAGGGGTTACCACATGGAATTATTATTCTTACAACAAGCACAACCTCCTAAGTCGTTAGGCACTATAACCTTATCCCGATGGCCGGGATAGTCTATCATGTAATCATCCAACCAACAATTTTAAGCAATATTCATAGCCATATCAATTCAGCAATTATCATAACAATGCTATCGAAACAAAATTCAAGTCGGAAACAAGTCAAGAATTCCCTACGTATATATTCAATCACACGATCTTGTAACAATTATCCAAACACATGAACATTACCACCAATCTCACATGATTTAGCAAAATATAATAAGCATATCAACGTAGTACTTACGATAAATAGATGAAGAATAAGAGAGTACTTACTTGCTTGAAGATTGTGGAGAAGTTGTTGTGAATTGGAAGAACAAAGGAAGAAAATTTTGAGAGGATTTGGAGTGTTATGCGGCGCCTTTAGGGTTGTTTCTAATGTGGTTGTGTTATAAAACCAAGTCCCCTTTATATAGGAAGAGTATGGGTTGGGTTATGACCCATTTACAATAGGATTTGGGGACAAAATCACCACATATGCGGCGCATATCTCTCGGCATATCAATGACATATGCGGCGCATTGTCCATGGCATAATGGGACATATGCCCCGCATAGTCTATGACATTTCTAGACATATGCGCCACATAGTCTATGGAATTTGGTCTCAGTATCTCAAATGCCATAGCATAGGCGGCACATAGTCAAAAGCATACCTAGGAATAGGCGGCGCATAGTGTATAGCACACTAGATTCCGAGTCCTTAGGCTATAGAATAGATTGTGCATCGTTCTTGGCCTATTTTCACCAAGGCCTAGCCTTCCTCGAAGCCTATTATGACGTGAGAAAGGCTCAATTCATAGCCTTATGCATTACCATTCCTAACTTACCGACTTTACCATACAATGCGTCCAAATCGTCAATTGAGATCAATCTCCTCGTCGCATACTTCTTGCACCTAATTTGCTCAAAACAAAATGAAAACGATTAGTACGATGGGTTGCCTCCCACCAAGCGCCTTAGTTTTGGTCGTGGCACGACTCTTATTTTTGGATTTTCATTTATCAAAAAGAAAAAAATACTAAAACGACGAAATGATAAAACGATAAAACGACAAAACAATAAAACAATAAAACGATGGGTTGCCTCACATCTAGCGCCTTATTTATTGTCGTGGCTCGACGTATTAATCTCGAGTACTTAGACTTCGTCGAGATAAGTGATGGCCATGTCATTCAACGAGTCAAGAGGACCGATATATGGCTTGACACATTGGCCATTCACTTTGAAGATAACACCCTCATTGTTTTCCAATTCGACTACTCCAGACGAGTAGACTTGGATGACTTTAAATGGACCAGACCACTTTGATTTTAACTTACCTGGGAAGAGCTTGAGTCTGGAGTTAAAGAGTAGTACCATGTCACCTTTTTGGAAGTTTCGTCGAACAATCCGTTGATCATGATACTTTTTCATCCGCTCCTTGTATAAATCTGATCTTTCATATGCATGGAGACGAAATTCATCTAATTCGTTCAGCTGCTCGAACCTCAGGTTCTTCACATCATCCCAATTCAGATTCAAGTGCTTCAATGCCCACAATGCCTTGTATTCAAGCTCGATGGGTAGATGACAAGCCTTCCCATAAACTAGATGATAAGGTGACATGCCAATGGGTGTCTTGAATGCAGTCCTATATGCCCATAGTGCATCATCTAGCTTTCGAGACCAGTCCTTCCTATTCGCATTAACCGTCTTGGCAAGGATTTACTTGATCTCGCGGTTGGAAACCTCAACTTGTCCACTGGTTTGGGGATGATAAGGCGTAGCTACCTTGTGTTGCTTGACTCCATACTTGGCCAATACAGATTTGAATAACTTGTTGCAAAAGTGAGATCCTCCATCACTTATGATAGTACGAGGTACTCCAAAGCGAGAGAAGATATTCTTCTTTTAAAACGCTACAACACGCTTTCCTTCGTTGTCGGCCAATGCTACAGCTTCAACCCATTTTGACACATAATCCACAACAACCAAGATGTACTTCATTCCAAACGAATTCACGAATGGTCCCATGAAATCAATACCCCACACATCAAAGAGTTCTACCTCCAGAATTTTGGACATGGGCATTTCATGGTGTTTTGAAATAGCACCTTGACGTTGGCATTGGTCACACCTTCGCACATAGTCATATGCATCTCTGAATATTGTAGGCCAATAATAACCGCTTTGCAAGACTTTCCTTGCCGTTCGATTCCCTGCATGATGTCCTCCAACTTGCGAAGTGTGGCATGCTTCCAATATAGTAAGCACTTCTTCATGGGATATACATCGTCGAATGATACCATCCGCGGATCTTCGAAACAAATAAGGGTCATCCCAATAGTAGTGCTGAACGTCATGCATAAACTTCCTCCTTTGGTGGTAAGATAAATTGGAAGGTAACACATTACTCACCACGAAATTTGCAAAGTCGGCATACCATGGTAATTTCTCCATTGTTGTTGCTAGTATCTCCTCGTCAGGGAATGCATCATCAATCTGATTTTCTGGTTGCGCCACATACTCATTCTCAAGTCTGGATAGGTGATCAGCCACTTGGTTCTCGCAACCTCTTCTATCTTTGACTTCGAAATCAAACTCTTGCAACAGCAATACCCATCGAATCAGCCTTGGTTTTGCATCCTTCTTTGTCATTAGATACCTAAGAGCTGCATGGTCTGTATGAACGATCACCTTAGTACCCAATAGATAGGCACAGAACTTCTCAAACGCATACACAACCGCTAAGAGCTCTTGTTCAGTAACAGTGTAGTTCCTTTGGGCTTCATTGAGGACCTTACTCGCATAGTAGATAGGATGAAATAATTTCTCCTTTCTCTGTCCAAGAACAGCACCAACGGTTACACCACTAGCATCACACATGACTTCGAACGGGAGCGTCCAATCTGGTGCTACCACGATAGGGGCTTCAATGAGTTTTTCTTTAAGGAATTCGAATGCCTTTAAGCAATCATCATTAAAGTCAAACTTCGCATCTTTCTCCAATAGTTTGCACAATGGACTAGAAATTTTTGAGAAGTCTTTGATGAATCTACGATAAAACCCAGCATGGCCAAGAAAACTACGAACTCCCTTCACCGAAATTGGAGGTGGTAGCTTCTCAATTACCTCTATTTTGGCGCGATCAACCTCTATTCCTCTTTCGGAAATCTTGTGCCCAAGAATGATTCCTTCTTTTACCATGAAGTGGCACTTCTCCCAATTCAGCACAAGGTTGAACTCTACACATCTTTGCAATGCCATGCTCAAGTTTGCCAAACATGCTTCAAAAGACTCACCAACAACTGAAAAGTCGTCCATAAATACCTCCAAAGTGTCTTCTACCATATCAGAGAAAATAGACATCATACAACGTTGAAAGGTGGCTGGTGCGTTACACAACCCGAATGGCATGCGTTTTAAGGCAAAAGTACCATATGGGCATGTAAACGTTGTCTTCTCTTGGTCTTCGGGGGCAATACAAATCTGATTGTAACCTGAATAACCATCCAAGAAGCAAAACCATCCTTTCCCCGCTAATCGATCTAGCATTTGGTCCATAAATGGCATGGGGAAGTGATCCTTGAGCGTCCAAGAATTCAGCTTGCGGTAGTCCATGCATACTCTCCATCCAGTAACGGGCCTGAGTGGAATAAGTTCATTCTTTGCATTCGCAACCACCGTCATACCTCCTTTCTTGGGAACACATTGTACTAGTCTTACCCATGTACTATCAGAAATAGGATACACGACTCCTGCGTCTAACCACTTGATAATCTCCTTCTTCACCACTTCTTGCATTGGTGGGTTTAGACGTCTTTGATGTTCAATGGTGGGTGTGCACTTTTCTTGAAGCTGAATTTTATGTGTGCAAATCCCAGGTGGTATACCAATAATATCTGCAATGGTCCATCCAATAGCTCTAATATACTTGCGTAAGATTGCAATAAGAGCTGCAACTTGATGCTCACCCAAATCGGCTGCTACAATGACTGGAAGAGTGTTTCCGCTTCCTAAGAAGGCGTACTTCAAATGGCTTGGCAGCTCCTTCAATTCTAACGTGGGTGGTTCTTGAATAGATGGCTTAGCTGGAGGTGTGGGTCGATTCTTGAGATCAAGATCCAGCTTTTTGGGGGTATAGTGATATGTCCCTAATCCCGATAGAGCACAAATATCGTCTTCAGAGATTTCAGCATCATCATTCTCTCCTTTCATGAGCGAAACCTCCAAAAGATCATCAAGAATTTGCTCTTCAGCAAGTAACTCGTTCTCATCATCAAATACAACATCAGCCACAGAAAATACACTCAGATCTTTGGGTTGCTTCATTGATTTGCAAACATCAAAGCGAACTACTTCGTCATTTATTCGGAATGAAAGCTCATTAGCTCTCAAATCTATGAGCACACTTCCCGTAGCAAGGAAAGGGCGTCCCAAGATTATGTGAACCTCTGAATCTGCTTCACAATCCAAAATGACAAAGTCTGCTGGAAATATGAATGATGATACCTTCACCAAGACATCGCATAGAATACCAACCGGTCGTTTTACCGACCTATCCGCCATCACAAGCTTCATATTAGTTGGTGTAGGATCTCCTAACCCCAACTTCTTATAGATCGATAATGGCATCAAGTTGATGCTGGCTCCTAAGTCACACAATGCTTTAGCAAAGTCCAAAGATCCGACGGTGCAAGGAATCGTGAAAGCTCCGGGGTCGGCCTTCTTCTGAACTATCGATCGAGTAGCTATTGCACTACAATGGTGCACATCATCTTTCAGCTCATAACTTGATGCCCTCTTCTTAGTCAAAAGATCTTTCATAAACCTCGCATACCCAGGCATTTGTTCAAGTGCCTCTACCAAAGGAACATTAATAGTCAGCTGCTTCAACATGGTCATAAATTTGCTGAACTTAGTGTCATCGGCCACCTTCTTCAATATTTGTGGAAAAGGTGGTGGTGGGTATGGAAGTGTTCTCTCCATGGCTTTCTTCTCCTCTTGCTTCCGTTTATTATTTTTTTCAGGCTGCACGTCACTAGGTAAAACATCCTTGACGTTTGAAGTAGTTGTTGCGGCTTCTTCTCTTGTAACGTCACTAGGTGTGGCGTCAATGTCTGCTGCTACGTCAACCACTTGCTTGCCTTTTGCTGAAGTTTCCAGCACCTTACCACTTCTGGTAGTGATGGCCATGCATGACCCATCATTCCTTGGGTTTTGCACAGTATCGCTTGGTAAGGTGCCAGCCTTTCTTTGATTAAATGCTGCGGAAAGTTGGCTCAATTGCTGCTCTATTTGCTTGATAGAAGTGGAATGAGAATCAACTAGTTGCTTCATGGAGGACAAATCATCAATCACCTCCTTAACTCCTGCGCTCGTTGCTTCTACTCCTTTCAATAACTTAGCCATCATGACTTCCATAGAATCAGATGTAGTGGTATCACGTCTACCAGGGGAAACGTACAAACCATTCTTTTCATTATTTTTCTTCCAACTACCTTGGTCTTTGATTCCAGATTTATCATAATAGTTCCGACCTTGGTTTCCCTGGGCATTCCCACGAAACCCCCTTGATTGGTCAAGTAGTTGGACTCTTCTTCCGAATCAGATTCGTCTCCGCCTTTTAGCGCCACAGCTTTCACTTTTTCGGTCTTCCCTGATAATAAGTGCTTTGTCAGAAGATCCAATTGTGTTTTCATATGCGCCATGTCTTGCTCACATTCTTCTTCTCTTCTTCTTTGGTCTGCAGACATGCCAATAGATAAAGTGTGGCTTGCTACCTCAGAGTCCCTGGTATGCCAAGCTCTACTTTGCTTAGTCATTCGATCTAGCATATTGCTTGCTTGACCAAAGGTAAGGTCCATAAAAGAACCTCCAGCTGCGTTGTCCACCACTGGTTTAGTTACTGAATTCAAGGCTCTATACAAGATCTCCATGAGGTGAACATTAGTCATGTGATGGTTTGGGCATCTCGCTAGCTTTGTCTTGAACCTCTCCCATGTTTCGTGAAGAGCTTCAGAGGGAAGCTGACGAAAGTTGCTGATTTCATCTCTCAATTGAGCCCTTTTGGATGGCGGAAAGAATCTTTCTAGGAAAGCGTCTCTCAATTGCCTCCAATTTGTAATTGAATCAGGAGTCAGCCCATTCAACCATAGTGTTGCCTCCCCAGACAGAGACAATGGAAATAGACGTAATCGAATAGCATTCTGACCAACACCAGGATTGTCAAAAGACTTGCATGTAGAAATAAAGTTGATGAGATGCATATTCGGATCATCGCCTGCTAGTCCACCAAATAACCCCTTGAGTTGCAATAACTGAATCATGGTGCTAGTGATGTTGAACTTGGCTCCGGGCGCTAATGGTGGTGGAATTATGGCTCCAGTGGCTCCGGCACCATCAAGATCATCATCATCATCGTCGAAAGCTGGTTGCAAAGGTTGGCGATCATACCTATACCGAGCTTGTCGACCTCTTCTGTTGGCAGGTGTTGCAATTTCAGCGCCATGCCTTGGGTTTATCAACTCGTCATCTCCTAAATCCTCATCGTCAGGATTTGTTGCTCGCCCAGGATTATCAATGTTTTGTTGTTGGACTTGAGCAGCGGCAAGAGCAGCTAATCTTGCTTGCTCGTGTTGAGCAGCCATCCTGTCGATTTCATCTTGTGCTTCCATTCTAATTCGTTGTGGTTCAGGATTGATTGGTAATAACGGTTGACCAGAACTTCTAGTATGGGGCATGCACTAAAAGAAAAACCTGCAATAAGCAAAAACAAAAACTAAACGTAAAAGTACGAGAATCTTTGACCAAAGGGTCTAGTAATTATTACGAACTTGATTGACACTCGTAGTCCCCGGCAACGGCGCCAATTTTTGATAACGCTCAATCTACAGCTCTCGTTTGAGTGTAAAGCGGTCGTTAGCAAATATAGAACCCAACCTGGGTTGGGTGTCGATCCCACAGGGAATAGCTTGGCCAACAAGTAAGCAAAATTAATAGACTTTTGGTGCAAGTCTCGTAAGAAGGGGGGATTGTAATAAGTAACCAAAGTAATGAAATAAAAGCTGAAAATAGCAAAGTAAAAAGAGAGTATTTCGTAGGTTGTGAAACAATGAGAATTGAAGCGTTGGGGTTATGTCCACCTTCTGAGGTATACGTCTCTATTGGCTATGAGTGTGTAGAGTCTTGACATGCAATTGCTTATAGAGAATTGTAGTCGATGGTAAATCCAAGCGTCTCTCGACCTGAACAAGGACTATTTCACTTTAACTCTCTCGAGCTTAAAGTGTGTCTAACGGTACGAATTCTCCAAGAGGTTAGTCCAGTTACGGCACTAGCTTTTTAATGGGAAAGGGTGTCCTACTACCTTGACATTATCTCTTTTCCAGACAAATAACCTTTCTCTCGAACAAGTTAAATGTTAGACTGGCATATTCTTGCGTTTGCAACCGCAAAGAATGTAGATTAAGATGAAGAGCGTAATGATATAAGCAATATACGTGTCTTGAACTCACAGACTCACAGCTATAGATAGTAACTCATTCGGCTTCCATAACCCCAACTAAGAGGTTTAGTTACCCATGAGTGCGAAGGATATCACGTTTTGCATGGTGGATGGCGTGAAAAGTAGGTGTTTAGGCGTGTGGTTTTGGTGATTCCGTAGCAAGTAACGATTCTCTTGTTGTGGAATTTAAGAATAGAAGAGTAGATTAGAAGTGTTTGTAGTGGAAGATGAGAGGGATGGAAGAAAATTGATTGTTGAATTAAGTGAAGAATTAAAGAATTTAGAATTAAGAATGTCTCAAAATCTCTAGCATGATAGGGTATTTATAATACTCCTATCCTACTCCTACTAAGCTAATGAAATAAATAACCAAATCCTAATATACTAATGAAATCCTTGACCCAAATGTACTAGGGTAAGATTACAATATCATAATCCAAATAGATTAGTGAACCACATAACCTAATTGCACTAGGTTAATGTATCTTGGTAAAAATCCAGCTTTGTGTCTGTAAGTCCCCAAAGTCTTCAGAATTGCTGTTTTAGCCCAGGACAGATTTTCCATGCAGCAGATTTGGTCCTTTAGGCGTCCAGCTCCTTTCCACTTCGTTTGTGAGCTTTCTTTTGCATCAAGTAATCCATAAAATGCTGTATTTTGCATCATTTATACCTGAAACTTTACTAATCATGTTTGTTAGCTCATTTATAGGAAAAAGGACTAAAAGTGCATGAAATAGATAATTAGTTCTCAAAACTAGGCTAAAATGTGGGCAAAATATATTGATATAGGCACGTAAATTCGCCTATCATCAGTCAATGAACCATTCTGGCAGTATCCTGCGCTACACGGTGGACCTTCCCTCGAAGAGAACTGAAGGCCTGATCCCATTCCTGGGCCTGTCGATCTCAAAAATCAACCATCTCTCTTGCACGTTGTTCACGAGCAGAAACAACCTCCAACTGTTCTCGCAATATTCCTTTTTCATGAATCCACTGAGATCTCTCTCGATCAAATTCTTCTTGCATATTCTTTTCAATTTCTTGAAGTTGTTGTCGGCGAGATGCGGCAAGTTCTGCAATGTGTGACCTCCTAGTGGTAGCAAACTTGATTTGTCCCCAAAGTTCAACCTCAATAGCTGCTGACTTAGCTTTCTCTTCAGAAAATTCCCTTTGTTGTTTGTCTATTTTTTCCCGGGCATGCTCTAATTCTTCTCTCAAAACTTGGTTGGCTTCATGATGTTCTCGCATGGCTCTTTCAATTCCTATCCTGATTGTAGATTCCTGATCTATAGGTCCCTTAACAGATCTTTCTGGTCTGACTGGGGGACTCGACTTTTCTTCAAACCATTCCTGGTAATCTGGGTACAGTTCTCCTTTCTCACGCTCTATGACCATCATTTCAATTCCCATAATACGGCGACCCTCCCAAATCTGCTAGGCTAAATCTTCTGGAAGTGAAATCTCTGGTCTGACCTCAAATACAAACTCAGCCATGTCTTCCGTTATGGGAATTATTTGACGCCTGCCTAGCTGACGTAGAACTCTTATTGGAACATACGGTTTAAAACCTCTAATACCAATTAATAACAAGAACGGACAAATGACAGAACTATATATGACTTGTCTCCAAGGGAACCAATGGAGATTCCAAGGGATTTTATCTGTTGTCAACGAACGAAAAAGTTTTATCCAATCTCCAATTTCTTTTGGACATTTATATTTCTCCATCCTTTCCTCGTAATCGTTGATACGATTAAATCGCTCGGGATTGAACCTTGTCAATGTAGGATATTGATAAAGATGCTCCACAATCCACATCTGTAACAAGATATTACATCCCTCGAAAAAACCTTTTCCTTTCTGACAAACAGTCAGAGCACGGTAAATATCAGCTAGGATCATTGGTATCATGGTGTAATCTTTCTTAATCAGTATCTGTACCACTCCCGCTAAACGAATATTAATTTTTTCTTCTCTTCTTGGGAAGACCATAGTGCCTAAAAAGGCTACCATGAATGCAAATCGTCTGTGAATTTTCCAAGCCTCAAAACTTCCCTTATTACAAAGTTCTTTACCGTACTTTTGAAACCCTTCTTGCCTTCCATATCTGTCATACAAAAATTGCAAGGAAACCCAACCTTTTTTCATTGATTCTTCTTTTGTGTTCCTTATGTTCATGAGCTTGCAAAATTTGTTTATCGAAATAAGTCTTGTGGCTATAAGTTTCTTCCGATGCATATCACCATATCCAACATATACTGCTATTTCTTCTAAAGTAGGTGTCAACTCAAAATCTGAAAAACGGAATACATTATTCTTTGGGTCCCAGAAATTCAGTAATGCATCAATCACCTCCCTATTAGGGTTGATTCTCATGATACTCGTCAAAAAACCCAAATACTTACGTATTTCGCCATAATCGAATGTATCCATTTCATTCCACCATAACCAAAGTTGCAGAGGGGTACAATCCACAACCTGAAGCGGTACATTCCGATCTCTCTTTCTCTTTGGACGCTTTCCACGAACAGGGGGGACATTTTATACCTATTGAAAGGGACATAAGATTAATAAATATCTAGACTTAGACAAAACTTAACTTATTAATTTTGAAAAGAATTTATAACTTAACTTGTAAAACCTAGTGCGACCATTATTTAAACTTAGTTGCAAAGAACAATTTTATCAAAAATCAAAGCGAGAGAAACAATATTGATAATATTTTTTATTTAAATTGACTCTATCAAAAACTTTGCTATAACAGACTTCTAGACAATTTTATCTATATGTTTGAAGAGAATATTCCCTAAATGCAAAAATAAAATAAAAGGACTCAAAAATAAAGAAAAATAGAATGACCGTTTTATGTATGAAGTTGTATAAAATTTTCAGTCTCACGACCCTAAAGGTTCAGGACTTGTTAAAATTGATACATATGTATTTTTGTAAAAATTTAGCCTCATGATCCCTAAAGATTCCGGGCTATTGAAATATATTTTTATTTTATTGTTATTATTATTATTATTATTATATATTTTTTTAATCTTAGCCTCATGATCCCTAAAGATTCAGGGCTGTTAAAATATATATAAAAGTTGGACTTGAAAATTAGAAAAATAATTATGAAAGATAATCATATTTTCAATTTTTTTTTTAAAAGATAAGGTCGTATCCTGGGAAAGACTTCCTACGTATCTCACAAAGATGTGAGAATCAGACCCTCGTAGTTCATAAAGATTGTAAAAAATTGTGTTGTTGTATATCTAAAAAATTTCTTTATTTTAAAAATAATTTTTTTCTTTAAAAAATGATCAACTAAATTTGAGAATAAATTAATCTCTCATATTTTAAAATTGCCTAAAGCCGATCAGCAAATAAATAGTCTTCCAAGCAAATGTCAAAGAGCACGTAGGATGCACATGTTGGTCTTTATAAATTAGGTTACCTGTCCTAGACAGACTTGACCCCTATGCCGAGTCCCGCTAAGTCAAATGCATATGATGCAAATAAAGCGGTACCTAATAGGGATAACCAGATTCTGAGTTTTCAGTTCTTCTAAGTTAAAACCTAATAGGGATAAGTGTCTAGACCGGCTTACTCGAGCGGACACTCGAGCCCGGGAGGGACAACTTGGTCGGTAGTAGGGCAACACCGCCTTCGTTGTCGATCCGAACCCTGACTAACATGTGTGACTATATCCTTCACCAGGTGCCTTGACACTCCGATTATCTCAAAAAGAAGGTGGGATGCATATGCTGCATTCCCTCTATCCTATTTCAGAGACTCAGAGGGGGTACGTGAGAGAAGACAATATATAATACAGTTCAAATAATATCAAAGCAGTAAATGAGCAACAAGTAGCACATAAGGCCAACAAACAAACACAATATCAAAATAATTAAAGCAAGTAAAAGTCAATATCTAAAGCTTGAATTCTAGTTAGTCCCCAGCAGAGTCGCCAGAGATGTCGCACCCCTTTTCTCGCTCGAGAGCCGAGTCGAAGGGTTTTTCCAATTAAAGTGACGATATTGAATAGGGAATAAATTATTTACAGAGTCGCCACTTGGAATTGAGTTTTGGTGTTCCAAGTCACCTTTTTTGAATCCCTAATCAAAAGGAAATGACTCTTATTTGGTCTGCGAAAACAGAAAATGGGTAAGGAATTCTGTTGATCGAAGGAAAGGTGTGAGGCACCCCTCGAGTCCCGTGGTTCTAGCACGATCGCTTTTATTGACTTATCTTGACTTAAATTATTTTAACAAATTGTGTTAAGGCCTAAATTTGCTCATTTTTATTATACCAAAAAAACTAGTCTATTATCTTATATTAAAATAAATCGGTAAAAATTAATTTTAGAAAAATATTTGTTAAGGTGCATTATTGCATCCTTTACTTTAAAATATCTCGGAAAGATGTGTATGCTGCATTCTTAATTTGAGACAAATATTTTAAAATATATCTAAAATTTGCTTAGCGTTTAAAACATTGATTGGCTTATTCGAAACTCATAATAATTTTATCTATTCGAAATACTACTTAATAACCTTTAAGCAAAATTATTTAAAACAATTAATTAATTTAACAAATAATTATTAATTTTTATTAGTAATAATAAATAAAATAAAAATATACACAAAGCTATCCAAATTACACTAATCTTGATTCTCACATTTTATTATTTAATTAAATAAAATAAAATAAATTAAAATCAATCAAATTAAGCAATTAAAACCAAAGACGAAAAGAAACATATTAAACAAAAAATTCCAAAAGCTACAAAATAACTAAATAAAAAACTAAATCGTTTTTAATTCCTAAATACTAATCAAAATTTCAATTTATTGGCAAACAAAGTAATCACTTAGCATAAATATTATAATTTACTAATAAATAAGTTAAAGATCCCACCTACTTTATATTGCTTACTGCCTCTACTATTTTTCATACACTTCACACATGAACACACTAATTTTAACAAAACCCTCATTCATGGATATGAACAAATACACTGACCGAAACAAACTCTATCTGTGTTTGTATTCTCTTCATAATTTTTCATCGCATACTTAACAATAAAATAATACAAAATGGATACTTCATATTTCTCAATGAATCAAAATCACAGAAAACATGGATATAATCATGAATTAACATACTTCGTTAATCATGATATAATCAAAACGTTAGTTTTTGTTTTTCTTTTTTTTTTAGTGTGTCCGTATCTCCTCTTTTTCCTTTTGATTTTCTTTACATCTTTGTTTCAGTTTTTTTTTTTAACTACAATTTAAATGTGGTTATATATAGATAGATATGTAGATATGGGAAAATATTCAAACTCAAATGTCTGATGAAGTAAAACAAAAAATAAATCTGTACAGAAGGGGGAATGCAAATACAACTTGCACTTGAGTGGACAAACGAGTGAAACAGTGTGAACAGGGCATTTTCAAGACAAATCGGTGTGCTATAGCCCACAATTTTGGAGGTAGGCCCGAGGTCCAAGCATACTGTGGTCTAAAAATTGATCAGGGTATGCTAAGAAGGTTAGGGATCATTCCACTGTGGTCCTTTTAAATTTTTGTGGCCATTTGGGTGGACAAACGAGTGAAATGATGTGAACTGGGCATTTTTGAGCTAAATCGATGTGCTATATAGCCCATGATTTTGGGGGTGGGATCAGGGTCCGGGCGTCCTATTGGCCAAAAAAGGATTGGGGCATGTCAGGGAGGTTGGGGATCGTCCCAGTTTGGTCTGTTAAAATTTTTGTCACTATTTGGGTGGACAAATGGGTGGAACGACATGAATGGGGCTATTTCGGTCCAAATTAACATGCTATAGGCCACGGTTTTGGGGGTGGGCCCCGTGTTCGAGCGTGTTGTTGGCCTAAATTTCATCGGGGCATGCTAGGGAGGTTTGAGATCATCCCAGTGTGGTATGTTTAAATATTTCTGTCCATTTAGGTTGACAAACGGGAAAAACGGAGCGAACGGGGCATTTTTGGGCCAAATTGGTGTGCTATAGCCCACGGGTTTGGGGGTGGGCCTAGTTTCTAGGCCTGTTGTGGGGTGAAAATCGACTGAGGCATGCCAGGGAGGTTGAGGATCATCCCAGTATAGTTCGTTTAAATTTTCATGGCCATTTGGATGGACAAATGGGCAAAACGATGCAGATGGGGTATTTTTAGGCCAAATCGGTGTGCTATAGCCCACAGTTTCGGGGGTGGACCCAAGTTTTGGGCCTGTTGTGGGCCAAAAATTAATGGAGGTATGCCAGGGAGGTTGGGGATCATTCCAAAATGGTCCAATTAAATTTTCATGGCTATTTGGGTGGACAAACGGGCAAAATGGCACAATCGGGGCATTTTAGGGCCAAATCGGCGTGCTATATCCCACGGTTTTGGGGGTGGGCCAGGGGTCCGAGTGTGTTGTTGGCCAAAAATTGATCGAGGCATGCCAAGGAGATTGCGGATCATCCTAGTGTGGTCTTTTTAAATATTCGTAGCCATTTGGGTTGACAAACGGGCGAAATAGTCTGAATGGCGCATTTTTGAACCAAATCGGTTTGCTATAGCCCACGATTTTGGGGGTGGGCCCGAGGTTCAGGCATTTTGTGGGATAAAAATTTACTGAGGCATGACAGAGAGTTTTGCTATCATTCTAGTATGGTTTATTTAAATTTTTATGGCCATTTTTATGGACAAATGGGCGAAATGGCACGAACGGTGCATTTTTAGGCCAAATTGATGTGCTATAGCCCACGGTTTTGTGTGTGGGCTCGGATCTTGGCCTTGCAATGGGCTAAAAATTGACCGGGGTATGCAAAGGAGATTGGGGATCATTTTAGTGTGGTCTGTTTAAATTTTTGTTGCCATTTGGGTGGACAAATGGGCAAAACGACGTGAATAGAGATTTTCAGGCCAAATCGGTATGCTATAGCCCACAGTTTTGTGGTGGGCTTGGGGTCCGTGTGTGATGTGGGCCAAAAATAGACCGGGGCATGCCAGGGAGGTTGGGGATCATCCCAGTATGTCCCGTTTTATTTTTAGTGTCCATTTGGGTGGACAAACGGGCAAAATCATGCAAACGAGACAATTTTGAGCAAAATTGGTGTGCTATAGCCCACAATTTTGGGGGTGGGCTCGGGGTATGGGAGTGTTGTTGGCCAAAAATCGACTAGGGCCGCCAAAGAGGTTGGGGATTATCGCAATATGGTCTATTTAAATTTTTTGGCCAGTTGGGTGGACAAATAAGAAAACGATACGAACGAGGAATTTTTGAGCCAAATCAGTTTGCTATAGCCCTCGGTTTTAGGCGTGGTCCCGGGGTACGGGTGTGCTGTTGGTCAAAAATTGATCGGGGTATGTCAGGGAGGTTGGAGATCATCCTTGTGTGGTCTATTTAAATTTTCGTGGCCATTTGGATGGATAAACAGGCGAAATGGTGTGAACGGAGCATTTTAAGACCAAATCGATTTGGTATAGTTGGCGTTTTTGGGGTGGGCTCGGGGTCCGGTATGCTGTGGGCCTAGAGTACAGGTGTGCTGTGGGCCAAAAATTAATTGAGGCATGCCAGGGAGGTTAAGTATCATCCCAGTGTGGTTCGTTTATATTTTTGTGGCCATTTGGGTAGACAAATGGGTGAAACAGCGTGAATGATGCATTTTCGGGAAAAATCAGTATGCTATAGCCAACGGTTTTGGGGGTGGACCTGGGGTCCGATATGCTATGGGCTAAAGATCAATCGAGGCATG
Organism: Capsicum baccatum var. pendulum; assembly: GCA_030864225.1. Lineage (NCBI taxonomy): Eukaryota > Viridiplantae > Streptophyta > Magnoliopsida > Solanales > Solanaceae > Capsicum > Capsicum baccatum. The sequence continues at coordinate 23,764,098 of CM061555.1, read as the reverse complement.
CCAGGGAGGTTGGGATCGTTTCAGTGTGGTCCGTTTAAATTTTTGTGGCCATTTAGGTGTACAAACTGGTGAAAACCACAAACGGGGCATTTTTGGGCCAAATTGGTGTGTTATAGCCCACAGTTTCAGGGGTGGGCTCAGGGTCCGGGAGTGCTGTGGGCCAAAGATCTATCGAGGCATTCCAGGGAGGTTGGGGATCATCCTCGTGTGGTCTGTTTATGTCCACATTGTAGTTTCTACTTCTCTATTTACTATGAGTAATATAGATTTTATGCATGCATGCACTTATAGAGAGACGTATTCTAATTCTAAATCCAAGTGTTTTTCAACCATCAAGGATTTATTCACCTTAGGTCTTTCGAATCTAAAGTGTACAACAAATTGTACGAACTCTCCAAGACGTTAATCCTGCTAGGGCATTAACGTGTAAAATAGAGGTTGGAAACCCTATTTTCTTGTCACACTCTCTTTTCCAAACAGTGACTTTTCTATCAAACAAGTTGTTGCTATAATGGCGCATTCCCTATGTTTGCAACCACGAGAATTCAATCAAAATGAAGAGAGTAATGATATAAGTGGCGTGACATATCATAAATTGAAAAAACCCATAGGAACAGAGAGTATACTACAAGGTTTCCATAACCCTAACAAATAAGCTTAGCTACTCATGAATAAAACAGAAATCACAATAGAAATATTCATCATACCAAAACAACGAATGATCTTGGTGATGAAGATGACTAGCGAAATTAAGAGAGAAACCCATTTCTCTCTCTCTGTCCTCAAGCTACGTTGTTTTCTTGTTTTCAAATTAATACAGAATATGAAATTAAATAATCCCTAAAAATTCAGCAATAATGCTTTTAATAACATCCTTATCTAATAAATTACTACTGCATACTTAACTATTTAAAAATATTGAGTTTGCCAGGGAAAAATTTTCCATGTGTCACATTTAGTCCAAGAGCTGCTTTCCTTTTTATGTGAAGTTTTCCTTTGCTGTCCACAGGTCCCCAAAGTGCTGAAATCTTCCACATTAGTACCTAAAAAGCATGCTAATCACATAGGTCATCTCACTTAACTAAAAATAGACTAAAAGTGCAAGAAGTATGTGTTTTATCCTCAAAACTTAACTAAAACATGGGTAAGTTATGGTGCTTAGACGTATAAATACGCCCAACATTAGTGCTGTGGGCTGAAAAGTGATCGGGGCATGCCAGGGAGGTTGGGGAATGGCCCAGTGTGGTCCGTTTAAATTTTTATTGCCATTTGGGTGTACAAACGGGCAAAACGGCCTGAATGGGGCATTTTTGGGCCAAATCGTTATGCCATAGCCACAGTTTTGGGGGTGGGCCTGGGGTCTGGCGGTGTTGTGGGCCAAAAATTGACCGATCCATGCCAGGGAGATTGGGGATCATCACAGTGTGGTCCTATTTAATTTTCATGGCTATTTGGGTAGACAAATAGGAGAAAAGGCGCGAATGGAGCTTTTTTGGGCAAAATCGGTGTTCTATACCCACGGTTTTGGGGGCGGGCTCGGGTTCGAGCATGATGTGGGCCGAAAATTGACTGAGGCGTGCCAAGGAGGTTGGGGATCATCCTAGTGTGGTCCGCGTAAATTTTTGTGGCCATTTGGGTGGACAAAGAGGTGAAACGACGTGATTGGGGATATTTTGAGCCCAATCAGTGTGTTATACCCCATGGTTTTGGGGGTGGGCTTGGGGTTAGGGAGTGCTATTGGCCAAAAATTGATTGGGGCATGCCAGATAGGTTGGAGATCATCGCAGTGTGGTTTGTTTAAATTTTTGTGGATATATGGGTAGACAAACGGGAGTAACAACATGACTGGGGCATTTTCGGGCCAAATCGATATGCTTTAGCCTGAGGTTTTGGGGGTGGGCCCGGGTTCGAGGTATGCTGTAGCTCACGGTTTTGCGATGGGCCTAGGGTCTGGGCGTGCTATTCTCTGAAAATCGATTGGGGCATCCCAGGGAGGTTGGGGATCATCCCAGTTTGGTCCGTTTAAATATTTGTTGCCATTTGGGTGGAAAAACGGGCAAAACAATGTGAATGGGTCATTTTTGGGCCAAATTGGTGTGCTATAGCTCATTTTTTGGGGGTGGGCCCAGGGTCCAGATGTGCTATAGGCTATTGTGGTATTCCAGGGAGGTTGCAAATCATTGCAGTGTGGTCTGTTTAAACTTTTGTTGACATTTGAGGGGATAAATGGGTAAAATGGCACGAACGGGGCATTTTCGGGCCAAATCGATACGCTCCAGTCCACAGTTTTGGGGTATTACCCGGGGTCTGGGCGTGCTGTGGGTCAAAAATTGACCGGGGCATGCTAGGAATATTGAGTATCATCTCTGTGTGGTTCGTTTAAATTTTCGTGGCTATTTGGGTTGACAATTGAGCAAATCCGCGCGAATAGGGCATTTACGGGCCAAATCGGTGAGCTATAGGCTATGGTTTCAGGGCTGGGCTCGGGGTACGGGCGTGCTATGGGACAAAAATCAATTAAGGCGTGCCTGGGAGGTTAAGCATCATCTCAGTGTGGCCCTTTTAAATTTTAGTGGCCATTTAGAGGGACAAAGGGGAGAAATGGCACAAACAGGGCATTTTCGGGATAAATTAGTGTGCTATATCACACAGTTTCGGTGGTGGGCCCAAGATTCGAGTGTGATAAAGTCTAAAAATTAACTCGGGCATGATATGGAGGTTAGGGATCATCCCAGTATAGTCCGTTTAAATTTTTGTGGCAATTTGGGAAGATAAACAGGCAAAACGGCGCAAACGAGACATTTTTTGGCCAAATCGGTGTGCTATAGCCCACGATTTTAGGGCTAGGCTGGGGTTTCCGGTGTACTGTGAGCCAAAAATCTAGTGGGCCATTCCATGGAGGTTAGGCATATCCTAGAGTGGTCTGTTTAAATTTTCGTGGCCATTTGAGTGGATAAATGGGCAAAACAGCACGAACGGGGCATTTTTGGGCCAAATAGGTATGCTAAAGCCCACGGTTTTGAGGCTGGGCTTGGGGTACAAAACTTGCTGTAGGCCAAAAATTGACCTGGGCCTTCAAAATTAGTGTGCTATAGCCCACGGTTTTGGGGTTGCTCCCAGAGTCCGGGTGTGCTGTGGGTAAAAAATTGATTGAGGTATGCCAGGGAGGTCGGGATCATCACAGTATGGTTTGCTTAATATTTTGTGGCCATTCAGGTGTACAAGCGGGTGAAACGGGGTTAACGCCGCATTTTTCGAGCAAAATCGGTGTGCTATAACCTATGGTTTTGGGGGTGGGCCCAGGGTCTGAGCATTTTATAGGCCAAAAATTGACCGGGGTCCCCAGGGAGGTTGGAAATCATCCCAGTATGATCCGTTTTAATTTTTGTGGCCATTTGGGTGAAAAAGCACGAACGGGGAATTTTTAGGCCAAATCGGTGTGCTATAGTCCACGATTTTAAGGGTGGGCCCAGGGTACGGGCATGCTGTAGGATGAAAATCGATGGGGGCATGCCAGGGAGGTTGAGGATCATCCCTTTATGGTTCATTTAAATTTTTGTGGCTATTTGGGTGGCTAAATGGGCAAAACGACGCGAATGGAGCATTTTTGAGCCAAATCGGTATGCTATAGCCCACGATTTTGGGGTTGGGCCTAGGTTCCGGGCATGCTTTAGGACAAAATTCAATCGGGGCATGCCAGGGAGGTTGAGGATCACCCCAATATAGTCCATTTAAATTTTTGTGGCCATTTACGTGGACAAACGGGTGAAACAACGCAAACGAGGCATTTATGGGCCAAATCGGTGTTCTATAGCTTACGGTTTGGGGCTGAGCCCGGGTTTTGGGAGTATTATGAGCCAAAAATCTAGTGGGACATGCCATGGAGGTTGGTGATATCCCATATTGGTTTGTTTAAATATTCGTGGCCATTTGAGTGGACAAACGGGCAAAATAGCACGAACAGGGCATTTTTGGGCCAAATAGGTGTGCTATAGCCCACGGTTTTAGGGGTAAGATCAGGGTCCGAACTTGCTGTAGGACAAAAATCGACCTGGGCGTGCCAAGGGGGTTTGGGATCCTCCCAGTGTGGTCCGTTTAAATTTTTGTGGCCATTTAGGTGGACAAACGAGCGAAACGGCGCCAACGGGACATTTTTGGGCCAAATTGGTGTGCTATAGCCCATGGTTTTGGAGGTGGGCCTGAGTTTCGGGTGTACTATATGCAAAATGTTGACCTGGGAATGCAAGGTAGGTTGGATATTTGGGTGGGCAACAGGCGAAATGGTGTAAATTGAGAATTTTTGGGCCAAATCGATGGGATAGCCCACAGTTTTGGTGGTAGGCCTGGGGTCCATGCGTGTTGTTGGCCAAAAATCGAGTGGGACAAGCCAGAGAGGTTGAGTATCATTCCAGTGTGGTCCATTTAAATTTTATGGCTATTTGGGTGGACAAACGGGGAAAACGACATAAATGAGGTATTTTTATGGCAAATCGGTATGCTATAGCCCATGGCTTTGGGGGTGGACCCAGGTTTCGAGAGTGATGTAGGCTGAAAATCGACTGGGGAATACGAGGGGGGTTGAGGATCATCCCAGTATAGCCCATTTAAGTTTTTGGGACCATTTAGGTGGAGAAACAGGCAAAAAGGCATAAATGGGGAAATTTCAGGCTAAATAGGTGTGCTATAGCCTACGGTTTTTGGGGTGAGCCCTGGGTCCGGGCGTGCTGTGGGCCAAAAATTGACAGGGGCATGCCATGGATGTTTTGAATCATCCCAATATGGTATGTTTAAATTTTTGTGGACATTTGGGTGGATAAAAGGGAGAAACAACGTAAACGGGGAATTTTTGGGCCAAATTAGTGTGCTATAGTCCATAGTTTTGGAGGTGGGATGAGTTCCGGGAGTGTTGTAGACCAAAAATTGATCGAGGCATGCTAGAGAGGTTGGGGATCATCCCAGTATGGTCTTTTTATATTTTTGTGTCCGGTTGGATGGAAAACGGGTGAAACTGCACAAACGAGGCATTTTTTGGCCAAATTGGTGTGCTATAACCCACGGTTTTGGGGGTGGCCTCGGGGTCCAGGTGTGCTGAGGGCTGAAAATTAACCTGGGCATGCTAGGAAGGTTGTCCATTTGGGTGGATAGATTATCAAACGGCATGAATGGGGTATTTTTGGGCCAAATCGATATGTTATAGCCCACAGTTTTTGAGGTGGGCTCAGGGTCCACACGTGCTGTGGGCTAAAAATTGACTGGGGCAAGTCAGGGAGGTTGGGGATCATCCCAGTATTGTCTGTTTAATTTTTTGCGGCAATTTGGGTGGATAAACGGGTGAAATTGAATGAATGGGGCATTTTCGGACCAAATCGGTAAGCTATATAGTCCACCGTTGTAGGGGTGGGCCCGGGGTCCGAGAGTGCTGTGGATCAAAAATTAATTAAGGTATGCCAGGGAGGTTGGGGATAATCCCAGTGTGGTTCGTTCTAATTTTCATAGCCATTTAGGTGGACAAACAAGCAAAATGGTGTGAATGGGGTATTTTTGGGCTTAATCGATATGCTATAGCCTCGATTTCGGGGGTGTGCTCGGGGTCCGGGCGTGCTGTGGGCCAAAAATCAACCGAGGTGAGCTAGAGAGGTTGGAGATCTTCTCAGTGTGGTTCGTTTAAATTTTTGTAGCCATTTGGGTGGACAAACGGGCAAAATAGCTCGATCTGGGGGGTTTTCGAGCAAAATCGATTTGTTATAGCCCACGATTTTAAGGGTGGGCCCTAGGTTCGGGCATGCTTCAAGACAAAAATCGATCGGAGTATGCCAGGGATGTTGGGGATCATCTCAGTATGGTCCATTTAAGTTTTCATGGCCATTTGGGTGGACAAACGGCCAAAACAATGCGAACGGGCCATTTTCGAGCCAAATTGGTGTGCTACATCTCTCAATTTTGGGGGTAGGATCGTGGTCCTGGCGTGCTGTAGTCCAAAAATTGACCAAGGCATGCCAGGGAGGTTGGGGATCATCCCAGTATTGTCTATTGAAATTTTTGTGCCCATTTGGGTAGACAAACGGTGTGAATGGGGTGTATTCGAGATAAATCAGTGTGCTATAGCCCATGGTTTTAGGGGTGGGTTGGGGTTTCAGGTGTGTTGTGTGCAAACAATCAACCAGGGTATGCTAGGGAGGTTGGAGATCATCTCAGTGTGGTCCGTTTACATTTTTATGGCCATTTGGGTGGACAAATGGGAGAAACGTCGCGAACGGGACATTCTCGGGCCAAATTGGTATGCTATACCTCACGATTTAAGGGGAGGGCCTAGTATCCGGGCGTGCTGTCAGCTAAAAATCTACCGACGCGTGCCAGGGAGGTTAGGGATCATCCCAGTATGACCCGTTTAAATTTTAGTGACCATTTGTGTGGACAAACATGCTAAAGGACGCAAATGGGGAATTTTTGATCCAAATTAATGTGCTATAGCCCACAGTTTCAAGGGTGAGATCGGGGTCCGAGCGTGCTATGGGCTGAGAATTGACCGGGGCATGCCATGGAGGTTGGGGTTCATCCCAGTGTGGTCCATTTAATGTTTTGTGTCCATTTGTGTGGAAAAGAGGTGAAATGGCACGAATTGGGCATTTTTAGGCCAAATTGGTGTGCTATAGCCCTCGATTTTGGGGGCTGGCCAGGGGTTCGGGTGTACTGTGGGCCAAAAATCAACCAGGGCATGTTAGGAATATTGTGGATCATCCCAGTATGGTCCGTTTAAATTTTCATGTCAATTTGGAGGGATAATCGGGTAAAATGGCATGAACGGGGCATTTTTGGGTCAAATCAGTGCGCTATAGCCCATAGTTTCAGGGGTGAGCCTTGGATTCGAGCATACTATGGGACAAAAATTGATCGGGGTATGCCAGTAAAGTTGTGGATGATCTCAGTAAGGTCCATTTTAATTTCGTGGCCATTTGGGTAGACAAATGGGCGAAATGGTGTGAATGGGGCATTTTCAGGCCATATCGGTGTGCTATAGCCCACGATTTTAGGGATGGGCTCAGGGTCCAAGTATGCTGCAGGAAAAAAATCAATCGAGGCATACCAGGGAGGTTGGATAATATCCCAGTTTTTTTTGTTTAAATTTTGTGGCCATTTAGGAAGATAAACGGGCAAAACGGCGTAAACAGGGTGTTTTCAGGCCAAATCGGTGTGCTGTAGTCCATAGTTTTAGGGGTGCGCCCATTGTTCGGATGTGCTGTGGTCTTAAAGTTGACCGGGTTAAGACAGAAAGGTTGGGGATCATACCTATATGTTCTGTTTAAATTTTCGTGGCCCTTTAGGAGGACAAACGGGTGAAACAACGCGAACTAGGCATTTTCGGGCCAAATCGGCGTGCTATAGCCCACGGTTTTAGGGGTGGGCCTGGGGTAAGGGTGTGATGTGGGCTGAAAATTGAATTGGGCATGCTAGGGAGGTTGGCCATTTGGGTGGATAAATGGGCGAACCGACGCGAACAGGGCATTTTTGGGCCAAATTGATGTGTTATAGGCCACGGTTTTGAGGGTGGGCCTGGGGTCTATGCGTGCTGTGTGATGAAAATCGAATGGGGCATGTCCGACAGGTTGAGTATCATCCCAGTGTGTTTTGTTTAAATTTTTGTGGCAATTTAGGTGGACAAACGAGCTAAACAGCATGAACAAGTTATTTTTGTGCCAAATCATTGTGGTATAGCCCACGGTTTTGGGGGATGGCCTAGGGTCTGGGCGTGCTGTGGGCCTATAATCGACCGAGGCATGCCAGGGAGATTGGGGATCATCCCAGTATGGTCTATTTAAATTTTTATTGCTATTTAGGTGGACAGATGGGCAAAACGGTGCGAACGAGGCATATTCGGACCAAATTGGTGTGCTATAGCCCATGATTTTAGGGTTGGGATGGGGATCCGGGCGTACTCTGGGCCAAAAATCACATGGGGCATGCCAGGGAGGTTGAGGATCATCCTAGTATGATCTGATTTTATTTTTATGGCTATTTGAGTGGACAAACGGGCAAAACAGCGCGAATGGGGCATTTTTTGGCCAAATCGGTGTGCCATAGCATACGGTTTTGGGGTGGGACCGGGGTCCGGGCGTGCAATGGACCAAAAATCAACTGGGGCACTCCAGGGAGTTGGGGATCATCTTAGTGTGGTCTTTTTAGATTTTTGTGGCTATTTTGTTGGACAATCGGGCAAAATTGTGTGAACGGGGCATTTTTGGCCCAAATCGGTGTGCTATAACCCACTTTTTCAGGGGTAAGCCTAGGGTCCGAGCGTGCTGTGGCCCAAAAATTGATTGGGGCTTGATAGGGAGGTTGGGGATCATCCTAGTGTGGTCCGTTTAGATTTTTATGGCCATTTGGGTGGTCAAACAGGCGAAACGGCGTGGACGGGGTCGTTTTATGCCAAATTGGTATGTTATAGCCCACGATTTTAGAGTTGGGCCCAGGGTCTAAGTGTGTTGTAGATTAAAAATTGATCGGAGCATGCCAACTAGGTTTGGGATCGTCCCTGTGTGTTTTGTTTAAATTTTTGTGGCCATTGGGGGGGACAAACGACCAAAACGGCATGAATGGGGCATTTTCGGGCCAAATCGGTGTGCTATATCCCACTATTTTGGGGGTGTGCCCAGGGTTCAGGCATGCTGTAGGTCAAAAATTGATTGAGGCATACTAGGGAGGTTAGGTATGGTCCCAGTGTGATCCGTTTAAATTTTTGTAGCCATTTGGGTGGACAAACGGGTGAAACAGCACAAACGGAGCATTTTTGGGCCAAATTAGTGGTTGTAGCCCACAATTTCGGGGGTGGGATTAGGGTCCAAGTGTGCTGTGGGCCAAATATCAACCAGGGCATGCCAGTAAGGTTGGGGATCATCCCTTTGTGGTCCTTTTAAATTTTTTGGGCCATTTGGGTGGACAACTGGCAAAACAGCATGGGCGGTGCTTTTTTAGGTCAAATCGATGTGCTCTGGCGCTTAATTTTGGGGGTGGGCCCAAGGTACGGGCTTGCTGTGGGACAAAAATTGACTGGTGCATGCCTGGGAGTTTGGGGATCATCCTAGTATGGTTCGTTTAAATTTTTCTGGCCTTTTAGGTGTACAAATGGGCGAAATAGCATGAACAGAGTATTTTTGGTCTAAATCGATGTGCTACAGCCGATGGTTTTGGGTGGGCCTGGGGTCCGGTTGTGCTGTGGGTCGAAAATCAATTAAGGCATGCTAGGGAGGTTTGGGATCATCGTAATTTGGTCCGTTAATATTTTCGTGGCCATTTGGGTGGACAAACTGCTGATAAAGCATAAACGGGGCATTTTGAGGCCTAATTAGTGTGCTATAGCCCACAGTTTCAGGGGTGGGCATGGGGCTCTAGGTGTGCTGTGGGATGAAAATTGATTAGTGCATGCCAGGGAGGGTGGGGATCATCCCAGTGTGGTCCATTTAAACTTTCATGGCCATTTGGGTTGATAAACGAGTGGAACGGCAAAAACGGGGAATTTTCTGACCAAATCGGTATGCTATAACCTACGGTTTTGGGGGTGGGCTCAGGTTCGGGTTGTGCTGTGGGCCAAAAATTGACCTAGGCTTGCTAGGGAGGTTGTAGATCATCCCAGTGTGGTCTGTTTAAATTTTTGTGGCCATTTGGATGGAAAAATGGGCAAAACTGCGTGAACAGGGCATTTTAGGGCCAAATTAGTGTGCTATTGCCCACGGTTTTGGGGGTGGGTTCGGGGTCAGGTAGTGCTTTTGGCCAAAAATCAACTAGGGCATGTCAGGTAGGTTGGTAATTATCCCTGTATGTTCCGTTAATATTTTTGTGGCCATTTGGGTGGACAAACGGGCGAAACAGTGCAAATGGGGCATTTTCAGATCAAATTAGTGTGCTATAGCCCACGATTTTGGGGGTGTGCCCGAGGTTCATGCGTTCAGTGGTCAAAAATTAACTGAGGCATTCCAGGGGTATTGGGGATCGTACGAGTGTGGTCTATTTAAAATTGTATGGCTATTTAGGTGGATAAACGGGCAAAACAAAGCGAACGGTGCATTTTAATGCCAAATCGGTGTGCTATACCCCACAGTTTTGGGGGTGGGATCGGGGTACGGGCGTGCTGTGGATTGAAAATAGATTAAGGCATAAAATGGAGGTTGAGTATCATCCCAGTATGGTCCGTTTAAATTTTTTGTGGCCATTTGAGTGAATAAACGTGCGAAACGGTACTAATGGGGCATATTCGGGCCAAATCGGTGTGCTATTGCCCACGGTCATAGGGGTGAGTTCGGCCATGCTGTGGGCCAAAAATGAACCGGGGCATGGTAGGGATATTGTCGATCATCCTAGTGGGGACATTTTAAATTTTCCTGGCAATTTAGGTAGACAAGCGGGCGAAACAGTGCGAACGGGGCATTTTCGATCCAAATCGGTGTGCTATAGCCCACAGTTTTGGGGGTGAGCCTGGTGTCCGAGAGTTTTGTTGGAAAAAAATCAACTAAGGAATGACAAGGAGATTTGGGATCGTCCTAGTGTGGTCTGTTTAAATTTTAGTGGATATTTTGGTGTATAAATAAGCAAAACAACACGAATGGGGCATTTTAGTCCAAATCAGTGCACTCTAGCCCATGGTTTTGGGGGTAGGCTCGGGTTTCGAGTATGCTGTGGGTTAAAAATTGATCCAGGCATGCTAGGGTGTTGGTCATCATCCTATTGTGGTCCGTTTAAATTTTTGTGGCCATTTGGGTGGAAAACGGGTAAAACAGCGCGAACGGGGTATTTTCTAGCCAAATTGATGTGCTATAGAGGACGGTTTTGGGGGTGGACCCAAGTTTCTATCATGCTGTGGTTCAAAAATTGACCGGAGTATGTCAGGGAGGTTGAGGATCATCCTAGTGTGGTCTGTTTAAATTATCATGGCCGTTTAGGTGGAAAAATAGGAGAAACAGCGAGAATGGGACATTTTTGAGATAAATTGGAGTTCTATAGACCACTATTTTGGGAGTGGGCCCGAGGTTCGGGCATGTTGTGTACGAAAAAATGATCGATGCATATCAGGGAGGTTAAGGATCATCCCAGTATGGTCCGTTTAAATTTTCATGGCCATTTGGGTGGAAAAACTTGCAAAATAGCGTGAATGGGGCATTTTTGGGTCAAATCAGAGTGTTATAGCCTACGATTTTGGGGGTAACCCTAGGGGCAGGGCGTGCTGTGGGCCAAAAATTATTCGGGGCATTCTAGGGAGGTTTGAAATCATCCCAGTATGGTTTGATTAAATATTTGTGGCCATTTGGGATGACAAACGGGCAAAATGGTGCGTACGGTGCATTTTCGAGTCAAATCGATGTGTTATAGCCCATAGTTTCGGGGGTGGGCCCGAGGTTCGGGCATAATGTAAGCCAAAAATTGATCGGGGCATGCCAGGGGGGTTGGGAACCTTTCCATTGTGGTCCGTTTAAATTTTCATGGCCTTTTGGGTGGTCAAATGGGAGAAACGTTATGAACAAGGAATTTTCAAGACAAATCGGTGTGCTATAGCAAAAGGTTTTGGGGGTGGGATTGGGGTCCAGGCCTGCTGTTAGATAAAAATTGTTTAGGGCATGCCAGGGAGGTTGGGGATCATCCGAGTGTGGTCCGTTTAAATTTTCGCAGCCATTTGGCTGGACAAAAGGGTGAAACGGCCCTAATAGGGCATTTTCGAGCAAAATTATTGTGTTATAGCCCACGGTTTTGGGGCGTGGGCAGGTGGTACGAGTGCGCTGTGGTCCGAAATCGACTGAGGCATATCGGGGAGGTTGGGTATAATCCTAGTGTGGTCTGTTTAAATTTTCATGGCTATTTAGGTGGACAAACTGGAGAAACGACGCGAATGGGGGTATTATAAGGCCAAATTGGTGTGCTATATGGCACACTATTTTGAGGATGGGCCTAGTGTCCAGGTGTGTTGTGGGCCAAAAATTGACAGGGTCATGCCAAGGTGGTTGGGGATCATCCCAGTGTGGTCCGTTTAAATTTTTATGGCTATTTTGGTGGACAAACGGATGAAACAGCGTGAATGAGGCATTGTTTGGCCAAATTTATGTGCTATAGCCTACGGTTTCGGGGATGGGCCCGCGGTCCGAGCGTACTGTTGGTCAAAAATTGATCGGGGCATGATAGGGAGGTTGGGGATCATCTCAGTTGGTCCGTTTAAATTTTTGTGGCCATTTAAGTGGTCAAATGGACAAAACGGCACGAATGGGGCATTTTGGGGCTAAATTGGTGTGCTATAGCCCATGGTTTTGGGGATGGGCCCAGGGTTCGGGCATGCTGCAGGCCAAAAATTGAAAGGGGCATGCCAGGGATTTTGGGGATCATCCCAGTATGGTTTTTTTAAATTTTTGTGTCTATTTGGGTGGACAAATGGGTGAAACCACGCGAATGGGGCATTTTCGATCCAAATCAATCTTCTATATCCCACTGTTTTGGGGGTAGGCCTGGGGTTCAGGTGTGTTCGGGGACAAAAATTGATTGAGGCATTCCAGGGAGGTTGGAGATCATCTCAGTGTGGTCCATTCAAATTTTTGTGGCTATTTGGGTGGATAAACGGGTGAAACGGTGCGATCAGGGCATTTTTGGGTCAAATTAATATGTTATAGCCCACGGGTTTTAGGGTGTGCCCAGGGTCCGAGATTTCTGTGGGCCAAAAATCGACAGAGGCATGCCTGGGAGGTTAGGGATCATCCCAGTGTGGTCCGTTTAAATTTTTGTGGCCGTTTGGGTTGACAAACGAGCAAAACGATGTGAACAAGGAGTTTTTATGCCAAATCAATGTGCTATTTCCCTCGATTTTGGGGGTGGACCAAGGGTCTGATATTTCAGTGGGCCAAAAATTAATCGATCCTTTCCAAGGTGGTTAGGGATCATCCAAATATGGTCTGTTTAAATTTTTATGGCTATCTGTGTGGACAAACTGGAGAAATAGCACGAATAGGGTATTTTGGTCCAAATCGATGTGCTATAACCCATATTTTAGGGGTAGACCCGTGTTCCAGGCATTATGTGGGCCAAAAATTGACCGGGGTGTGCCAGAAAGGTTCGATATCATCCCAGTGTGGTCCTTTTTAATTTTTGTGGCCATTTGGGTGAATAAACGGGAGAAATGGCGTGAACTGGGTGTTTTCGAGCCAAATTGGTGTGCTATAGCCCACGGTTTTGGGGGTGGGATCGGGTCCGGGCATGATATGGGTCAAAAATTGATCGGGGCATGCCAGGGAGGTTGTGGATCATCCCAGCATGGTCCGTTTAAATTTTCATAGCCATTTGGATGGACAAACGAGCAAAACGGTGTGAACGGGGCATTTTTGGGAAAAATTGGTGTGCTATAGCCCACGGTATCGGGAGTAGGCTCGGGGTTTGGGCGTTCTATGGACCTAAAATCAATCTGGGCAGCCAAGGAGGTTGGGTATCATCCCATTATAGTTCATTTAAATTTTTGTGGCTATTTGAATGGATAAACGGGCAAAATGGGGTGAATTGGGCATTTTTGGGCCAAATCGATGTGCTATAGCCCACAATTTTGGGGGTGGGCCCGGGGTCCAGACGTACTGTGGGCCATATATCAATTGGGGTGTGTCAGGTAGGTTGGGGATTGTCATAGTGTGGTCTGTTTAAATTTTCGTTGCTATTTTTGTGGACAAACGGGCGAAATGGTAAACAGGGCATTTTAAGGCCAAATCGGTGTGCTATAGCCCACGGTTTTGGGGGTGTGATATAAGAAAACAAGAGGAACACAAAACAACCAATAAACAGTCCAATACACCCTCCAACACAGTCCACTAATCTTAAGGATTTAAGGACCAAGATGGAGACCATTCTCGGATTCACTACTACAACAACAATACGAGATAACTATAGTGTATTTGACACCCAAAACAACCACAAAACGTGAAGAACAAGATGAAAACAAGCACATATATTTTTGGATTCAAAAAGGACCCAAAAACAGTCCACTACACAAGATAACAACAAGAAAAGTAAAGGATAGATAGTGAGGCCAATATTATGAGAAGAATCAGAAACCAAGTGTATATCATACACTAAACCCCTAATAAATTTAATAATAAAAACCACACTCTTACGGTGACCGCCAAGGGAATGAACTCACCTCAAGATCTACCGTTTCCAAGAAAAGATCAATATTGGATTTTCCAAGCCCCATGCTAAGGTGGCTTTTCCAAGCCCTACAACTAAGGGTGTTACACTCTCAAAAGAGAGAAAATATGTCTTTCAATTCTTCATCATTCAAAATCTCGTGAAAATAAGACTAAGGGTGCGTATTTATAATATATTACAAATGAAGATAAAAAGACCACTTTTCCCTTAATGAGAGGGGCGTCCATGGTGTGTAAATACGCCATGTGTAATGTCCAAAATGACCTTAATTAAGGTCCAAAACCATGAATCCTCAATATTAAATTCTCAAAGCAATCTTCCATACGCGAGATTGCTTTAAGTTACGCTCAAAACGGGTCCTCCATGCATGTTCTTGTATTCTTGAGGTGACTAAGTCTTGAGCCTCTATGTGTTGGCCTCCAAAGATGTCATCAAAAGATAAGATGGCCATTTGTCCCGTTTCATCCTCTCCTTCTTGAAAAGGATTTGACCTCGAATACAAACCTTGCAAAACCGAAGAGAGAACAAATAAATACAAACTCCTCATGGAATGAGGGTTAGGGTTAGTATAACAAATCATCTCAACATGCCAAGGTTGCACATATTTGCAATATAACCAAGAATCCTTTGAAAGGAATATTAAAAACTCAATAAAAGATGTACAAAGGATTTGGTTATAGGATACATCAAGAGTGACACTTTGCTTGTCATGTAGACAAAGAAACAAGTTTGGTGCACCAACATTACCATTTCTAAATTTGGCACCAGGGTCAAATGGAAAAATTGGCCATAGACACGGGTCTCGACAACACTTCCCTTTCCTGTGGTCTACACCCAAACTAAATGACATACTCTCGACTTCTACTAAGGTGCTCTCATGTGTGTACTCATTACTAGTTTCCCAATAATCACCATGAGTACTCTCAACAATGAAATCACACAAAGTAGAAGAAGAAGTAGCTTCCGCAACTACACATTCCTTACCCTTAAGAGTACTCTCATCTTCCAAGAAGAGATTTCCCTCTTTAGGAGGAATGTTGTCACACCATTGTGGGTTAGAATATAGGCTATAGCTTCCAAGGCAAGCTATACCATCATTTTCACCACTAGGTTCATTAAATCATCTTCAAACAAGTCATTATACTTAAAAAGAGTGTGATCTTCCTCACGGACAGGTTTTGAACAAGTAAGTTCCTCACTCTCTAAATGATCAATATCAAGTTTCAAGGATGTTTCAAACACAATATTACCCCAAGAAGAGCTCTCGGGTTCATTCTCACTTTGATCAACATTTTCAACATCATCACACACTTGAGGTTCATTAATTATATCATACACATCCTCAAGTGGTGTAATTTTCACACATAAGTTGATCAACACAAATTTCAGAAGATAATGTACTTTCATTCAACATAATGGTTTCAACACTAGGTGGACATAAATCGATCTTACAAGAAGAGTCGATTCGGTCATCAATCGGATCAACTAGTGTATCAACACTCACAATATGTACATCATCATCAAGTGGCAAAGAAACAATAGACTCACATATAGGCAAGATACAACTCACACTCAATGGGCTACTAGCCACACAATTATCATTCACATTTACAAAAGTGTAAGAGTTTGCCATTTTACCTCGAAGTCCTTGGGTAGATTCTTCTTTGTCATAGTGTGAAGGTCGAAAAGCTTGGGTAGAAAATTCCTTTTGGCATTGTTCTTCTTCACTTGCCATGTTGGTACCTACACAAATGCCCTTAGAAATATAAGGACAACCAATGTTAGCATGGTTTGGTGGTAATCCCCTAACTTTTCTCCATACAACCTCTCCTTTTTCCACTCTCGGATTACCACCTTGCACTCCCCTTACTCCTCTCAATCTTTTGTCTCTCATAATAATTCAGATTGGAGTAGGTAGGAATTTCTCTTCGTGGCTTGGAAAGAAAGTAAGTAGTCATGAGGCGATTCCCCCATTGGTCTCTTATAATATTTGGCCAATTTTGCACGTTTGGAACTCTATGTTTTGCAAACAAATCGGCACCTAAGAATACATGACCATATGTCAATGAAAGAATATCGCACCATACCTCATCATGGTATTCAAATTGGGAGAAGAAAACCTTGACCCTCTCGGTAACCTTAAACCCGTTTAAGAAGTATGGAACAAGTAAAGGCTCATGAAACAACCCCAAGAAGTCAACCATGGATGGAACAATTTAGTTACTATAGTACCATCATTTAATACAAGGAGGCAGCATGGTATCCCACAAATGGTCACCTTTCCAAAGTGTACACTCCTTCTTGGATAAACATTATAAAGCTCATGTGTACCCCTCGGTTTTCATTGGACAACCTCCACTAGAGCTAGTATAACCATTCACACTATATCAAATTTGATAATAAGTACTACAAGGTGGAGAATATGGATCTTCATACTCCTCACGTGTACTCTCATCATAGCTCTTATAAGCTTTGAGAATGAAAGAGTTATACCCAACACCAAATCTAGGTTCGGAGTAAGATATGTAAGACTCCTCACATGCCCCAAATCATCATAAGATCAATCACGAGGTCCTACATCATCTCCAAAGTTACCATAAGCACTAGGCACTTCATTCACCTCATTTTCTCCCTCAAAACAGTAACTTTTAAATCTGCCTATTTTTCATCATGGCTATCTTCATAGCCTTCGTAATCTCCCTCAACTTTGTAGCCATAAAACCCCCCACTACAATTATAGTCTCCCATGTTTTAGTCATAATAATACCCGGCTATCGAAGACATGTTCCCCTTATATTACCTTTTAAACCTCTAAAATGAACAAATAAGATTAGTAGTAAAAGCTCCTCACCAACACTCGTATTCACTCACTTTTGTGATCCTCACAATTTGGAGCGGCAAAATGATGCGAAATGATACAACAAAAACAACGGAACACAAAATATCTCCAAAACAGTAACTTTCAATTTTGCCTATGTTTTGATCATGGCTATTTCACCCTCACTACAACCATAGTCTCCCATGTTGTAGTCACAATAATCCCCGGATATCAAAGACATATTCCCTTTATATCACCTTTTGAGCCTACAAAATGAACAAACAAGATTTGTAGTAGAAGCTTCTCACTAACACTCGTATGCACTCACCTTTGTGATTCTCACAATTGGAGTGGCGTATATTGAAAGTTGCTTATACTCCGGTAGTCAATAGGATGTCAATTCTACTTGGCGGCCGGAATATACTCTTGTTTGATCGACTCAAGACACAAAACAAAATCTACTTACAAACTTGAAACACAGACGTTATGATGAGTTTAAATAATAAGAAAAGAACATAAATAACAAAGACACGAAAGAAACGGACTCAACAACTAATCTATAACTAAGTAGGTGATTACTAGTTGCTAATTAGTATTAGAACCAACAACAAAACTAAGGGACAATGAAAATGAAACTAAGAATCTAAAATTTTAAGCTCGAAAATATTGCGTGACCTGTAGCAGTATAACGTGGCAGCCACGTATTGGTTCAGTATTATCAAGTGGTTATTCTCAAATGTTCAAGTCTTGGTCAAAAATTAATTTGGATTAATGGAATTTGTTTTAGGAGGGAAAATAAGTCTTGGGGCCTTTTTCAATTTTTAAGACTTGACTTTTTCTTGTACTTCTCCTTAAAACATGGGTCCTTAAATCATGGAAAAGTGGTTGAGGAGTGATATAAAGTCTTTTGCTGGTTGGGGGTCTTTCAAGACTAACAAGTACATACACCCTTTTCCTTCACCTTATAGGATCAAACATTCACTTTATGTTCTAACAATATATTAAGGAAGGTGAAGAACTTCAAGAACAACAACAAACACACCAACAACAATAACAACAATCTTCAAGAACAACAACAATTCCATCAGCCAACTCCAATCCACAATAACAATATCTCTTACACTTGGCCAAGACAACTACAACTTCAACAAAATAGTTCTCAATCCACCAAGTAATAACAATATCATGTGGTCAAGTTTAGAACATCAAAGAGAAACCCCACGGCCAAAACAGTCCACCACAACAATGGTCAACAACAATGGGCCAAGCTTATGTTCATAACAACAACTTTTAACAAGTTCAAGCTCAAGTTTAAATCTACACTCAAAGTGTTAGTGGAAAGAAAACTAACACTAGAAACAACAAATCAAACAATAAAACTACTAGATCTAATCACACAACAAAAAGATCTCGGCCAAGACAGAACAAGAACACAATTTTGGCCAAGAACACAAACACGGATAGATTGCTATTTTTCTAGAATTTTCAATTTTTAACTTTTGTTTTATGAATTTTCTAACAAGAAAGCCCAATATTGATCTTGTAGGAACAAAATCAAGCCATGCTTTGATACCAAATGATACAACAAAACAAGAGGAGCAAAAAACAACCAATAAACAGTCCAATACACCCTCCAACATAGTCCACTAATCTTAAGGATTTGAGGACCAAGATGGAGACCACTCTCAGATTCACTACAACAACAACAATAAGAGATAACAATGGTGTATTTGACACCCAAAACAGCCACAAAATGTGAAGAACAATATGACAACAAGAACATAAATTTTTGGATTTAAAAAGGACCCAAAAATAGTCCACTACACAAGATAACAACAAGAAAAGTAAAGGATAGATAGTGAGGCCAATATTATGAGAAGAATCAGAAACCAAGAGTATATCATACACTAAATCCCTAATAAATATAATAATAAAAACAACACTCTTACGGTGACCGCCAAGGGAATGAACTCACCTCAAGATCTACCATTTCCAAGAAAAGATCAATATTGGCTTTTCTAAGCCCTATGTTATGGATGGCTTTTCCAAGCCCTACAACTAAGGGTGTTACACTCTCAAAAGAGAGAAAATATGTCTTTCAATTCTTCATTATTCAAAATCTCATGAAAATAAGACTAAGGGGGCCTATTTATAATATATTACAAATGAAGATAAAAAAACCACTTTGCCCTTAATGATAGGAGCGGCCATGGTGTATAAATACACCATGTGTAATGTCCAAAATGACCTTAATTATGGTCCAAAACCATGAGTCCTCAACCTTAAATGCTCTAAGCAATCTTCCACACGCGAGATTGCTTTACGTTATACTAAAAATGGGTCCTCCATGCATGTTCTTGTATTCTCGAGGTGACAAAGTCTTGATCCTCTATGTGTTGGCCTCCAAAGATGTCATCAAAAAATAAGATGGCCATTTTTCTCGTATCAGGATGTGCCCAGGTACCAGGCCTGCTGTGGGCCAAAAATTGATTGAGGCATGCTAGTTAGGATGGGGATCGTCCCTGTGTAGTCCATTTAATTTTTCATGTCCATTTGGGTGGGTAAACAGGCAAAACGGCGTGAATGGGGCATTTTCTGGCCAAATCGGTGTCCTATAGAACACAGTTTTGAAGGTGGGCATGCTGTGGGCTAAAAATCGACTAGGGCATGTCAGGGAGGTTAGGGATCATCCCAGTATGATCCGTTTAAATTTTCATTCCTATTTTGGTGGACAAATGGGAAAAACTGTACGAATGGGGTATTTTCAGAGCAAATTGGAGTGCTATAGACGATGGTTTTGAGGGTGGGCCCAGGGTCCGGGCGTGCTTTGAGCTAAAAATCAACCGGAGCATGCCAGGAAGGTTGGGATCATCCAAGTGTGGTACGTTTAAATATTTGTGGCCATTTGGGTAGACAAACAAGTGAAACGACACGAACGGGGCATTTTTGGGCCAAATCAGTGTGTTATGGCCCACAGTTTTTGGGGTGGTCTTGTGGTACGGGCATGATATGGGCCAAAAATAATCGGCGTGTGCCAGGTAGGTTGGAGATTGTCCTAGTGTGGTCCGTTTAAATTTTGATGGCTATTTGGGTGGACTAATGAGCAAAACAAGGCAAATGGGGCTTATTTAGGCCAAATCAGTATGCTATAGCCTACGATTTTAGAGGTGGGCTCAGGATCCGAGTGTGTTATGGGCTTTAAATTGATTGGGACATGCCAGGGAGGTTGGGGATCATCCCAGCATGGTTCGTTTAAATTTTTGTGGTAAGTTGGAAGGTCAAATGCACAAAACTGCGTGAATGGGGCATTTTTAGGCCAAATTGGTGTGCTATAGGTAACGGTTTTAGGGGTGGGACTGGGGTCCAGGCATTCTGTGGGCCAAAAATCAACCAGGGCATGGGAGGGAGGTTTGGGATCATTCCAGTGTGGTTCGTTTAAATTGTTGTGGCCATTTGAGTGGACAAACGGGTGAAACAATGCGAATTGGGCATTTTTCAGGCTAAATCATTTAGTTATACCCATAGTTTTGGGGGTGGGCCTGGGGTTCGGGCATGCTGTGGGCCAAAAATCGATTGGGGCATGCCAAGGGGTTGAGGATCATCCAAGTGTGATTTGTTTGTTTATTAGAAGCTATTTGGGTGGTCAAACGGTCAAAGCACAAATGGGGCATTTTCAGGCCAAATTGGTGTGTTATATAGCACACGGTTTTGGGGGTGGGCCAAGGGTATGGGGGTGTCGTGGGCTGAAAATTGATCGGGGCATGCCAGAGAGGTTAAGTATCATCCTAGTATGATCCGTTTAAATATTCAGAACCATTTAGGTTGAAAAACAGGTGAAACAGAGTGAATGGGTCATTTTCAGAACAAATCGGTGTGGTATAGCCTACAGTTTTAGGTGTGGGCTTGGGGTTCGGGGTGTTTTAGGCTGAAAATTGACCGGGGCATGACAAGGAAGTTGGGGATAATCCCAGTGTGATCCATTTAAATTTTTGTGGCCACTTTGGTGGAAAAACGGGTGAAACGGTACAAACGGGGAATTTTTGAGCCAAATTGGAGTGCTATAGCCCACGTTTTGGGGGCGGTCCTGGGGTCCAAACGTGCTGTGGAGTAAAAATTGACTGGATCATGCCAAGGAGGTTTGGGATCATCCTAGTATGGTCATTTTAAATTTTCTTTGCCATTTGGGTGAAAAAACGGGCAAAAAGGCATGAACGGGGCATTTTCAGACCAAATTGGTATGCTATAGCCTATGGTTTTGGTGGTGGACCCGGGGTCTGGGCATGATGTGGTCAAAAATAGATCGGGGCATACCATGGAGGTTGGGAATCATCCCAGTATGGTCCGTTTAAATATTTATGGCCATTTGGGTTGAAAAATAGGTGAAAAAGAATGAACGGGGCATTTTTGGGCCAAATCGGTGAGCTGGGGTGAGCCCGGGGTCTGGGAGTTCTGTGGGCCAAAAATTAACCGAGGCATGCCAGAGAGGTTGATGATCATCCCAGTGTGGTTCATTTAAAATTTTGTGCCCATTTGGGAGGACAAACAGATGAAACAACGCGAATGAGGCATTTTTGTGCCAAATCAATGTGATATAGCTCAGGTTTCTAGGGTGGGTCGAGGGTTTGATCCTTCCAAGGATGTTAAGTATCACCCTAGTGTGGTCCATTTAAGTTTTTGTGGTCATTTGGGTAGGCACACTGGCAAAACAGCGTGAACTGGGCATTTTGCGGTTAAATTGGTGTGCAATAGCCCACAGTTTTAGGGGTGGGCCTGAGGTTCGGGCCATCTATGTGCCAAAAATTGATCCGAGCATGTCAGGGAGGATGGGGATTGTCCTAGTGTGGTCTGTTTAAATGTTTGTGGCCATTTTGGTGCACAAACGGGTGGAGCGGCATGAATAGGGCATTTTTGGGTCAAATCGGTGTGCTATAGCCCATAATTTTGGGGGTGGGCCTGGATTCTAGTTATTCTATGGGCTGAAAATCTAAAGAGGCATGCCAGGGAGATTGGGGATCATCCCAGTGTGGTTCGTTTAAATTTTGGTGGCCATTTGGGTAGACAAACGGGCAAAACAGTGCGAATGGGGCATTTTTGGGCCAAATCGATGTGCTATAGCTCAGATTTCTAGTGTGGGTCCAGGGTTTGATCCTTCCAAGGATGTTAAGTATCATCACAGTGTGGTCCATTTAAGTTTTTGTGGCCATTTGGGTGGGCAAACGACCAAAACAGCGTGAATTGGGCATTTGTGGTCCAAATTGGTGTGCAATAGCCCACGGTTTTAGGAGTGGGCCTGAGGTTCGGGCGATTTATGTGCCAAAAATTGATCGGAGTATGGCAGGGAGGCTGGTGATCGTCCTAGTGTGGTCTTTTTAAATTTTTGTGGGCATTTTTGTGCACAAACGGGTGAAATGGCATGAACATGGCATTTTTGGGTCAAATCGGTGTGCTATAGCCCACAATTTTGGGGGTGGGCCTGGATTTCGGTCGTTCTATGGGCTGAAATTCAAAAGGGGCATACCAGGGAGGTTGGGGATCATCCCAGTGTGATTCGTTTAAATATTCGTGGCCATTTGGGTGAACAAACGAGCGAAACGGCGTGAACGGGGAATTTTTGGGCCAAATCGGTGTACTATAGCCCACAGTTTTGGGGGTGGGCTTAGGGTCCGACATTATGTGGGCCAAAATTTATTAGGGCATGCCAAGGAGGTTGGCGATCATTTTAGTATGGTACATTTAAATTTTTGTGGCCATTAAGGTGGACAAATGGGCAAAACGATGAGATCGGGGCATCATCGGGCTAAATCGTCATGCAATAGCCCAGCGTTTTGGGGGTGGGCCCATGGTCTGGGTGTGCTGTGGGCCAAAAATTAACCATGGCATGCCAGGAAGGTTGGGGATCATCCCAGTTTGCTCTGTTTAAATTTTTATGGTTATTTAGATGGAGAAACGGGAAAAACAACACAAACGGGGCATTTTGGGGGTAAATCAGTGTGCTATAGCCCACGATTTCAGGGGTAGGCCTCGAGCCTAGGCGTGTTGTGGGATAAAAATGGACCGCGGCATGCCAGGGAGGTTGGGGATCATCTCAGTGTGGTCTGTTTAATTTCTTGTGGCCATTTGGGTGTACAAACGGGCAAAACGGTGTGAATAGGGCATTTTCAGGCCAAATCAATGTGCTATAGCCCGCAGTTTTGGGGGTGGTCTCGAGGCTCGATCTTGATTTAGGCAAAAAATTGAATGAGGTGATCCAGGGAAGTGGGGTACCATCCCAGTATGGTCCGTTTAAATTTTTGTGGCTATTTGGGTGGACAAACGGGTAAAACAGTGGGAATAGGGTATTTTCGGGGCAATCGGTGTGCTATAGCCCACGGTTTTGGGGGTGGGTATGGTGTACCAGCGTGCTGTAGGTCATGCTAGGATTGTTAAGGATCGTCTAAGTTTACTCCATTTAAATTTTTGTGGCTATTTGGGTGGAAAAAAGGGTGAAACAGCATGAATGATGCATTTTCGGGCAAAATCAGTGCGATATAACCCACGGTTTCAACGGTTGGCCTCAGGTTCTAGCATGCTATTTGCGGAAAATGGATCGAGGCACACCAGGGAGGTTGGGGATCATCCTAGTATAGTTCGTTTAAATTTTTTGGCCATTTGGGTGGACAAACAGGCAAAACGATGGAAACGGGGCATTTTTAGGCTAAATCCATATGCTATAGCCCACAGTATTGGGGTGGGCCCAAGGTCTGGGCGTGCTATTGATCATAAATTAACCGAGGTATGACAGGGAGGTAGGGGATCATCCCAGTGTAGTCCATTTAAATTTTTGTGGCCATTTGTGTGGATAAAAGGCAAAACAACGTGAACAGTGCATTTTTAGGCCAAATTGATGTGCTATAGCCCACAATTTCAGGAGTGGGCCCAAGGTTCGGGTGTGTTGTGGGCTAAATATTTACTGAGGAATGTCAGGGAGGTTGGGGATCATCCTAGTGTGGTTCATTTTAATTTTTGTGGCCATTTAGGTAGACAAACGGGCAAAACGGCCTGAACGGGGTGGTTTTCTGCCAAACCAGTGTGTTATAGCCCACGATTTTTAGGGTGAGCAAGGGGTTCGGGCATGCTGTGGGGGAAAATCGATAGAGGCATGCCAGGTAGGTTGGGATCATCCCAGTATGGTTTGTTAAAATTTTCATGGTCATTTGGGTGGGCAAACGGGTGAAACGATGTGAATGGGGCATTTTTGGACCAAATTGGTGTGCTATATAGCCAACGGTTTCAGGGGTGGGCTCGGGGTCCGGGTGTGTTGCGGGCCAAAAATCAATCGGGGCATGACAGGGAGGTTGAGGATCATTCCAGGTTTGTCCATTTAAATTTTTTTGGCCATTTGGGTGGATGAATAGGTTAAACGGGGCGAACGGGTCATTTTTGAGCCAAATTAGTGTTCTACAGCCCACGGTTTCAGGGGTTGGCCCTGGGTTCGGGCGTGCTGTAGGTCAAAAATTGATCGGGGCATGCCAGGAAAGTGGTGGTTCATCCCAGTGTGGTCCGTTTAAATTTTCATGGTTGTTTGGTTTGACAAATCGGTGTGCTATAGCCTATGGTTTAGGGGTGGGCCCGGGTCCGAGTATAGTGTGGGCTGAAAATCGACCAAGGCATGTCATGGATGTTAGAGATCATCCTAGTGTAGTTCGTTTAAATTTTTGTGGCTATTTGGGTTGAAAAACGGGTGAAACAATGCGAACAGGAAAATTTTGGGCCAAATTGGTGTGCTATAGCCCACAATTTTGGGGGTGGGCTCGAGTCCCAGTGTGCTGTAGGTTGAAAATCAATTAGGTCATGCTAGGGGTTTGAGGAGTATCCTAGTGTGATCCATTTAAATTTTCGTTGCCATATGGGTGGACAAACGAGTGAAACGGTGTGAACGAGGCATTTTCGGGCCAAATTAGTGTGCTATATCCCATGGTTTTGGGGGTGGACCTGGGGTAAACGCGTGGAGTGGGTCAAAAATTTATCGAGGCATTATAGGGAAGTTTGGAGCGTTCCAGTGTGGTCCATTTAAATTTTTGTGTCCATTTCGGTGGACAAACGGGCAAAACTTTGTGAACGAGGCATTTTCAGGTCAAATCGGTGTCGTAAAGCCCATGGTTTTGGGGGTGGGCCCCAGGTTCGGGTGTGATGTGGGAGAAAAATCAATCTAGATAATTCATGGAGGTTGGGGATCATCCTAGTATGATCCTTTTAAATTTTCGTGACCATTGGATGGACAAATGGGCGAAACGGCGTAAACGGGGTGTTTTCGATCCAAATCAGTGTTCTATAGCCTATGGTTTTAGGGTGGGCTCAGGGTCCGGGCGTGCTGTGGGCCAAAAATTGACCGGGGCATGCTAGGGAGGATGGGTATGTCCCAGTATGGTTCATTTAAATTTTTGTGGCCATTTGGGTGAATAAAGGGGTGAAACAGCATGAACGGGGTATTTTTAGGCAAAATCGGTGTGCTATAGCCCTTAGTTTTGGGGGTGGGCCTAGGTTTCAGGTGGGATGGGGGATGAAAATTGATTGGGGCATACTAGGGAGGTTGGGGATCATCGCAGTTTATTTCGTTTAAATTTTTGTGGCCATATTGTTGACAAACGGGCGAAACGGCGCGAACAGTGCATTTTTGGGCCAAATCATAGTGCCACAACCAACGATTTTGGGGGTGAGCTCAGGGTCCGGGCGTTTTGTGTGCTAAAAATTGGCTGGGTCATGCCATAGAGGTTCGGTATCATCCCAGTATAGTCCGTTTAAATTCTCATGGCTATTTGGGTGGACAAATAGGCAAAACGACGCGAACGGGGCATTTTTGAGACAAATCAGAGTGCTAAAGCCATATGGATTGTTGGGTATCATCCAAGTGTAGTCCTTTTAAATTTTTGTGGCCATTTGGGTGGACAAACAGGCAAAATGGCATGAACAAGGCATTTTCAGGCCAAATCAGAGTGCTATAGCCCACTGTTTTAGGGGGATCCTGGGGTCTGGGCGTGCTGTAGGCTGAATATTGATCAAGACATGCCATGGATCTTGGTATCATCTTAGTGTGGTCCATTTACATTTTTGTGGCCATTTGGGTGGACAAACGGGCGAAACAGTGCGAATAGAGCATTTTTAGACCAAATTAGTGAGCTATAACCCATGGTTTCAGGAGTGGGCCCGAGGGCTGGGCGTGTTGTGGGCGTGTTGTGGGACAAAAGTTGTGGGGATCATCCCAGTGTGATTCTTTTAAATTTTCCTATCCATATGGGTGGACAAACAGGCAAAGAGGCGTGAACGGGGCATTTTCGGGCCAAATTGATGTGCTATAGCCCACGATTTCGGGGGTGGGCGCAAAATCAACCGGGTGAATGCCAGGGAAGTTGGGGATTCTTTCAATGTAGTGCTTTTAAATTTTTGTGGCCGTTTGGTGGACAAACAAGCAAAATAGCGCAAACAAGGCATTTTTAGACCAAATCAGTGTGCTATAGCCTACGGTTTTGGGGGTGGGCCCAAGTTTTGGGCGTGCTGTAGGCTAAAAATTGATCGAGGCATGAGAGGGTGGTTAGGGATCATCCCAGTGTGGTCCATTTAAATTTTCATGGCGTTATGGGTGAACAAATGGGAAAAATAACGCTAATGGAGCATTTTTGGGCCATATCGATGTGCTATAGTGCACAGATTCAGGAATGAGCCCGAGGTTCGAGCGTGATGTGGGAGTAAAATAGAATGGGGCATGCTAGGGAGGTTGGGTATCATCACAGTATGGTCCGTTTAAATTTTTGTGGCCATTTGGGTGGACAAACAGTCGAAACAGCCTGTACAGGGTATTTTTGGGCCAAATCGATGTGCCATAGGCCACGATTTCGAGGGTGGGCCTGGGTTTCGTGTGTTCTATGGGCCAAAAATTGACCGAGGTATGCCAGGATAGGGGGGATCATCCCAATGTGGTCCATTAAAATTTGTGGAAATTTAAGTAGACAAACGGGCGAAATGACACGAACGGGGCATTTTCAGGCCAAATCAGTGTGTTATAACCTATGGTTTGGAGGGCAGGGCCGCGGTATGGGTATGATGTAGACCAAAAATTAACCGAGGCATTCCAGGGAGGTTGGGGATCATCCCAGTATGGTACGTTTAAATTTTTATGGCTATTTGGGTGGCTAAACGGGTGAAACAGCAAAAAAAAGGCGTTATCGGGCCAAATCATTGTGCTATAGTCCATGATTTTGGGGGTGGCCTCGGGTTTCGGGTGTACTGTGGGCCAAAAATCAATAGGGCCATGCCAGGGAGGTTGGGTATCATCCCAGTATGGTCCGTTTAAATTTTTTTGGCAATAGGTGGACAAACGGGCGAAACAGCACAAATGGGGCATTTTTGGGCCAAATCTATATTCTATCGCCCACAGTTTTTGGGGTGGGCACAGGATCCGGGTGTAATATAGATCAAAAATTTATTGGGGCATTCCAGGCAGGTTGGGTATCATCCCAGTATAGTTTGTTTAAATTTTTATGGCCATTTGGGTCGACAAACGTGCATAATGGCACGAATGGGGCATTTTCGAGCCAAATTGGTGTGTTGTAGCCTACGGTTTCGAGGGTGGGATAGGGGTCCGAGTATGCTATGGGGCAAAAATCGATTGGGGCATGTTAGGGAGGTTGGGAATCATTCTAGTGTGGTCCGTTTAAATTTTTGTGGCCATTTGGTTGGACAATCGGGAGAAATAGCGCAAATGGATAATTTTTAGGCCAAATCGGTGAGCTATAGCCTACGATTTTAGAGGTGGGCCCGAGGTCCGAGCGTGCTGTGTGCCAAACAAAATTGGGGCATGCCAAGGTTGTTAGTGATCATCCCAGTGTGGTCCGTTTAAATTTTTGTGGCCATTTGGGTTGACTAATGGGAAAAATGACGTGAACGAAGCATTTTTAGGTTAAATCGATGTGCTATAGCCCACGATTTCGGGGGTGGACCTGGGGTCCTGATGTGCTATAGAACTAAAATTGAACGGGGCATGCCCGGGAGGTGTGAGATCATCCCACTATGTTCTGTTTAAATTTTCATTTTTTCATTTCAGTAGACAAATGGGCAAAACGATGCGAACGGGGCATTTTCGGGCTATATCAGTATGCTATAGCCTGCTGTTTTGGGAGTGGCCATAGGGTTCGGGTATGCTGTGGGTCGAAAATTGACCAGGGCATGACAGGGATATTGGGGATCATCCTAGTGAGGTCCGTTTAAATATTTGTATCCATTTGAGTGGACAAACGGGTGGAACAACACGAACGGGACATTTTCGGGCCAAATAAGTGTACTTAGCCTATGGTTTTGGGGATGGTTTAGGGGTCCGGGTGTTCTGTGTGCCAAAAATCTACCAGGGCATAGCAGGGATGTGAGGAATCATCCTAATATAGTCCGTTTAAGTTTTTGTGGTCATTTGGGTGGACAAATAGGCAAAACAATGAGAATGGGGCATTTTCAGGAAAAATCTGTGTGCTATAGCCCACAGTTTTGGTGTGGCCTCGAGGTTTGGGTGTGTTGTGGGACAAAAATCGATCGAGGTATGCCAGGGAGTTTGGGAATCATTCTAGTGTGGTCCGTTTAGGTTTTTGTGACCATTTGGTGGACAAACAGGCAAAATGGCGCGAACGGGGCATTTTTGGGCCAAATCGATATGGTATAGCGCACAATTTTAGGGGTGGGCTAGGAGTTCGAGTGTGATATGGGCCAAAAATGGATATTTTGGTGGAGAAATGGGCGAAACAGTGCGAATGGGGTGTTTTGGAGCCAAATCGATGTGCTATAGCCTACGGTTTTAGGGGTGGGCTCAGGTCCGGGCGTGTTGTGGGCCAAAAATTGACCGAGGCAATCCAAGGAGGTTGAAGATCATCCCAGTATAGCCTGTTTAAATTTTAGTGTCCATTTGGGTTGAAAGACAGGTGAAACGATGCGAATGGGGCATTTTCGAGTCAAATCGATGTGCTATAGCCCCCGGTTTTGGGGGTGGGCCCAGGGTTCGGGCGTGCTGTGGGATAAAAATCAACTAAGGTATGCCAGGGATGTTAAGGATTATCCTTGTATGGTCCGTTTAAATTTTTGTGGCCATTTGGGTGGATAAACGGGCGAAACGGAATGAACGGTGCATTTTTACAATAAATTAGTGTGCTATAGCCCACAATTTTGGGGGTGGGCTCGGGGTTTGGGCGTGCTGTGGGAAAAATATCAATTGGGGCATGCCAGAAAGGATGAGAATTAACCTAGTATGGTCCGTTTAAACGTTTTGGCCATTTGGGTGGACAAACTAGCGAAGCGGCAATAATTGGGCATTTTCGAGCTAAATCGATGAGCTATAGCCCGTAATTTTGGATGTGGGCCTGGAGTTAGGGCATGCTATGGATTGAAAAGCAACAGGGTGAGCCATGGAGGTTGGAGATCATCCCAGTATGGTTTGTTTAAGTTTTCGAGGCCATTTGGATGGACAAATAAGTAAAACAGCATGAACATGCAATTTTTAGGCCAAATCGTTGTGCTATAGCCTACCATTTTAGGCGTGGACCTGGGGTTAGAGCGTGCTGAGGGCCGAAAATTGATTGAGGCATGCTAGGGATATTGAGGATCATTCCAGTATGGTCCCTTTAAATTTTTGGCGCCATTTGAGTGGACCATTCGGCAAAACGGCCTGAAGGGGGCATTTTCAGGCCAAATCGGTGAGCTATAGCCTACGGTTTTGGGGGATCGGTCGGGGTTCAAGCGTGTTGTAGGCTAAAAATTGACCAGGGAATGCCAGGGAGGTTGGGACCATCCCAGAGTAGTCCGTTTAAATTTTTATGGCCATTTGGGTGAACAAATGGGCGAAACGACACGAACGGGGCATTTTAGGCTAAATCGGTGTGCTATAGCCCACTGTTTTAGGGATGGGCACGGGGTCCGGGCATTCTATGGGCCAAAAATTGATCGAAGCGTGCCAGGGAGGTTGGGGATCATTTCAATGTGGTCCATTTAAATTTTCGTGGCCTTTTGGGTGAACAAACGGGTGAAATAGCACAAACGAGGCATTTTCAGGCCAAATTGGTGTGCTATAGCCCACCGTTTTAGGGGTGGGCCCGGGGTCAGGGCGTGCTGTTTGCCAAAAATTGATCAAGACATGCCAGGGAGATTGGGGTTCATCCCAGTATGGTTTGTTTGAGTTTTCATTGTCATTTGGGTGGACAAACGGGCGAAACGGTACGAATGTGGCATTTTCGGGCTAAATCAGTGTGCTATAGCCTACGATTTTGGGAGAGGGCTCGAGGTACGGGATTTTTGTAGACCAAAAATAAACTGGGGCATGCCTGGGAGGTTAGGGATTATCTTAGTGTGGTCCGTTTAATTTTTCGTGGCCATTTGGGTTGACAAACGGGCAAAATGGAGCGAATGATTCATTTTTGAGCTAAATCGGTGTGCTATAGCCCACGGTTTTGGGGGTGGGCCTAGGTTTCAGGCGTGCTTTAGGCCGAATTTTGACCTAGGCATACCAGAGAGATTGGGGATCATCCCAATATTGTCCTTTTAAATTTTTGGGGCCATTTGGGTTGAGAAACGGGAAAAATAACGCGAACAGGCATTTTTGGGCAAAATCGGTGTGCTATAGCCCACAATTTTAGGAGTGGGCCCGGGGTTCGGTCATGCTGTGGTTCGTAAATTAATCAGAGAATGAAAAGGAGGTGGGGGATCATTCTAGTATGGTTCGTTTAAATTTTCGTGGTCATTTGGGTGGACAACTAGGAAAAATGGCGTGAATGGAGCATTTTCGGGCCAAATCAATGTGCTATAGTCTATGATTTTGAGGTGGCCTCGAGGTTTGGGTGTGTTGTAGGCTGAAAATCAATCAGTATGTGCCATTGAGGTGGGGTATCATCCTAGTATGGTCCGTTTAAAATTTCGTAGCCATTTGGGTGGTCAAACAAACGGAACAATGCTAACTAGGCATTTTCAGGTCAAATCAGTGTGCTATAGCCCACGGTTTTGGGTGTGGACTGGGATCATCCTAGTATGGTCCACTTAAATTTTTGGGGCCATTTGGGTGGAGAAATAGGTAAAATGGTTCAAATGGGGCATTTTTAGGTAAAATCGGGCTTCTATAGCCCAAGGTTTCGATGGTGGACCCGATTTCAGGAGTGTTGTGGGACAAAAATTGACTAGCGCAAGCTAAGGAGGTTGGGGATTATCCCAGTATGGTCTATTTATATTTTTGTAGCCATTTGGGTGGATAACTATGCGAAACAACACGAATGTTATATTTTTGGGCCAAATCGGTGTGCTATAGACCACGGTTTTGGGGGTAGGCCCAGGTTTGGGCGTGATGTGGCCTAAAAATTGACCGGCGTGAGCCAAGGAGATTGGGTATCAGTTCAGTATGGTCCATTTAAATTTTCATGGACAATTGGGTGGACAAACGGGGGAAACAATGCGAACGGGACATTTTTGGACAAAATTGGTGTGCTATAGCCCACGGTCTCAGGGTTGGGCCCGGAGTCTGGGCTTTCTGGGGCAAAAAATTGATTAGGGCATGCCACGGAGGTTGGGGATCATCTCGGTATGTTTTTTTTTAAAAGTTTATTGCCATTAAAGTGGATAATTAGGCGGAACGACGAGAACGGGGAATTTTTGGGCCAAATCGGTGTGCTATAGCCTACGGTTTTGGGCGAGGGCCTGGGGTCCGAGCGTTTTATGGGTTAAAAATCGACCAGGGCATGCCATAGAGGTTGGGGATCATCCCAGTGTGGTATGTTTAAATTTTCGTGGCTATTTGGGTTGACAAACGGGCGAAATGGCACGAACGGGGCATTTTTAGGTTAAATCAGTGTGCTATAGCCCATCGTTTTGGGGGCAGTCGCGGGGTTCAGGGTTCTGTGGGCAAAAAATTGTCCGAAGCATGGAAAGGAGGTTGGGGATCTTCCTAATGTGGTCCTATAAAAGTTTTATTGCTGTTTTGGTGGACAAACGGGTGAAATGGCAAGTACGTTGCTTTTTAAGGCCAAATCGGTGTGCTATAGCCAACCATTTTGGTGGTGGTCTTGGGATCCAGGCATGTTGCAGCCAAAAATAGACCGAGACATGCCAGAGATGTTGGGGATCATCCCTGTGTGGTCCATTTAAATTTTTTTGGCCATTTGGGTTGACAAACGGGCGAAATGATGCAAACTAGTTATTTTTGGGGCAAATCAATGGGCTATAACCCACGATTTTAGGGGTGGGCCCGGGTTTGGGTGTACTGTGGTATGTAAATTGACTGAGGAATGCCAAGGAGGTGGGGGATCATCCTAGTATGGTTCGTTTAAATTTTTGTGGTCATTTGGGTGGACAAATAGGCAAAACGGAGCGAATGGGGCATTTTTGGGCTAATTCAGTGTGCTATAGCCCACGGTTTGGGGGGTAGCCCCATTGTCCGGGTGTACTGTGGGCAAAAAATCAATCGGATCATGCCGGGGAGGTTTTCAATCATCCTAGTATGGTCCCTTTAAATTTTCATGGCTATTTGGATTGAGAAACGAGTAAAACAACATGAATGGGGAATTTTTAGGCCAAATCAGTGTGTTATAGCCCACGATTTTGGAGGTGGGTCGGGGGTCCAGGCATGATGTGGGCCAAAAATTAACCGGGGCAAGCTTGGGAGGTTAGGGATCATCCCAGTATGGTCCGTTTAAATTTTCGTTGCCATTTGAATGGACAATCGGGCTAAACGGCATGAACATGGCATTTTCAGTCTAAATTGGTATGCTATAGCCTATGGTTTAGGGGGCGGGCTCGGCTCCGGGTGTGCTGTTGCCAAAAAATTAAATGGAGCGAGCCAAGAAAGAAGGGGATCATCCCAGTATGGTCTGTTTAAATATTTGTGGCAATTTAGGTGGATAAACGGGTGAAGCGGTGCAAATAGGGCTTTTCTCGAGCCAAATCGATGTGCTATAGCCCACGATTTTGGGGGTAGGTTAGGGGTTTGGAAGTGCGGTGGGACAAAAATTGACCGGGGCATGCCAGGGAGGATGGGGTTTATCCCAGTGTGATTCGTGTAAATTTTCGTGGCCATTTTTGTGGACAAACCAGCGAAGTGGTATGAATAGGGTGTTTTCTTGCTAAATCAGTGTGCTATAACCCATGGTTTGGGGGGTGGGCCCGGGATCTAGGCATCCTGTGGACGAAAAATTGACCGAGCGTGCCAGAGAGGTTTGGGATCATTCCATTGTGGTCTGTTTACATTTTTAAAGCTATTTAGATGGACAAACGGGCAAAAAGGCGCAAACGGGGCATTTTTGGGCCAAATCAGTGTGCTATAGCCCATAGTTTTGGAGTTGGGTGCAGGGTCCAGGCGTGATGGGGGCCAAAGATTGACCGGGGTATGGAAGGGAGGTTGGGTATCATCCCAGTGTTGTCCGTTCAAATTTTTGTTGCCATGTGAGGGGAATATCAGGGAAAACAGCTCGAATGGGGTATTTTTGGGCCAAATTAGTGTGCTAGCCTACGGTTTCGGGGGAGGGCCCGGGGTCCGATCGTTCCGTGGGCTAAAAATTAAGTGGGGCATGCCAGAGAGTTTAGGGATCATCCCAGTGTGGTCTGTTTAAATTTTTGTGGCTATTTGGGTAGACAAAAGGCAAAACAGCGCGAACGAGGCATTTTTGAGCCAAATCGGTGTGTTATAGCCTACCGTTTTGGGGGTAGGCCCAGGGTTCAGGCATGCTTTAGGCCAATAATTGACCGTGGCATGCCAGGAAGGTTTTGGATCATATCAGTGTGGTCCATTTAAATTTTCATGGCCATTTAGGTGGACAAACAGGTAAAACAACATGAATAGCGCATTTTCCGACCAAATCAGCATGCTATATCCCGCCTCTTTGGGGGTGGGCCTATGGTTCGGGCGTGATGTGGGTTGAAAATCAACTGGAACATGATTGGAATATTGGATATTGTTTTAGTATGGACCATTTAAAATTTCGTTGCCATTGAAGTGGACAATCAGGCAAAACGGCGTGAACGGGGCAATTTCGGGCCAAATCGATGTGCTATAGCCTATGATTTCATGGGAGGGCCTGGGATCCAAGTGTTCTGTGGGATAAAAATTGATCAGAGCATGTCAGGGAGGTTGGGGATCATCCCAGTATGGTCCATTTAAATTTTGGTGGCTATTTGGGAAGACAAACGGGCAAAACGACACGAACGGGACATTTTCGGGGCAAATCAGTGTGCTATAGCCTACCTTTTAGGGGTAAGCCTGGGGTTCGGACATTCTGTGGGCCAAAAATCGAATAAAGCATGCAAGGGAGTTTGGAGATCATCCCAGTATGGTCCGTTTAAATTTTCTTGGCCATTTGGGTGGACAAAAGGGCGAAACGGCATGAACGGGGCATTTTAAGGATAAATCGGTGTGCTACAGCCCACCATTTTGGGTGTGGGCTCGGGGTATGGTTGTTCTATAGGCCAGAAATTGATTGGGGCATGCTAGGGAAGTTGGGAATCATCTCAGAATGGTTCGTTTAAATTTTTGTGGCCATTTAGTTGAATAAATGGGCGAAACAGCACAAACCGGGCATTTTCGGGCCAAATTGGTGTGCTATAGCCAACTGTATTGGGGGTGGGCTCGGGGTCCAGGGTTTCTGTGGGCTAAAAATTGACCGGATCATGCTCGGGAGGCTGGGTATCATCCCAGTGTAGTTTGTGTAATTTTTTGTGGACATTTGCATAGAAAAACGGGCGAAACGACGTGAACGGGATATTTTCGAGCTAAAATGGTGTACTATAGATCATGATTCAGGGGTGGGCCAGGGAGGTTGGTGATCATCCTAGTATGGTCCATTTGAATTTACGTGGCTATTTAGGTGGACAAATGGGCAAAATAGTGCGAACATGACATTTTTGGGCTAAATAGTTGTGCTATAACCTACGATTTTGGGGGTGGGGTTGGGGTACCGGTTTTTATTGGGCCAAAAATTGATCGAGGCATGCCTAGGAGGTTGGGGATTATCCCAGTGTGGTCCGTTTAATTTTTCATGGCGATTTAGGTGGACAAACAGGCAAAACAGTGCGGACAGTGTATTTTCGGGCCAAATAAGTGTGCTACAACCCACAGTTTTGGGGTTGGGCCTGGATTTTGGACATGCTGTTGGCTGAAAATCAACTGAGGCATGCCAGGTAGGTTGGGGATAATCCCAGTATGGTCCACTTAAATTTTTGTGGTCATTTGGGTTGACAACAGGTAAAACAACGTGATAGGGGAGTTTTGGGCCAAATCAGTGTGCTATAGCCCCGATTTTGGGGTTGGGCCCGGGGTCCGGGTGTGCTGTGGTCCGTAAATCGACCGAGAAATGCTAAGTCGGTGGGGGATCATTCCAGTATATTTCGTTTAAATTTTTGTGATTATTTGGGGTGGACAAATGGGCAAAACAACCCGAACGGGGCATTTTCAGGCCAAATTAGTGTGCTATAGCCCACGGTTTTGGGGGTGGCCCTGGGGTTCGGACGAGCTGTGGCCTGAAAATCGTTCGGAGCATGCTAGGTAGGTTGGGGATCATCTTTGTATGGTCTATTTAGATTTTCGTGGCCATTTGGGCGGACAGATGAGTGGAACGACACGAACGGGGTATCTTCAGGCCAAATCAGTGTGCTATAGACCACGGTTTTGGGGGTGGGTCAGGGGTCTGGGCATGATGTGTTCTAAAAATTGACCGGGGCATGCCAGGGAGGTTGGGGATTATCTCAGTATGGTCTGTTTAAATTTTTGTTTCCATTTGAGTAGATCGGGAAAAACGGAGAGTATTGGGAAATTTCAGGCTAAATCGGTGTGCTATACTACAATTTTAGGGGTGGGATCGGGTTCGAGCGTACTGTGGGCCAAAAATTGACCGGCACAAGCCAATGACGTTAGGGGCCTTCCTAGTTTTGTTTGTTTAAATTTTTTGGCTATTTTGGTGGATGAACAAGTGAAACGACATGAATGAGGTACTTCTTGAGATAAATTGGTGTGCTATAGCCCACGGGTTTGAGGGTGAGCTAGGGGTTCGGGCGTCCTGTCAGCTAAAAATAGACCGGGGCATGCCAGGGAGGATGTAGATCATCCCAGTATGGTCCATTTAAATTTTCATGGCCATTTAGGTGGACAAAAGGTCGGAACGACGCCAACAGGGCATTTTCGGGCCAAATCGATGTACTATTGTCCATGATTTTGGGGGTGGTCCTAGGGTCTAGGCAAACTGTGGACGAAAAATCGATCAGGCTTGCCATGGAGGTTGGGGATCATCTCAATCTGGTCTGTTAAAATTTTCAAGTACATTGGGAAGGACAAACGGGCGAAACAATGCGAACGGTTTTAGGCCAAATCGATGCGCTATAGCCCACGATTTTGGGGTTGGGCTCGGGGTTCAGGTGTGCTGGGGGCCAAAAATCAATGGGGG
Source organism: Capsicum baccatum var. pendulum (assembly GCA_030864225.1). Classification (NCBI taxonomy): domain Eukaryota; kingdom Viridiplantae; phylum Streptophyta; class Magnoliopsida; order Solanales; family Solanaceae; genus Capsicum; species Capsicum baccatum. The sequence continues at coordinate 23,727,702 of CM061555.1, read as the reverse complement.
CATGTCAGGGAGGTTAGGGATAATTCCAATGTGGTCAGTCTAAATTTTTGTGGCCATTTGGGTGGACAAACGACACGAATGGGGCGTTGTTAGGCCAAAGTGGTGTGCTATAGCCCACTTCTTTGGGCTGGACCCAGGGTTCGGGCGTTCTGTGGGTCAAAAATCAACCGTCGCGTTTTAGGGAGGTTGGGGATCATCCCAGTGTGGTCCTTTTAATTTTTTGTGGCTATTTAGGTGGACAAACGTACGAAACGGCGTGAACGGGGAATTTTTAGGCCAAATCGGTGTGCTACTGCCCACAGTTTTTTGGGTGGTCTTGGGGTCCGAGCTTTTTGTTGGACAAATATTGATTGAGGCATACTCAAGAGGTTGGGGATCATCTCAGTGTGGTCCTTTTAAATTTTTGTGGCCATTTGGGTGGACAAACGAGCGGAACGACGCGAATGGGGCATTTTTAAGCCAAATCAGTGTGCTATAGCCCACGGTTTCGGGGGTGGGTCGGGGATCCGGGCATGATATGGACCAAAAATTGACCGGAGCTTTTCGAGGAGGTTGGGGATCATTCTAGTATGGTCTGTTTATATTTTCGTTGTCATTTGAGTGGACAATCAGGCGAAACGGCGTGAACGGGTGATAACACTCAAATTACACCTCTCTTATGAGAGAGTAAGCGGTTGTTGTCAAATATACAACCCAAATAGGTTGGATTCGAATCCCACAGGGATAATGGTGCTAATTAAGTTGTATGTAGATTAGTTGACCTTTTATCATTTGTTTCCGTAAAATAAATAGGGGGGATTTGATTCAGTTCACAAATTAATGGTTTTAGTTTAACAAGATGAAATATGTGTAGTAGTATTCAAATTCAGAGAAATAGCAAGCAAGGGTTATGTCCACCTTGTAGTTTTCAATACAATCTAACTATAAGCTTTATGAATTCATACATGCATCATGTTTACAGAGAAACGTATTGTATTTAACAAGATAATCCTAGTGTTTCTCAACCATCATGGACTAATTCACTTTAGTTCTCTCGAATCAAAAGCGTTTACCAAAAACAATACGAAATCTCCAAGTAGTTAATCCTGATAAGGCATTAACTTATGAAATAGAGGTTGGTAATCTTATTTTCTTGTCACTACTCTCTTTTCCAAACATCAACATTTCTTTCAAACAAGTTACGTTTTAAGGCATATCCTCTATGTTTGCAACCACGAGAATTAAAGATAAGCAACGAGAGTATGATGTAAACAAATCAATGCATAATGAATTCAAAACCCAAAGTGATAGATTGTATGCTACAAGGTTTTCATAACCCTAACTAATAAACTTAGGTACTCATGAATAAAACAAAAAACATCATAAATATATTCATCTTACCAAAAACTAGAAGATGATCTTGGTGTGTGAATCGTGTACACAAGAGAGAAAACATTTTTCTCTCTCTCTAGGCTAAGCCGCCATTCTCCTCCTTCCAAATAATACAAAATTGCCTTCTAAGTCTCTGAACTAATTATAAATGACAAACTAGTCTTGGACATAGTTTCTAGGTGCCACATTTGGTCTAGACTGCTACTTTCTCTTGTGTCATATGCCATCCATATTCCATAGTCCCATTATGTCTTCATCTACCTCATTAATACCTGAAATCATACTAATCACATCGATTAGCTTAATTACATAGAATTAGAGTAAAAATATAAGAAACTAAGCACTTTGTTCTCTAAACTTAGCTAAAACATGGATAAATTATGGTGTTTAGGAGTATAAATACACCCAAGATCAATGGGACATTTTTAGGCCAAATCGGTATGCTATAGCCAACGGTTTCAGGGGTAGGCTTGGGTCCGGGCGTGCTGTGGGCTATCTTCACAGATTTGCTTTTCATCCCAACTCGTTAAGATTAATTAATAACACTATGGTGGGAGTATGCAACCCTTTCAAATATTTTTTTTGCCCTTTTCATGTTACGTACCCCTATAATAGCCACCCTCAACTTAAGTATAAGACCCCGTAAAAATCGCATGTCAAATTCAGCTCGTAAAGCTCCATGAGAGATTCCAACACTTACAAAAACTTTTTGCTAAGTGTTCAAGTTCAAGACTTACTCTCATTTTAGACCTCCTAATTTCGGAGATTTATTTGATGACCTTTATGACCTCCATTTTTTTATTTTCAAGTTGCGTTGCGATGAGAAAAGTCCCTAGTAAGTATTGGAAACATTCCGGGCATATTTTGGGTGCATTTCAGTGGCTAACTCACTGGTTTGAAATGCTCACGCATTCCGAGTGCATTTCAGGTCAAAAATTTCAGTCAACTTCAAACTATCATAAATTCCTGAATATAATGAACTGTGAGATCTTCTGTATATCAATAGAAATATCTGAGTCTTCTTTCCAATGCAATTGGTCATCCCATTTGAACATTGTAGTAAAAAGTTATGATCAATTTACTTCAGCCTATCAGCTTGAAAACAATAAAGGACAGCTGCATCTTTCTCTTTTTTTTTCAGGTGTATTTTAGTATTTCCCACCTCTCTCTCTCTCTATATATACAAAAACACGAGATTCAGCATAATTTAGCAACATATGCTTGATTTCTCTCAAAATTCATCAAGAACAAGAAGAGGGTTTGCAATTGGGGATTTAATTTCAAGAAATTCTCTCCGTCGATCTTCGTAAAATGAAGAACTAAGGTATGCATAGTGTTCATCCATGGATTCCTTTCATCCATGGAGCTAAAGAATAAAGTTTTAAGTTATGTACCATGAATATTTTGTGGTGGGATGATTATGTTCATGTTGATGATGTTAAATTGAGTTTTTAATTTCATGAGTTATCTCAAGAATCATGAAAACTAATTTATTTTGTAATATTATTCATATGAACTTTATGTTGAGTTCTTGAAATTGCAAGTTGGACGTTGATGATCATGTTGTTGGTGTTGAATGATTCCCAAGTTGGGATCTTTATGTGAAATCATGAAACTATGTTGAAATATAAGTTGAAGTCCATGATTTTTGTGATTTCTACTTTGTTAAAATTTTATGATTTCACCTATGCCTAAGCTGTGCATGAAAGGTGTTTGATTAAATGTTTAAGAGAAACAAGAAACATGTAGTATGGATTAATATGGCCTAAAAGGTGAATTCATGCCATTGACCTCATGCTTGAATGACTTACATGCTTTTGTTGTACAATGAATATGTTGTTGGAATGTCATGATGTTAGAGTATGAAATTATGATCTTGATTGTATATATTCCTACCATGAACAAGATTACGTTAACCATGTACTTCATGAAATCCCCAACTTATTTTATTATCAATGGTTGATATTGATCATGTATTCAAGAATGTCAAGAAGTGTCAGTTTCCTTCTATCGAGTCCTGGGGGTACTTGTACCCAAAAATATAGTTGTGTGCCTAGATCCATGTCATGTTTTCACGATACTCTCAGTCAAGCCATGTTCAGTAGACTTCAGGCAGTATCAATTCAGTTTTACTCAGTACTCAGTAATCTATGTAATCTCAGTAATATTCCGTCAGTCTATGGAATTCAGTAAATCTCAGTATCAGTACAATTTAGTTCAGTATTCAGTTCAGACGTTAGTAAACTCAGTCAGCTAATAGAACTCAGTAGCATTTAGTCAGTTAACAAAATTCAGTAGAATTTCGCTAGTCATCGAAACTCAATAAATTCAGTCCATGTTCAGTTCAGTTAAACAGAACAATCAGTAACAGTTCAGTTAATTCTAGTATGAACTAGGAAATCTGTTCAGTATAATCAGTTCAGTGTCATTCAGTTGGAAATAGGATTTAGCACCAAGCGAACCCAAGGATGGGAACTTACCTGCCAGTAGAGGGTGTGATTCTTAGAAGCAGTCCTTGCATTCCAGAACTATGTAGCCAGCATAGGTTAAGACATTAATACCTATCAGTTGAGGGTAGATGAGGTGGATTAACCTGTCAGATGAGGGTTCCTACCATGTCATTAGAGTACCTGCAAAATGAGGGTCACTCACAGCTTATCCTTACCAATGCGGCGGTATTGACACCCTTCCAATCAGGGAAGAGATCGGACCCCAACTTAGCTATTATAGCGTATTTGGGGCATGTCAGTTAGATAACTATTTCCCATAGTTTCAGCCTCAGTCTCAGTAAAATAACTCAGATAGTTCTTCAGGATACCAGGACTGTCAGATACTGTCAACTCAGATACAATACAGAATTTAGCTAGTTCCATCAGATTTAGGACTGTCAGATATATTCATTCATGCTATTAGTTATCAGAACTCATGTTATAAGATATATCAGTTATCAAAATTTAGTTATCATTTATGATATGTTATCAGTAAATACATGTCATCAGTATTCATACTCAGTAGTCATATTATCACAAGCTCAATTTCAGGACTGTTATTTACGGTCAGTCAAATCAGTTCTTCATATTCAGAAGTATCAAAAACAATTATTCCTTTATCAATAATATAGTATTAGTCTCCCACTATTTAATAATACAATATCAGTTCCTCACTTATTAGTGAGTTACATATCAATATAAGTAAACTCAGTCATTCAGTATCTCAATATCAGTAAACTCAGTCATTCAGTATCTCAGCATCAGTAAACTCATGTTGTCAGTATTCATACCTAGTACTCAGTATCACTATGAGTTTAGTTGCAGTTACGTATGTATGTATGTATGTATATATGTATGTATGTATGTATGTATGTATTCTCACGTTTATATCAGTCAGCATTGTTCATGCATATAAAACCCTTTGGATTTAGCCTACCTCAGTCGTATACTCATTACATTCAGTTGTACTGACGTATTCATGCTATGATGTTTTATTTGATGCCATAGGTATAGAGGGATGAGTTTTAGAGCAGCAGTAGCATTGCAGATTTCAGTAGTCAGTGCTCCTCTTCATTCGAGGACAATATTATTATTACTTTATTACAGTGTTTCAGATTAGTTTTTTAGTTCATGGAGTTAGTTGGAGACATGTTCCTTCAACTCCTTATTTAGTTCAGTTAGAGGCTTTCAGACTAGATGTCAGATTAGATGTCCAGACTTCAGTATTTATGTTTCTATTTTGGTATTGTTATACCATGTTTTTTAGATATGTATCAGTATTGAACCTTATGGCCTTACAGTTCATGTTTCCGCATATTTTATGAGATATTATGCAGTTTATAGGTACAGATATCAGTCATGGGTTAGCTTGTGGTCCTTCGGGGTCATGAGCACCGTGTAGCATTTTGGTTTAGAAAATCGGGGTGTTACATTAAGTGTTTTGCCTTAATTGAGGTGCACAATGTCCAAGAAGGACCAAGGCCAAAACAGATTCATTCTAATATGTCCGGGATAAATTTTGAAACTTTTTCAACAATTTTTGCTACTCCCAACCACATCAATTTCACATGCCAATAACTAGATTTTAGGGCATCAATTTCACCTTTTTCCTCTAATTGTCAAACTTCTAACTCAAATTAATTTTACATTAAAGAGCTTAGGAGCTTTTGGATCAAATTACGGTCTATTAAAGAAAGGATTAGGCTACATATGAGGCTAACAAAAGAACAAACCAAAGGCTTAATGGTGCTAGCTATGATAATGTACAAAGGTAGGTAAAAATAAGGTATGAACAATGGCTATCAAAGAAATGCCTAAATCATCACCTAAACTCACAATCTTTATTTCGCTTTGAACACACACCAGGCAAGTTCTAGCATCAGTTGCAATAAGGAATATACAATAGTCTTACACACTCATGGCACATGGTCAACTCAATTAGGAGCATTATAGATTCTCAACCCAACAGTTACATCAATTCAAATAAAACCAACAATCACAACAAGAGTCACAACTAGAGCCTAGGTGTTTCAAACGTAATAATCCATCACATACTTATGTTATAATGTCATGTGATCCACAAGAATAGATACATGCAATTCAATGACTAATTTTCTCTTAAGACGGTCGTCATCCATCCACCATCGAGAAAGACACCTAATTATGACTAAATAGAATAAACATCTAACAAGAAACAAAATAATCAAAATAACTAATCCTACCATAGAAGAATACTAAGGAGAAGGTATTATTTTCTTACAAAATAAGTAGCAAAGTAACCAGCCATCCCACATTCAAGATCAGCACTATCCCCAGTGCAAATAACAAGATAAAGAGATTGGCTAGTAGTACTCCTCATCCACATTAGGAGTCATGCCACCTGTATTAAGATCATCATCAGAGCTATTTTTCCTACGTTCATCATATCATCCACTTCATCCACACATAATGAAACTAATTATAATTAAGATGAGGGTGATTAAGTCACCACCCCACACTTAGTTTGTTAGTATCAACCAATAAGTGTTATTGTCAGGTACTCAGACTTCGCCGACATACACTTTGACATGGTGCATCAACATTAGTCACGCTATAATTTACTAACTTCAATTCCCCCAATTCCATTTCAATGAAACACTTTTCTGAACAAAATCATGCCCTACACTTTCAACCATATCAAGATATACAAAACAACATCACTTTCACAATATCACCATGGCAAGAATTTAATTTGTAATCCTTAAGAAATCAATTAACTATAACATAGGGTCACAATAACTAAGGATTAAAAAAGTAAAACTTACCTCGAAGATGGAAAATTAGTGAAGGACAAAGAGAATGGTGAGAGCTCAATATTGGGTAGCTTAAGGGTGAAAAAAGGATGAATTTGGGCATTTAGGGTGTGAATTCTATTTGAAGAATGAAAATATGGGTCGGGTTGACCCAAGTTAAAGTTGGAAGTCGAGTTTTAGGAATATTTAGACTAAGTATGTGACGCACTCCTACTCGCACACTCTTAAGTGTGTGGCGCATTTTGTATGGCATTCTTGATACGGTGAATATTTGCCAATAAGAGTGCGGTGCATAACCTATCGCACACACTTAAGTGTGCGGCGCATTATTTATGGCATTGTTGAGGCAGTGGGCATTTGTGAAGAAGAGTACGACCATAACCTATCACACATATTTAGGTGTGCGGCGCATAGGTTCTCGTACACTTGAGGCAGTGAGCCTATGCGAAGAGATGTGTGGCGCAAAGTTCAAAGCATAGTTTAAAGTGTGCAATGCACTCCTAATCGCATACCTGAAAGTGTGTGATGCATACATGCCTTCATTTTACCTGAATTAAAGAATTTCACTTATGCTAAGTGCCAAATTATGTCCTTGCCATGAGTCATGCAAAAATGAGCACCACACTCAGTAGTGCACTTAAAATATTATACTATGCACAACATTCTCCATATGGGGTAGTGGGAAAGGTCCATACCATGGGGGCTTTGCCCCCACACCCTCATCGAGGTCAGTAGTAGGCTTCGGGATCGGGCTTATCGGCCCGATCCCTACGCTACCTCCACAGACCTTATTGAAAGTCACAAAATAAAGTCGCACCGCAAAAATTTTAGGTTGGATTAACATAGATCGGGGCATAACTCTAACACGAATCATACTTAAGCCTTACATATTTGACCACTCCAACTTACCTATAATGTTCCCATCACTCCTAAACTTACCACCGTTGATATGGCTCAATTTCAAACTAAATTTGGTACTAATTACCTCTTTAGTACTTTATGAACCCACACTTAATCAAAAATAACAAAAATGATTAGAAGGATGGGTTGGCTCCTACCAAGCACCTAATTTAGTGTCGCGGCACGACCCAAACAACTTTTTTCTCCACCTTGAGGATATAAATTTCACCCGCAACATCGCATCTATATTTTTGCCTCGCTCATACGGGGTTGGTGCAGAAATTAAGAAGCTGAGTAATGGATGATGCATGGTAAACAACTCGGTCTTAAAGTAAGGTGTGTTTTTATGTTGCTTATCAAGTGTAAAATATAGAAAATAGGATTCTTGGTCCTCATCTTCACACTCTTCCACTATTTTAGATGATTCCACGAACAAGATATCATTTAAACATAATGTGGAAAAATGATTCGAGTGAGGCCGAACTAATTATACTTCAAAATTTACACTATCTACTACACACTTGTACTCACCTTCTCGACATCTTCTCTTCGAATTGGGATAGAGTCTTTATTAGAGATTTTTTTGGTTTCTTCTTTTGCCTCTAGCACCAAGTCCTCAATCTTGGCATTATCTCTAATGGTTGGTTCGGTTGGTTGGGAAGTCACTGAGGGTTGCTCAACATCTATATAAGGTTCTAGCTTCTCATCTTCACACTCTTTTATTATGTTAAATGATTCCACAAACAAGATATAATCTAAGTATATTGTAGAAGAGTTCTTTGAATGATTGACCTTTATATCCATCTCCTCATGAATGATTGACCTTTATATCTATCTCCTCATGAATGATTGGCCTCATTCCTTGACGCATATCACATACGATATCATATTTTCTTTTTGGAGATCCAATATTCATTGAAACATAGCTTCAATGCCACTCCTTCCGGTGCTTCGCTCTTCCTTTTCTTGACCATAAGACCTGTTAAATCAAAAGAAAAACTAGAATTTGGGTTAGCGCAATGGGGGGAGGGAGCATTAGGGAAATCACTTCAATGTCCATCTTGAACACCACATAAAGAATAATCATACTCCCGGTATAGAAGGAGATGGTGCACACATCTCTCTCCGGGGAGCATATCTACAATCTTGCCTAAAGTGAGGTCCATCATAATATGGACATGGATCATCAAGATAAGATTTCCAACCATCAAGCTCATGTTCATTCCACGATGTCATAGTAATAAGTAAACTAAAATAAAAATCTACCTAACACAACAAATAAAAGAAAACTAAGAACAAATATTTACAAGTTTGAATTCAAGAAAGTAGGCTAAAATTCCAAACCAACTCTCTTAAACATAAAATTAAGAAACTTGACTAACAGTCAATTAACACACATAAACTCAATCGACAACCGTATTCCCCGGTAACGTCGCCAATTTTTATAACGCTCAAATTATACCTCTCTTATGAGAGAGTAAGCGGTCGTTGTCAAATATATAACCCAACTAGGTTAGGTTCGAATCCAACTAGGTTGGGGGTTGGCCTAGGTTTAGGGCATGATGTAAGACAAAAATATAATGGGACATGCCAGGGAGGTTAGGTATCATCCCAGTATGGTTCATTTAACTTATTGTGGCCATATTTGTAGATAAACGAGTAAAACGGCATAAATGGGCATTTTTGGACCAAATTGGTGTGCTATAGCCTACAGTTTTGGGGTTGGGGTTCAGACGTGCTGACGGCCAAAAATCGACCCGGGCTTGTCAGGGAGGATGGGGATCATCCCAGTGTGGTCTGTTAAAATTTTCATAGCTATTTGGGTGGACAAATTGGCGAAGTGACGCGAACGGGGCAATTTTAGGTCAAATCAGTATGCCCATGGTTTTAGGGGTGGGAGCAGGGTCCGATAATGCTGTGGACCGAAAAACAACCGGACATGCCAGGGAAGTTGGGGATCATCCCAGTGTGGTCCATTTAAATTTTCAAGGTCATTTGGATGGACAAATAAGCAAAACGGTGCAAATGGCGCATTTTTGGGCAAAATAGGTTTGCTATAGTGATGATAGGCGTATTTACACGCCTAAAGTGCTATAATTTACCCATATTTTAGCTAAGTTTTGAGGACAAAATATATAATTCATGCACTTTTAGTCCTTTTTCCTATAAGTGAGCTAACAAACATGATTAGCTAGTTTTCAGGTATAAATGATGAAGATTTCAGCATTTTATGGATAACTTGACGCCAAAGGAAGCTTCACGAAAGAAGGAGAGCAGAGCTTGGGCGCCTAGGACTAAGAGTGACGCATGAGAAACCTGTCCCGGGCAAAAACAACATTTCTCAAGACTTTGGGGATCAGCAGTAACTTATTAGGATTAGGATAATGATGCAGTATTTATTAGGATTAGGATAAGTACGCAGTAGCCTAGTAGGAATAGGATATGGGTATTATAAGTACCCTATTTTGCTGAAGCTTTTATTCATTCTGATTATCCTCATTATTCTCATCATTCACATTCTAATTCATTCATCTCCAACTCTAAACAATTTGCTTTCAATTAATTCTTATTTACTTTCTCTTCATCTATTCGACTTAAAATTTCCATAACAAGAGAACCGCTACTTGCAAGGTCTTCACGCCACAAAGCCCTACCAACATATACTACACGTAGATCCTTATATTGGTATGATGATAATGACTATTGTGATTTCCATTGCACCCATGAGTAGCTAAACTTCTCGGTTGGGGTTATGGAAGCCTTATGAGCTACTATCTATTGCTATGAGTTTGTGAATTCGTGACACGTATGCTGCTTATATCATTATTCTCTTCATCTTAATTTAAATTCTTGTGGTTGCAAACATATAGAATACACCAGTATAGCATTAACTTGTTCGAAAGAAAACTTATATGTCTGGAAAAGAGATAATGTCAAGGTAATAGGGCACCAACCCCTGTTAAAAAGTTAGTGCCGTAACTGGATTAACCTCTTGGAAAATTTGTACCATTAGATACGCTTTAAGCTCGAAAAAGTTAAAGTGAAATAATCCTTGATGGTCGAAAGACGCTTGTATTTACCATAGAATACAATTCTCTATAAGCACATGCATGTCTGAATTCCGCATAACTCATAGTCAATAGATACGTACAACTCAGAAGGTGGACATAACCCCAGATCTCAATTCTCATTGATTAAAACCTACCAAACAATCCGTTTTACTCTTCTATTTTCCGTTCTTACGTTATTATTTTGTTACTCCCACTACAATCCCCCCCTTTTATGAAAATTTCACCAAAATTCTAGTAATCTTTGCTTACTTAGTGACCAAGTATTATCTGTGGGATTCGACACCCAACCCAGTTGGGTTCTATATTTGACAACGACCGCTTACACTCTTACGAGAGCTATAGTTTAAGCGTGATCATATAGCCCATGGTTTTGGGGTCGTAATGGTGTCCGGGGTTACTCGGGCCAAAAATTGATCGAGGAATGCCAAGGAGGTTGGGAATTGTCCAGTGTCATCTATTTAAACTTCCGTTTCCATTGAAGTGGACAATCAAATGAAACGACGTGAACGGGGCATTTTCGGGCCAAATCGATGTGAGATAACTCGGGAGGCTCAAGATCATCCCAGTGTAGTTCATTTAAATTTTGTTGCCATTTGGGTGGACAAACGGGTGAAATGACATGAACGGGGTATTTTCAAGCCAAATCGGTGTGCTATAGTCCACGGTTCAAGGGTGAGCCCAGGTTTCGGGTGTGCTATAGGCCAAAAATTGACTGGACCGTGCTAAAAAGGTTGGGGATCATCCTAGTATGGTCCGTTTAAATTTTTGTGGCCATTTGGATTGACAAACAGGCAAAACAATGAGAATGGGGCATTTTGGGCCGAATCGGTATGGTATAGCCCACGATTTTAGGGGTGGGCTTAGGTTCGGGCGTGCTGTGGTCCGTAAATCAATCGGGTAATGACAAGGAGGTGGGGGATCGTACCTGTATGGTTTGTTTAAATTTTTATGGTCATTTGGGTGGACAAATGGGTGAAACGGCGTGAATGGGGCATTTTCGAGGCTAAATTAGTGTGCTATTGCCCATGGTTTTGGTGGTGGCACCAGGGTTTGGGCATGCGGTTGGCCAAAAATCAACCAGAGCATGCAAGGGAGTTTGGGGATCATCATAATGTCATCCGTTTTAATTTCTGAGTCTATTTGGGTGGACAAACGAGCGGAATGACACGAATGGGGCATTTTTCTGGCCAAATCAGTGAGTTATAGCCCACAGTTTTGGGGCTGGGTCAAGGGTCCAGGCATGATGTTTGCCAAAAATTGACTGGGGCATGCCAGGGAGGTTGGGGATTGTCCCAGTATGGTCCATTTAAATTTTCATTGCCATTTGAGTGGACAATAGGGCAAAACTGCACGAACGGGGCATTTTCAGGCCAAATCGATGTGCTATAGCCTACGGTTTCAGGGGTGGTTTCGGTTCTGGGAGTGATGTAGGCCAAAAATCGACTGGTGTGTGCCAAGAAGTATGGGGATCATCCCTATGGGGTCTGTTTAAATTTTTATGGCCGTTTAGGTGGATAAACGTGCAAAATAGTGCAAATAGGGCGTTTCTCGGGCCAAATCGGTGTGCTATAGCCCATGGTTTTGGGGCATGCCAGGGAGGTTAGGGATCATCCTAGTAAGGTCCGTTTAAATTTTTGTAGACATTTGGGTGGACAAACAGATGGAACGACACGAACGGGATATCTTTGAGCCAAATCAGTGTGCTATAGCCCACAGTTTTGGGGATGGTTCGGGAGTCCGGGTGTTCTGTGTGCCAAAATCAACCAGGGAATACCAGGGAAGTGGGGGATCATTCTAATATGGTCTTTTTAAATTTTTGGGGTCATTTAGGGGACAAATGGGCAAAACAGTGCGAATGAGGTATTTTTAGGCCAAATCAATGTGCTATAGACTAAGGTTTCGGGGGTGGCCTCGGGGTTCGGGCGTGTTATGGGCCAAAAACCAACTGGGGCATTCCAGGGAGTATAAGTATCACCCCAATATGGTCCGTTTAAATTTTTGTGGACATTTTGGTGGACAAACTAGCGAAATGATGCGAACAGACCATTTTCTGGACAAATCGGTGTGCTATAGCACTTGGTTTTGGGGGTAGGACCGGGATATGGGCTTGTTGTGGACCGAAAATCGACCAGGCATGCCAGGGAGGTCGGGGATAATTCTAGTGTGGTCTGTTTATATTTTTAAGGTCATTTCGATGGACAAATGGGCGAAAAGACGCGAGGTCCGAATGTGCTGGGGGCCGAAAATTGATCGGGGCATGCTAGGGAGGTTGGGGATCATCCCAGTGTACTCCGTTTAAATTTTTGTTGCCATTTAAGGGGACAATCGGGTGAAACAGCTTGAACAGGGTTTTTTCGAGCCAAATCGGTATGCTATAGCCAACGGGTTTGGGGGAGGGCCTAGGGTCTGATCGTGGTGTTTGCAAAAAATTGACCGGGGCATTCCATAGAGGTTGGGGATTATTCCAGCATGGTGCGTTTAAATTTTCATGGCCATTTGGGTGGACAAAAGGGTAAAACAGCGCGAACGAAGCATTTCTGAGCCAAATCGTTATGCTATAGCCCACCGTTTTGGGGGTGGGCCCGGTGTTTGGGTGTGCTATAGGCCGAAAATCAACCGGGGCATGCCAAGTAGGTTTGGGATCATCTTTGGTGTGGTCCGTTTAAATTTTTGTAGCCATTTGGGTGGACAAACGGGTAAAACGGCACGAATAGGACATTTTCATGCCAAATCGATGTGCTATAGCCCACAGATTCGGGGGTGGGCCCATGGTCCAGGCATGTCGGGGATCAAAAATCGATCAGGACGTACTAGCGAGGTTGGGAATAGTCTCAGTGTGGTCCGTTTAAAATTTCATTGCCATTGGAGTGGACAATGAGGCAAAACGGCACAAACGAGTCATTTTCTAGCCAAATCAGTGTGCTATAGCCTATAGTTTTGAGGGAGGGCCCGTGGTCCGAGCGTTCTGTGGGCTTATTATCGACCGGGGCATGCCAGGGAGGCTGGGGATCATCCTAGTGTAGTCCGTTTAATTTTTTGTGGCCATTTTGGTGGACAAACGGGTGAAATAGCGTGAATGGGAAATTTTTGGGCCTAATCATTGTGCTATACACTACGATTTTGGGGGTGGGCTCTAGTACGGGATTTTTATGGGCCAAAAATCAACCGGGGCATGCACGGGAGATTGGGGATCGTTCCAGTGTGGTTCGTTTAAATTTTTGTGGCCATCTGGATGGTAAATGGGGAAAACGACGCAAATAGGGCATTTTAAAGCTAAATCAGTGTGCTATAGCCTACGATTTTTGGGATGGGCTCAGGTTTCAGACGTGCTGTTGGCCGAAAATTGATCGGTATGTGCCAGGGACATTAGAGATCAACCCAGTGTGGTACGTTTAAATTTTTGTGGCTACTTGAGTTGACAAATGGGCGAAACAACGTGAATAAGGCATTTTTAGGCCAAATCGATGTGCTAGTTCCCACGGTTTTGGGGGTGGGCCTAGTTTCAGGCATGCTGTGGTCTATAAATCAATCGGTGAATGACAAGGAGGTGGCGGATTATCCCAGTATGATTCATTTAAATTGTTGTGTTAATTTGGATGGATAAATGGGTAAAACGGTGCGAACAGGGCATTTTCGGACCAAATTAGTGTGCTATAGCCCACAGTTTCAGGGGTGGCCCCAGGTTCAGAGCATTCTGTGGGAGAAAAATCAACTGTAGCATGTGAGAGAGGTAAGGTATCATCCTAGTATGGTCCGTTTAAATTTTCATGGTCATTTGGGTAGACAAACGAGCAGATGATGTGAATGGGGCATTTTCAGGCCAAATTAGTGTACTATAGCCCACGGTTTTGGGGGTGGGGTAGGGGTTCGGGTATGATTTAGGTCAAACATTGACCGGAGCGTGCTAGGGAGGTTGATTGTTCCAGTATGGTCCATTTAATTTTTTGTTTCTACTTAAAAGGACAATTGGGAAAAATAGCACGAACGGGACATTTTCAAGGCAAATCGAGGTGCTATAGCCTACAGTTTTTGGGGTGGGCTCGGGTCCGAGCGTGAAGTGGGCCAAAAATCGACCGATGTGAGACAAGGAGGTTGGGGATCATTCTAGTATGATATTTTTAAATTTTTATGGCCATTTGGGTGGATAAATGGGCAAACTGGGGCGAATGGGGCATTTCTCGAGCTAAATTGGTGTGCTATAGCCCATGGTTTTGTGGGTGGGCCAGGGGTTCGGGCATGTTGTGGGAAAAAAATCAATCGAAGCATGCTAGGGAGGATGGGATCATCCCAGTGTGTTCTTTTTAAATTTTTGTGGCCATTTTGGTTGAACAAACCAGCGAAGCGGCGCGAATGGGGCATTTTCAATCCAAATTGGTGTGCTGTTATAGCCTATGGTTTGGGGGTGGTCCCGATGTATGGGCTTGATGTGGACCAAAAATTGACCGACCATGCCAGGGAGGTTGAGGATCTACGTAGCATGGTCCATTTAAATTTTCGAGGCCATTTGGATGGACAATCGGGTGAAACGGCACGAACAGGCCATTTTTGGGCAAAATTGGTGTGATATAACCCATAGTTTTGGGGTTAGGCGCGGCGTTCGTGTGAGCTGGGGGCCGAAAATTGATCGGGGTATGCCAGGGAGGTTGAGGATCATTCCAATATGGTCTGTTTAAATTTTTGTTGCCATTTAAGGGGACAATCGAGCATAATAGGTAAAACAGGGCATTTTTAGGCCAAATTAGTGTGCTATAGCCTATAGTTTCGGGGGAGGGCCGAGGGTCCGATCGTGCTGTGGGCCAAAAATTGATCGAGGCATACCAGAGAGGTTGGGTATCATCCTAGTATGATTCGTTTAAATATTTTGTGGCCACTTGGGTGGACAAAAGGGTGAAACAGCGCGAATAGGGAATTTTTAGCCAAATTGGTGTTCTATAGCCTATGATTTCGGGGGTGGGTTCGGGGTTCGGGCGTGCTGGTGGCCAAAAATTGATTGGCGCTGTCCAGGAAGCATGGGGATCATCCCAGTGTGGTCTGTTTAAATTTTTATGACTATTTGGTTAGACAAACCGGCAAAGCGGTGCGAACGGGGCATTTTTGGGGCAAATCGTTGTGCTATAGCTCACGATTTTAGGGGTGGGCCCAGGGTCTGTTAATTTTGTAGACTGAAAAATAATCGGGCGTTCCAGGGAAGTTAAGGATCCTCCCAGTGTGGTCCATTTAAATTTTCAAGGCCATTTGGATGGACAAACAGGCAAAACGGTGCAAATTTGGCATTTTTGGGCCAAATAGGTGTGCTATAGCCCACGGTTTTATTGGAGCATGCCAGGGAGGTTGGGGATCTTTCTAGTGTGGTCCGTTTAAAATTTCATTGACATTGAAGTGGACAATCAAGCGAAATGGAACGAACAGGGCCTTTTCGAGCCAAATAGGTGTGCAATAACTCGGGAGGCGGGGGATAATCCCAGTGTAGTTTGTTTAATATTTGTGGCTATTTGGGTGGAAAATCAGGCTAAATGGCATGAACGGGGTATTTTCAGGCCAAATCGGTGTGCTATAGCCCACGGTTCGAGGGTGGGCCCGAGTTTCAGGCGTGCTGTAGGCCAAAAATCAATTAGGGCATTCCAGGGAGATTAGAGATCATCCCAGTGTGACCCGTCTAAAGTTTCGTGGCCATTTGGGTTGACAAATGGGAAAAATGATGCGAACGGGGCATTTTTAGGCAAATCAGTGTGCTATAGTCCATGGTTTTAGGGGTGGGTTTGGGTCCAGGCGTGCTGTGATCCGTAAATCGACCGGGGAATGCCAAGGAGGTGGAGGATTATTCCAGTATGGTTTGTTTTAATTTTTATAGTCATTTGCGAGGACAAATGGGCAAAATGGCACGAACGGGACATTTTTGGACCAAATAGTGTGCTATTACCTACGGTTTTGGTGGTGGCCCCAGGGTTCGAGCGTAAGTTGGAAAAAATCAACCGAAGCATGCTAGGGAGGTTGAGTATCGTCCTAGTATGGTCTGTTTAAATTTTTGTGTCTATTTGGGTGGACAAACGAGCAAAACGATTCGAACGGGCCATTTTTAAGGCCAAATTTGTGAGCTATAGCCCACGACTTTGGGGGTAGGTCGGGGGTCCAGGCATGATGTAGGCCAAAAATTGATCGGGGCATGCCAGAGAGGTTGGGGATCATCCCAATCTAGTCTGTTTAAATTTTTGTTTCCATTTGAGTGGACCATCAGGGAAAACGGCGTGATCGGGGTATTTTTAGGCTAAATCGGTGTGCTATAGCCTACGGTTTCAGGGGTGGTCTCGGGTCCGGGCATGATGTGGGCCAAAAATCAACCGGTGTGAGCCAAGGAGATTAGGGATCATCCCTGTATGGTCTGTTTAAATTTTTATGACCATTTAGGTGGATAAACGGGCAAAATAGTTCGAATGAGGCATTTCTCGGGCCAAAACGGTGTGCTATAGCCCACGGTTTTAGGGATAGGCCAAGGGTTCGGGCTGTTGGGGGTCAAAAATCGACCGGAGCATGTCAGGGAAGATAGGGATCATTCTGTGTAGTTTTTTTAAATTTTTAAGGCCATTTTGGTGGACAAACCAACAAA
Source organism: Capsicum baccatum var. pendulum (assembly GCA_030864225.1). Lineage (NCBI taxonomy): Eukaryota > Viridiplantae > Streptophyta > Magnoliopsida > Solanales > Solanaceae > Capsicum > Capsicum baccatum. The sequence continues at coordinate 23,710,475 of CM061555.1, read as the reverse complement.
GCAGCGCGAATGAGACATTTTCGCGCCAAATTGGTGTGCTATAGCCCTTGGTTTTGGGGATGGGCCTGGGATTCGGGCTTGATATGGACCATAAATAGACCAGACATGCTAGGAAGGTTGGGGATGGTCCTAGTGTGGTTCGTTTAAATTTTCCACGTCATTTGGATGGACAAACTGGCTAAACGGTGCAAGGTCCGGGTATGCTGTGGTCCAAAAATCGACCGGTGTGAGCCAAGGAGATTAGGGATCATCCTTGTATGGTCTGTTTAAATTTTTATGGCCTTTTAGGTGGATAAACGGGCAAAACAGTTCGAATAAGCCAATTCTCGGGCCAAATTGGTGTGCTATAGCCCACGGTTTTGGGGATAGGCCAAGGGTTCGGGTGTTGTGGGCCAAAAATCGCTCGGAGCATATCAGGGAAGATGGGGATCATTCTGTGTGGTTTGTTTAAAATTTTAAGGCCATTTTGGTGGACAAACCAATGAAGCGGCATGAATGAGACATTTTCGGGCTAAATTGGTGTGCTATAGCCCTTGGTTTTGGGGGTGGGCCCAGGATTCGGGCTTGATGTGGATCAAAAATCGACCAGACATGCCAGGAAGGTTAGGAATGGTCCTAGTGTGGTTTGTTTAAATTTTCCAGGTCATTTGGATGGACAAACAGGCTAAACGGTGTAGGGTCCGGGCGTGCTGGGGACCGAATATTGATCGAGGCATATGAGGGTGGTTGGGGATCATCCAGTGTATTACGTTTAAATTTTTGTTTCCATTTGAGGGGAAAATTGGTGAAATAGCTCGAACGGTGTATTTTTTAGCCAAATCAGTGTGCTATAGCCAATGGTTTTGGGGTAGGGCCAGGGTCCAATCGTGCTATGGGCCAAAAATCGATCGGCGCATGTCAGAGAGGTTGGAGATTATCCCAGTGTGGTTCATTTAATTTTTGTTGCCATTTAGGTGGTCAAAAGGAAGAAATGACGTGAATGAGGCATTTTTGAGCCAAATCAGTATGCCATAGCCCACCATTTTGGGGGTGGGCTCGGGGTTCGGGCGTGCTATTGGCCAAAAATCAATCAGGGTATGTCAGGCAGGTTGGGGATTGTCTTTAATGTGGTCTGTTTAAATTTTTATGGCCATTTCACTGGACAAATGGGCAAAACAACATGAATGTGCATTTTTAGGCCAAATCGGTGTGCTATAGCCCATCGATTTGGGGATGGGCCGGTGGTCCAGGTGTACTGGGGGTCAAAAATTGATCGAGACACACTAGGGAGGTTGGGGATTGTCTTTGTGTGGTTCGTGTAAAATTTCATTTCAATTGCAGTAGACAATGAGGAGAAACGACACGAACGAGTCATTTTCAGGCCGAATCGGTGTGCTATAGCCTATGGTTTTGAGGGAGGGCCCTGGGTCCGAGTGTTCTCTGGGACGAATATTAATTGGGGGGAGCCATGGAGGTTGGGGATCATCCGAGTGTAGTTCGTTTAATTTTTCGTGGCCATTTGGGGTGGACAAATGGAACAAATGGCGTGAACGGGGCATTTTTGGGCCAAATCATTGTGCTATTTGCCACGATTTTAGGGGTGGTCTCTGGGTATGGGATTTTTATGGGCCAAAAATTAATCGAGGCATGCTTGGGAGGCTGGGGATAATACCAGTGTGGTCTGTTTAAATTTTTGTGGTCATTTGGGTGGTCAAATGGGCAAAATGGTGCAAACGGTGTATTTCCAGGCCAAATCAGTGTGCTATAGCCCACTGTTTTGGGGGTGGGCTCAGGTTTTGGGTGTGGTGTTGGCCAAAAATTGAATGGGACATGCCATGGAGGTTTGGGATCATTCCAGTGTGGTCCATTTAAAATTTTGTGGCTATTTGAGTTGACAAACGAGCAAAACAATGCGAACGGGGTATTTTTAGGCCAAATGAGTGCGCTATAGCGCACAGTTTTAGGGGTGGGCCCGGGTCTAGGTGTGCTGTGGTCCATAAATCGATCGACGAATGCCAAGGAGGTTCGGGATCAGCCCAGTATGGTCATTTTAAATTTTGGTGGTCATTTAGGTGGACAAATAGGGAAATGGCGCGAACGGGGCATTTTCGGGCCAAATCAGTGTGATATAGCCCACAGTTTCAGGAGTGGCTGTAGGGTTCGAGAATTATGTGGGACAAAAATCAACCGTAGTGTGCCAGGGAGGTAGGTTATTATCCTAGTATGGTCCGTTTAAATTTTTCTGGCCATTTCGGTGAAGAGACGAGCGGAATGACACGAACAGGGCATTTTTAGGCCAAATGAGTGTGCTATAGCCCATGGTTTCGGTGGGTCGGGGGTTCGAGCATGATATGGGTCAAACATTGACCGGGGTATGATAGGGAGGTTGGGGAATGTCCAAGTATGGTTCGTTTAAATTTTTGTTGCCATTTGAGTGGACAATAAGGCAAAACGGTGCGAATAAGACATTTTTAGGCTAAATTGGGGTGCTATAGCCTACAGTTTTGGGGGTGGGCTCGATTCCGGGCGTGCAGTGGGTCGAAAATTGACTGACGTAACCTAAGGAGGTTGGGGATCATCCCATTGTGGTCAGTGTAAGTTTTTGTGGCCATTTGGGTGGATAAACGGGAGAAATGGGGCGAATGAGACATTTCTCGGGCCAAATCGGTGTGCTATAGCCCACAGTTTTGTGGGTGGGCAAGCGTTTTGGGCGTGTTGTGGGACACAAATCGACTGGGGCATGATAGGGAGGATGGGGAGCATCCCAGTATGGTCCGTTTAAATTTTCATGTGCATTTTGGTGGATAAACCAATGAAACTGCGCGAACGGGGTATTTTCGAGCCAAATTAGTGTGCTATAGCCTGTGGTTTTGGGGATGGGCCCAAGGTCTGGTCTTGCTGTGAACCAAAAATTTATCGATCATGCTAGGTAGGTTGGGGATCAACCTAGGGTGGTCCATATAAATTTTCAAGGCCATTTGGATGAACAATCGGGAGAAACGACGCGAACGGGGCATTTTTTTGGTTGGGAGAGGGGTCTGGGTGTGCTGGGGGCCAAAAATCAATTGGGGCATGACATGGAGGTTGAGCATCATCCAGTGTGGTCCGTTTAAAGGTTTTTTGCCATTTGAGGGGACAATTCGGCGAAACAGCTCAAACAGGGCATTTTTAGGCCAAATTGGTGTGCTATAGCCTACGGTTTTGGGGGAGCGCCCAGGGTCCGATCATTCTATGGGACAAAAAAAACCCAAGCAGGCCAGAGAGGTTGGGGATCATACCAGTATGGTCCGTTTAAATTTTCATGGCCATTTGGGTGGACAAAAGGGCAAAACAGCGATAATAAGGGATTTTTTAGCCAAATCGGTGTGCTATAACCCATGGTTTTGGGGGTGGGTTTGGGGTTCGGGTGTAGTGTGGGCCACAAATCAACTGGGGCATGCCAGGAAAGTTATGGATCATCTTTACTGTGGTCCATTTAACTTTTCGTGGCCATTTGGGGTGTACAAACGGGCAAAACGACACAAATGGGGCATTTTCAGGCCAAATTGGTGTGCTATTGAGCATCGCTTCGGGGGTGGGCCTGTGGTACGAGCGTACTGTGGGTCAAAAATTTACCGGATCATGCCTGGGAGGTTAGGGATCATCCTAGTGTGGTTCATTTAAATTTTTATGGCTATTTGGGTGGACAAACTGGCAAAACGACGCAAACGGGGGATTTTCAGGCCAAATTAGTGTGCTATAGCCCATCATTTCAAGGGTAGGCCCTAAATTACTGGTGTTTTGTGGGCCGACAATCAACCAAAGCATTCCAGGAAGGTTGGAGAACATCCTAGTATGGTCCGTTTAAATTTTTGTGGCCATTTGGGAGGACAAAAGGGTGAAACGGCACAAACGGGGTATTTTTAGGCCAAATCGGTCTGCTATAGCCCACCATTTTGAGGCTATGCCTGGGGTTCGGGTAGGATGTAGGCTAAAAGTTGGCTCGGACATTCCAGGGATGTTGGGAATCATTTTAGTATGGTCCGTTTAAATTTTTGTGGCCATTTAGATGGACAAATGGACGAAACAGCATGAACGGGGAATTTTCAGGCCAAATTGGTGTGCTATAGCACACTGTATTGGGTGTGGGCTCGGGGTCTGAGATTTTTGTGGGCCAAATATTGATAAAAGTATGACTAGGAGAATGGGGATCAACCCAGTATAGTCCATTTAATTTTTCATGGCCATTTGGGAAGACAAACGGGCGAAACAGTATGAATACGGTTTTTTCGGGCTAAATCGGTGTGCTATAGCCCAAGGTTTGAGGGTGGGCCTGGGTTTCGGGCGTGCTGTATGCCAAAAATCAACCGGGGTGTGCCTGGGAGGTTGGGTATCATCACAGTATAGTCAGTTTAAATTTTCATGGCCATTTAGGTGGACAAACGGGCGAAATGGCGTGAACGTGGCATTTTCGAGCCAATTCATTGTGCTATAGCCCATGATTTTAGGGATGGGATCGGGGTAAGGGATTTTTATGGCCCAAAAATTTATCAAGGCATGTTTGGGAGGTTGGAGATCATCCCTGTGTAGTCCGTTTAATTTTTCGTGGATATTTAGGTTGACAAACGAACAAAACAGCGTGAACCAGGCATTTTCAGGCAAAATCATTGTACTATAGCCCACAGTTTTGTGGGTGGGTTCGTATTTCAGGCATGCTGTAGGCCAAAAATAGACTGTAGCATGCTACGGAGGTTGGGGATCATCCCAGTGTGGTACGTTTAAATTTTGTGGCCACTTGGGTTGACAAACGGGTGAAATAATGCGAACGGGGCATTTTTGGGTTAAATCGTTGTGCTATAGCCCATGGTTTTGGGGGTGGGCCCATTTTCCAAGCGTGCTATGGTCCGTAAATCATTTGGGGAATGCCAAGGAGGTATGGTATCTTCCTAGTATGGTTCGTTTAAAATTTTGTGGTCATTTGGGTGGACAAATGGGCGACACGACGTGAACGGGGCATTTTCGGGCCAAATTAGTGTGCTATAGCCCATGGTTTTGGGCTTGGGCCTGGGGTCCGGGCGTGCTGTTGGTTGAAAATTGATCGAAGCGTGCTAGAGAGGTTGGGTATCATCCTAGTGTGGTCCTTTTAAATTTTTGTGGCCATTTGGGTGGACAAACGAGTGGAACAACCCGAACAGGGCATCTTTGGGCCAAATCAGTGTGCTATATCCCACGATTTTGGGGGAGGGTTGGGGGTTCGAGCATTATGTGGGACAAAAATCGACTGCGGCATGCTAGGGAGGTTGGGGATCATCCTAGTATGGTCCGTTTAAATTGGTTTTGCCATTTGAGTGGATAATAAGGTGAAATGGCACAAACGGGGCATTTTCAGGCCAAATCGTTGTGTTATAGCCTACGGTTTCGAGCGTGGCCTCGGGTCCAGGTGTGCTATGGGCCAAAAATTAACCGACGTGAGGCAAGGAGGTTGAGGATAATCCCAGTGTGGTCTATTTAAATTTTTGTGTCCATTTAGGTGGATAAACGGGCGAAACAATGTGAATAAGGCATTTCTCGGGCCAAATTGGTATTATAGCCCACGGCTTTAGGGGTGGGCTAGGGGTTCGGGCGTGCTGTGGGCAAAAAATTTATTGGGGCATGGTAGGGAGGATGGGAATTATCCCAGTATGGTACGTTTAAATTTTTGTAGACATTTGGGTGGACAAACCGACGAAGTGGTGCGAACGGGGCATTTTCAGGACAAATCGATGTGGTATAGCCCATGGTTTAGGGGTAGGCCCAGGGTACGGGCATGCTGTGGACAAAAAATTGATCAGGCATGAGAGATATGTTAGGGATCATCCCATTATATTCCGTTTAAATTTTCAAAGCCATTTGGATAGGCGAACGGGCTAAACGGCGCGAACGGGGCATTTTTGTGCTAAATCGGGTGCTATTGCCCACGGTTTTGGAGGTGGGCATGAGGTCCGGGCGTGTTGTGGGTTACAAATCGACCTAGTCATTCCAGAGAGGTTAGGTATCATTTCATTGTGGTTCGTTTAAATTTTCGTGGCCATTTGGGTGGACAAATGGGTGAAGGGGTGCTAACGGGGGATTTTTGTACTATATTGGTGTGCTATAGCCCATGATTTTGGGAGTGGGCTCGGGGTCCGGGTTTTCTGTGGGCTAAAAATTGACCCATGGTATGATCGGAAGGATGAGGATCATCCCAGTGTGGTACTTTTAATATTTTGTGGCCATTTGAGTGTACAAACGGGCAAAATAGTATGAACGAGGCATTTTCGGGCCAAATAAGTGTTCTATAGCTCATGGTTTTGGGAGTAGCCCCGGGGTTCGGGTATGATGTAGGCAAAAAATTGACGGGGATATGCCAGGGAGTTTAGGGATCGCACTAGTGTGGTTTGTTTAAGTTTTTGTGTTCATTTGAGCAGACAAATGATTAGAACAATGCGAACGGGGCAATTGTGGGCTAAATTAGTGTTCTATAGTCCACGTTTCGGTGGTGGGCCGGGGGTCCCTAGCGTGATGTGGGCTAAAAATTGAATGGGGAATGTTAGGGAAGTTTGGGATTGTTTTAGTATGGTCCATGTAAATTTTCGTGGCCATTTGGGTAAAGAAACGGGCAAAAAGGCGCGAACGAGAATTTTTGGGCCAAATCAGTGTGCTATAGCCCATCATTTTGGGGGTAGGCCCAGGGTTCGAGTGTTCTGTGGGCCAAAAATCAACCAAAGCATTCCAGTAAGGTTGGGGATTATCCTAATTTGGTCCGTTTAAATTTTTGTGGCAATTTGGGTGGATAAAAGGATGAAACAACATAAATGGGAAATTTCAGGTCTAATCGATGTGCTGTAGCCCACGGTTTTGGGGGTGGGGTCAGGGTCCGGGCGTGCTGTAGTCTAAAAATCCATTGAGGCATGCCAGGGAGGTTGGGGATCATCCTAGTGTGGTCCGTTTTATTTTTCGTGGCCATTTGAGTGGACAAATAGGCTAAACGGCGCGAATGGGGCATTTTCGGCCCTAATCGGTATGCTATAGCCCACTATATTAGGTATGGACCCGGGGTTTGGACGTGCAGTAGGTTGATAATTGACCGGGGCATGCGAAGGATATTAGGTATCATCCCAGTATGGTCCATTAAAATTTTTTTGGCCATTTGGGTTGACAAACGGGCGAAATAGCCCGAACGGGGCATTTTCAGGCCAAATCGGTGTGCTATAAGCCCACGGTTTTGGGGGTGGGCTCGGGGTTCGTGTGTGCTGTGGGACGAAAGTCAATAAAAGCATTCTAGGGAGGTTAGGAATTATCCCAATGTGGTCCATTTAAATTTTTGTGGCCATTTGGGTAGACAAACGGGTGAAACAGTGAGAATGAGGCATTTTCGAGCAAAATTAGTGCCCTATAGCCCACGATTTTAGGGGTAGGCCCAGAGTCTAAGCATGCTGTGGGCCAAAAATAGACCGAGGCATGCCAGGGAGATTTGGGGTCTTGCCAATGTTGTCTGTTAAAATTTTCATGCCTATTTGGGTGGACAAACGGGTGAAATGGCACGAACGGGGCATTTTTGGGCCAAATCGGTGTGCTATAGCCCATGGTTTCCGGGGTAGGCTTAGATTTCGAGTGTGATATGGGACGATAATCGACTGAGGCATGTCAAGTATATTATGGATCATCCAAATGAGGTCTGTTTAAATTTTTGTGGATATTTTTGTGGATAAACGAGCGAAATGACACGAACGGTCATTTTCGAGATAAATTGGTGTGCTATAGCTTACGATTTTAGCGGTGGACCGAGGTCTGGGCATGATATGGGTTAAAAATTAAGTGGGGCATGCAAAGGAGGGTGTGGATCATCCCAGTATGGTCCACTTAAATTTTTGTGGCCATTTGGGTAGACAAACGGGCGAAACTGCGTGAACGGGGTATTTTCAAGCCAAATCGAAGTGTTATAGCCCATGATTTTTAGGGTGGGCTCGATGTCTGGGCTTACTATAGGTCAAAAGTCAACCAAGGCATGCCAGGGAGATTGGGGATCATCCCAGTATGGTCTATTCAAAATTTTATGGCAATTTGGGTGGACAAATAGGCAAAATAGCGCTAACAGGGCAGTTTTTGGCCAAATCGGTGTTCTATAGCCCACTGTATCGGTGGTGGGCTTAGAGTCTGGGCGTACAGAGGGCTGACAATTGAATGGGGGTGCCAGGGAGGTATGGGATCATCCCAGTGTGATCCGTTTAATTTTTGGTGGACATTTGGATGGACAAACAGGCGAAATGGCACGAATGCGGCATTTTTGGGCCAAAACGGTGTGCTATATCCCACGGTTTCAAGGGTAGGCCCAGAGAGGTTGGGGATCATCCCAGTGTGGTCCGTTTAAATTTTTGTGACTATTTGGGTGGACAAATTGACAAATTGGTATGAAAAGGGCATTTTTAGGCCAAATCGATGGCTATAGCTCACAGTTTTAATGTTGTGGTTTATTTGGGTAGACAAACGGGTGAAACCACAAAAATGAGGTATTTTCGAGCGAAATAAGTGTCGTATGGCCCACGATATCAGGGGTGGGCCAGTGGTCTGGTATGATGTTGGCCAAAAATCAACCGAGGCGTGCTAGGGAGATTTGGGATCATGCCAATATTGTTTGTTTAAATTTTTGTTCCCATTTAGGTGGACAAACTAGTGAAATGGAATAAATGTGGAATTTGTGGGCCAATTCGGTGTGCTATAGCCCACGATTTCAGGGGTGGGCTCAGAGTTTGAGCGTGTTGTAGGCCGATAATCGACTAAGGCATGCCAAGGATGTAATAGATCATCCCAGTGTGGTCTGTTTAAATTTTTATGGACATTTGGGTGGACAAACGGGAAAACGGCAAGGACGGGGTATTTTTTGGATAAATCGGTATGCTATAGTCCACGATTTTGGGGGTGGGCCCAAGGTTTGGGCGTGTTGTAGGCTAAAAATTGACTGGGGCATGACAAGGAGTTTGAGGATCATCCTAGTATGGTCTTTTTAAATTTTCATGGCTATTTGGGAGGACAAACAGGAGAAACAACATGAACGGGGCATTTTCAAGCCAAATCGGTGAGCTATAGCCCACGATTTCTAGGGTGGGTCCGATGTCCGGGCTTGCTGTGGGTGAAAAAATAACTAAGGCATTCCATGGAGGTTGGGGATCATCCCAGTGTGCTCCATTGAAATTTTTCTGGCCATTTGGGTAGACAAACGGGCGAAATATCGCTAACGGGGCATTTTCAGGCTAAATTAGTGTTCTATAGCCCACTATATCGGGGGTGAGCTCAAAGTCCGGGTGTGCTATGGGGAAAAAATCAACCAGGGGTGATTGGGAGTAATGGGATCATCCCAGTGCGGTCTGTTTAATTTTTAGTGGACATTTGGGTGGACAAACGGGTAAAACGACGCAAATGGGGCATTTTCGAGCTAAATCGGTGTGCTATAGCCCATGGTTTCAGGGTTGGGTTCGGCGTTTGGCTGTGCTGTAGGCTAAAAATTGACTTGATAATTCCAGGGAGGTTGGGGATCATCCCAGTATGGCCTTTTTAAATTTTTGTGGGCATTTGGGTGGACAAACGGATGAAACGGCATGAACGGAGCATTTTAGGGCCAAATCAGTGTGTGCTCGCAGTTTTAGAGGTGGGCTTGGGGTCTGGGTGTGCTGTGGTCTAAATATCGATCGGGATATGCCAAGATATTGAGGATCATCCCAGTATGGTCTGTTTGAATTTTCATGGCCATTTGGGTTGACAAAAGGGTGAAATAGCACGAACGGGGCAATTTCGAACCAAATCGGTGTGCTATAGCCCACAATTTTGGGGGTGAGCCCGGGTTTTGGGTGTGTTGCTGGCCAAAAATTGACCTAGGCATGCCAGGGAGGTTGGGGATTAACCCAGCATAGTCTGTTTAAATTTTAATGGCCATTTGGGTGGACAAATAGGCGAAACGGCATGAACAAGGCATTTTTAGGCCAAATCGGTGTGCTCTAGCCCACGGTTTTCGTAGTGGGTCCGGGGTCCAGGCGTGCTATGGTCCAAAAATCGATCGAAGTATGCTAGGAAGGTTGGGGATCATCCTAGTAAGATCCGTTTAAAGTTTCATGGCCATTAGATGGACAAACGGGTGGAATGATGCGAACGGGGCATTTTTGGGCGAAATCGGTGTGCTATAGCCCACGAATTTGGAGCACGGGGTTCGGCTATGCTGTAGGCTAAAAATTAACTTGGTCATACCAGGGAGGTTGGGGATCATCCCAGTATGGTCCGTTTAAATTTTTGTGGCCATTCGAGTGGATAATTGGACTAAACGGCATGAACGAGGCATTTTGGGCCAAATTGGTGTGCTATAGCCCACTGTTTTTGGGGTGGGCTCGGGGTGCGGGCATGCTGTGACTGAAAAATCGATTAGGGTATACCAGGGAGGTTGGGGATTATCCCAGTATGGTCCGCTTAAATTTTCATGGCCATTTGGGTGGACAATCGGGTGAAACAACACAAACAGGGCATTTTTTAGCCAAATCGATGTGCTATAGCCCACGGTTTTGTGGGTGGCCCCGGGGTCCGAGCGTGTTGTGGGCCAAAAATAGACTGAGGCATGCCAAGGAGGTTGGGGATCAACCCAGTATGGTCTATTTAAATTTTGATGGCCATTTGGGTGGACAAATGTGCGAAACGGCATGAACAGGGCATTTTCGGGCCAAATCGGTGTGATATAGTCTATGGTTTTGAGAGTGGGCCTGGGGTCCAGGCATGCTATGGTCTTTTGGGTTGACAAACCGGCGAAACGACGCGAACGGGGCATTTTTAGGCTTAATCGGTGTGCTATATCCCACGATTTGGAGGGTGGGCCTAGGGTTAGGGCGTGCTGTGGGCTGAAAATTGACTGGGGCATTTCAGGGAGGTTAAGGTTCATATCTTTGTTTTTTTTAAATTTTTGTGGCTATTTGGGAGGATAAACAGGTGAAACGACATAAATGGGGCATTTTCGGGCCAAATCGATGTGGTACAGCCTACGTTTTTGGGGGTGGGCCTAGGGTTTAGGCGATCTGTTTGCTGAAAATATACTGGGGTGTGCCAGGGAGTTTTGGGATCATCCCAGTATGGTCCATTAAAATTTTTGAGGCAATTTGGGCAGAGAAATAGGTGAAACAGCGCGAACGAGGCATTTTAGTGCCAAATTGGTGTGCTATAGACCACGATTTTAGGAGTATCCTGAGATTTGGGAGGGAGGTTAGGGATTATCCTAGTGTGGTTTTTTTAAAATTTCATGGCCATTTGGTTTGACAAACGGATGAAACGGCATGAACGGGGCATTTTTGGGCCAAATTGGTGTGCTATATCCCATGGTTTAAGGGGTGGGCCTGGGGTTCGGGCGTTCTGTGGTCCAAAAATCAACTGGGACATGACAGGGAGGTTGGGAGTCATTCTAGTATGGTCCGTTTAAATTTTCATGTCCATTTGGGTGGACCAACGGGTGAAACAGCACAAACGGGGCATTTTCAGGCCAAATTGGTGTGCTATAACCCACGATTTTGCGGGTGGGCTCGAGGTCCAGGCGTGTTGTGTGCCAAAAATTGATAGAGTCGTGCCAGGGAGGTTGGATATTAACCCTGTATGATCCGTTTAAATTTCAGTAGTTATTTGGGTGGACAAACGGGTGAAATGGCACGAACGGGGCATTTTCAGGCCTAATTGATGTTCTATAGCCAACGGTTTTGGGGGTGGGCTCGGGTTTCATGCATGCTGCGGGTAAAAAATCAACTGGGGAATGCCAGAGAGGTTGGAAATCATCCCAGTATGGTCCGTTTAAATTTTCGTTGCCATTTCGGTTGACAAACAGGCGAAACGGCGCAAATGTGGTATTTTTGGACCAAATTGGTGTGCTATAAACCACGATTTTGGGGGTGGGCCTGGGGTCCGGGCATACTTTGGTCCATAAATCGATTGGGAAATGTCAAGTAGGGTGGGCATAAATACCAAAAAACCAAAAAAATCAAAAAACTAAACCAAAATTTAATTTTGGTTTCGTTTTTTTTTGTTTTCTGGATTGATTTCGGTTTTCAATTTTCAAAATTCGGTTTTACGGTTTGGTTTTCGATTTTCTTAAAAAAATTTTTGTTTAAACCAAAAAATCATAAACTGAAATTATATAAATAATAATATATATATTATTAATTTATTATAAATAATATATATATATATATTATTAATATATATATTATTTTAGTTAACCCTAAATCACAAATCCTATTACAATTCACATTTCACACACATCGTCACACCGACACACGCCGCTTTTGGCTTTTCCTTTACAATGACGATAGACGACCGTGCACCGGTGATCTACTCCATTTATTTACAAAAATACTGCGACTGGTGATCTGCAAATAAAGACTCGCGTGGTCGCGACTGGTGTTTCGTATTTGTTGAGCGGCGTCGGCGTTTATGTTTAAGGCGAACTGACCGTGTTTTTTGTTTGTTGAACGGCGACCGGAGGCCACTGTGGACAGACCACTTTTTCATTTATTTGTTCCATTAATTAGTCAGCCTTCAAAATATGTCTAATCCGGTATTTTGTTTTATGATTTTCATTTAACTTGATAGTTTAAGGCTAAAGGTTGAGAACTAATGTATAAATTATTTCATTTCATAGATTGGAAGTAGGGAAATTGAAGAGGGAGCATCAAATGAAAATATTTTAGTTTCATCTCCAAATGAAATTGAAACCACAGTTGAAGCTAAACTATTGAAAAAAAGAAAGGTCATGGAACTGAGGGCAATATGTTGGCAGTGGTTTGACAAGATTGTTGATGAAAAAATCGAAGCTAAGAAAGCACAATGTAAGTATTGTGGAAAAGTTTATGCTGTTGCTTCAAGTGCTAGTGGTACTTCATTGATGAATAATCATATGCTACTATTATGTGCTTATCGCCCTAATGTTGTTGTGAAAGAGAAAGACAATCAAGCAAAATTAGTTTTTCTACTATCTTCTGGGAATGAAAAGGGAGGGGCATTGGGTACTTGGACATCTGATCAAGGACGAAGTAGGAAAGCTTTAGCTCAAATGATAATTGTTGATGAGTTGCCATTTAGTTTTGTTGAAAAAGAAGGCTTTAGGAATTTTATGAGAGTCACAGTCTCACAGTTTCATATTCTTTCTCGTTGAACCTTGACAAGAGATTTTTATCAGTTTTACAATAAAGAGAAATAAGTTTTGAAAAGGGTTTTCAAAGAAGTACGTCCAAAAATTTGTCTTACGACAGATACTTGGATGTCTATAAAAAAGATTTACTACATGTGTCTAACAACTCACTTTATAGATACAAATTGGAAATTGCATAAGAGTGATAATTTTTTGTCCAATTTCTAGTGATAAAGGTGTTAATATGGCTGCTTCCATTACTAATTGTTTACTTGAATGGGGTTTGGATACTGTTTTTAGTATTGCAGGTTATAATGCTAGTTCCAACGATGTTACATTGATAGAAATGTCCAAACAATTAAGTAATTGGAGAACAAATATAATGGAGGGTCAACATTTTCATGTGAGGTGTATGGTAGATATTCCTAATCTTATTATGCAAGATGGGCTGAAGTAAATTGATAAGTCTATCAAGCGAGTGAGACAAGCTGTGAAGTATGTTAAACAATCTGTCGCAAGAGTTAAAAAGTTCAAAGAATGTTGTGAATCTCAATTGATAACTTGCAAGAAATCTTTATGTTTAGATGTTCCTACTCGATAGAACTCTACATACTTGATGCTTGAAACCGTACAACATTTTGATCTTGTATTTGAAAGATATAGTTTCTATGATAATGGTTTCTTGGATTATCTTCGTACCTCTCCTTGTGAAGATAGTAAGGCAGGCGCCTTTGTAAGTGAGGACTAGGAAAATATGAGGATAATGGTAAAATTTTTGAAAACTTTTTATAATCTTACTTTGAAAGTTTCTGGTTCAAAATATATTACTACCAATGTACATTTTGTGGAAATTGCCGTGCTTGATCTAATTTTGAAAGAGATGATAGAAAATGAAGATTCTAATTTGAAAAAAATGGCAGCAAATATGAGGGAAAAGTTCAGAAAGTATTGGGGTACTCCAGAGAAAATGAATAAAATGATATTTACTTCATCTGTGTTGGATCCCCGCAACAAAATTGAATATGTTCCTTTCGCAATTATGGACATGTTTGGAAAAGAAATTGGGGACAAGTTGTCTCATTCCGTGGAGTCTTATATGAAAGCCTTGTTTGAGCATTATGTCAAGAAATCAAAAAACTCTTCATCTTCATCCACTTCTTCTTATTTTGGGAATTCTTCATCCTTAAGTGGTTATGGAAACTTTCAAAGAAGAGAAATAATGAGAAAAAAATAATAATTTGAGAAGCATAAAGAAATTAGTGGAGGTTCAAGCAATAAATCTGAGTTGGGAAAATATCTTGCCAAAGAAATTGAGCCAGATTTTGAACAATTTGATATATTAGGTTGGTGGAAAGTTAATGAGCCGAGATTTCCCATTCTCGCTGAGATGTCTCGTGATGTGTTATCCATTCCCATTTCCAGTGTTGCATCTGAATGTGCATTTAGCATGGGTTGTCGGGTTATCGATCCCTTTAGGAGTTCATTAACTCCTAAACTAGTGCAATCTCTTATTTGTCTTCAAGATTGGCTTAGAAGTGAATCTAATCCAGTTAATATCGAGGAAGAATTATTGTATCTTGAGAAACTTGAAGTTGGTAAGAATTTTATGATTTTGTATTCATTATAGTAAAAATATTTATATTGCATATCAACTAACAAGTGTCTTATTTTTTTTTCAGAAATGGCTAGTGGTGGAACTGAATCTAGCATTGTTGATGTCTAGTTCTCAATTACCAAATGTGAATTGTAGGTAAGTTTAAGTTTGTTTTTGGGTTCATATTTTCCTCTAATTGCCAAATACTATACTACTCGGTTTCTATTAAACTACCTCATAAGATTTTTGCTTCTGACAACACTGAGTTTCTTTTCCTTTACCTTAATCCTGGAATGAAGTAGAACATAAACAAGTTAATCATATGTTTGACATTTTGATGCAGGAATAACATTAGTTTGTATTTTGATTTCCTTGTATTCGTTGCATAATTTTCTATTTAGGAATTCCAGTAAACTAACATGTTAATGAATTTATAGTATATAAAAGCTGAAGGGATCATAAGGATATTGAAAGTTTGAAACAAATAACCTTCTCGTCTCATGAATCTCAAAGCTTTGATCCTTTCAGTTCAAACTCTGATGTGTAATTCTGGGTGGATATGACACGGAATTCTTTGATTAAAATGAGTGTTACTAGAATCAAGGCATCTTCTCTGGTAGATTTTGCTACCTCAAAGATCAAATTTAAATCTGTTTCTTTTCCTTTTTTATAATGGTGGTGGCTGGGCCAGTTTTCCCACAACACAACTCAACTAATATCAGGCAACTTTGTCCATCAGCCCTTGCAGATATGGAAAGATATCACCTACTATTTTTTCCTCTTCTGGGATTTCAACCATGCTCTTTCATCGTCATTTAAGTTTGATTGCTATTGGGATGCACCCTTGGGTTTTATGGGCTTCTTAAGAGTTCTAGTTTTTGTTCTGGTTAAGATTCCTCAAAGTGTAAGCTCTCAAATAGTGTATTGGAAAAAGAAATAGTATTGCAAACTGATACTAATTTATTATGTTTATTTGTACCTAAGAGGAAAACAAGTTAAAAGCAGAAAACACAAAATAGCTTTGGAAGTACTGATAATTGATCCCTAGCTTCCAGTAAGTTGTCATAAGTTAAAGCTTTATTAGTTAAAATATCTAAATGAAGATCACTGCAATTACTGTGAGTGACATAGTCAGTATGATGCTTTTGCTATTCTTTGCAACCCCACTGGTGCTTGTTGGAGTAATAGTCTTGGTATCTGGAGTAGTAATCGTGGTGTATGAACTAGTAGAACCAGAAGCAGAAGCAGAAATAGGTGATGAGGTTGTGCTAGAATCTGGTGAATCATCTATTTTAAAGATCTTTGCATCTGGTGAATCATCTATTTGTTTTTCTCTTAAGTACAAATAAACATAATAAATTAGTATCAGACTGAATTTATTTAGTGTGAGCTTCACTTTCTCTTAGTAGTACTCTTCAAAACTATTTGTTTTCTGTAGTTTTAGTGGTTTCATGCAAGAATTCTAGAGTTTCCTTTATAGATCTTTCAAACACTTTTTTAAGTGTTAATTTCACTTTGGTGTCTTCTTATTTGATTGGCTTGTCTAATTTGGAGTCTTTATTGTTGAAAAATGCTAATCTTAGTGGTTCTTTAATTGCTGTTGCTAAATCCCAATGTAGGGTTTCTTTGACCTCAATAGATCTAGCTGAAACACACAATTTCTAGGCCTTTTTCTAATATCTTTAGCTTTGGTGTTTGTTCAAACCTTAAGTCACTTAATCTTTCCAAGAATGCTATTGACCCTCCTGGTAATAAACTTATTAAAGGTGATTTGTGCTGCTGATTTGTGCAAAACTGTGGTGAAATTGGACTTGTCTTAGTTGTTCTTGCAGTTGCCCATCTTAACTATTTGATAATACAATGAATATCATTTTGTTTAAATTATATTGGAACCTAATGCATTTTGTCTCTTTTGAACAATTTTTTGGCTCTAAATTATGTTGCTGCCAGGTGAATGGCGATGTCGTCTGCATATTGGTTCGAGTAGACTAACTGTTTTGTGGATTGGTGGATGGTGGTAGTGACTGACGGACTGTTTTACCATTAGTTATCCTGTGGTCTGTGGATGTAACTAAAATTAGATGATGATATTGTGATTTGATTTTGCATTTTATTCTAATCGAGCAATGAGATGACTAGGGTCTGCTGATTACTTATATATTAGTATCTCTTTAGTATATGGTATTGCTAGTACTTAGTAGTGTGTAGTCTGTGTTGTCTTGAAATTATGGTTGATCGTTTTTCTTATTTGCATGATAAGAGCTGATCTTGAACCTTATTTGAAGATGAATGAGGTTTTAAAATTGAAAAAGAGAGGATAATTACTTTAATATTTCAAACTGAAATAATAATCTGAAATAACCGAACCAAATTTATAAAAGCCAAACCAAACCAAATTTATTTCGGTTTGGTTATGGATATCAGTTTTGTCAATTCGAAAATCGATAAACCGAACCTATATTAAACAATCAGCCCAACCAACGGAACGCCCACCCTAATGCCAAGGATGTGGGGGATTATACCAGTATGGTTTGTTTAAATTTTTGTAGTCATTTGGGTGGACAAATGGGGAAACAACACAAATGGGGCATTTTCAGGCCAAGTCGATGTGCTATAACCCATGATTTTGGGGGTGTCCCTGGGGTTCGAGCGTGCTATGGGCCAAAAATTGACCGGGGTATGCTAGGGTGGTTGGGAATCATCCTAGTATGGTCCATTTAAATTGTCATGGCTATTTGGATGGACAAACAAGAGGAACCATGGTGTGAGCAAAAATAGACCGGGCATGCCAGGGAGTTTGGGAATCATCTTGGTGTGGTCCGTTTAAATTTTTGTGGCCATATGGGTGGACAAACATGCAAAACAGTACGAACGGAATATTTTTGAGCTAAATCG
Source organism: Capsicum baccatum var. pendulum (assembly GCA_030864225.1). NCBI lineage: Eukaryota > Viridiplantae > Streptophyta > Magnoliopsida > Solanales > Solanaceae > Capsicum > Capsicum baccatum. The sequence continues at coordinate 23,692,863 of CM061555.1, read as the reverse complement.
GTGTGCTATATCCCATTGTATTGGTGATGTTCGGGAGGTTGAGGATCATACTAGCATAGTTCATTTATTTTTTCCCAGCCATTTGGGTGGACAAACGGTCAAAACGGTGCGAATGGGGTATTTTCGGGCCAAATCGGTGTTCTATAGACCACGATTTCAGGGATGGGCCCGAGTTTCAGATTTTCTATGGGCGGAAAATCTATCGGGGTGCACCACGGAGGTTGAGGATCATCCCAGTGTGGTCATTTTAAATTTTTGTGGTCATTTGGGTGGACAAACGGGCAAAACGATGCAAACGGGGCATTTTCGGGCCAAATTGGTGTGCTATTGCACACGGATTTGGGCGTGGGATCTAGGTACAGGATTTCTGTGGGCCAAAAATCAGTGTGGTCCATTTAATTTTTGAGGCCATTTGGATGGACAAAAGGGGAAAAGGGCTCGAACGGGGTATTTTCGGGCCAAACCGATATGTTATAGCCTATAGTTTCAAGGGTGGGCGTGCTATAGACCAAAAATCGACCAGGGCATCCCAGGGAGGTTGGGGATCATGCTAGTGTGGTACATTTAAATTTTGTGTCCATTTATGTGGACAAACGGGCGTAACGGCACGAACGGGGCATTTTCAGGCCAAATTGGTGTGCTATAACCCACTGTATTGGTGGTGGGCTTAGGGTCCGAGCTTTCTGTAGGCTGAAAATCGATTGGGGCATTCCTGGGAGGTTGAGGATCATCCTAGTGTAGTTCGTTTAATTTTTTTTGGCCATTTGGGTTGACAAACGGGTAAAATAGGGCATTTTCAGGCTAAATCGATGTGCTATGGCCTACGGCTTCGGGGGTGGGCCCGAGTCCAGATGTTCTGTGGGTTGAAAATTAACCGGGGTATACCAGGGAGGTTGGGATATTCCCATTATTGTCCGTTTAAATTTTGTGGACATTTGGGTGGGCAAACGGGTGAAACAATGTGAACGGGGCATTTTTGGGCCAAATCGGTGTGCTAAAGCCCACGGTTTGGAGGGTTGCCCCAGGTTCGGGTGTGCTATTTGCTGAAAATTGGTCAGCGCAAAACAAGGAGGTTGGGTATTATCCCAGTATGGTCCATTTAAATTTTCATGGCTATTTGGGTAGCGAAACGACGCGAACAGGGCATTTTAGGCTAAATTAGTGTGCTATAGCCCATGGTTTTAGGAGTGGGCCCAGGGTCCGGGCGTTCTGTGGGCTGAAAATTAAGAGGGGCATGCCTGGGAGTTTGGTGATCATCCAGTATGGTCCGTTTTAATTTTCATAACCATTTGGCTGCACAAACAGGCGAAAGGGCGGAAACAGTGTATTTTTGGGCCAAATCGATGGGCTATAACCCACGGTTTCTGGGGTTGGCCCGAGGTCTGGGCCTGATGTGGGACAAAAATCGATCATAGGAGTGTCTTGGAGATTGAGGATTATTCCAGTATGGTTCGTTTAATTTTCTGGCTATTCAGGTGGACAAACGGGCGAAACGGCGCGAACAGGGCATTTTCAGGCCAAATCGGTGTGCTATAACTGATGGCTTTGGGGGTGGGCCTGAGTTTCGGGTGTGCTGTCGGCCAAAAATTGATCGAGGTGTGTGAGGGAGGTTTGGGATCATCCCAGTATGGTTCGTTTAAATTTTCATGGCTATTTGGGTGGATAAACGGGCAAAATAGCGCGAATGGAGTATTTTCAGGCCAAATGGGTGTGTTATATCCCACAATTTTTGGGGTGGATGCAGGGTTCGGGCGTGTTGTGGGACAAAAAATCAATCGGGGAATGCCAGGGAGGATGGGGATTGTCCCAGTGTGGTCCGTTTATTTTTTTGTGGCTATTTGGGTAGACAAACCGGCAAAGCAGCGCGAATGGGGCATTTTCGGGCAAAATTGGTGTGCTATAGCCCATGGTTTTGGGGGTGGGCCCAGAGTCTGGGCATGCTTTAAACCAAAAATCGATCAAGCATGCTAGGGAGGAAGGAGTCACCCAAGTATAGTCTGTTTAAATTTTAAAGGACATTTGGATGGACAAACAAGCAAAACGGCACGAACGGGGCATTTTTTGGCCAAATCGCTGTGCTATAGCCAACGATTTTAGGGTTGGACCCAGGGTCCGGGCGTGATGGGGGTTGTAAATCAATCGGAGCATGATAGGGAGTTTGGGAATCGTCGCAGTATGGTTCATTTAAATTTTTTTTTCTATTTGAGTGGACAATCGGGCTAAACATCGCGAACGGGGCATTTTCAAGTCTTATCGGTGTTCTATTGGAGACAGTTTTGGGGTGGCCTAGGGTCCGGGTGTGCTGTGGGCCAAAAATCAACCGGGGTAAGTCAAAAAGATTAGTTATCATTCCAGTGTGGTCCGTTTAAAATTTTGTGGCCATTTGGGTTGAAAAATAGGTAAGATAGTGTGAATCGGGCATTTTCAGTTTAAATCGGTGTACTGTAGCCCACGGTTTTGAGGGCGGCCCTGTGGTCTGATGTGCTATGGGCTAAAAATTGACTAGGGCATGCCAACGAGGATGCTGATCATCCCAGTGTGGTCCGTTTAAATTTTTGTGGCCATTTGGGTGGACAAACGTGTGAAATGGCGCAAACGGGGGCATTTTTCGGCCAAATCAATGTGCTATAGCCTACAGTTTTAGGTGTGTCCCCATGGTCTAAGCATTTTGTGGGACAAAAATTGACTGGGGCATGCCAGGGAGGTTGGGGATCATCTCAGTGTGGTCTACTTAAATTTTTGTGACCATTTGGGTTAACAAACGGGAGAAACGGCACGAACAGGGAGTTTTCAGGAAATATTTATAGTCTATAGCCCACAGTTTTAGGGGTGGGCCTAGGTTTAGGTGTATTGTGGGCCAAAAATTGACTGAGGTGTGCCAGAGAGGTTGTAGATCATCCCAGTATGGTCGGTTTAAATTTTTGTATCCATTTGTGTGGACAAACGAGCAAAACGGCGTGAATGAGGCATTTTTGGGCCAATCGGTGTGCTATAGCCTATGGTTTCAGGGGTGGGGCTGGGGTTCGGGCATACTGTGGGGAAAAAATTGACCAGGGCATGCCAGGGAGGTTTGAAATCATTACAGTATGGTCTGTTTAAATTATTGTGGCCATCTGGCTGGACAAACGAGCAAAACGGTGTGAACTAGGTATTTTTCAGCCAAATTAGTGTGCTATAGCCTACGGTTTAGGAGGTGGGCTTGGGGTTCGAGTATTTTGTAGACCGAAAATTGATTTGAGCATGACAGGGAGGTTGGGGATTATCCCAGTGTGGTCCATTTAAATTTTCATTTCTATTTAGGTGGACAAACGGGCAAAACAGCATGAACGAGGCATTTTCAGGCCAAATCGGTGTGCTATAGCCCATGATTTTGGGGGTAGGCCCAGTGTGTGGGTGTAATGTAAGATAAAAATTGATCGAGGCATGTTATAGAGGTTGAAGATCATCCCAGTGTGGTCTTTTTAAATATTTGTCGTTATTTGAGTGGACAAACAGGAGAAACGGCGTGAACGGGGCATTTTTGGGCCAAATCAGTATGCTATAGCCCACGGTTTCAAGGGTGGCCAAGGCCAGGTGTGATGTGGGCCAAAAATTGATCGAAGCAGGCCAAGGAGGTTGTTTATCATCCCAGTATGGTCCGTTTAAATTTTTAGGGCTATTTGGGATGGCAAACGAGCAAAACTGCGCTAACGGGGCATATTCTAGATAAGTCGGTGAGCTATAGGCTACAATTTTAGGGATGGCCTCAGGGTCCGGGCGTGCTGTGGGGTAAATATCGACCGGGGTATGCCAGGGAGGTTGAGGATCATACTAGTATTGTGCGTTTAAATTTTCATGTCCATTTGTGTGGACAAACAGGCGAAACGACGTGAACTGAGATTTTTTAATTTAAATTGGTGTGCTATAGCCACAGTTTAGAGGGTGGCCCTGGGGTCCGGTGTACTGTGGGATAAAAATTAACCAGGGCATGGCAGGAAGGTTGGTTATCGTCTCAGTGTGGTCCGTTTAAATTTTTATGATTATTTGGGTGGACAAACAGACAAAATGGTAGAAATGGTTTATTTTCAAGCCAAATCAGTGTGGTATAGCCCACGATTTTGGGGGTGGCCCCTGGGTCCGGATGTGATGTAGGACAAAAATTGACTGAGGCATGTCAGGGAGGTTGGGGATCATCCCAGTGTGGTCCGTTTAAATTTGTTTGGCCATTTGGGGTGATAAATAAGAGCAACGGCGCGAACGGGAAGTTTTTCGGATAAATTTGTGTTCTATAGCCCATGGTTTCGGGGGTGGGACCCTGGGTTTGGGAATGTTGTGGGCCAACAATTGACCGAGGTATGCCAGGGAGGTTGTGGATCATCATAGTGTGGTTCGTATAAATTTTTGTGGCCATTTGAGTGGACAAACATGCGAAATGGCGTAAATGAGAATTTTTAGGCCAAATAGTGTGCTATAGCCCATGGTTTCATGGGTGGGCCTGGTTCCGGGCATACTGTGGGCCAAAAATTTACCGGGGCATGCCATCAATGTTTGGGATCATCCCAGTGTTGTACTTTTAAATATTTGTGGCAATTACGGGCAAAACAGCATGAACTAGGTTATTTTTAGCCAAATTAGTCTTCTATAGCCCACGATTTTGGGGGTGGGCTCGGGGACCGGGCGTGTTGTGGGCAGAAAACTAACTTGAGTATGCTAGGGAGGTCGGTAATCATCCCACTCTAGTCCGTTTAAATTTTTGTATACATTTTGATGAATAAACGGGCAAAACGGCCTGAACAGGGCTTTTTTAGGCTAAATCGGTGTGCTAAAGCCCACTATTTTGGGGGTGGGCCCAGTTTTCGGGCGTGCTGTGAGCCAAAAATTGATTGGGGTATTTCATAGAGGTTGGGGATCATCTCAGTGTGGTCCATTTAAATTTTCATTTCTATTTAGGTGGACAAACGGGCAAAACATCATGAACTAGGCATTTTCAGGCCAAATCGGTGTGCTATAGCCCATGATTTTGGGGGTAGGCCCAGTGTGTGGGTGTACTGTAAGCCAAAAATTGATCGAGTCATTTTAGAGAGGTTGGAGATTATCCTAGTGTGGTCCTTTTAAATTTTTTTGGCCATTTGAGTGGACAAACGGGCGAAACGGAGTGAACGGGGCATTTTTGGCCCAAATCAGATTGCTTTAGCCCACGGTTTCAAGGGTGGCCTCAGGGCCAGGTGTGTTGTGGGCCAAAAATTGATCGAGTCTGGCCAAGGAGGTTGTTTATCATCCCAGTATGGTCCGTTTAAATTTTTGGGACTATTTGGGATGGCAAACGAGCAAAACTGCGCGAATGGGGCATATTTTGGCTAAGCCGGTGAGTAATAGGCCACAGTTTTAGGGATGGCCCCGGGGTCCGGGCATGCTGTGGGGTAAAAATCGACCGGGGCTTGCTAGGGAGGTTAAGGATCATACTAGTGTTGTGCGTTTAAATTTTCATGTCCATTTGGGTGGACAAACAGGCGAAACGGCACGAACTGAGATTTTTTAATTTAAATCGGTGTGCTATAGCCACAGTTTTGAGGGTGGCCCTGGGGTCCGGTGTACTGTAGGATAAAAATTAACCAGGGCATGCCAGGGAGGTTAGTGATCATCCCAGTGTGGTCCGTTTAAATTTTTATGATTATTTGGCTGGACAAACAGACAAAACGGTAGAAATGGTTTATTTTTGAGCCAAATCAGTGTGCTATAGCCCACGATTTTGGGGGTGGCCCCTGGGTCCAGATGTGATGTAGGACAAAAATTGACTAAGGCATGTCAGGGAGGTTGGGGATCATCCCAGTGTGGTCCGTTTAAATTTGTTTGGCCATTTGGGGTGATAAATAAGAGCAACGGCGCGAATGGGATGTTTTTCGGATAAATGTGTGTTCTATAGCCCATGGTTTCGGGGGTGGGCCTTTGGGTTTAGGAGTGTTGTGGGCCAAAAATTGATTGAGGTATGCTAGGGAGGTTGTAGATCATCATAGTGTGGTCCGTTTAAATTTTTGTGGCCATTTGGGTGGACAAACAGGCGAAATGGCATAAATGGGAATTTTTAGGCCAAATAGTGTACTATAGCCCATGGTTTCAGGGGTGGGCCAGGTCCGGGCGTACTGCGAGCCAAAAATTTACTGGGGCATGCCACCAAGGTTTGGGATCATCCCAGTGTTGTACGTTTAAATATTTGTGGCAATTACGGTCAAAACAGCATGAACTAGACATTTTTTAGCCAAATTAGTGTGCTATAGCCCACGGTTTTGGGGGTGGGCTCGGGGACCGGGCGTGTTGTGGGCAGAAAACTAGCTCGAGTGTTCTAGGGAGGTTGATAATCATCCCACTCTAGTCTGTTTAAATTTTTGTATCCATTTTTGTGGATAAACGGGCAAAACAGCATGAACAGGTCATTTTTAGGCTAAATCGGTGTGTAAAGCCCACTATTTTGGGGGTGGCCCCAGTGTCCGAGCGTGCTGTGAGCCAAAAATTGATCGAGGTATTTCATAGAGGTTGGGGATCATCCCAGTGTGGTCTTTTTAAATTTTTGTAGATATTTGGGTGGACAAACGGGTGAAACGGCACAAACGGTTCATTTTCGAGCCTAATCGATGTGCTATAACCCACGATTTTGAGGGTGGCCCCGGGGTCCGATGTGCTGTGAGCTAAAAATTGATCGGGTCATGCCAAAGAGGTTGGTGATTATCCTAGTGTAGTCTGTTTAAATTTTTGTGGTTATTCGGGAGGACAAACGGGAGAAATTGCACGAATAGGACATTTTTGGGCCAAATTGGTGTGCTATAGGCCACGGTTTCAGGGGTTACCTCGGGTTCCGGGCGTGCTGTGGGCCAAAAATTGATCAGGGCATACCAGGAAAGTTGGGGATCATGACAGTGTTGTTCGTTTAAATTTTCATGGCCATATGGGTGGATAAATGGGCGAAATTGTGCGAACCAAGCGTTTTTAGTCTAAATCGGTGTGCTATAGCCCAAGATTTCGAGGGTGGCCCCGGGGTCCAGCTATTGTGGGATGAAAATTGACCAGGGCATGCCAGGGAGGTTGGTGATCATCTCAGTGTGGTTCTTTTAAATTTTCCTAGCTATTTGCGTAGACAAACAGACAAACCGGTAGAAATGGGTCACTTTTGGGCCTACGGTTTTGGGGTGGCCCCAGGGTCCGGGTATGCTGTTGGCCGAAATTGATCGGGGTATTTCATGGATGTTGGGGATCATCCTAGTGTGGTCAGTTAAAATTTTTGAGGCCATTTGGGTTGACAAATGGGAGAAACAGCACGAACGGGGAGTTTACGGGACAAATTTGTGTTCTATAGCCACAGTTTTGGGGGTGGGTCCGCGTTTCGGGAGTGTTGTGGGCCAAAAATCTACCGAGGTACGCCAGGGAGGTTGTGGTTCATCCCAGTGTTGTCTGTTTATTTTTTGTGGCCATTTGGGTAGACAAACCGGCGAAATGGCGCGAATGGTGCATTTTTGGGCCAAATCGGTGTGCTATAGCCTATGGTTTCATGGGTGGGCCTAGGGTCCAGGCGTACTGTGGGCCAAATATTAATCGGGGAATGCCAGGGAGGTTTGGGATCATCTTAGTGTGGTCCGTTTAAATTTTTGTGGCCATTTAGTTAGACAAACGGTCAAAACGACGTGAACTAGTCCTTTTTAGCGAAATTAGTATGCTATAGCCCTCGATTTTGGGGGTAGGCTCGGGGTCCTGGTGTGCTGTCGGTCAAAAATCAACCTGGGTGTGCAAGGGAGGTTAGGGATCATCCCAGTATGGTCCGTTTAAAGTTTCATTTCCATTTGGAAGGACAAACGGGAAAAACGACATGAACGGGGCATTTCCAGGGCAAATCGGTCTTCTATAGCCCACAATTTTAGGGGTGGGCCTAGTGTCCGGGCATGCTCTGAGCCAAAAGTTTATTGGTGTATGTCATAGAGGTTGGGGATCATCCAGTGTGGTCCTTTTAAATTTTTGTGGCAATTTGGGTGGAAAAATGGGCGGTACAGCGCGAACGGGGCATTTTCAAGCCAAATCGGTGTGCTATAGCCCACTATTTTGAGGGTGTCCCAGGGGTCCGATGTGATGTAGGCCAAAAATTTTTTCGTGCATGCCAGGGAGGTTGGTGATCATCCCAATATGGTCCATTTAAATCTTTGTGGCTATTTGGGAGGAAAAATGGGCGAAACTGCGCCAACACAGCATTTTTGGGCCATATCGATGTGCCATAGGCCACGGTTTCAGGATTGGCCCTGGGGTCCGAGCGTGCTATGGGATTAAAATTGACCGGATCATGCCAGGGAGGTTGTCTATCATTTTAGTGTGGTCTGTTTAAATTTTTATGGCCATTTGGGTGGACAAATGAGCGAAACGGCGCGAACCGGGCATTTTCAGAATAAATTGGTGTGCTATTTCCACGGTTTCGAGGGTTGCCCCAGGGTCCGATGTACTATGGGATTAAAGTCGACTAAGACATGCCAAGGATATTGGTGATCATCCCAGTGTGGTCCATTTAAATTATCGTGTCTATTTGGGTGGACAAACAGGCGAAACAGTAGAAATGGAGCATTTTTTGGTCAAATCCGTGTGCTATAACCCACGGTTTCGGTGGTGGCCTCGGGATCCGGGCGTGTTGTGAGGCAAAAATCAATTGAGGTATGACAGTAAGGTTGGGGATCATCCCAGTGTGGTCCATTTAAATTTTCTTGGCCATTTGGGTAGACAAATGGGTGAAACAGCACGCATGGGGCATTTTCGAGCCAAATCGGTGTGCAATAGCCCATGGTTTCAGGGTTGGGCTCAGGATCCGGGCGTTCTGTGGGATAAAAATTAACCGAGGCATGCTAGGGAGGCTTGTGATTATCCCATTGTGGTCCGTTTAAATTTTTGTGGCTATTTGGGTGGACAAACGAGTAAAACGGTGCAAGCTAGGCATTTTTTAGCCAAATCGGTGTGCTATAACCCATGGCTTTGGGGGTGGGATCGGCGTCCGGGCATTTTGTGGGCAAAAAAGTAACCGGGGTGTGCCAGGGAGGTTGGGGATCATTCCAGTGTGGTCCGTTTAAATTTTTGTTGCCTTTTCGGTGTATAAATGGGAAAAACGAAGTGAACGGGGCAATTTCAGGCCAAATCGGTGTGCTATAGCTCATGATTTTAGGGTTGGTCCTAGTTTCTTGGAGTGATATGAGCCGAAAATTGATCGGGGCATGCCAGGGAGGTTGGGGATCATCCCAGTATGGTTTGTTTAAATTTTCGTGGCCTTTTGGGTGGACAAACGGGCGAAACGGCTCGAACGAGGAATTTTTGTTCCAAATCAATGTGCTATATCCCATGGTTTTGGGGGTGGGCCTAGGGTATCAGGCGTGTTGTGTGCCAAAAAATTGACCAGGGAATGACCGAGAGGTTGGGTGGACAAACTGTCTAAACGGCACGAACGATGCATTTTTTGGGCCAAATCAGTGTGCTATAGCCTATGGTTTTGGGGGTGGGCCTGAGGTTTTGGCATTTTGTGGGGAAAAAATCGATTGAAGCATGCCAAGGAGGTTGGAGATCATCCCAGTTTGGTCCTTTTAAATTTTTGTGGCTATTTTGGTGGACAAACGGGTGATACGGTATGAACTGGGCATTTTTGGGCTAGATTTGTGTGTTATAGCCCATGGATTCGGGGGTGCGCCCAGGTTCCGGGTGTTCTATTAGACCAAAATTGACCGAGGAATTCCAAGGAGGTTGGGGATCATCTCAATGTGGTCCATTTAAATTTTCATGGCTATTTGGGTGGACAAACGGGCAAAACGACGCGAATGGAGCATTTTCGGGCTAAATTGATGTGCTATTGCCCACGATTTCGGGGGTGAGCCCAGGTTCCAGGCGTGCTGTTGGTAAAAAATTGACAGAGACATGCTTAGGAGATTGTGTATTATTCCAGTGTTGTCCGTTTAAATTTTTATGGCCATTTGGGTGGACAAACGGGCAAAATGGCACGAATGGGATTTTTTCGGGCCAAATCAGTGTGCTATAGCCCAAGATTTTGGAGCTGAGCCCGGGTCCAAGCGTTCTTGGGATTGAAAATTGACTGGGGCATGCCAGGGGGATTGGGGATCGTCCTAGTATGGTACGTTAAAATTTTCGTGGCCATTTGGGTGGAGAAATTTTGTGAAACGGCTCGAACGGCGTGTTTTTAGGCCAAATTAGTGTGATATATCCCACAGTTTTGGGGGTGGATGACAGTGAACAAGCTCACACGCAAGTGTACATGGTCTTATCAATTAATATAGTGGCTTCAAGGAAGCCCAAGTATCGATCTCTTAGGGACTTGTGTTCGCCGTCTATCCTATTCTAGTTTAACTAATTTAGGAGAGTAGCAAATATTGTTTGTAATTTTGTAAATTAAAACTAATATAAACTAAAGCATAAAAATAAAATACTTGAAAAAATTAAAGGAGTTAAGCCTAGGGTTGAGGCATTTCGAACAATCATACAAATCTTTATTCCTATGACAGTTTAATTGGTTATCAGATTATTGATTCACAAGGTTTATGCTACGATTTTAGTCTCCCGACCTCAAATCTTTTATTTGTTGAACGTTATATATACAACTCCAGTAGAGGTACAATAATTATTCTATATCTACATAATTATCTTCTTGTAATTGAACCAAACAAGGCTTCTAGGTATATCCCTAGCCTAGCTGTTAATTCAAACCCCTTATTTGATAAAAGGATAAGAACCTTGTTCCCTAATTTCTTTATTCTATCCTATGATTCTCCTACCGGATTCACATAAGAATATAGATTTATTTTAATGGCAGATAATCATCAAAATAGTAGGCTCAAGAAATTAAGAACAATCCATATGATAATCCAAAAATAGACTGCAATAAAGAATATCAAAATGTATTCATGTTCTTGACCTCAACCCCATAACAAGGATATTTAGCTACTCATAATTAAATTCAAAATAAAAAACAAGTAATAAATCATACCTAAAACAAATCTTCAAGTGAAGAAGCTGAAAAATTAATCTATGAACCCTAAAATGGAGATTTTCTCCATTTCCGCCGCTTCTCTGCTTCTGCAGATGTTCCAAGCCCTTTTTCTAATTTTCTTTGCATTTTTCCTTTTATACTGGACCAAAATTAGACTATGGTAATAAACAAGGTGTATTCCTGGAAAATCCCCCGCTTTAACCAAGGTGTCGCCTCACTATTGCCCAGGCTTACTGGAAGTTGCAACTGAAATTTTGGTTAAGTGTTGGAAGCCCACGATAAGCAAAACGCATCCTTTCGGATCGTCTTGGAAGAATCACGTGCCTATAGGCATTAAAATTGGTCCTATTATGAATCCATTTGTATTTTTCACAATTCCATATAATTTCCCACGATCCCAAAATATCCAAATACATTTTAGGACTCCAAACGGAGTCAATCTTTGCATTGTGGCTTCGTTGAGCCATTCCGAGCCTTCTTGAGTTGTTTCCACTTGATTTGAAGCTATTATATCCTTAATATATCATAATTATCCATTAAAAATCATCATAAAGCATCAAAAACCACAAGTTAGATCACAAAACAACACAATATCCAAGACTGTGAACTCAAAACATGAGTTAAGCATAGGCTAATTTCACTTTGATATTTAGCTCATTGTTTCGACTCTTGTCTTGATCCAATTGACCTTTGAAGATTACAAATAAGTTGTTTCACATATAAATACATAATAAAAACCTTATTAACTCATTAAAATACATTATAACCCAACACAATAGACTAGACAAATACCTTGCTCAAGCTAGTCATACTAGTTTTCTCGGTTGAACTCTAAATGCTCAAATTGAATCAAAACTTATGTGGAAACACCATTAAACATTGTAAACATGAACTTGGACACTTATATGCAGATTTATATCATTATAAACACATATAGAAGAAGAATCATCCTCAAAACAAGACTAAGAGGGCTAAAATAGCAAGGCTAGAATGCATAAATTCATACAACATCACCACCCTACACTTAAATCCTTGTTCATCCTCGAACAATTATTAACTATAAGAATCATGGGCTGAAAATACTCCACACTCCTACTACATGCAATACATTCAAGCTAGTAATACAATGACTACATGAAATGCAACTTTCTACACTAAGCATGTCACAAACATAATTGAAAGCTCATGAATCCTACTTCCAAAACATCCTAGACTCAAGAATGGGCTCCACAAGTGGAAAAATCATGCACATAATTCAGTCAAAGACATCTTACAAATCACCCATATTCATCAAACATGTGCCCCTCACAACAAGAGAGTTACCCATGGACACTCATAATAATGTAATTTATAACAATGGGTACAAGAATCAAATTATGCTCACTCTCACAAAGAATTCACAAGTTACACAAAATAAACCGTAAGCTTGCCCTTAGTGTCATGTTCCACCAATAGTCCAATGTAAAATTTAGAATCAATTAGGACTTTTCTGGGTTGTAATGTAGGCTAAGGGATGGGTAGGAACTATTTTGTCCATGAATAGTGACTAACCTCTCTAAGATCTTTAATAAACTACATTAAACATTTAAAACTAATCTCCAACAACCAAATTTACACTATTTTTGTCTACCATCTCTTTTATTTTTGTCCCATCTCTTTTAAGCATTTTCATAAACACTTGGTGGTCACAAAGTTTACTGCCATATGAATAAATTTCTATTTTTCACAATCATGGGAATATTTATAACATCATTTATATCATCGCCATCCACCACACATCAATTATACACCACTAACTCTCACCTTGGGGAATTAGTTTCACTTTTTTTGTCTTTAATTTTTCAAACTCCTTACTAATTCAAAATTTCATTAAAGCACTTAGGAGACTTTTGGATCAAATTATGGTCTATCAAACAAAGGATTAGGCTACACATGAGGCTACCAAAGAAAATAAGTTAAACGATCAATAGGGTTAACTAAGATAATGCACAAAGGGTAGGACAAATAGAAGGTATAAACAAGGTTATCAAAGAAATGCCTATATCATCTCTTAAACCCACATTCTTTATTTCACTTCACACACACACCGGGTAATTTATAGACATCACATTTAACAAGGAATATACAAAAATCTCACACGCACATGGAATATGTTCAACTCAATAGGATCATCATAGACTCCCAACCAAATAATAGCATGAATTCAATTTTAAGACAACAATTAGCAGAGTCACCAAAATGAGCCTAAAAATTTGAAAAAGTGGCAATTCTCATAATTCACATGCCTTTACCAACAAACCCACTTGCATCATGTAATAAAAAATAGCACCAACAAGAATATATCACTTATTTGTAACCTAAATTTTTTTAAATTGAGCCAAAATTTAGGAATTTTCCCACCCCACACTTAAAAATCTACTTTGTCCCCAAAGTGAACGTTTAAAGTAAGAGATAGAAATAATCCCTGAGGCCTCATGGCCTAGCTAGTAGCATCTTCACATAGAGAAAATCCATGGTATCCCACACTTAATAGTCTCCATGCTTCAAGCTCAGATTTTTGGTACTCAGACTTTTGATCAACCCGTGACTCAACCAAAAACAAATTCTGCATGAAATAAACAAAAAACTAAAGACTAAAAATAAAACATACCTTAGCTTGGGTTGACTCCCAAGAAGCGCCTAATTTAGTGTCACGACACGACCTATATCAATTTTTTCCTTCACCTTGAGGATATGAATTTCACCCCCAACTTAGCATCCATCTTTTTGCCTCACTCATAAGGAGGTGGTATAAAAATTAAGAAATCGAGTAATGGGTAATGAATGATAAAACACTCGAACTTAAAGTGAGGTGTGTTTTTATATTGCTCGTCTAGTGTAAAATTAAGAATATAGGATTCTAGTTCCTCTTCTTCACACTCTTCTACTATTTTCATGATTTCACAAATAAGATATCATCTAAACATAATGTAGAAAAATGCTTTGAATGAGGCCCAACCAATCCTACTTCAAAATTTACACTATCCTCAACACCTTCACTTTTATTCTCCTTCTCAATGTCAGTCTTAAGATAAAGATGACAATTGAGTGACTATTATTCTTGTGTTTGCTCCATAAATTGGCTAATGTCCTTCTCATATTCTTCTTTACTTAGCCACTGTAAACATGGTGGTAGTAAAAATTCCTCAACATGTTCAACAATTTTAGTTTCTGAGCACTCAGACTTCCTCAAATTATCTCCAACTTCATCTACAACAGGTTAGGACATCACTTGACGTCTTGCGTTTTATGTTCCGAAAATCTGGCCAACTTGCAACTCCAATTTTTTTATAATCAACTGTTGATTATTCAACTATTCTGTAAACTTAGCTTGATTCGCTAACACCTGCTTCATCATATCCTACATACTACTTACCGACGTGGTTGCTTGATTACTTTGGACTTGCTGCTGATTGATCTGTGATTGAATTTGTGACTGATTCAACCCCGTTCGAATGCAGTAGTTTATATAATTTTGTATTTGATCATAGCCCATAAATATTACTAAATTGGGGTTGATAGCACACATATATTCAGAATGACCACTTTGACCACAAGACATACACCAAAATGCAGTATGTTCCTTTAAAAAAATAATATCCACATCATATTGTGAAGGTCCTGTCCACACACATCCATCAAAATATGGACAATAAGCCTCTTGATGTGGTCCCCCCCAAAAATAAAAAGAATCATAGTCACTCAAAAACCATCTATCCCAGGCTGACATCTCAAGAAAAGTGTAAGAAAAAGAAAAATAAAAGAAGATAAAATAAATGACCATAAAACTATTTACTTAAATGGAAGCTTGAGATCGTTCCAATATTGTTTTCATAATTTTTTGTGGCCATTTGGGTGGAACAATAGGAGAAACGGAGTGAATGGGGCATTTTCGAGCTAACTCATTGTGCAATAGCTTACAATTTTGGGGGAGGGCCTGGGGTCCAGGCGTGTTATGGGATGAAAATCGATTGGGGTGTGCCAGGAAGGTTGGAGATCATCCCAGTTTTGTTTGTTTAAATTTTTTTGGTCATTTAGGTGGACAAACAGGCAAAATGGCTCGAATGGGTCCTTTTCTGGCTAAATCAGTTTGCTGTAGCCTACGGTATCAGAGGTGGACTCGTGGTTCCGGCGTGCTGTCGGCCAAAAATTGACCAGAGCATGCCATGAAGGTCGGGATCATACCAGTGCAATCTATTTAATTTTTTGTGGCCATTTGGATAAAAAAACAGGTAAAACAACAAACAGGACATTTTTGGGCCAAATCGGTATGCTATATCCCATGATTTTAGGGGTGGGACCAGGGTTCGGGTATGCTGTGTTCCAAAAATTGATTAGGGAATGCCAAGGAGGTTGGGGATCATCCCAGTATGGTACATTTAATTTCTCGTGGCCATTTGGGTGAACAATCGGGTAAAACGGCATGAACGGGGAATTTTTAGACTAAATCGGTGTGCTGTAACCCATAGTTTTAGGGGTTGACTTAGGGTTCAGGCGTGTTGTTGGCGAAAAATTGATCAGGGCATGCCATGGAGGTTAGGGATCATCCAACATGGTCTATTAAATTTTTTGTGGCCATTTGGGTGGACAAATGGGCAAAACGGTGCAAATGGGGAATTTTGTGCGAATCGTTGTGGTATAACCCACAGTTTTGAGGGTGGGCTCGGGTCTGAGTGTTCTGTGTGCCGAAAATAAACTCGGATGTGCCAAAGAGGTTGGGTATCATCTCAGTGTGGTCCGTTTAAATTTTCTTGGCCATTTGGGTTGACAAACGGTAAAACGGCGCAAACAGGGCATTTTAAAACTAAATCGGTGAGCTATAGTCCACGATTTCAGAGGTGGGCCTAGGGTTCGGGCGTTCTGTGGGATGAAACACTATCGGGGCATGCTAGAAAGTTTGGGGATCATCCCAGTATAGTCCTTTTAAATTTTTATGGCTATTTGAGTGGACAAACAGGCAAAACGGTGCGAACGGGGTATTTTTAGGCCAAATCGGCGTGCTATAGCCCACTATTTTGGGGGTGGGCACAGGGTACGGGCGTGAATTCGGCCAAACATTGATCGAGGTATTTCAGGGAAGTTGGGGATCATCTCTGTATGGTTCGTTTAAATTTCCGTGGCTATTTGGGTAGACAAACTGGCAAAATAGCACGAATGAGGTATTTTTGAGACAAATCGCTGTGCTATAACACATGGTTTTGGGAGTGGGCTCGGGGTCTGAGCGTGCTATAGGCCAAAAATTGATCGGGGCATGCCAGGGAGGTTGGGGATCATCCCAGTATGGTCTGCTAATTTTTTTATTGCTATTTGGGTGCACAAACAGGCAAAACAGCACTAACGAGGCATTTTTGGACTAAATTGATGTGCTATACCATATGATTTTGGAGTGGGTAGGGGGTCCGAGCGTGTTGTAGGCTAAAAATCGACTAGGGTATGCCAAGAAGGTTAGGGATTATCCCAGTGTGGTCTGCTTAAATTTTTGTGCCCATTTGGGTAGACAAATTGGTGAAATAACAAAAAGGCAAAACAACATGAATGGGACATTTTTGTGCCAAATTGGTGTGCAATAAACAACGGTTTTGGGAGTAGGCTTGGGGTTCGGGCGTGCTGATGGACAACAATTAACTGAGGTATGCTAGGGAGGTTGGGGATCATCCTAGTATGGTCCGTTTAAAATTTTGTGGCCATTCGGGTGGACAAACGGGAGAAACAGTGTGAACAAGGCATTTTAGGCCAAATCGGTGTGTTATAGCCCACGATTTCAAGGGTGGGCCTGGGATCCGGCCATGCTATAGGCCAAAAGTCGCCCAGGGCTTACCAGGGAGGTTGGGTATTATCCTAGTGCGGTCAGTGTATATTTTCATGGGCATTTTGGTGGACAAACGGGCGAAATGGCGCAAATGGGGAGTTTTCAAACCAAATCGATGAGTTATAGCCCACGGTTTTTGGGCGGGCCTAGGGTACGGGCGTGCTATAGGCCAAAAATTTATCGGGGCTTGCCAGGGAGTTTGGGGATCATCCTAGTGTGGTTCGTTTATTTTTTCATGGCCATTTGTATGGACAAACGGGCGAAACAACGTGAAATGGGCATTTTTGGGCCAAATCAGTGTGCTATAAACCACGGTTTTGGGGGTTGGCCTGGGGTCCAGGTGTGCTGTCAGCTAAAAATTGATCTGGATATGCCATAGGGGTTGGGGATCATTCCAGTATGGTCCGCTAAAATTTTTGTGGTTGGTTGGGTGGACAAACGGGTAAAATAGAATGAATGGGGCATTTTCAAGCTAAATTGGTGTCCTATAGCCCACGGTTTTGGGGGTGGGCCTGGGGTCCGGGCATTTTGTGTGCTAAAAATTACTCGGGGTATGCTAGGGAGGTTAGGCCTATCCTAGTGTGGTCCGTTTAAATTTTTATGGCTATTTGGGTGGACAAATGGGAGAAACGGTGCGAATGGGGCAATTTTAGGACAAATCGATGCGCTATAACACACAGTTTCAAGGGTGCACCTGGGTTTCGAGTGTGCTATGGGCCGAAAATTATTTGGGGCATGCCAAAGAGATATGAACTGGATATTTTTGGGCCAAATAGGTGTGCTATTGCCCCTAGTTTCAGGGTTGGGCCTAGGGTCCTGGTGTGCTGTGGGCCAAAAATCGACCAAGTCATGCCAGGGAGACTGAGGATCATTCCAGTGTGGTCTTTTTAAAGTTTTGTGGCCATTTGGGTAGACAAATAGGCAAAATTTTGCGAACGGGGCATTTTCAGGCTAGATCGGTGTGCCATAGCCCATGATTTTGGGGGTGGGCCTAGGTTCCGGGTATGCTGTTGGCCAAAAATCAACTGGAGCGTGCCAGGAATGATGAGGAAAATCCCAATGTGGTCCATTTAATTTTTTGTGGATAGTTAGGTGGATAAACAAGCGAAACGGTGGGAACGGGGCATTTTGGGCCAAATCGGTGTGCGATAGCCCACGGTTTCAGTGGTGGACCCAGGGTCCGAGCATGCTGTTGGATAAAAATCATCTGGGGCATTCCATGGAGGTTGGGATCAACCCATTGTGGTCCGTTTATATTTGTGTGGCTATTAGGGCAGACAAATTGGCGAAATGCTGCGAATAGGGCATTTTTGAGCCAAATCGGTGTGCTATAGCCCACGGTTCTAGGGGTGGGCCTGGGGTGCAGACATGCTGTGGGCTGAAAATTGACCGTGGTATGACAGAGAGGTTTGGGATATTCTCATTGTGGTCCGCTTAATTTTTTGTGACCATTTAGGTAGACAAATGGGAGAAATGGTTTGAATGGGGCATTTTGGGCCAAATCAGTGTGTTATAGCCCTTAATTTCAGGGGTAGGCTCAAGTTTCGGGTGTGCTATGGGCTGAATATCAATCAGGGCATGCCAAAGAGGTTGGGGATCATCCCAGTATGGTCCGTTTAATTTTTCATGGTCATTTCAGTGGACAAACGAGCAAAACAGCGTGAATGGTTCATTTTCAAGCCAAATTGGTGTGCTATAGCCCATGTTTTTAGTGGTGGGCTCGGGGTCCAGTAATTCCGTGGTTTAAAAATTGATCGGGGTATGCTAGTAAGGTTGGGGATCGTCTCAGTGTGGTCCGTTTAAATTTTTGTGGCTATTTGGGTGGACAAACGGGTGAAACGGTATGAACGGGGCATTTTCGAACTAAATCGATGTGTTATAGGCTATGGTTTTGGGAGTGGGCCCGAGGTCCGGGCATGCTTGTCATACCCCAAATCCCATTGGAGCGTACTGACACCCGTAGCCGAGGAGGCCCGGGAGAACCCGTTCATAACCTATACTTTCACATTCACATTACTTATGAAAATTAGAAATTTGGGCAGCACTTCGTTGTAAATAGAAGAAAACAGTACCTGTATCAGCCCAGCAGACGCGCATAAATATATATATGAACAGTAATTGGCCGTCAGAGCCATCACGTCTATCAACCAAACACTCCTATGGCTGTACAATATGTCTACAAAAGCCTCTACATAGATACACAACTGAGTTGGGGTCGCGACAAACTCCCGCCCACAAAAGACTTTTATACAAATACCAAAGGTACATATAGAGACGACTTGGGATGCCCCGAAACAACTGGAGCTCACCACTAACAATAGAATGTCCTGGCTCTTACTGCGGAGGTGTACGACCTGAAGTACCTGTTCCTGCAGGCATGAATACAGGCCCCCCGTGAGGGACGTCAATACGAAAATATGTACTGAGTATGTAAGGCAGAGAGTATCAAGATGAGATACAAAAGATCAACAGAACCCAGATACCAGTGAATAAACAGTATGAGTAGACCACACTTAAAAGAACTGATGGGATACCTGCACATTACTTTCATATCATTACTTCCCGTAATCCTTATCAATACATAACATATGTCATACAATGGCCAACTGATCAGTGGTACTACTACAATACATCAGGGACCACCCCTGGAATAGCATATATACATAATCTTTATAATACAATGGCCAACTGATCAGTGGTACTAATACAATACATCATATCATCAATTTAAAATACAGACATTCCATTTCTTAATTCAATTAATCTTTGAGATTGGTTACTTTGTGGTCACACTTTATGGAACTTGAAACCATGATACCTCAATAGGAAAAACATGTAAATAGGTAATCAATATCATGAAGATGAAGTAGAGAATCATGGATACCTCATTAAACCATTTTGGAGTCAACAATAGTCTATGGACATTTTTTTGACTAGCCGGACATCTTAAAAGTGAAAACAAGTTCAATTGGTAGTGTCGAAGATCATATGATGTTATTATGTGTCATGTGTCGTAGGACAATGTTGGAAGCTTACTTGAGAGTGCCATGGGTCATTATTCATGCCAAAGAATAGATAGAGTATGTCTTACATACCTTGATATAACCACTTCAATACAAGTGACTTCCCGTACTCTTCGAACACTTATCTACAATAAGTCATTTGTGGCAAACTAGTATTAGCAACCAAACCTTACCATTTAGGTATTAACTTCACCAAATAATGTCTAGGAAGTAATCCTTTAGCTCATCAATAATAGTACTACATACATCCTCTTATACTCTTATTACATTCACATATCATGCATTTTCATGAAATATCCCTCAACATCACTCTTAGCCTTTATTTCCCTTCTTAATCACCATCCAATACCAACATGATTACTAGGCATACATAACCACTAATATAATGATATATCACCACAATTCATCCTCCATAATCCAATACAACAACTTCCATAATTTACTACTAACAATTTATACACAACAATTCATAACTATGTTTCTAGTTATCTTCCAACATCAAGACAATACTCATAATCCTTTATCAATACTTATTCATGGATAAGAATCAAGAATAAACAATGTTCATACCTTAACAATGAACTCTTGTATTTAGGATCCTCCTTACATAACCATGGGGTGCTTCTCGAAGCTTTCGAGATGATGAACACAACTACGGAACCAATTTGAATTTTCTACGGTTGAATCACAAAATATTTGAGGTTGAAATTGGCTAGGGTTTTCACCTTCTCTTAAAATTGGATAACATCTGATACAAATGAGGCTAAGTGCAGGTTGTTAAGACCAATTTTCGTCCAAAGGTAATAGAAAATGACCATTGTGCCCTAAAAATTGAAATAAATCCCGAATCTGTCCCCAGTGGACAGTTTTGACAGGCTGAAGTAAATCGATCATAACTCTTTGCTCCGTTATCGGATTTGGGTGAAATTGGTATAATTGTAAAGATAATTAAAAGGGATTTCATTTAATATAAATTAGGCCACCCAGTTCGTCCTGTCCAAGGAGTTATGATCGTTTGAAGTTGACCCTAAAAATCTGTTTTGAGAGGCTGAAGTAAAACGCGTATAACTCCTTACGCGGATGTTGGATTTTGATGAAACCAATTGCATTATAAAGGAGACTCAAAGATATTTCTTTTGATATATGGTAGGTCTCCCAGTTCATTATATTGAGGAAGTCATGATCATTCAAATTTGACCCAAAAACTGGCAGGCCTCAGTATTTTCCTGCTAATTTACTGTTCACAAAAATCTGTTTTGAGAGACTGAAGTAAAACGAGTATAACTCCTTACTCAGATGTTAGATTTGGATGAAACGAATTTAATCGGAAATAAGACTCTCGGAGCTTTTCGTCTATATATAGCAGCTCACACAGTTCTTTTTGTACAAGGAGTTATGATCGTCTCAAGTTGGAGTGCCTAGCTGCAGAAATTTTCTTGCAGAATTACTGTTCACAGGCTTCCCGGCCATCGTTTTGAAATTTCGAATGTGCTCGCTTATATGAAATACTCCTCTGTTTTGGGCAAACTTTATATCGTTGGAAATCTTATTCCAATACCTACACATACAACTATTGACGGGATACTTCCGAACACCATAAACTTAATTTAACCCATACGCAAGTCTTTAGGACTCCATATAATCGCGATAAGTGTACGAAAAAATTTACGGGGTGTTACATTATGCCCCCCTTAAGAACATTCGTCCTCGAATGTTAGCATAGTTACTCAATTAAGACATGTCCAAGCTTACAATTAACATATTCATCATCATAACATCCTTGCATAAAAACAAACACTTACTTGTTATTGTACTTCTTCCGTCTTATGAACTTCCTCCTCATCGTTGAATAGGTAAGGGTACTTAATCTTCATCGCTTCCTCGGCTTCCCATGTGATCTCCTCAACTTGTTGATTCCTCCAAAGTACTTTTACCGATGCTATCTCTTTATTCCTTATCTTTTTAATTTGGCGATCAAGAATAGCAATAGGCATTTCTTCAAAAGTGAGATCTTTTGTAATTTGTACATATTCCGTAGTAGTGATGTGCGATGGATCTCCGATGTACTTGCGAAGCATCGAAGCATGAAATACGGGATGAACTGCTGAGAGCTCTTGAGGTAGCTCTAACTCATAAGCAACTTGTCCAAATCTTTGAATGATCTTATACGAACCTATGTATCGTGGACTTAACTTTCCTTTCTTGCCAAACCTCATCACTCCTTTCATTGGTGATACTTTCAAGAATATCCAATCGTCGATAGAAAACTCAAGTCCTCTTCTTCTAACATCCGCATAAGATTTGTGTCGACTTTGAGCTATTGCAAGCCGTTGTTGGATCACTTTAACCTTCTCCATTGCTTGATAAACAAGATCCGGTCCAAATAAGACCGCATCACCTGCTTCAAACCATCCTATTGGCGATCTACACTTTCTTCCATACAATGATTCATATGGTGCTATTTTGATACTTGAATGATAGCTATTATTGTAGGCAAACTCGATAAGAGGTAGGTGATCATCCCAGTTGCCTTTGAAATCTAATACATATGCTCGTAGCATGTCTTCAAGTGTCTGGATGGTACATTCCGCTTGTCCGTCCGTTTGAGGATGAAAAGCCGTACTTAGATTTACTTGTGTCCCCAAATTCCTTTGAAAAGACTTCCAGAAATTCACGGTAAATTGTGCTCCTCGATCGGATATAATGGAAATTGGAACTCCATGTAACCGAATGATCTCCTTGATATACAACTTCGCATACTCTTCCGCCGTATAAATTGTCTTAACTGGTAAGAAGTGCGCAGATTTGGTAAGCCTATCAATGATCACCCATATGGAGTCAAACTTCCGATATGTACGAGGCAAAACCGTGATGAAATCCATATTGATCTTGTCCCACTTCCAGACTGGAAGATCTATACATTGCATGTAACCACCGGGTTTCTGGTGTTCTACTTTGACTCTTTGACAATTCGGATATTCAGCTACAAATTCGGCAATATTCTTCTTCATGTCATTCTACCAATATATTGCTTTCAAATCTTGATACATCTTAGTCGACCCTGGATGGATGGAATACCTTGAACAGTGTGCTTCTGTCATAATTCTCTTTCTTAGCTCAACTACATCAGGTACACATAAACGATTCTGACACTGAAGCACTCCTTCTCGCGTAAGCTCAAATGCCTTTGTCGTGCCACTCTGCACATCCTCCTTAAGCTGCAATAAAATTGGATCTGCATACTGCTTCTCTTTTACTTCAGCTATCAATGAAGATTCTGCTACATTACGTACAATAACCTCTTCATCTGGAGTTTCGAGAAGTCGAACTCCCAAATTAGCTGGTTGGTGAAGATCCTTAATCATCCCCTGCTTTTCTATAGATGCCATTTTAGACTTACGACTCAGTGCATCCGCTACCACATTCGCTTTCCCTGGATGATACAAGATATCAACATCATAATCTTTCAACAATTCAAGCCATCTCCGCTGCCTCAAGTTTAGATCTTTCTGACTGAAGATATATTGCAGGCTCTTATGATCGGTATATATGTCAACATGAACCCCATATAAGTAGTGGCGCCATATCTTCGAAGCAAATACAACTGCAGCTAGCTCAAGATCATGCGTGGGATAATTCCTCTCATGAGGTCGCAACTGTCTAGAGCCATAGGCTATTACTCTACCATATTGCATTAGTACGCATCCTAAGCCAATTCTCGAAGCATCACAGTACACTGCATACCTTTTTGTGCCTTCAGGAAGAACCAATATAGGTGTAGAAGTCAACTTGCTCTTCATATCCTGGAAACTCTTTTCACAGGCATCATTCCATTGAAACTTGGAGGCTTTATGCGTCAACTTAGTCAAAGGTGCAGAAATAGAAGAAAAACCTTCAACAAACCTTCTATAATAACCTGCCAACCCGAGGAAACTACGAATCTCCGTAGGCGTTGTGGGTCTTGGCCAATTCTTCACAGCCTCAATCTTCTGAGTGTCAACTTTTATGCCTTCACTGGATACAATATGGCCCAAAAATGCCACTGACTTGAGCCAAAACTCACATTTACAAAACTTCACATACAGCTTAAGATCACGAAGAATCTGCAATGCCTGCCTTAAGTGATTAACATGGTCCTCTTCTGATCTAGAGTAGACCAGAATATCATCTATGAAAACTATCACGAACACATCTAGAAACGGCTTAAACAACCTATTCATCAGATCCATAAAAACTGCGGGTGCATTTGTCAGCCCGAATGACATAACCAGGAATTCATAATGACCATACCGTGTTTGGAAAGCTGTCTTGGGTATATCTTTATCCTTGACTCTCACTTGATGATAGCCTGATCTCAAGTCAATCTTGGAAAAACACTGGGCACCCTGCAACTGGTCAAATAAATCATCAATTCGGGGAAGGAGGTATTTATTCTTGATAGTCACCTTATTCAATTGCCGATAGTCAATACACATCCTTAGCGAACCATCTTTCTTATGCAAAAACAATACTGGTGCTCCCCAAGGGGACATACTAGGCCTGATGAATCCCTTCTCTAGCAAGTCTTTCAGTTGCTCTTTCAATTCTCGCAACTCTGCTGGTGCCATTCTATAAGGAGGAATTGAGATTGGCTGTGTGTCTGGCAACAAATCAATACCAAAATCCACTTCTCGTTCAGGAGGTAAACCTGGTAGTTCTTCAGGAAATACATCAGGAAATTCATTCACAACCGGAACGGTCTGAAAAGTTGGCGGCTCTGCCTCTGTATCCCTTACTCTAACCAGATGGTATATGTACCCCTTGGAAATCATTTTTCTTGCCTTAAAGTAAGAAATAAATCTACCTCTCGGCGCGCCAACATTACCCTTCCATTCAAGGACTGCCTCATTTGGGAAATGGAAATGTACCTTCTTAGAACGGCAATCTACTGTAGCATAACAAGACGCTAACCAATCCATGCCCATAATAACATCAAAATATACCATTTCTAACTCAACAAGATCGGCCATCGTATCACGACCACAAATATTCACAACACAATTTCGATAAACATTCCTAGCTATAAGAGATTCCCCCACTGGCGTTGATACTTCAAATGGCTTGGCTAATAATTCGGGTGTTCTTCCGAACCTTCCCGCAACCAAAGGAGTAGCATACGATAATGTAGAACCAGGATCAATTAAGGCATACACATCAAATGCAAAGATGGACAACGTACCTGTAACCACGTCTGGAGAAGCCTCTAAATTCTGCCGATCTGCTAGGGCATACACACGGTTCTGAGCTCCGCTAGCACTAGCTGCTCCTCTATCACCTCTACCGTGACCCATAGGTTGTGCACCCCTACTCAAAGGAGGAACCGAAGATGATGCAACAGTTGATCCGGTAGGTCGTGTTATACTACCTGTGGTCCTGCGTGGGCAATCTCTAGCCATATGCCCCGGCTTACCGCACCAAAAGTAATTGTTCGTCCCAAGCCGACATTCGCCAAAGTGAAATTTTCTACAAATGGGGCACGGGTGTCGTGGAGGTCTCAACTGACTCATACTCCCTTGCCCTTGATACCCCACTGTTCGCGAACTCTGATTTTCACTGCTTTGCCCGAACTGATTACCTCTGAACCTTTGAAATTGCGGTGGAGCACTAATTGCAGGATAAGAAGATAACGGGCTAGGCAATCTATGAGAGAACGAAGGCCTAAAACCTCCCTGAGATGCCACAAACTGCCCTATAGCTCTGGGCCGCTTATAATATCCTTTTTCTGATTCCTGGGTTATTCTTCTTTGCCTCTGATCTTCCATCTTCTGAGCGAAAGCTTGTATCCTCGCTATATCCATGTCCTTGTTCAAAGCAGCAATGGTACAATCTCTAACCAAGTATGGTTCCAATCTATTCACATAGTGATGAACTCTGTCGTCCATAGTGGCTACCACATTAGAAGCATATCGAGACAAGGAGTTAAATCAAAGACTATACTCCCTTACACTCATATTACCCTGACGAAGATTTAAGAATTGATCTGCACGGGCCTGACGAGTCTCAAATGGAAGATAATGATCAATAAATGCATTTTTGAACTCTACCCACGTAGTTGGAGGTGCATCAATACCCCTAGATCGTTTCCAATCCTCATACCATAATATAGCCTCTCCTTTCAGTCTATATGCTGCTAGCTCAACCATCTCTTTACCGGATACATGCATAACATCTAGAGCCCTTTGGGTTTGATCGACAAAGTCCTGCGGGTCTTCATTAATATCTGATCCGGTAAAAGTAGGAGGATCCAGTTTTAGAAAATCCTGAGTCCGAAGGCTAGCTGCTCTATCCATACCACTAGAACCCGTGGTAGGAATAGCTTGCCCTTAAACTTGACCGGCAACTATACGCGTTAGAAGTTATACTGCATCCCTCAAATCTCGATCAACAGCATTAATAGACGGCCCTTCCGGAGGAGAAGAAGCGCCTGATATATGCTCAGCTTGAGACTCACTTTGCTCAGCTTGTGCCGGTGGTGACTTACTAGTACCTTCTCCGGCCACTGCATCTACTCGCTTCCACTTATTCTTTCTCCTTGTAACCGGCATCGTCACTATAATAAATAAAAAAGAAACAATTGGATTAAGCGATTGATTATGACTTTATCTCTAATATGGGATCTATTGCACGATCTAAGAAATGAAGAATGGAAACAATCCCTAAATGTCCAATAACCTCCTGTTTATAGATGTGGTGCACAACACACCGATAAACGAGATTCTACGTAGACACGGCTTTGTAGACTCACTAGGACGAACTTCTCTGATACCACTTCTGTCATACCCCAAATCCCATTGGAGCGGACTGGCACCCGTAGCCGAGGAGGCCCGGGAGAACCCGTTCATAACCTATACTTTCACATTCACATTACTTATGAAAATTAGAAATTTGGGCAGCACTTCGTTGTAAATAGAAGAAAACAGTACCTGTATCAGCCCAACAGACGCGCATAAATATATATATGAATAGTAATTGGCCATCAGAGCCATTACGTCTATCAACCAAACACTCCTATGGCTGTACAATATGTCTACAAAAGCCTCTACATAGATACACAACTGAGTTGGGGTCGGGAAAAACTCCTGCCCACAAAAGACTTTTATACAAATACCAAAGGTACATATAGAGACGACTTGGGATGCCCCAAAACAACTGGAGCTCACCACTAACAATAGAATGTCCTGGCTCTTATTGCGGAGGTGTACGACCTGAAGTACCTGTTCCTGCAGTCATGAATACAGGCCCCCCGTGAGGGACGTCAGTACGAAAATATGTACTGAGTATGTAAGGCAGGGAGTATCAAGATGAGATACAAAAGATCAACAGAACCCAGATACCAGTGAATAAACAGTATGAGTAGACCACACTTAAAAGAACTGATGGGATACCTGCACATTACTTTCATATCATTACTTCCCGTAATCCTTATCAATACATAACATATGTCATACAATGGCCAACTGATCAGTGGTACTAATACAATACATCAGGGACCACCCCTGGAATAGCATATATACATAATCTTTATAATACAATGGCCAACTGATCAGTGGTACTAATACAATACATCATATCATCAATTTAAAATACAGACATTCCATTTCTTAATTCAATTAATCTTTGAGATTGGTTACTTTGTGGTCACACTTTATGGAACTTGAAACCATGATACCTCAATAGGAAAAACATGTAAATAGGTAATCAATATCATGAAGATGAAGTAGAGAATCATGGATACCTCATTAAACCATTTCGGAGTCAACAATAGTATATGGACATTTTTTTGACTAGCCGGACATCTTAAAAGTGAAAACAAGTTCAATTGGTAGTGTCGAAGATCATATGATGTTATTATGTATCATGTGTTGTAGGACAATGTTGGAAGCTTACTTGAGAGTGCCATGGGTCATTATTCATGCCAAAGAATAGATAGAGTATGTCTTACATACCTTGATATAACCACTTCAATACAAGTGACTTCCCGTACTCTTCGAACACTTATCTACAATAAGTCATTTGTGGCAAACTAGTATTAGCAACCAAACCTTACCATTTAGGTATTAACTTCACCAAATAATATCTAGGAAGTAATCCTTTAGCTCATCAATAATAGTACAACATACATCCTCTTATACTCTTATTACATTCACATATCATGCATTTTCATGAAATATCCCTCAACATCACTCTTAGCCTTTATTTCCCTTCTTAATCACCATCCAATACCAACATGATAACTAGGCATACATAACCACTAATATAATGATATATCACCACAATTCATCCTCCATAATCCAATACAACAACTTCCATAATTTAGTACTAACAATTTATACACAACAATTCATAACTATGTTTCTAGTTATCTTCCAATATTAAGACAATACTCATAATCCATTATCAATACTTATTCATGGATAAGAATCAAGAATAAACAATATTCATACCTTAACAATGAACTCTTGTATTTAGGATCCTCCTTACATAACCATGGGGTTCTTCTCGAAGCTTTCGAGATGGTGAACACAAGTACGGAACCAATTTGAATTTTCTACGGTTGAATCACAAAATATTTGAGGTTGAAATTGGCTAGGGTTTTCACCTTCTCTTAAAATTGGATAACATCTGATACAAATGAGGCTAAGTGCAGGTTTTTAAGACCAATTTTCGTCCAAAGGTAATAGAAAATGACCATTGTGCCCTAAAAATTGAAATAAATCCCGAATCTGTCCCCAGTGGACAGTTTTGACAGGCTGAAGTAAATCGATCATAACTCTTTGCTCCGTTATGGGATTTGGGTGAAATTGGTATAATTTTTAAGATAATTAAAAGCGATTTCATTTAATATAAATTAGGCCACCCAGTTCGTCCTGTCCAAGGAGTTATGATCGTTTGAAGTTGACCCTAAAAATCTGTTTTGAGAGGCTGAAGTAAAACGCGTATAACTCCTTACGCGGATGTTGGATTTTGATGAAACCAATTGCATTATAAAGGAGACTCAAAGATATTTCTTTTGATATATGGTAGGTCTCCCAGTTCATTATATTGAAGAAGTTATGATCGTTCAAATTTGACCCAAAAACTGGCAGGCCTCAGTATTTTCCTGCTAATTTACTGTTCACAAAAATCTGTTTTGAGAGACTGAAGTAAAACGAGTATAACTCCTTACTCAGATGTTAGATTTGGATGAAACGAATTTACTCGGAAATAAGACTCTCGGAGCTTTTCGTCTATATATAGCAGCTCACACAGTTCTTTTTGTACAAGGAGTTATGATCGTCTCAAGTTTGAGTGCCTAGCTGCAGAAATTTTCTTGCAGAATTACTGTTCACAGGCTTCCCGGCCACCGTTTTGAAATTTCGAATGTACTCGCTTATATGAAATACTCCTCTGTTTGTGGCAAACTTTATATCGTTGGAAATATTATTCCAATACCTACACATACAACTATTGATGGGATACTTCCGAACACCATAAACTTAATTTAACCCATACGCAAGTCTTTAGGACTCCATATAATCGCGATAAGTGTACGAAAAAATTTACGGGGTGTTACAATGCTGTAGGCCAAAAATCAATCGGGGTATGCCAGGGAGGTTGGGGATCATCCCAGTATGGGCTGTTTAAATTTTTGTGGATATTTGGGTGGACAAATGAGCGAAACAGTGTGAACGGGGAATTTTTGGGCCAAATCGGTGTGCTATAGCCCGCGATTTTGGGAGTAGGCCTGGGGTCCGAGTGTGCTGTGGGTCAAAAATCAACTGGGGCATGCCATGGAGTTTTGGGATTGTCCCAGTGGGGTCCGTTTAATATTTCATGGCCATTTGGGTGGAGAAATGGGAAAAACGGTGTCAACGGGGCATTTTTGAGCCAAATCAGTGTGCTATAGACCATGATTTCAGGGGTGGGCTAGGGGTCAGGGCGTGCTGCAGGCCAAAAAATTGACCAGGGCATGCCCGGGAGGTTGGGGATCATTTCAGTGTGGTTCGTTAAAATTTTTGTAGCAATTTGGGTGGATAAACGGGTGAAAAAGTGCCAATTAGGCATTTTCGGCCCAAATCAGTATGTTATATCGCACGGTTACGAGGGTTGACCCAGGGTCCGAGCGTGCTATGTGCTGAAAATTTACCAGAACATTCCAGAGAGGTTGGGGATCTTCCCAGTGTGGTCCATTTAAATTGCTATCCCTTTTTTACCTTTATTTGAAGTCCTCTCATTGTTGTTTGTGCGGGATGTTGTTTTTTCCGATCTTGTGATGAGCTTTAGCTGTTCTTTGCTGCTTTAAGTAGTAACATGTTTCGTTGTAGAAGAAGTAGTTACGAAGCAGTCGTTCTTTGTTGGAGTCTCTCATACAAGATGTCCGGTGTTATGAGGTATGTTGGGACTTCACTTTACCTTCGGATGGAACTACTACTATATCGACCTGCGGTTTGTCTAGTTCCTGATCGGTTAAGTAAGTTTTTAATGGTCTAATGCTGTTATAATCCGTCAGCCTCACTACCTTTCATATTGTGCGATTGAATGTTGAAGTAGTGTTGGGCTTTGTTGGAGTTGGTTTACCGAACCGAAGAGTGGAAAGCAATATTATATCAATACCGAAAAGAACTTGTCGCGGGAGCAGCCAAAAAAGAAGAGACTCCTTCAACAACAAAGAAAGAAATTGCGTAAGTAAAGAGAAAGATAGCCTGTCCTTTTGGGCGGCCAAGAGTGTTATATAAAAAGGACCAAGGAGGATCCTATCCCTCAGGAGAAGGAGGAGGAGTAAGAGCTAGCCTTAGGGGCAGAATCAAATGATTAGGAGATAAATAATGAGACAAAGGAGATCACTTAGACAATTCACTTTGAGTACAGGGAAGTCTGCTGGTAGAAATTCCTCAGGGCGTATTATGGTTTTTCACCAAGGGGGTGGATCGAATCGATTGCTGCGAAGAATTGATCTGAAATGAAAGACTGAGTCTATAGGCGTTGTAGGAAGGATAGAACGTGCGCCTAATTGCTCTTCTCGGATTGCTCCAGTACGATGGTTCCCCGGGGGGGGGGGAGGGGGAGGTCCGCCAATGCAACATGATAGAAGAGTTTGCTCCGCCGTATAAGATCCTCGAATCAAAATCAACCACGACTATCATCTGCGGTCCATTTTTCGTTCTCTTCCCTGCCCAGGAAGGGGGATAAAAAAGGGTAGTTGTTTTCTCTCCTGGGTAGATGGACACTTATGTAGTGGTCGGCCTTCTTACTAGAATGCATTCTTGGTCTAAGAGCCCCTTTTATACTAGTAAAGACGTAGGAAGCAAAGAAACTTGCGCGGAGGACATTTTATTCTCTGCTCTCTTCTCTCCAAAGGCCAAGGGAGAGACTGCATCCCTTTCCTTCGGTAGCTCTTTTGGTTTCCCAAGGATAGTGGTAGGTGGAGCAAATCCCACTTTCTTCTCTCCATAAATGAGAGAGAAAGTCAGAGAAAAAACATGTTCTCTCTTTGTAAGATCCGAAAGTGGAGAACGCATAGCATTCTATGGGTACATAGGATCAAACGTAAAGCAGCGCTCTATTGGCATATTTTTAGGTGGCAAGAGACTTTAGGGCTTGTCAGAGCTTCTGAGCATAACAAATCAAAGACAAAGACAGATCAAGGTAGCTTTCCTGCCAAGCCGATAGGCAAAGGGCTGAAGGATGGAATGTGCAAAGTAGATCGTGCACCTGTCGTGTGACCCGTTGGTCCTAAGCAATGTCTTGCACAAAGCGACCCACAACGAAAAAGATCTCCTTTTTTTATGTTAGGGGAGTACTAAAATGCAACTTCAATCGGATGTGGGTATCAAATCCCGCTGCTGAGATGTCCAGTGGATTCCTGTGCCTTGACGAATGGCCGACCACCTTTTATGTTAGAAGAGCAAAAGGCCCAGGGCATAGAAGGATGAACCAATGTGAATGAGTGTAAGCTTCGTTACCCTAACACGATTGGTGATGACCATACTAGGTGCTACCGTGGTAGCAAGAGAGGCTAGGCGGTGACAATTGAGAGGTTGTCACTGAGCATTCCTAGTCATACGGGAAAAGAGGTCAAATGGTAATGTAAATACATATGCCCGTTTGGCTCCTCGCGGAGTATAGATCATATCGAAACATCTGATTGGGGAACAGGGAAATGCCCATGAAGCTCCGGCAAAAAGGGAAGGCCTGCCAGGCCGTATGCCTATGGGTGCAGGATTCTTTGAAAAAGCGCGGGCTGACTCGGAGACCTGGGACCTTGGCTTAGTAATGAATGAAGGGAAGATCTTCGAGCATTCTCCGCCATCGGCTTATGTAGTGGTCGGCCTTATAAATCTCGCTAATCCTCGCTTCCCTCTTCCATTCACTTATGTTATGGAAAATAGTCATCGGCATTCTATAAGTGACTTGACCGAGTCTATGAAGCTTTGCTTTTCTTGTATTCGTCCCGTAATGCCTCCCTTCATTTGGTTGCCTCCTTTCAGCTCAAAATGGCTAATTCCTATTATTTAGTGCTAGAAGCTAACCACCATAAGCTCATCCTTTGGGTCTCGCTTCCAGCGCAGGAGGCCAAGGATTCTGCCAGACGTCCCGACCTGGGAGTCCTATTCTCCTTTGGTACTTCAATAGATCTTCATAAATGAAAAGCGCTACTTCATTCTTAATGACTTTCTAGGTTTATGGATTCAGTCAGCTAAACTCCATCAAACTCCTCAATCACTATCAACAAGATATCGTGACCGCTTAGGCTTGGTTTACTTTGGTTTGAATGTAAACTAAAATAAGCGGCGTTTACAAATGGAACCAAGGGTTTCCTTTTTTAGTAGTGCGAAAGTAGTTCTACTATTAAGATGTTTAATATTAATACAATAATACATATTAATATAATAAATAATTAATATATTAATACAATAATACATATTAATACACTCTATGTTGTGTTGCAGCTGTAGAACAGAATGCCATTCGCCCTTACTTTGACTTTCTGAGAAGGGCTTAAGTAGCTAAGTTTCCAAAGGTGAACACCCCCCTGTCCTTTATAGTATAGTCGTAAAGGGATTCTAATAAAAGTAAGGAAGAAGGCATTTGAAAGGATGACCAGTATCTCATAGGCATTCCAGTGGTAAAACCGATGACTACACGACTCTATACCAAGTCATGAGCGATAGAGAAGCCAAGCCGCCGTCTATAGGCAAAGGGACAAAATCCCGACGAAGGCCTATGCTACGGTAAGCAAAAAGTAGGTTGAGGTTATGAAGTCACTTAGCCGTATAATATACAAAGGGAAAGGCGTCGGTACGGAGTCATGTAAGCTGTGGATATATACTAGGCTATAAGTAATGGAGTCTTAAACTATGGACCGAGATTACACTAAGGAACAAGGAAGCTAGACTGAGAAAACAAGTCAAAGAACGAAGCAACTTCTCTAATAGCCCCGTTGAATAGAATAGGCGGGCAAAGGCTTTTTGCAATAGTCTTTTTTGTCTTGTAAATGCATTTTTTTATATTTCGAGAGAGGGGGATTCAAGTACTTAGGAAGAGCCGTACAAGACAGCTCACGTACGGTTCGGGAGCCGAGCCCCTGCGCTGGGGCTTAGGTCAACACTTATATAATACCCAGTCATCAATTGGAGGCGAGCAAGATGGTGATGAATTCCGATTGGTCTAAACCTTTAACTAGAGACTTATTGGGGCCTACCTAGAATGCCATACATACTCAGAACTTATTCACATAGCGAAGAAAGGTCGAGTGGAAGGGGGCAGTCAGCTAGCTGCTTCTTTGCCATGCGCTTTGGTTTGCTTTATTTTTTAGAAGAAAGAGACCAAATGAGAGTGAAAGGAAAGGGCAAGTGATAAAAAGGATAGTCCCTCACGCGAGCTAATACTATTAGAAAATGGTGAGAGCATTAGTGAAAGAAGGACCAAGGAGGATCCTATCCGTCAGGAGAAGGAGGAGTAGGAGGAGTCAGTTTTCTTTGAAGATCGAGGAAGGTAGTGTCGGACAATTATGCCATTCAGAAGAAGTTTTCTACAGAAGAAAAGCCTGTTATGAGTAAGTGGAGAAGAAAGATCTCCATAGATTCTTATCTTATTTTATTCCATTGGCTCAACCAGTAACCAATGGCAAAAACTCAAAAATCCATGGTTTCCCAGTAAAACCCTATTTCACCCAAGTTGTTTCGGAACCGGAAAAAAGAAGCGGTTTTTCGCACATCTCACTCATAGTGAAGGTCCCACTTGTATATCATATTTGGCCAAAGAAGCATCAGACAGGTTGGAGTTCTTACCTTCTTGGGTCTCCATGGATCAAGATCTGTTTTTATTATATGGTCAATACCGATCTACTTTAGTAGATCATATGGATGTAGAAAAAGCAACTAATTTGGATGAAATAGAAATATCTCTTTTCCATTTCTATTTACCCAGTTCATATATTTGTTTCGTGTGTTCCTGGGAGGAATTCGATCTCGGAATACCACCTAAATAACTATGGCCAGAGAGTCAAATTTGTCGGGAAGAAAGAGTCTGAGGTCGGGTCGGACAACATACATCTTGATTGGTTCCACCCCCACTAGAGATTGGACATATATATAATCTTTCTTTTTAAAAAGGGATTCTTATATATATATATATATATATATTGAAAATAACTGGAAGACCAAAACTAAAAGCCCTTTTTTATTGTTGTTCCTCCCAGATACATGGCTTACATACTCGACTCAACATTCTTGGAAAACAATCGAATTGAGGGTTCGGAGGAGAAGTGGCCATTCAATCTTATGAACTAATCGAGATAGAAATTGGAAAAAGAGATATGAATGGAGAGGAATAACCAATCGATGAAAGAACATGAAACTATTCTATTTCAATAGAGGTACAAGAAATGGTTGGGGGCAATGAAGTAGGTGAAGTGGTTGGATTTTGTGAGATATTCCAACCACTACTGGATGTGATTCCAAGAGCCAAACGACAATGAATACCACATAGAAGAGTCAAGACCAGGCTACCTAATAGAATGTTTAACCGATCTATTTTGGATCGACCAAATTGGTACGAAAGTTGTAACATGGGAAAACCACGAAAAAATGACTTATTTGAATAACCCGGTGACCTACCAATTATAGAAGTAGGATTTTTGGCAAGAAATAAGCACTTAAATAATAAAATTCAAGTGTACCATCTTTTTTCTCATTTCGAGGAAAAGGTGCGGAAGGAAAAGAAAACAACGGAGGGGTCCGAATCGGACCTAAATGGGAATGAAATGAAAAGTCTTTTTAAAACCTAGCATTAAGGGCATTACAATGATATACGAGAGGAATAGAGAAAAACTCATGATTGGTGTGGAGGGGAAGATCTGTTTATTATATAGTTCAAGAAAGAGTCGTCTCATTTCCTTACTTTTTTATAATTCATTCAGTTTAAGACTGGTTCTGAATGCTACGTAACATCATCTTCAACCAACCTCCACCGTACTTTTGGTGTGACCACTAAAGAATTTCTTATACACTAAAGAGCTACTTATATACATTTACTAAAAGAATGACTTTCATTCATTATCATTATTCCAATGTGAAACTAAGATAAAGAGATATGCCTAAGGCGGCATGTAAGAAAACTGTGCACGCTAAGAGAAGTGGAGAGATGTTCGCAATTACTACCACAAGAAAGCTTCCCCCTATTTTCTAAAGAGGCACCTCACTTAGTTCATACCTTTTTGTCTTAGGCTTCCAACTGAACAACATGGCCTTGCCGCCCCGCCACTAGCAGAAGCTAAGTTCTTGAAAAGCGCGCTAAGAAAGGTTCCTTCTGTCACCCTTTATGTGCAACAGTCCACCAGTAGCGGAAGAGAGGGTTACCGTACATACAAGAGTCTTCCAGTTCTTACAAAAGTTCTTTCTTACCATTCAATCAAGTAGTACAATAACTATATCTTATCTTATATCCCGGCGCGGTGGTCCTTTGAAATGTTTTTTGTAGATAGAAGAAAGTATTAAATAGATAAGGAATAGATAAGAGAGTGAGTACTCACCTGAGCGATTTAGACTACCTAGAAGGACTTTTATTTTGTAGGTAACATCGCCAAAGCGTATCATCAGATTTCACTATGAAGTAAGGAACTCAAAGTGAAAGGGCACCATCTTGTGCAAGTCAACAATAGTTGGCCCTCTATCATCATCTATCTGGTAGACTTGGTAAAAAGGCCCCGACTTATTTCCAGAATTTGAGTTTGACCGCGGCTAAAGTTGTAAAAATAAGATCTTGAATACCACTTGTAAATAATCTATGGAGCATGACAGGTATAGGAACTACTAAGGGTACTAAAGAAACAAGAACAACAACTACTAATTCATCAGCTAAGATATTCCCGAAAAGTCAAAAACTAAGTGATAATGGTTTTGTGAAATCTTCTAAGATGTTAATGGGTAAAAGGATTGGGGTTGGTTGAATATATTTTCTAAAATAACCTAATCCCCTTTTTGTAAAACCTGCATATAAATATGCCACTGATGTGAGTAAAGCCAAAGCAACAGTAGTATTTATATCATTCGTGGGTGCGGCGAACTCCTCAAGAGGTAATTGTATGATTTTCCAAGGTAAAAGAGCTCCTAACCAATTAGAAACAAAAATAAATAAAAACATAGTTCCAATAAAAGGAACCCAGGGCCCATATTCTTCTCTAATTTGAGTTTTACTCATATCTCGGATGAATTCAAGAACATATTCAAAGAAATTGTGATCCCCGGTCAGGATGGTTGTGAGTTCCGAACTGCTATAGTGGCTAAACCTAATAAGATAGAAATTACAACCCAATAAATAATAAGTACTTGGCCATGTACTTGGAAACCCCCTATTTGCCAATAGAAATGTTGGCCTACTTCCACACCGGATATATCGTCTAACCCCTTTAGAGTATTTATAGAACATTCATATATTTGAACTTCAAACAAATTTTTTTGATTCAACCATCTCTTTTTCTACTTGAATCAGATATTTGTAATACCAAATAAGATTTATAATACTAATAAATCACATAATAGCCCTAGTTATTTTTATATCTTTTTTGAAATTCAGAAATAGTAAGCGATTCCATAAGGGATTTCTGAAGTAAGTTATTTATCTTATTATGTTATTATTAATCAAGGATTTCTTATATAGCTAGAACGACCCTCATAAATTGAGAATACTAATTTATTAAGAATTAATTGGATTGAGGATATGGCAACATCATTCACTAGAATTGAAATATCTGTGAGATTGGGGTCACAATTTGTATCGGTTGAACAAATTGTTAGAATTTCTAAAGTAATACACTCTCACAGGGCCGTATATTCTTTGTGATGATCAATAATGATTACAATATCGCGTACCCCTATCATATATTTAATCCTGCCCAGGTATGTTTGTAAGCAAGATAATTATCTTTTAAACATAACTGCATCTCTTTTTGGGAGACGGTTGAGTCACCCTATTTTTTGTTCCATTCTGAAGTCCCTGAACTTATGAACTCTTGTTTCTATAGTGGAAAAATTCATTAACATATAGCCAAGCCATTTTTTATTAACATAATGACATCGGGCCCTTATTTCTGGCCACTCTACTGAATCAACTGCTTCATTTTTGGTACCAACAATTAA
This sequence comes from Capsicum baccatum var. pendulum, assembly GCA_030864225.1. Lineage (NCBI taxonomy): Eukaryota > Viridiplantae > Streptophyta > Magnoliopsida > Solanales > Solanaceae > Capsicum > Capsicum baccatum. The sequence continues at coordinate 23,655,345 of CM061555.1, read as the reverse complement.
GAATTGTTTTCCCCTACTTGCTGTGTCAAAAACTAAATCACAAGCTTCCAATAAAAAATGAGCAGTTCTAGTAAGATTTGTAATATGAATACCCTTACGCTTTGTAGAGATATAAGGCACCATTTTAGGATTCCATTTCCTAGTACCATGACCAAAATGAACTCCTGCCTCCATCATCTCTTCCAAATTTATGTTCCAATATCTAATTGTCATTTCTCCCCACAACCTCCCCCCTTTTTTTATTCTTTAAAAAAAGACGAGGAACCTTGTACTGAAATAAATAATTGTTCCGACGGAACCTTCTTTTCTACCGTAGATTGGACGTATATACATGACCCAAACCATTATTCTTTTCTATTCATTATTCTTTTTATTACCAATGGAAATAACCATCCCAAATACAGATAGCGAAAAAGATGAATCCGTTGTTAGGAATCATTAAATCCTATAAATGATTGTTCGGTTATGTTATGAAATTTTTATGAAATACAAGATTCTCATTGAATGATAAGAAAGCTATTTCCACTTAGACAATTTAAGATATTCAAGGATTCCACATTCTGTTCTAGATTAAGCGGGTCTAATTTAGGGAATTATCAATAGGCTAACAAAAAAAGACAATTAGGGATTCATTATAATTCACACATTTATTTTGAAGATACTTATTCTGATGAGTCATAACAATAGGATGAACCAAATGAGTTCTGCATCATGAACTTTGTACTACACACATTACTTAGATGGGTTCTAAAAGGGCATATAGGAAGGTATGGAGAAATCCAGAACAAAGAAATCAAATATGAAATAAAATACAAAGAAATGATAAAGTATCGAATTCAATTTCTTTAGATCTAAGATGAATCTTTTCTATTTCAACCCCCCTGGATTCGACTTTTGAGCCTTTCTAAAATTAACCAATTTTAACTTTCAAATATGTATTATGTATTCAAATTCTTTTGAACGAGAGGACAAAAAAAGGAGATTGAATCCAATTCTTTTTGATACTTTATCTAAGAAACTATACCCATCTAGAACATATATAGGGTATATCTCGCCAAACTAGATAAAGATATCTTTCTAATCTAGACTCTAAAAGAATATGTATGTTGATTCATATCAATTAATTAGAAATTAATTCTAGTGAAGAGAGACCCATACAAATTAATCATGTGCCAGGAACCAGATTTGAACTGGTGACAAGAGGATTTTCAGTCTTCTACTCTACCAATTGAGTTATCCCGGCTATTCCCAATCCAGATTTTTTATCAAGGTTAGGACTGGTAACCCAAGGATTTTCAGGGCTATACCAATCCCAATTCAAACCTTGAACACAAAGATTTAGAGTCCCCCGGTATTCCAAATTGGAACTGGTGGTATGAGGATTTACAATCCTTTGGTCTACCAATCCCAATTGGAACCTCGAACATGAGAATTTTCAGTCCCCGTCAAGCTACTGCTTATCCCTCCTACTCTACCATAACAACTATAATAGAAAGCTCCTATTCAGGCTCCCTCGGGTTTTCAACAATCTATTCAATATCATCAGACACCTCAGAGGAACTATAAAGTTTTAGTCCCTTATGACTACACCTTGACTATTTTTGATAGATATTTCCCTGCTAAGGGGATAATCCAGGATAGACTACCCACTCTTAGACGGGAATAGAAAGAGAAAGCTAGTCTCTAACCCTGTCTCTAGTATGTATATGCTTTTCTTATCTCGGTGAGCCCAAACCCCTTATTCTCAAGTATTTTCGCTGCTGGTAGAGAAAGTCCTCTTACCGCTGCTGGTGGGTGAGAACCCTTTCTTTTCTTCTTTACCCTGAACCCGCTCCTAATCCTACTCTAGGGCTTGATCAACCCAACCACCTCTTTCGGGCACTTTTAAGCCTTGTTTCACTGGAACCTTTTGTTTTGGGCGAGAAACCTCTCTTCTATTCGCTGGGACCATGCCCAAACTCCCTACTCTCTGGGTTGATGTAGATATTATTGAGTAACAGAAAGAGATAAAGATTAAAAATTCAATCTTTCCAATCCCCCTACTCTTAAGTGGAAAAAAGCATATGCTTAACATATTTAACTTTTTTCCTAGCGCATCAGCAACTGTAGCAGCTCCTATTCCTGCTGAAGCTCTATCTGCTGCTGTAAAAGTTCTTATAGCTATTCCTAGTAAACCAGCAGCTACTTCTGCAAATCAGTTACCCTCTCGCTCAAATCATTCCTAACGAAGCTCTTTCCCCTGGTCTTAAACCACCGGCTTTCACTCCTAACGACTGGTGCTTAACCCGTTTCTAATAAAAAAACTCTTCTCTCTCCAAAAAGCATAACCTACACAAGACAGTCAAAGGGAGAGGTAAACGGTAACCTATTACCTGAATCCCCTAAAAACCCATATTCTACCCACATTATACACTCTGTCACTGGGTTTTAACCCTGAGGCAAAAGTAAGTTTTTTTTTTAGCCAGTTCAGAAAAAGAAAGTGTCATCCCATCTACCTTCGAGCTCAGCTAGTCCCCAGCCCCTTCTGTTGCAGTTGCAGTAAAAGGGGAATCCATTAGATCAGGAAAGTAAGATAGCTTTTCCTGAGAAGAGAATCAAGCGACTTCTGGACTTTCTGTGGCTAGTCCCTCTATCAATTGTGATTTCCTAGACATGGGGAGTTCTCTTTCTCCAGTTTGAGATCTAGCTGGCTAGTTTGAAAGTGTTTACTTTACAAAGGGTAATCTAGTAGCAGTAGCGGTCCCAATGGTGATCTCCTTTTTATGGTCCAGGCTTGTACTTTTCGCATTCTGTGATCAAGGCTGTGATAAAAGCCTATTTTGTAAAGCTTGTTAAAGGCCAACAAATAAAATCTCTGAGTATAAGGAAATTTCTTTTACTTTACACCGGTGTGAGACCCTCCCTTTATTTTCCTTCCTTGTGTGAACGAGTGGACTTAATTTTCTAAAACCAGTGAAGATATTTGCAATTATCTTCTTAATGTCGTGCCAGATGAGGGAATAGTTTATAGGGAAGAAATACAAGTACAATCATTTCATCCAAGAGTCCAGAAGTTTCTAGTGCTTTATTTTTATCGATTAGCTACCAGTTCTATTTCTGCCAACTCATTGTTTCCTTTTAGTAGTAATGGGGAATTATTAAATGTGACTGATTCACCTAAGTCCATAGCTAATCTGATCTTTCTTATTTGATGCTATTCCTGTGAAAGAGAGCCTTGTATGGTCTAACGTCTTGGTGCTTTGGAGAATATATTCATTTCACCAATGCTTCGATCACTTCTCGGCCGGGACTTCTTCCTTGAGATCTATCTCTAGAGAATCTTACCTATCTTATAGTTATGTCACTGGCTACTCAAAATCATTCACCTATAGCTTCTACTTCTACAACTATAATTGGGTTATCCTAATCACCACCTCCCTTCCTGTCTATCTCCTTTGGTCAGGTAGTTCTAGCTCTTTCTTTGAAAAGAAAAGATGGTTCCATGGATCGAGTTTCTTTCAGGTAGTGAAGCACTAAGAAACTCATTTAGCATGCCCTTTTGATTTAGTTTAGGTAAAGCATTCCCGAAGTTCAAAGATTGGAAACAAGGCATAGGCAAGAATAGAACTTTTATATGATAATCCCAAGGGCCAGTTGAAAGAAAAACACTCCCAGAAGAGGAAAAGAACCACTATATCAAGCTTTTAGTCAAGTACGATAGCAACTGAAGTCTCTGCCTTTCACTCTGACTTGCCATTCATCGTTTACTCTTCCTTGCGCTACGGCAGGAGAGGTAATTGATATGGAGTTCCAGCCATTATTTCGGATGAATAGGCGTGTTCTGGTTCTTTGCCTAACTTAACTTTCAACTGGGCTAAAGGACTAAACCCCACATCATCTTTTCACTGCCAAGTCAAAACTAAGACCGCTTATGCAAAGCTAGAATCTAGTTCCAGCGGAAGACTCCACTGGGTGGGGACTTTTCCCGTGGAACCTTTTCAAAGAGCGGATTCTCGGCTTTTCTCAGGAATGAAGTAGAGTTTCAATAATTTCTTTCAGGTAAGCAGGGAAGGAAGACCTTACTCTGACTATGCCGGAAATCAAAGGAGTAGCTAAGGAAAGATGCTTCAACGAAAGAAGAAACTTCATTGCTTGTTCTTCACTCTTCTTTCCCTATATTTATGCTTGACTATTCCACTTTTTTCTTCTGTCTTATATTAATACCTTTCTTTAAGTATATACCTTCCTTATCCTTAGAGGAGTCCTGATATGGTCAATTTTCTTTCAAAGCTGAATTCAAGTCTAGTCGACCCTTGAATGATGCAAACTTGATAAAGACGCGTATTTCCACTCTTTAACCTTATTTCTTTAGGTTCGATGAAGAGAGAGGATATATTGAGCCCGCTAGCACAAAAGAACCCTTTCTTTTCTTGCGTTCAACCGGGCTGACTGTAGAAGAGTCAGTCTGATGACAGAGAGGGGAAAGAAAACTCCTGGTAGTCCTTTCCTTATGGTTACCATTTAGGAGCTAGTATTCATTCGCAAAGGCATACACTATACTTAAGAGACTAGCTGAGGGTGGATGTAATTTAGCTTGATGGAGATTAATTCTGCTACTTCCTCCTTGACACTCAAAGCCTGCCCTCTCTTTACTTCCGAGTCATGCCCGGAATGAGTACTTTACCCTTTAGATCTATCCAAAGCAAAAGAATTCAGCTGTCTAAGATGACTAATAGAAGATCAATCAAACAGACCTTGCCTAATAGACTTGAATTGGGTTAGCCAAAACAGGCAAAAGAGATCAATGAGATATATATATATATATTAGACAAGAAATGTGCTTTCCAGACATACTCTATCATCTAAGTTCCCATCCAGCCTGTTCAGTTTCTGCCAAGAAAGCTGCATCAAATTTTTGATAGAGTTTGATCCTTCTCTTCCCACCAAGGTTAATCCACAGCTGCTAAGAAGATTGGACTTGATTTACTTTCTAATTTCTCTGAGATTGTATGATATGCGTGATAAGGAAATTACAAGAGATAAAGAGTAACCAACCCCAACCAAAAGAGAAAACAAGTGAAACCAATTTCCCGAGGGACAAGAGAACTTCATCTGATCCCTTAGATATGTTATTTGATGATAGATATTTTGAACGAACCAAAACCAACAACCCTATGCATATTATATATATTATGTATATGTAGAAAAGAGAGCTCTGTGACTTCCGAGCTTAGCTCTTTTCTGGTGCAGATGAATAAATCGATTCGGTCTTGCTGCTCTGGGAAAAGAAGTTGAATTTTCTAAAGAAAAATATTCCCGCTCGAGGGAAATCCTTTTTATTGCATTCTCGGCTCTAGACTATCTCTTTCCATTTATCTCGTGCTTGGGGAATATATGAGTATTTTTTACTATGATTTCCGGGTGGGAAGAAAGTGATTGCAATCTCTTTAAATGAATAGGCTGCTAGAATAAGTTGTTTGAGAATAGGTTGTTCAAGCATATCCTTCTCTCTAATAATATAAATTATTTAACTACCTATCCTCCAAGAAGCGTCATCTCTTGGGAACTTTGTTTCCCTTTTTACCAAGTCATACTCATTCCGTACGGTGAAGGATTAGGCCCCCTCAGTAATGAAAGGGGTCGTAACTCATCACATTACTGGGTAGATTAGTAAAGGTTCTTCTCAAGGCTAGTAGTGCTCCAGTGATGGCGATTCTAACCCCTTTCCTGGTAGTAGAGTGAGAGATCCACATAAGCAAGCCGTTCTGGTGAGGAATACCTGCTGACGTAACTCAAAACTGCTAACTATAGCCCAACGCTGTGAGTATTACCTACCTGAGTCAATTATGCGTGCCCTCTACTACTAGTGGTTGCCTCCGGTTCGAGACAGGACTTTTGAAGAAAAAGAAACTCCTCCGCAAAGGGTGGAGAGAATTGAGTTGGCCATTGCTTTAGGTCATAGAGAAACTTCATTAGAATGTAAAAACATAGAAAAACTGCTGCCTTGCTTCCAACCGCATCTTATGTAATGTTAGCGTGATTGTCACTGAACACTAACCTGCCTTTAGCTCAATAGAATTCCCCTCTATTTTCATACCAACTGTAAATCTTCCTTAGTCATATCAAGGGTCACCGTCACCACACCATCTCCTTCTTCCAGTTCCCTTTCTTTCTCTTGTATGACCCCAACTTCAAAAAGGCATTTTCGGGGTAGTGGAGACCAGGAAAGAGGGAAGCTTCAGTCATCCTTAAGGCATGGAATGGAATCTCCCTTCTCCTTATCTTTTTTGGTTGAGGTAAGGTATAAGGTAAAGCTTGCAAGTTCATTCCTTGAAGTATTTTCCTCTTAGTTTAAGCTCTTGGATGATATAATCCATCTAATCAAAAGAAAGGAAGGATAGACAGTCCACCAGGTGTATAAGGATGAAGTGAAGATGAAGTAAGGATGACTTGGGTGCCTCTGGAATTATGAAATCCTCTACTAGGCATGTTCCCGATACTATACTAGTGAAATATGTATACCATACTATACTTCCTCTACTGCTCCGCCACCTTTAAGTCGGTGATCAGGATATCATCACCTAATAAAGCATAATCAACAAAAGGATCTGTCCTCATTGGGTATGCATATTTTATAGCCAACCACACTATATAGTGATGTGATAATGAAAAGAGGGACCAGGATCCGTAGTAACCAAGAGGTTGTCTAGTAAGAAAGGCTATCTCAGACATTTTCTTAACAATTGGTTTATCCAATAAGAAAGTGTTAAGACCCAGAGAACTGTTGACTATTGAAGATGCGAGACTACTCCCCTACATACAAGACATAAGGGAATATATCACACTCAATGGACAACGGTCCATTGTAGATTTCAAATCGAAAGAAAAGCTAAATAAACTTTTCTTCTTCTTTAAAATATGCAATGGATGTTCCTGGTGGAAGGTTCCATTAGTTGGAATTATGGATAGAACCTTTATAGCTCATTTATGAACAGGAAACAGGATTCTTTGCTTGATATAATTACAAATTGCAAGGATCCATCTCTTACCACCTCCCTCAATCACCTGAGCTAACCTACTTGTTACCAATGGAACCCGGGTGTAGGCCGCCCCTAAAAGAGAACTAAAGTAAGGACCTACATATTTTTCAAAATATTCAAGGCAGTCTATGGCAAACTGAGTATTCTTGGAATCAAAAGGGTAATAAACCATTTTTGACCACAATATACCAGGTAAAAAGAACCCATTTGGAATTGAATGAATTTTATTTATATTCCAGATAAATGCCGCCAATTCACGCTTAAGATTAAAAAAATATTGTTGTCTTTAACATATTTTCTGGCTATCTTATCGATGTTATCTTCCTCTTTTAATCCAAAACTACGAACGAAAGTGTCTAACAAGGGGGTACTTTTCTAAGTAGGTTCCCAAGACATTCCTAATTTCAAGGGAATATCTTTTAGGAATGGTAAATAAATAGGTTAGAGTTACTTGAATGAAGTTTTCATTTCATCTAGGACTCCTAGGATACAACCAATATCAGGGTATGGAGTGGATATAGAAGAGAATGTTGTCTTTCTAACCATTTTGGCACCTAAAATCAACGTAGCCAAACCAAACCAAGATAGGTATATCCTTACCAATCTATCACCATGATCAGACTTTGCACGTATACATTTTCGTAACACAGCAGGTGTGATCCGGGGGATACCACACCTAGTCAGAGATATTAGAATGGAGAGGGATTACATTTTTGGTAATTTCCTGAATAATAATGCTACAGGGAGACTGTACACTATTTCAAATACAAAGAAGTGAACAGAAAACCTAATCTTTATTTCATGGTCCGAACTAATCGAATAAAATTGCATTCCACAAGGGCGATCTCTCTGGATATGGACATAGTGGCGACTAAAGAAACCCGAAAGAGAATTCCCTTTAATCGTCGGGCCTGTTCAAACAAAACCCGCCAAGAGAACTTTGGTGACCTTTCGATCGCACTAAACAAAATGGAATTCTTAATCAGAATTTATTATTTATAATAAGTTCAATCTATTAGTCATTTCGAGTATCTCTACTCTCCTTATCGGACAAAACAAGTTGGTCTCGGTGGAAGGCGCCTGGGTTCCAACCAGGGGTTTATTCTCACTTAATATCGAGCACCCTAGGGTGCAAGAGAAAGAGTTCTTTAGACAGTTAGATTGATGCGTAATATTAACATAGTAACACACACCCTTATTAATTCTCACATCCTTAGAATAGACAAGATAGAATATATGACTACGTGCTCGGAATATCCTAATAAAAAGTTGGAAAACTTTCTAACTGGAGTTGTGTAACTCTAGATGATGCCAAAAAAAGCCTTTATCGAATTCGAATTGATGAATTTCTTAGACTATTTCTAAAGGGAGAACTGATCAACTTGCATGTATTAAGCATACAATTGAAGTAGCATGATTAGACCTTCTTATCAGTTTTTCAACTAGCTATAAACTTCAACCTTCTTTCTCTGACTTAGATGGAGAAATAAGTAAGCAAGACTTTCTACACTGCTTTTCTTTTTTGAAAAAATGGCTAATTACACTGAATTTTGCCTTCGACCAAGCCTTTTCATTCCAAAATCAAGAAAGATCACACTGAAAAGTAAGCCTTTTCTTATTATACTATATCTTCGCCATGGATGATAGAATTCCTCCTGGAAGCGAAGGTAGGAGCAAACCTATTGATTCACCAGTTTGCTAACCTACTTGTCGGCTACCCACACTTTATAACCAAAATAGGGCTCTGGACTTAAAACCACCCATTTTTAGAAGTCTGGAAGGCGGCACCTAAACTAGTCGGACTTGCTTGAATCAATAGGCTTACTGGACTTCTCTATCTATTCAATTTATTTTGTTGCAGACTCTTCCCCACGCCTATTTCTTCCCTCAGCCCTATAGTGGATATTTCCCCCTGCCCTAGGCCCTATGCAGGTAAATTTAGGCTCAGGAGGGGAATACCTAGCTCATCAGAACTTTAACCAGAAGAGGTAGGCTCGGGTTCCTAGTATAGGTATAAGAAAACCAGTAGAGCTAAATAAAGATAGACTGTACTTCTATGTGTACTGAGCTGAGGTCTTCCCCACAGGTATAAACTATCTTTTCCATACTTCCTTCATAGGTGAGACTTCCATGAAAGAAATCATAGATAAGAATAATTATCAGTATGCAATGATTGAGAAGCGAAGTAACTCGACTGAAAGGAGAGGATCGTTCAGCCACTTGATTGGTTGAAAAGGGACAATGTAGTGTATTTCTCAAATAAAATGAGTTCCTTGTGATATGTTGAATCTTCAATGAACTTCAATCAGCACTTCAGATTGATCTTGAGGAAGAACGTCTCGTGGATCTCTCCTTGCTTGTTAGAGAACCTTGGAGAACACTATGTAGTTGATCCATTCTTGTGATCGATTTTAGTACTAGAATGGTTCACTTCGGCCATGTCATTAGCGTCAAAGATGATCTTTCCATCTCTCACCAACATCATGATCTTCTCCTTTAAGATGAAGCATCTTGCTGTAGGGTGACTGACGATGCAGTGATATTTGCAATACTTGAGATCATCGAATTTGTTGGCTTCATCAGGTCGCTTTGACTCTGGAAGTTCAATGACTTTCTTGGCCAACAACTCGTCAAGAATTGCTGGGATGTCAGAATTATGGAAAGGATACACCTTCGCTTCTAACTCCTTCAAAGTTGGATGGCTTTTCTATTCTCTCAGCCGCGGACTTAGATATTTTTCTTTCAACTTTTGCTTAGTGGGGGACTTTACAAAAGTTGTTCCCACTGCCATGGATTCTTTAGTTTGGTATTTTGATAGTGAAGTCTTTCCATGGCTTGAAATACTCAACTCCATATCATGAGCTCGTGTTGCCAATTCTTCAAAAGTATGTGGCTTGATTTCTTGGAGGATATACACAAGACCCCAATGCATTCCTTGGGTGCACATCTCGGCGGTAAAAGTTTCTGAGAGGCAATCCTTGTAAGCTAAACTTAATGCTCGCCATCGATTGATGAAGTCCACTACTAGTTCATTTTTCCTTTGCTTGGTATTCGTCAACTCCATCATACTCACTGTACCATGAGTGCTGTAAAAATGGTTAAGTAATTCACCTTCATGTTGCTCCCAACTATCGATTGACTCAGGCTCTAAATCTTTTTTTTTTGTTTCATTCGATTCAGATATTTCTTTGAATCTAAATAATACAATTGGATTTATGTTTGGAAGTTATTTTTTGTTTTTTTTTAGAAATAGAATATTTTTTATAAGCCATTTTTTGGTTTCTTTTAAAACTCTTCGAAATAATTTTGTTTTTCCTTTTAAAACTTTTTGATTTATAGTTATAAAAGTTATATGCATTTCTCTATTCCATTCCTGCAAATCCTCAGACCATTCAGGAAGTTGCAAGAATAACACACGCCGGAGATTTTTGGCTATTATCAATGAAGGTAATAAAACATATTTTTGAATAATTGATTGAGATATTAACATATAACCTCTTATTATTTGCACACAATGAATGATATCCCAGGCTTATGCTACGGCGAGCCGTGCTTTTTCCTTTCTGGTGTTCTCCTTTTGTTTGTCCTTTTCTTTTTTCTCTTCTCTTTTTGTTTGTTCTTCTTTAGACTCTAGAATCTTGAATTCTCCCTCCTTACCTATCCAATTTCAAAAAATTGGTTTAATCTGTCCGGAGATATCAAAAGAAAAAAATGGAGGGTGGGGGATCGGGGGGGGGGGGGGGTTATTCTATCGATTAAAAGAAGGGAGTGCGCATTTGCTTGAAATAGTTTCCAAATAACTATTTTTTACCTTTGAGCCCGGATAGAGCCTGTAATTATACCTCGCTGAAAATTGGATTGTTGCGAATATATTATCAAAGGCACTTCCTCGTTGGTCTCATCAGGATCCTTCTTCTCGTTGTTGGCAGTAAAAATAACTACACGTTTGAATTTTCTTGCGCGAATTTGATAATCTACTGATAGGCCATCTTTGAATTTACCCAATTGTTGGTTTGATTCGGTGATTAATTTACATGACCAGCGAGGTTTTTTTTTTACTGATTTCATTTATTCGAATCGATTTGTTTCTAGATTTTGTCTCATTAGGATCAATTGCGTTGAATACAAATTTTAAAAATTTAGTTTTTTTTCTGAATTTGTTCTTACTTGTTCTTGGTCGGAAAATAAAGAAAGGTCTTTCAAATTTAAACTCAATTTTGGTTCGTTATCAAATTCATTGATTAAAGTTAAGAACTCGTCAATTTCTGTTGATAATGGTTTTTTATCAATCGTATCCACTTTTTGTTCAAATTCTTGATAAACAGTATTCGAAAGAAAGATAGTATGAATCCTATTTAGTCTAACTCTCTCTTACTAATTTTCTAGCGAATTATTGTTTATGATTAAAGGTGAAACCCCTTTTATGATTGTTCCTCGATATGGTCCATTTAATAAAGGATCGTACATTTTAGGAATGTATTCTTTTTTAGTATAGTCATTTCACAATCAAGTCCTTGTTTCAAGTATATCTAGAGAAAGAGATTCCTTGTCTAGAACTTCAAGTCGATATACAAATTTCTTATTCAGATTATTACTTTTTTTTTATTGGTTGAAACCTACTGATTGTCCAGTTCATGAGGGAGAATTTTTGGAGTGACAATAGGGGTATCTTTTTTTTTTTATCATTTTCCAAAAAGTTGATAAACTTGGCGGGTATGTAAAAGATATTCTTTGTTTTCCATCAATTTTACATGTGTCAAAAAAATATTGTGACATTTCAGTTCTTACGGCTTGGTCAAATCGATTATTCTTTATGTAGCGAAATGGTTGATTCCACCGATTATAATCGAAAAGAAAACTCACAAGAAGTTTTTTAAACCCGAAGAGGTCTTTATTTTCATTTTCATTATCAAGCAATTGCAATTTAAAATTTTCTGGATTATTATATGATGATTTTTCAACTTTTCATATATAGAAAAGAAATAGAAAGAGATAGACTAAAAACAACATTTGTTATGTCAATGAGACCAAAGGGATATTAAATGAATGGAATTGGGATATGGATGAAATATAATGAAATAGAGCCACTTTGAGGTTCCCTCTGAAATGAGGCATGTAAGAGAGCCACTATGAAGAAGTTTCGGGAGTTACTAAGGAAGCTTCGAGCTCATATTGGTCATGGGTTGGGAATAGGAATTGAACTCTATGAGATCAAATATCCTTTTGATCCTCAGTAGCTCAGTGATAGAGCGGTCGGCTGTTAACTGATTGGTAATAGGTTTGAATCCTACTTGGGGAGATTTGATTGATTTTGAATTTAAGAATTTAGAATAAAGGGGCTCGCTTAGCCCGTTAACAGTACGTAACCCATTTCTTGTCTTTGTTTTTATTACATTCTATCTCATCGTATCACATTCTGTTCTGCGAGATTAGAAAATCACCATAAACACCTCGGTCTAGGTTCGAGATAATCCTTTGTTCCATAGCCCTAGGGTGGGGCTATTTACAACTAGAAAATTAAGAAGTCTCAGATGTACTAGCAGTTTATCTTTGATGCAGTCATTGATTCTCCCAAGAGGTCACAATTGCCACGAGCAAAGATATTAATGACTAGGAAGGGTTTTTTTTATCCTACTAATACTTGCTCTGCTAGAAGCCCAAGCTTGGCTGAGGAAGAGTTACGGGGCACAAAACAAAAAAATATGCCGATTGGGCATACGATGTGTAATGATTCCACCATTCATGATAAATAAAAAGAGAAAAATAAAAGCCATTCCATTTCAACCAAAAAACCACAGCCAAGTTCCATAACTTTTGGTTCTCTATCCCGATCATGATTTTCCTACCCCCAGAGGAAAAAGTACTTCGTTTTTGGGATGATTGTGGGTGAGGAGGGATTCGAACCCCTGACACCGTGATTCATAGCCACGTGCTCTAATCCTCTGAGCTACAGACCCCACCCCATCTCCACTGGATCTGTTCCTGGGAGTGCCCTCATAAAAAGGGACCTTTTCTCTCCCCAGCCATTTTGGGTTAAGAAGATGTGAAAGCACGTTTATCTCTATAAGAAGGGTGCGTTCCGAGGTGTGAAGTGGGAGAGAAGGGATGTCATAATTAGGGTTTTAAATAAAATGACCTTTTGATTTTTTTTTAAATTTTTCATTTTTTTTGTTTTCATATTGAATAAGAATGAGAGGTATTAAGTTTTTTATCATCCTGGCATCGAGCTATTTTTCCGTAGGACCTCCCCTACAGTATCGTCACCGCAGTAGATTTTAATCACTAAGTTTGGGATGAATTGGTGTGGTTCCTCTACGCCTAGGACACCAGAATATCGAACCATGAACGAAGAAAGGCATGAGAGAAAAGCATATTGGCTAGTGATTGTGAGGCCCAAATTGTTGACTGGAGGGGACACCAAAGGCCTCTACCCTTCCATCCCCTGGATAGATATAGATGGAGGGCAGAGCTTTTGTTTTTTTTATGTTGTCAAATATTTGAACAATGAAAATAGATGGCGAGTGCCTGATCGAATTGATCAGGTCATGTAGGAACAAGGTTCAAGTCTACCGGTCTATTAGGATGCCTCAGCTACATACATCACTACACTTCCACTTGACACCTATCGTAATGATAAATGGCTCATCTCGCTGTGACCTTCTCTTGAATTCTCAAAAAAACTTCTGTCGCTCCATCCCCGCAAGGGAAGAGAACCCGTCGCTATCTCGGCTGTGCTACCGGAAGCTATGGGGAAGTCGGAATAGGAGAGTACTCATCTTGGGGTGGGCTTATTACTTAGATGCTTTCAACAGTTATCCGCTCTGCACTTAGCTACCCAGCGTTTACCGTGGGCATGATAACTGGTACACCAGAGGTACGTCCTTCCCGGTCCTCTCGTACTAGGGAAAGATCCTCTCAATTCTCTAACGACCATACCAAATATGGAACGAACTATCTTACGATGTTTTGAACCCAGCTCACATACCGCTTTAATGGGCGAACAGCCCAACCCTTAGAACATATATATCTCCAGGTGATGAAGAGCTGACATCGAGGTGCCAAACCTTCCCATTGATGTGACTTCTTGGGGAAGATCAGCTTTTAATCCTTAGAGTAACTTTTCTCCATTGATTTACGGCTTTTCCACTCGGTACCATCAGATCACTAAGGCCGACTTTCATTTCTGTTCGATGGGGTGGGTCTTACAGTTAAGCTCCCTTCTACCTACACACTCGAGGGACAATCTCCATTCGGCCCGAGGAAACCTTTTCACGCCTCCGTTACCTTTTGGGATGCCTACGTCCCATAGAAACTATCTACTTGAGACTGTTCCTTGGCCCGTAGGTCCTGACACAAGGTTAGAATTCTAGCCCTTCCAGAGTGGTATCTCACTGATGGCTTGAGCCCCCCGGAAAGAGGCCTTCTTTGCCTTCCACCTAAGTTACGCAGGAAAGGACCAAAGCCAATCCCAGGGAATAGTGAAGCTTCATAAGGTCTTTCTGTCCAGGTGCAGGTAGTTTCTGTCCAGGTGTAGGTAGTGCACATCTTCATAGACATGTCTATTTCTCCGAGCCTCTCTCCGAGACAGGGCCCAGATCATTACTCTTTTTGTGCAGGTTGGAACTTACCCGACAAGGAATTCGATTAATAATTGTCCATTTTGATCCTTTAGAATAACTCGAGGAATGTAGTAGATCATTTTAGGAGGCCCTAATGACTATAGATCAAACCTATCCAATTTTTTCAGTACGATGGTTGGCTATTCACGACCTGGCTATACCTACTATCTTTTTTAGGAGATCAATATCATCAGTTCATCCAATGATAAAGAACATCCAAATTATAGAGCTATGACACAATCAAACCCGAACGAACAAAATGTTGAATTTCATCGTACCAGTCTCTACTGGGGGTTATTACTCATTTTTGTACTTGCTTTTTGATTTTTCAATTATTTCTTCAATTAACAAAATGAAAAAGAATAAATAAAATTCTCTTAGCTCATTCAGAAGGATCTCATAATTCAATTATCCAAGTCTGTTTATGTCTCTAGCATGACCACTTGTGAAATCTGGAGGGAAGTGGGGTAAATGGCTGATACTACTGGAAGGATTCCTCTTTGGATAATAGGTACTGTAAGTGGTATTCTTATAATCGTTTTAATAGGTATTTTATTTTTTATTTAGGATCTTTCTTATTTACCGTTAAGGCATCCTATTCCCCGTTTTGACTTTCTTTTGGAATCGTCTTCTTTTAAATAAGATCTTCTCCCTTGTTGTTCCCTCTTCCTATGATCTTGACCTGCTAAGTGATTTTTGAAAGCTCCCACTATGACTAAAAATCTCCCAATAGTCCACGTAGCAGCTTAAGCTTATATTATAATAAAGTAAGTAGGAAGGAGCGAAAGCTACTCGACCAGAAGGGAGAGGCACCCAAAGAAGCTGGTTCACCTTCTATCCTCCCTTAAAACATAGGTCGTTCTAATCAGGAATGAAAATATTCCAAAACGGAATTGGAAATCTTTATTGGACCATGATAGTCAGCTAAAACTTAACGGGGTTGAAGCATCTTCTTGGAATCACTTAGTAAGAAAGGATCCAGGGTTTTCTGAGGCCCTGAGAGCCAGGATGCTTGCTCTTAAAGATGTAGTAAACATGGTCATAGGCCAATATCTTGGTGCTGTTAAAGGTATGAATGGACACTTTACCCTAATTGGTTGGGGGTGTGTGATGTGCTAGATTTTTGTAGCACATTTAAGACTGTTTTACTTGAAATAATTGTAAGTTCTTAAATAATTATTGGTGTTTTTGATGTTATTTCTTAATATTTTGTAGGAAAGTCAAGATGAATGGAAATAAATAACAATGGAGCAAAAGAGGTGAAATCTGAGCAAAAAGAGCTGAAAACATGGTTGACGATGACTGTGAAAAGTCATCAGCCTTGTGATAGGCTATCAACATTGGTGTTAGACCTAACCAAAGAGTTGAAGTCTAAGAGAAAGTTCTGATGACATTGGTGACATGGCATCAAAGTACTGATAAGGCATCACGATGGGCGTTAGTTTAAACCAGAGAATTGAGCTTGAAGAAGAAATCTGACGACATTGGTGATACACTGTCATATCAGTAACGCGGCGTCAGCTACATCATCATCCTAAGATAGATTTTGAAGGCAACTGGAGCAATTCTGATACCATCCATGATAAGGCGTCGGAACCTTGACGTGGCGCCAACGACGACATCACCTAATCCAAAGAATTTTATGATTTTTGTTATTTTATTTCCATAATTAGGGTTAAGTATAAATAGCATCTTCTAGTGTTTTATGGAGAATCTTCTTTAATCCTTTAATCTCTCAATCTTCTTTTTAAAAAAAATTGGGAGGAACATACATTGCCTCATCTTTTTTGTCAAGTATTTTTCTTGTTTTCCCTTCAACACTTATCAACTATTGTGGATTATTCTCTTATGATTCAATTGAAGAAACAATTGTTTTTTTCATCCATTCGTAAGTTTATCCATACTAACATGAATTCAACTTTTTATTTTGTTCATCAAATCATGAGCGACTAATTCCATTAGCCCGAGTTATGGGATCCATAGATTAGGGTTTGATATGCTGTTAGGTACTTAAAGGGTTCAAAGAGTAGTGAGACGTCTTGAAATTCTATTGTTTTAACTTAAAATCTATTGGTTACAAACAATAGGTTATGCCTTAGGTTAATTTTCTTGAATAGAGAAATAGACTAGAGGACGTGAATTATCAATAGGGACTCAGAAGCTACCAACCTTCTGTTTAATGATTAATGCCGTAATTGGATTAATCTAGCTGAGATAACATCCTATTGAAAATAGATAAGTTATCTAAGTTCGAGAGAATTAGATAATAAATTGCCTGGTAAGGTCGAGAGATAAGTCAGATAGTATAGTCGGTAGGGATATTCTGTTGTTCCTACTTACTTCAAGAGTCTTAAGCAGTACCTAGTATCTGTCGATTCCCGAAACCCACAGTGAACATAATTCTGGTTTTCCATTTATATTTATTACAAACATTAATACTAAAATACCATTTTATATTTTTGTATCATTTGTTTAAATTTAACTTGTAGCTATAATTTCAAACTAGTTTAATCGCCACTGACATTGTTCCCTGTGGATTCGCCCCCGACTCCAAAGTTGGGTAAATATATTAACAACGACAACCTTACACTAATTTGAGGTGTAAGCTGAGAGTTATCATTGGGAAGGATCTTAGTAATTGCTTAGTCGTTCAAAAGTCAAACTGTCGTAAGCCCAACACTATTCTATTTACTCTCTTAAATGAGGTGCTATTTTATTTTGCTACAGGGGCCATCTCCTATCATCCTTTACCTATGGTTCAGGAAATGGATTAACTGGAATGATTGCAATAAGACACACCAACACCACTACTTAGAGGTAGAAAGGGGAGCGGTCGGAGGATGACAGAGCAATCACGTCTTGCTCTCTCCTAACATCTATTGGAAGGGAACCTCCTTTCAGAGTTTGATTCGTCATTTCCAATGCGGTTTATTGGTATTAAGCTTTTTAGGAAAGTTCGCCTTTTCCTATGCAGTTAGCTCTACTTAAGGTATAGCTATTAATGGGCATGTAGCCGTAGGCGGGAACTCTTCTTTTTATCTTATTCATTGGTCAGGCTTGTAATCCCAACAAAATAAGCAATCGCAATCGCTACAAGAAACCTATTTCATACCCTTTTCATCATACTTTCTCTTTTCCTTCTCTTCTTCCTCTCCCTGCCGAGCTTGTTGGAGTGTCATTGCCAAGATATGGTGTAATTCTCTTTCTTATCCCTTCTAGTTTAAGCCTTTTCTTCCTATGTAACCAAGTCCTCCTATGAAACTATCCCCACCTAAAGGATAGGAAAGATTACTAATAAAAAGTAAAGGCTGTCTTCGAGCAAGCTCTTAGCTTTCATCGTGAGTGAGAGAGGAATTGATGCAAGAGAATGCCCTTCTAGTCTTTACTTACACATAAGAATAAGATGGATAGAATGGGATTTCAAGTAAAAATAGCCTATATAATATAAGAGAAAGAGTTTCTCACTTGACTTCAAGCTGGAGAAGGCTAGTTCAAGAACTAGAAAGATCTCACGTCTATTTACTCAGACGCCTCTTTCTTATCAAAGACTCGGCAGCTGGAACTCCATCGGCAGTGAATCTTACCACTGCAACCTAGGTACTCAGACCTTGGAGATGATCTGTCAGTCCACCATTACCACAAACCTCTACTTTAAAGTAAAGCGACTTCGTTCATTCTCGAGTTGATAATTACTATAGGATGGACCCCAGTAACGGCACATCATCTTACCAATTCCTTAATAAGCATTCATTCCTGAGATTTACAAGTTTCAATTTATCCCCATATGGGAGTCCACCTAAGGGAGAAATCCAATCCAATGGGTCACTAGGACTGGGCTTAACATCAAAGATGGAGAAAAGCGTATAAGCGCAAAAAAGGAAAATTTCCTGGGAAAACAATCCCAAGGGAAGCTTCTCACTAATGCTTTGCCCCACCACTGAACATTGCATTTATATGGTCAATAAACACCCTTAAAGTGGTTTTGAATGACCTTGAAAAGGCCCTGACATAGCACCTTTCTCACTCGAAGGATCTAGGAAAAGAACATCCTACTACGAATTCCTATCCCATTAATAAATTATAGATAAATAATATATTCCAAGTCTGACTTTTAAAGCATACGCATTGAAAAAAACCTTTGGCTTTGGACTTTCTGCTTTGATAGATATTTCCTCTCAAAATAGGTTTTACCTGAACCACTATGTCCTTTGTTTAATACCCATTTTCAGGAGTGAGAATCATTGAATTGAAAACCCTTTCTTCTGCCCTCACTACTTTTTTCGCTGACCCTATCTACCTCCATTGCGAAATACTAGAAAAAATGATGAATTACCGGATCATAGGGCTAATTTGAAGTATGCCTGAACCTTCTTCGTAGGAGACTGATTTAATAGACAATCCCACATTGGAGACTTCCCTTCAGGATAGGTAGGAAATGGTACCACAAATTGTAGTCTACTCGCTAAGCGTCGATTCTTTGCTGGAGAAGCCTAGATCACTAGTTTTGGACTATCGAGAAACCCCTATCTACCCGCATCCCTGGAACTTTCTTTGCTTTTTTACTTTAAAGACACCGTCTGCTTTACACCTTCTATGATATGGGAAATACTTCCACACGAGTACTAATTTGATTATCATAAATGAGCCTGTTCTGAGCCCTTGAGATTTTACATATCAGCTTTAGCTGATTCAATTAGATCATTCTTGGCACAAAAGAATGAGGAAGCAAAGGTAGAGTGTGCTCTGGAACTCCAACACTTGGGTTGAACAAAAAAGGCTCAATCTTTCACTATTCAGGAATAAGGGAAAGCGAATGCGATCATCGCAAGACGCCCTAGAATTCCATTTTGTAGGGAAGGAGGACCTACTGAATAAGTCTCAAAACAATCTCCGGTGGGTGAGAAAATGGATTTTTCTCTTTAACTTTTTGCCTTAACCTAGGCCTCATATCGATCGTTATATCCACTAAACTCATCAATCAACCTTGAACTTGACTCTCACTATGTACTCCAACTCTATCTATTAATGAAGACACTTTATCTAATAAAGAAGGAAGAAGACTAGGAAAGCAATTGAATAGACAAGGCTATGTAAGAGAAGATCTAACTGGAGTATGCCTGGAATGACGAACGAGAAGTATGAGAAGAGAGTTTCGAAGGTCATATTGGTTTGGTAAGTAAAGCTTGTGTTCCAGGTCAATAAAGACTACAAAATAATACTACTAACAAGAAGCTAACAAAGTGAGGCTGCTAAAGAAGAGGTTGTTTTGGTTCTGGATCTATGAATAAAAAGAATGGAAGTACAAGAGGACACGAAGGAGTAGAGGTAAGTACAGTTTCACTTGCTCGGTAACCTTTTTCACGGTCAGAGATAGGAAAGACTCCAAAACTTGCAAGGATGTTAGGCTTCAAATGTTGTTAGGACAGATAAAATTGGAAAGCTAGGAAGAAATACCCTACCTTGAATACAGAATCAATTACCAGATGGACTAGTTGTCCCACTTGTACATAATAGAATAAAAATCAAGGAAAATTCCCCTAATGGGAGTGAACATAGGAATTCCCCGACGAACGAATGCAATACATAGAAGGCTGGAGGATGTGGTACTGGACAGCTTTACCTACGATATTTCCTACTCCTACCTTTCATACAAAGAGAATGGGCAGCCTGGAAAACTTGGAATGATTACACAATGCTTACCGCCTCCGATTCGGTCTATTCTAAGTGGTTTATTAGGTAAGCAGCGGAGAGAAGAGGTCTATACCCTTTGCCATAGCTAACAGGGTTCCCTTTCTTACTTTATTGAGACTGAGAGTCAGGGCATCAAATGTCTTAGGAATCCTATCCCTAATGAGCTAGAAGTAGAACAAGCGCTCTTAGCCTTTTGCTTGAGAGTTGGACTTGTGAAGTCAAAGACTTTAACCTATTGCTTGACTTCTCGACTTGGCTATTGAAGAAGCTCTTTGCCTTTAGGCACCAGGAGTAGGCCAATAAAGATAGGCTTTCCTTCAACTGGCATGATTGAAATAGATAGCTAGGAAGGTACTAAGTGACTCGACTCTAAAGAAGAGGAAGGAGGCCATTGGATGAGGTTACTTCGTTCCTCAACTTTTTGAATTTCATTCTCCCAGGAAGTCGGGTTGTAACAAAAAATGAAACTTTGTAGCACTCTAATCAGCTCTGATTCCTCTAGTTAAAAAAAAAGATGCATCTCTTTTTTCTTCAAAAGCTTCCATGTATTTCTTTTTTAGATAGGTTTACTTGGGCCTTCACTGACCATGTGAGGAATTTTAGGAAAAATATGTTTGGCCTACAAAAAGAACTAAAGACTATCTGATGAAAAGCTTTCTCATAGTCAAAATAGCTGATGAAAAAAAAGAGCAAAACTATGACCTTTTCAGGAAGAATTTAAATAAAAAAAAATTCGACTAGGCACGTATCGAAGGAGAAAATGAGGAGGTAGAAATAGCATTCGCAGGAGCAATAGGAAGTGAATAAAAGTAAGCTTGTTCTCAAGTAGTGCACTAGGAATCGAAGATTGTAGATGATTTTCGATAAGCGCACATTCATAGGTTGTTAGCAAGATAAGGCGAGAAAGATATTAAATAAGTTTAAAGAGCAGTTATCTAAGCTAAGACCAATTAATCCCACTATCTTCAGGAGCTAAGCCTGGCCTCTTACAAGTCTCAATTGAGGCAGAAAAAAGATAGATTCTTAACTCGATGGGGGATCTTGCTACATAGCTTGATATCTAATCAGCTGATATACTGATGTAGGAAAATTCTTCTAAAGAAGACGTGTTGAGCTTTATTTCCTTCACTAACCCTCATAGTTGAATAAGAAAGTTTCGTCTACAGTTCAGGGAAAGGACAAAGGAAAGATTCTGTGAAGGATAAGGTGGAATGAGATCCTCCAGTTTAGCTCCTTTAGTTAAGGCACCCAACAATTGAGTTTTGTAGCTTAGGTAAGAATTCTCGAGAGTTCTTGTGGTGCATCCATCTATAACAGCCCGGTGCATCCATCTAGAACAGACCTCAAAAAGATCAAAAACAATAATGATTACGTTCAAGCAGAGATCTCACCAGCGGTAGAGATGGGGAAGACCTATACTATTGATTTGCCGATACTGATACTCTAATCTAGATAACCATAGTCTCTAGATAGACCTAGCAAAGGTTTTGATTCTGATAGACTAGCCTTGCCTTCCCCACAGAGGAGATAGACTGGTCTATAACAGCTTTTGGAACTAAAAGAAGGAATGTTGGAGCTATTCCCTTAGTGACATTAGCATCTTTCTTTCAAACATTTGGACATTTTAGGCTCTCCTCCAACAAAGGACTAGGAAAGAAAAACTCACATTCCCGAATAAGCAAAAAGTCTAAGAATATAGCAACCATTGATAGAAGGTCTCATGTAAGCTAGAAGGTCCTAGTAAGTGGTCTAAGTCGAACCCCTTCCTTGAATGGTTAAGGAAAGCTTTCATGTAATGCCTTTGTTTGTACCGGACTCTTTGACTTGGTGATGATAGGCGAATTTACACGCCTATATCAATATATTTTGCCCATATTTGTGTCATGTTTTGAGAACAAATTATATATTTCATGCACTTTTAGTCCTTTTTCCTATAAGTGAGCTAACGAGCATGATTAGCAAAGTTTCAGGTATAAATGATGCAGAATTCAGCATTTTATGGCTTACTTGATGCCAAAGAAAGATCACGAAGAAAGGAAAGGGAGCTTGGACGCCTAAAGGACAAAAAGTGATGCATGGAAAATCTGTCCCGGGCTAAAAAAACATATCTAAAGACTTTGGGGACTAGCAGTAACTTAGTTGGATTTGGATAATGATACATTAACCTAGTACAATTGGGTTAAGTATTTCATTTGTTTATTTGGATTAGGAGAATATTACATTAACCTAGTACAATTGGGTTAAGTATTTCATTAGCTTAGTAGGATTTGGTTAGATATTTCATTAGCTAAGTAGGATTAGGATATGGGTATTATAAATACCCTATCATTCTAGAGATTTTTATTCACTCTTCAATTAACCATTCTACTTCCGAAAGACTCTTCCATTAATTCTATTTTTCTTCTTCTATTCATCTATTCTTAAATTCCGCAACAAGAGAATCGTTATGTTGCCTAGGAAATTCACGCCTAACGCCTACCTCTTGAGCCACACGAAATTCATCCTTATTGTGGTATAACAACAATGTCAATCATGATCTCCTTCGCAATCATGGGTAACTAAACTTCTCTGTTGGGGTTATGGAAGCCAACTGAGATACTATATATTGCTATGAGTTTGTGAGTTTATGACACGTATGCTGCTTATATCATTATTCTCTTCATCTTAGTCTATATTCTTTGTGGTTGCAAACACAAGAATACGCCAGTATAACATTTAACTTGTTCGAAAGAAAGGTTATTTGTCTGGAAAAGAGATAATGTCAAGGTAGTAGGGTCACACCCTAAATTCCCTACTAAACAGTTAGTGTCGTAACTAGATTAACCTCTTGGAGAATTTGTACCATTAGACACGTTTTTAGCTTGAAAGAGTTAAAGTGAAATAATCCTCGAATAGGTCGAAAGACGCCTGGATTTACCACCGAATACAATTCTCTATAAGCACATGCATGTCGGAATTCTACATACTAATAGTCAATAGAGACGTATAACTCAGGAGGTGGACATAACCCCAACGCTTTAATTCTCATTGTTTCACAACCTACGAAATATTCTTTCTTTTTACTTCACTATTTTCAGTTTTGCTTTAATAATTTGGTTACAAATTGCAATCCCCCCTCATTACGAGACTTGCACTAAAAGTCTAGTAACCGTTGCTTACTTGTTGACCAAGCTATTCCCTGTGGGATCGACACCCAACCCAGGTTGGGTTCCATATTTGCTAACGACCGCTTTACACTCCTAAGAGAGCTGTAGATTGAGCGTTATCAAAAATTGGCGCCGTTGCCGGGGAATACGAGTGTCAATCAAGTTTATGATAATTACTAGACCCTTTGGTCAAAGATTCTCGTACTTTCACTTTCAGTTTTTGTTTTTGTTTACTGCAGGTTTTTATTCAGTGCATGCCCCATACTAGAAGTTCTGGTCAACCATTATTACCTATCAATCCTGAACCATAACATATTGGTAGAATGAAAGCACAAGCAGAAATCAAAAAGATGGCTTCTCAACAGGAACAAGCAAGATTGACTGCCGTTGCCGCTGCCCAAGTTCAACAACAGAACATTGATAACCCTGCAGGAGCAAAAAATCCCGACGATGAGGATTTAGGTGATGATGAGTTACTAAACCCTAGGCGTGATGCTGAAATAACACCTGCCAATCGAAGAGGTCGACAAGCTCGGTTTAGGTATGATCGCCAACCTATGCAGCCAACTTTCGACGATGATGATGATGATCTTGATGGTGTCGGAGCCACTGGAGCCATAATTCCACCACCATTAGCGCCCGGAGCCAAGTTCAACATCACAAGCACCATGATTCAGTTATTGCAACTCAAGGGATTATTTGGTAGACTAGCAGGCGATGATCCGAATATGCATCTCATCAATTTTATTTCTACATGCAAGTCGTTTGACAATCCTGGTCTTGGTCAGAATGCAATTCGATTACGTCTATTTCCATTGTCTCTGTCTGGGGAGGCAACACTATGGTTGAATAGGCTGACTCCTGATTCTATTATAAATTGGAGGCAATTGAGAGACGCTTTCCTAGAAAGATTCTTTTCGCTATCCAAAAGAGCACAATTGAGAGATGAAATCAGCAACTTTTGTCAGCTTCTCACTGAAGCTCTTCATGAAACATGGGAGAGGTTCAATACAAAGCTAGCGAGATGCCAAAACCATCACATAACTAATGTCCACCTAATAGAGATCTTGTATAGAGCCTTGAATTCAATAACTAAACCAGTGGTGGATAACGCAGCTGGAGGATCTTTTATGGACCTCACCTTTGGTCAAGCAAGCAATATGCTGGATCGTATGACGAAACAAAGTAGAGCTTGGCATACCAGGGATTCTGAGGTAGCAAGCCCCACTTTGTCTATTGGCATGACTGCAGACCAAAGAAGAAGAGAAGAAGAACGTGATCAGGATATGTCGCACATGAAAACTCAAATGGATCTTCTTACAAAGCATCTATTATCAGGGAAGACCTAAAAAGTGAAAGCTATTGCGTCAAAAGGAAGAGATGAATCTGATTTGGAAGAGGAGGCCAACTACTTGAACAATCAGGGGGGTTTCCGCGGGAATGCCCAAGAAAACCAAGGTCGGAACTATTATGATAAATCCAAGGACCAAGGTAGTTGGAAGAACAAGAATGAAAAGAGTGGTTTGTATGTTTCCCCTGGTAGACGTGACACTACCACATCTAATTCTGGAAGTATGGAAGACATGATGGCTAAATTATTGAAAGGAGTGGAAGCAACGAGCGCGGGAGTAATGGAGGTAATCAATGATTTTTCCTCTATGAAACAATTAGTTGATTCACATTCCACTTCAATCAAGCAAATAGAGAAGCAATTGAGCCAACTTTCAGCAGCACTCAATCAAAGAAAGGCCGGCACCTTACCTAGCGGTACTGTGCAAAACCCAAGGAATGATGGGTCATGCATGGACATCACTACAAGAAGTGGTAAGGTGATGGAAACTTCATCAAAAGGCAATCAAGTGGTTGACGAAGTTGTGGGCATGGATGACAACGCAAAAGGAGAAGATGCCGCAGCAACTACTCCCGACGTCAAGGACGCCACATCCAGCACTGTGCAACATGAAAAATCTGAAAAACGGAAGCAAGAGGAGAAGAAAGCCATGGAAAGATCACTTCCATACCCACCACCACCTTTTCCCCAAAGATTGAAGAAGGTGGCGGATGACACAAAGTTCAGCAAATTCATGACTATGTTGAAACAGCTGACCATTAATGTTCCATTGGTGGAGGCACTTGAACAAATGCCTGGGTATGCGAAGTTTATGAAGGATCTTTTGACAAAGAAGCGGGAAGCAAGCTATGAGTTAAAATAAGATGTGCATCATTGTAGTGCTATTGCTGCCCGATCGATAGTTCAGAAGAAGGCCGACCCCGGAGCTTTCACTATTCCTTGCACTGTAGGATCTTTGAATTTTGCCAAAGCATTATGTGACTTAGGAGCCATCATCAATTTGATGCCATTATCGATCTACAAGAATTTGGGGTTGGGTAATCCTACTGCAACTAATATGATTCTCGTCATGGCGGATAGGTCGGTAAAACGACCTGTTGGTATTCTATGTGATGTATTGGTAAAGGTTTCTTCATTCATATTTCCGGCAGACTTTGTTATTTTGGATTGTGAGGCAGACTCAGAAGTTCCCATAATCTTGGGGCGCCCTTTCCTTGCTACAGGAAGTGTGCTCATTGATTTGAGAGCCAATGAACTTTCATTCCGAATAAATGACGAAGTGGTTCGCTTTGATGTGTGCAAATCAATGAAGCAACCCAAAGATCTCAGTGTATTTTTGGTGGATGATGTTTTCTTTGATGATGAGAAAGAATTACTTGAAGAGGAGCAAAGTATCGATGATCCTTTGGCGGTTGTGCTCATGAATGGAGAGAATGAGGATGCTGAAAATTCTGAAGAAGCTACTTGTGCTCTATCGATATTAGGGACATATCGCTATGCTCCCAAGAAGCTGGATCTTGATCTCAAGAATCGAGCCACACCACCAGCTAAGACATCTATTGAAGAGCCACCCACGTTAGAATTGAAGGAGCTGCCAAGTCATTTGAAGTACACCTTCTTAGGAAGCGGAAATACTCTTCTAGTCATTGTGGCAGTCGATTTGGATGAGCAAAAAGTTGCAGCTCTTATTGCTATCCTACGCAAGTATATTAGAGCCATTGGATGGACCATTGCGGATATTATTGGTATTCCACCTGGGATTTGCACACATAAAATTCAGCTTCAAGAAAATTGCACACCCACCATTGAGCATCAAAGACGTCTAAACCCACCTATGCAAGAAGTGGTGAAGAAAGAAATTATCAAGTGGTTAGAAGCGGGGGTTGTGTATCCTATATCGGATAGTACATAGGTAAGCCCGGTACAATGTGTTCCCAACAAAGGAGGCATGATGGTGGTCGTGAATACGAATAACGAGCTTATTCCTCTAAGACCCGTCACTGGATTGAGAGTATGCGTGGACTACCGAAAGCTGAATTCTTGGACACTCAAAGATCATTTCCCAATGCC
The DNA here is from genome assembly GCA_030864225.1 of Capsicum baccatum var. pendulum. NCBI lineage: Eukaryota > Viridiplantae > Streptophyta > Magnoliopsida > Solanales > Solanaceae > Capsicum > Capsicum baccatum. The sequence continues at coordinate 23,628,449 of CM061555.1, read as the reverse complement.
ATTCATGGACCAAATGCTAGATCGATTAGCGGGGAAAGAATGGTTTTGCTTCTTGGACGGTTATTCAGGCAACAATCAGATTTGTATTGCCCCCGAAGACCAAGAGAAGACAACATTTACATGCCCATATGGTACGTTTGCCTTCAAACGTATGCCATTCGGGTTATGTAATGCACCAGCCACCTTTCAACGCTGTATGATGTCCATTTTCTCTGATATGGTTGAGGACACTTTGGAGGTATTTATGGATGATTTTTTAGTTGTTGGTGAATCTTTTGAGTCGTGCTTGGAAAACTTGAGCATGGGATTGCAAAGATGTGTAGAATTCAACCTTGTTCTGAATTGGGAAAAGTGCCACTTCATGGTAAAAGAAGGAATCGTTCTTGGGCACAAGATATCTGTAAGAGGAATAGAGGTTATTAAGAAGCTACCACCTCCAATTTCGGTGAAGGGAGTTCGTAGTTTTCTTGGCCATGCAGGTTTTTATCGTCGGTTCATCAAAGATTTATCCAAAAATGCTAGTCCATTGTGCAAACTATTGGAGAAGGATGCGAAGTTTGACTTTAATGAAGATTTCTTAAAGGCATTCGAATGCCTTAAAGGAAAACTCATTGAATCCCCTATCATGGTAGCACCAGACTGGTCTCTCCCGTTCGAAGTCATGTGTGATGCTAGTGGTGTAGCCATTGGAGCTGTACTTGGACAAAGAAAAGAGAAATTATTTCATCCTATCTACTATGCGAGTAAGGTCCTAAATGAAGCCCAAAGGAACTACACTGTTACCGAACAAGAGCTCCTAGCAGTTGTGTACGCGTTTGAGAAGTTTCGTGCCTATCTATTAGGTACTAAGGTGATCATTCATACAGACCATGCAGCTCTTAGGTATCTCATGACAAAGAAGGATGCAAAACCAAGGTTAATTCGATGGGTGTTGCTGCTACAAGAGTTCGATTTTGAGGTCAAAGATAGAAGAGGTTGCGAGAACTAAGTGGCCGATCACCTATCTCAACTTGAGAATGAACATGTGGCGTAAACTGAAAATCAGATTGATGATGCATTCCCAGACGAAGAGATATTAGCGACAACAATGGAGGAACTACCATAGTATGCTGACTTTGCAAATTTTGTAGTGAGTAATGTGATACCTGCCAATTTATCTTACCACCAAAGGAGGAATTTTATGCATGGCGTACAGTACTACTATTGGGATGAACCTTATTTGTTTCAAAGATGAGCGGATGGTATCATTCAATGATGTATATCTCATGAAGAAGTGTCTACTATATTGGAAGCATGCCACACTTCCCAAGTTGGAGGACATCACGCAGGCAATCGGACGGCAAGAAAAGTTTTTCAAAGTGGTTATTATTGGCCTTCGATATTTAGAGATGCCTACGACTATGTTAGAAGGTGCGACCAATGCCAACGTCAAGGTGCTATTTCAAAACACCATGAAATGCCCATGTCCAAAATTCTTGAGGTAGAACTCTTTGATGTGTGGGGTATTGATTTCATGGGTCCATTCGTGAATTCGTTTGGAATGAAGTACATCTTGGTTGCTGTAGATTATGTTTCAAAATGGGTGGAAGCTGTAGCTTTGGCCGACAATGAAGGGAAGCGTGTTGTAGCGTTCTTAAAGAAGAATATCTTCTCTCGCTTTGGAGTACCACGTACTATCATAAGTGATGGAGGATCTCACTTTTGCAACAAGCTATTCAAATCCGTTTTGGCCAAGTATGGTGTCAAGCAACATAAGGTAGCTACGCCTTATCATCCCCAAACTAGTGGACAAGTAGAAGTTTCCAATCGGGAGATCAAGTAAATCCTTGCGAAGACGGTTAATGCAAATAGGAAGGATTGGTCTAGGAAGCTTGATGATGCACTATGGGCGTATAGGACTGCGTTCAAAACGCCCATTGGCATGTCTCCTTATCAACTAGTTTATGGGAAGGCTTTTTAATTACCCATCGAGCTCGAGCATAAGGCATTGTGGGCATTGAAGCAGTTGAATTTGAATTAGGATGATGCTAAGAATCTGAGGTTAGAGCAGCTGAACGAATTAGATGAGTTCCGTCTCCATGCATACGAAAGATCAGACCTATACAAGGAGCGGATAAAAAAGTATCATGATCAGCGGATTGTTTGACGAAACTTCCAAAGGGGTGATATGGTACTTCTCTTCAACTCACAATTGAAGCTCTTCCCAGGTAAGTTAAGATCTAAGTGGTCTGGTCCATACAAAGTTATTCAGGTCTACTCGTCTGGAGTAGTCAAATTGGAAGACAATAATGGCATTGTCTTCAAAGTGAATGGCCAACATGTTAAACCTTATATCGGTCCTCTTGACTCGATGAATTATATGGCCATAACTTATCTCAACGAAGTCTAAGTACTCTATGTAACTATGTCGAGCCACTATAATAAATAAGGCGCTAGATGGGAGGCAACCCATCTTTTCATCGTTTTATCTTTTATCGTTAATCGTTTTGTCTTTCTTTTATTCTAGTAATTGTTTTGCTTTTGATAAATGAAAATCCAAAAATACGAGTCATGCCACGACCAAAAATAAGGCGCTTGGTGGGAGGAAACCCATCGTACTAATCGTTTTCATTGGTTTTGAGCAAATATAGGTGCAAGAGGTATTCAACGAGGAGATTGGTTTCAAATGACGATTTGGATGTATTGGAAAAGGTGGTAAGTTAGGTATAAGGATGCATAAGGCTATGGATTAAGCATTTCTCATGCCAAAATAGGCATCGAGGAAGGTTAGGCCTAGGTAAAACTAGTCCACGAATATTGCAAAACCTATCCTATAGCCCAAGGTCTCGGAATCTAGTGTGCTATACACTATGCGCCGCCCATTCTTAAGTGTTCTATACACTATGCGCCGCCTATGCTATAGCATTAGGTCTCAGTATCTTAAATGCTATACACTATGCGGCGCATATGTCCCTAAATGCCATGACCTATGTGCCGCATATGTCCCTAAATGCCATACACTATGCGCCGCCTATACTATGACTATGCCAAGCATTATGCGCCGCAATAGGGAATTTTTGTCTCCAAAACTTTTTGTAAATGGGTCAAAACCCGACCCATTCTCTTCCTATATAAAGGGGACTTAGTCTTGAAACATAACCACATTAGAAATTGACCTAAGGGTGCCGTATACTCTCTCCAAATCATCTCAAACTTTTTTCTTTTTGCTCTTCCAATTCACAAGAACATCTCCAAAGGCTTCAATCACATAAGTACTCTTGTATTCTTCATATATTTCTCGTAAGTACTACGTTGCTATGCCTATTATGAATTTCTACATCTTGAAAGATTATTGGTGATGTTAATGTGTTTGGATTGTTGACACAAAACCATGTGCGTGAACATATACGTTAGGATAATCTGGACTTGTTTCTGACTTGAATTTGGTTTTAATAGCATTTTTATACTATTTGCGGAATTGCTAGGGTTATGAAAATTCCTTAAGTTTGATACTTGGATACTTACATGTTAGACTATCCTGTTCATAGGGATAAGACCTATAGTTCACTACCGACTTAGGAGGTTGTGATTGTTGAAAGTAACTATACCATAATGTAACCCCTACGCAGTAGTGTTGTTATACCTAACATGAAAGTAGTGCAATGGCTGCAAGCAGTGATACATCGCTGATTTTCTTGTCGGAACATAGTTCCTAAAACGTATGAATTCACTTCACTGTTTTATATTAACGAACCTAAGTGTGGGGTGGTACCCCAATGGCTTGTGTATAGATTGTTTCCTTTGAGTTGATGCTAACATGAATATTGTTTAAATCTCAGGAACAATGGCACCTAAAGCGCGACAAGATAAGGCTACCACTTCCCGAAAGGGCAATAAGAGAGGTCGCAAGGAACAAGGAGAATCATCCTCAATGCAACTACCCCGATGAATGTTTGGAATAAAATGGGTTCTTGAGGAGGAAGCCAAAGAATGGTATAAGAACAACAAGGAACGGAAATATGTTCACGTTGACTTGATCAACAAGGACACCATAGCGAAGAAGGAGCCGCGTATGTTGGCGAAAATAATGGCGTTGAAACTGGATTTCATCTTCCGCGACATGGGAGAATGTAATCTTGACTTGACAAGGGAGTTCTACGCCAACTGGTCACCGAAAACCACAGGCAACGAAGTCAAGATTCGGGGCCAAGTATTACAGCTCAACATGGATTTGCTCAACTCCTTTCTTGGTTTACCTTCTGTCGACCCAGTACCATTCAAAGAGCTGTACAGCAGGCCTCCTTATAGAACAATATGAAACACACTTTGTGAAAGTAGATCGATGGCAAGGTGGGGCAGACACCGAGACACCGGATGACACAACACCTTCCCCTATGCTCCATTGAATAGGGAAGCAAGAATCTGGTTGCGTATTGTCAAATCATGCCTTATTCCTGGGACTCAATAAACCAAGATATTAATAGATAGAGTGTGTTTGGTATATGCTTTGATGACGAATGTCCCTATCAATTTTGGGGCAATCATTCGCTCTACAATGCAGAAGGCCAGACTCCACAAAAGGTCCCACTTCACTTTTGGTAATCTGTTGACAGCACTCTTGCGGAAGGAGGATATCGAAGAGGAACTAGCTGATCACAAACTCCCACATAACTCGAAGAAGGTTGACCTCACCAAGGTCAAAGATGCTGAAACAACTCATGGTGTCAACCTTACTACTGCGGAGAGGCATGCTCGTGATGTGAGTTTCTTCCGTCATCTTTATGGCATGACACGCTTCACAATGATGAGTGGAGGTCGTGTTCCAACTTCTGAAGATCTCTAACAGCTGGTCCATGATTATCCAATGAACATGCATGCACTGGAGATGTGTGGAGTGGGTGTATACTTTGAGGAACCTCTAGATGATAATGTGCCAACCAATGATGATCGACGCTTTCCAGACTCCGATGAGGAGGAGAACTCTGACGACGACTCTTATGATGATTCCAATGAAGGGGGTATGACCCCCGACATTGAGGAAGAGTCCGACTGACCAGGTTCTTCGTATTTATTTTCTACTGAGGGCAGTGTCCCGTTTAAGTGTGGGGTGGCGGTATCGCATGCTATACTTCTCTATTTGCGTCTATGATTGTTTCATTTTTTTTAGTTTTGTTTAAGTTTTTGATTGTTTACTTTGTTTAATTTTTAGCTTCGCATGAAATTATTCCAATAGGCAGCATGAGATTATAACAAGAATATGTGCTACAATTATGACTATTGAGACGTTTAGGCTCTAATTGTGATCATTATGTTATATTGTGTGGTTCAATTCCTTCACTTTTTGGGTCAAGAGTCTATATTACTTCCAATAAAGTCGACCATGTGCCTTGTGTGTGTGAGATTAATAGTATATTCTATGTTTGTGGCTGATGCTAGAACTTGCCTGGTATGTATGCAAAGCTAAAATAAGGAGTGTAAGTTTAAGAGATGATTTAGGCATTTCTTTGGCAAACTACATATGTTCACCTTCGTTTTACCTACCCATGGACATAATCCTAGTTAAACCCTTTTGAGCCTTTAGCCTATTTCTTTGACAACCTTGTATGTAAGCCTAATCCATTTTTTTTCAAAACCGTGATTTGATCCAAATTCCTAAGTGCTTTAAAGTATAAAGTCATGTGACAATATAAGAGGAAATTGGGTAAGTATGATTCTTTAAAATGTAATGGTGCTTGAATGTGTTATGAAAAAGAAAAGTGGTAGCATAAGAGGTATGTTGTGAAAAGAAAAAGGAAAAGAAAGCTGAAAAGTGAGTTATGCTTAAAAATTGAAAAACAAAAGAGGAGAACAAGGGTGGAAGAATAAAAAAAAGAAAGGGTTAAACGAAAAAAGTGTAAATGATACAATGTAAGGCATTAAAGTGCTTAGGAACTTAGTCACTATTTCTGGCCGAAATAGCTAATCCTACCCGTCCCTTAGCCTACATTACAACCATCAAAAGACATATTTGATCTTAAGCTTAGTATTCTGACATTTAGTGGAGCATTACACTAAGGGAAAGCCTATGGTCATCAGTTGCTGCATATGAATTCTTTGGGAGAGCGAGAGCAAGGATACTTTTATACCCATGTTTGAAAAATATGCTATACTTGTGAGTGATTATGGGTAATATATTGTGAGACACATATGGTTGATGAGTTTTGGGTAGTCGTGTATGATTCTTTGTGCCTTAACCGTTGAATGTGAGTTGACCACCATCACGAGTCTATGCTAGAGGTTAAATTGTTTCTACTAATGATCGGAAAGCTACTCTTTGTTGATAATTATTGTGCTTGTCTTGACGAATATTTTGTGTTGTTGCTGTGAAACCCTAAGTTGATGTGTAGAGGGACATGATATTTTGTTCGAGGACGAACAAAGCTTCAAGTGTGGGATGTTGATAATAGGCGAATTTACACGCCTATATCAATATATTTTGCCCATATTTGTGCCATGTTTTGAGAACAAATTATATATTTCATGCACTTTTAGTCCTTTTTCCAGTAAATGAGCTAACGAACATGATTAGCAAAGTTTCAGGTATAAATGATGCAGAATTCAGCATTTTATGGCTTACTTGATGCCAAAGAAAGCTCACGAAGGAAGGAAAGGGAGCTTGGACGCCTAAAGGACCAAAAGTGATGCAGGGAAAATCTATCCCGGGCTAAAACAACATTTCTGAAGACTTTGGGGACTGCAGTAACTTATTGGATTTGGATAATGATACATTAACCTAGTACAATTGGGTTAAGTATTTCATTTGTTTATTTGGATTAGGAGAATATTACATTAACCTAGTACAATTGGGTTAAGTATTTCATTAGCTTAGTAGGATTTGGTTAGATATTTCATTAGCTTAGTAGGATTAGGATATGGGTATTATAAATACCCTATCATGCTAGAGATTTTTATTCACTCTTCAATTAACCATTCTACTTCCAAAAGACTCTTCCATTAATTCTATTTTTCTTCTTCTATTCATCTATTCTTAAATTCCGCAACAAGAGAATCGTTACGTTGCCTAGGAAATTCACGCCTAATGCCTACCTCTTGAGCCAGACGAAATTCATCCTTATTGTAGTATAACAACAATGTCAATCGTGATCTCCTTCGCAATCATGGGTAACTAAACTTCTCTGTTGGGGTTATGGAAGCCAACGGAGATACTATCTATTGCTATGATTTTGTGAGTTTATGACACGTATGCTGCTTATATCATTATTCTCTTCATCTTAGTCTATATTCTTTGTGGTTGCAAACACAAGAATACGCCAGTATAACATTTAACTTGTTCGAAAGAAAGGTTATTTGTCTGGAAAAGAGATAATGTCAAGGTAGTAGGGTCACACCCTAAATTCCCTACTAAACAGTTAGTGCCGTAACTGGATTAACCTCTTGGAGAATTCGTATCGTTAGACATGCTTTAAGCTCGAAAGAGTTAAAGTGAAATAATCCTCGAATAGGTCGAAAGACACCTGGATTTACCACCGAATACAATTCTTTATAAGCACATGCATGTCGGAATTCTACATACTCATAGTCAATAGAGACGTATAACTCAGGAGGTGGACATAACCCCAACGCTTCAATTCTCATTGTTTCACAACCTACGAAATATTCTTTCTTTTTACTTTGCTATTTTCAGTTTTGCTTTAATAATTTGGTTACACATTGCAATCCCCCCTCATAGAGAGACTTGCACTAAAAGTCTAGTAACCGTTGCTTACTTGTTGACCAAGCTATTCCCTGTGGGATCGACACCCAACCCAGGTTGGGTTCTATATTTGCTAACGATCGCTTTACACTCCTAAAAGAGCTGTAGATTGAGAGTTATCACTTGGTTGGGACTGTAACCTTGAATTAGTGGGTAGACTGTTGCTACTACGATCTCCTCACTGAGGGAGAGGTAGGCGAAGGGTGCATTTTTAATCTATTTCTAAGCCAGGAAGATGCTTCTTCTTTCTTTGACCTTCCCATGAGCTTCGGTTAGCTTGTGGGGAGTAAGTATGTAGAAGTAGGATTTGGTATTTGGATATTTTTTGTATCAATGATCTAGAAAATTATCAATGATTCATTCTTAGATTTTCTAAATGATGAAGAGATAAAAAATTTGCACTATTCTGAAATGTTGATTGTAATAGTAATAGTAATAAGGGGTAAATCAACTGAGTATTTAACTTTGTAAAGACTTTCGAATTTCTATAAGAAAGGAACTGATGTATACATAGGGAAAGTCGTGTTCAATGAAAAGTGCAAGCATAGCTTGGGGAGGGATCTTTTCTTGTTTATTTCATTTCAGATTAACATTGATTTTATTTAACAAGGAACTTATCTACTCCATCTGACTAGTTCCGAGTTCAAATCCCGAGCAACCCACTATCATATAAATATTCTAATTCTCTGTAGAGAAGTCTGTATTTTTCCAATCAACTTCAAACAAAATTAGAACAGATCCACATACACCTTGGTTGACACGAGTATATAAGTCATGTTATACTGTTGAATATAAAGCCTTCTATTTTGATTTGTAGAAAAATCATGTGCTTGGGAGTCCCTGATGAAACAATAAACTAAGATTTTAGCATGACTGTAATATTTAGAGAGAGGCAAAAGCGAACCCAAGCTTAAGGAGGTCTGAGCCCCAAGACAACACTTGCTACTCTCTTGTTGGTGATCGTGTTTGGTATTTCTTCGGTGTATTGACAGTCTTCCCGGTTTTCCACTTGATAGATCCCGTAAATATGCAACTAATTCATGGGTGCCTATTCTTTGATCCAAACTAGTGATTCACTGCATTCCCTTCTCTAGTTCGCAATGGAGTCAGGGATGCCCAACTCAAGATAAGTTCTAAGTTTCTATTAAAGTATCCTTAATAACATCTCTTTCTCTAGAATCCAAGCTTGTAGATCTTTGGCGAATCAACAGGGTTCCTTTCGTAATTAGGTTGTTCTCCGAACCTTTTTGTTACTGAGCTGGGTAACTCAAACCCTATTCCCTTCCTTTCTTAATAGTATATATAGAGATAGCTAGAGACTCCATCGATAGGGCATCTCAATCTGGCTCTCAATCTATCGTGTAAGGAATGAAGACCATAGTCATAAGGTAATAGCTCCTTACTTGTAATTGAGATAGGGTCTCATTCGATATAAGTATTTCATTTCGATCTCCTCTCTCTCTTCTTTCTATAAAGAATTCTCAAAAAAATGAGTCAACCTATCTAAAATTCCCTACAAAAGTCTTTCCCTCGCTGCTGGACTTTAAACTTGCAACTGGTATCTAAGTCTAAGATAAGAGATTTTTCTTCTGGTATCTAAGTCTAAGATAAGAGATTTTTCTTACTCTTAAGTTTGATATTTCGCTAGGTGATGATAGGAGAATTTACGCGCCTATATCAATATATTTTGCCCATATTTTAGCCTAGTTTTGAGAACTAATTATCTATTTCATGCACTTTTAGTCCTTTTTCCTGTAAATGAGCTAACAAACATGATTAGGAAAGTTTCAGGTATAAATGATTCAAAATACAGCATTTTATGGCTTACTTGACGCAAAAGAAAGCTCACAAACGAAGTAGAAAGGAGCTGGACGCCTAAAGGACCAAATCTGCTGCATGGAAAATCTGTCCCGGGCTAAAACAACATTTCTGAAGACTTTGGGGACTTACAGACACAAAGCTGGATTTTTACAAAGATACATTAACCTAGTACAATTAGGTTATGTATTTCACTATTCTACTTGGATTATGATATTGTAACCTTACCCTAGTACATTTGGGTTAAGGATTTCATTAGTCTATTAGGATTTGGTTATTTATTTCATTAGCTTAGTAGGAGTAGGATAGGAGTATTATAAATACCCTATCATGCTAGAGATTTTTATTCATCTTCTAACATTCTTAATTCTTCAATTCTTAAACTATTAATTTTCTTCCATCCCTCTCATCTTCCACTACAAACACTTCTAATCTACTCTTCTATTCTTAAATTCCACAACAAGAGAATCGTTACTTGCTACGGAATCACAAACGCCACACACCTATCACCTAATCCACACGCCATTACTCAACAATAACAATGCAAATCGTGATCTCCTTCGCATTCATGGGTAACTAAACTTCTCTGTTGGGGTTATGGAAGCCGAATGAGATACTATCTATTGCTGTGAGTTTGTGAGTTCGAGACACGTATATTGCTTATATCATTATTCTCTTCATCTTAATACAAATTCTTGTGGCTGCAGACGCAGAGAATAACGCCAGTCTAACATTTAACTTGTTTGAGAGAAAGGTTATTTGTCTGGAAAAGAGATAATGTCAAGGTAGTAGGACACCCTTTCCTATTAAAAAGCTAGTGCCGTAACTGGACTAACCTCTTGGAGAATTCGTACCATTAGACACGCTTTAAGATCGAGAGAGTTAAAGTGAAATAGTCCTTGTTCAGGTCGAGAGACGCTTGGATTTACCATCGACTACAAATCTCTATAAGCAATTGCATGTCAAGACTCTACCCACTCATAGCCAATAGAGACGTATACCTCAGAAGGTGGACATAACCCCAACGCTTCAATTCTCATTGTTTACAACTTACGTAACATTCTTCCTCTTTTTACTTTGCTATTTTCAGCTTTTACTTTATTAATTTGGTTACTTATTACAATCCCCCCTTTCTTACGAGACTTGTACCAAAAGTCTATTAATTTTGCTTACTTGTTGGCCAAGCTATTCCCTGTGGGATCGACACCCAACCCAGGTTGGGTTCTATATTTGCTAACGACCGCTTTACACTCAAACAAGAGCTGTAGATTGAGCGTTATCAAAAATTGGCGCCGTTGCCGGGGAATACGAGTGTCAATCAAGTTCGTGATAATTACTAGACCCTTTGGTCAAAGATTCTCGTACTTTTACCTTTAGTTTTTTTGTTTATTGCAGGTTTTTTTTAGTGCATGCCCCATACTAGTAGTTCTGGTCAACCGTTATTACCAATCAATCCTGAACCGCAACGAATTAGAAGAATGGAAGCACAAGCTGAAATCGACAGGATGGCTACTCAACACGAGCAAGCAAGATTAGCTGCTCTTGCCGCTGCTCAAGTCCAACAACAAAACATTGATAATCCTGGACGAGCAACAAATACTGATGATGAAGATTTAGGAGATGACGAGTTGATAAACCCAAGGCATGGCGCTGAAATTGCAACACCTGTCAACCGAAGAGGTCGACAAGCTCGGTACAGATATGATCGCCAACCTTTGCAACCAGCTTTCGACGACGATGATGATGATCTTCATGGTGCTGGAGCCACTGGAGCTATAATTCCACCACCATTAGCGCCCGGAGCCAAATTCAACATCACTAGCACCATGATTCAGTTATTGCAACTCAAGGGGTTATTTGGTGGACTAGCAGGCGATGATCCGAATATGCATCTCATCAACTTTATTTCTACATGCAAGTCTTTTGACAATCCTGGTGTTGGTCAGAATGCTATTCGATTACGTCTATTTCCATTGTCTCTGTCTGGGGAGGCAACATTATGGTTGAATGGGCTGACTCCTGATTCTATTACAAATTGGAGGCAATTGAGAGACGCTTTCCTAGAAAGATTCTTTCCGCCATCCAAGAGGGCTCAATTAAGAGATGAAATCAGCAACTTTCATCAGCTTCCCTCTGAAGCTCTTCACGAAACATGGGAGAGGTTCAAGACAAAGCTAACGAGATGCCCAAACCATCACATGACTAATGTTCACCTCATGGAGATCTTGTATAGAGCCTTGAATTCAGTAACTAAACCAGTGGTGGACAACGCAGCTGGAGGTTCTTTTATGGACCTCACCTTTGGTCAAGCAAGAAACATGCTAGATCGTATGACGAAACAAAGTAGAGCTTGGCATACCAGGGATTCTGAGGGAGCAAGCCCCACTTTATCTATTGGCATCTCTGCAGACCAAAGAAGAAGAGAAGAAGAACGTGATCAAGATATGGCGCACATGAAAACCCAAATGGATCTTCTTACAAAGCATCTATTAGGGAAGACTGAAAAAGTGAAGGCTATTGCGTCAAAAGGAAGAGACGAATCTGATTCGGAAGAGGAGGCCAACTACTTGAACAATCAGGGGGGTTTCCGTGGGAATGCCCAAGGAAACCAAGGTCGGAACTATTATGATAAATCAGGAAGCAAAGACCAAGGTAGTTGGAAGAAAAATAATGAGAATAGTGGTTTGTACGTTCCCCCTGGTAAACGTGATACCACCACATCTAATTCTATGGAAGACATGATGGCTAAGTTATTGAAAGGAGTGGAAGCAACGAGCGCAGGAGTGAAGGAGGTAATTGATGATTTGGCCTCCATGAAGCAACTAGTTGATTCTCATTCCACTTCTATCAAGCAAATAGAGCAGCAATTGAGCCAACTTTCAGCAACATTCAATCAAAGAAAGGCTGGCACCTTACCTAGCGATACTGTGCAAAACCCAAGGAATGATGGGTCATGCATGGCCATCACTACCAGGAGTGGTAAGGTGCTAGAAACTTCAGCAAAAGGCAAGAAAGTGATTGACGAAGTTGCGGACATAGATGACAACGCAAAAGGAGAAGATGCCCCAGCTACTACTCCTGACGTTAAGGACGCCACATCCAGCACTGTGTAGCCTGAAAAAGTGGAAAAACGGAAGCAAGAGGAGAAGAAAGCCATGGAGAGAACACTTCCATACCCACCACCACCTTTTCCACAAAGATTGAAGAAGGCGGCCGATGACACTAAGTTTAGCAAATTCATGACTATGCTCAAGCAGCTGACCATTAATGTCCCATTGGTAGAGGCACTTGAACAAATGCCTGGGTATGCAAAGTTTATGAAAGATCTTTTGACTAAGAAGAGGGCAGCAAGTTATGAGCTGAAAGATGATGTGCATCATTGTAGTGCAATTGCTACCCGATCGATAGTTCAGAAGAAGGCCGACCCCGGAGCTTTCACTATTCCTTGCACCATCGGATCTTTGAACTTTGCCAAAGCATTGTGCGATCTAGGTGCTAGCATCAATTTGATGCCACTATCCATCTACAAGAAGTTGGGGCTAGGCGATCCGACACCAACCAATATGAGGCTCGTGATGGCTGATAGGTCGGTAAAAAGACCTGTGGGTATCTTAAATGATGTGTTGGTGAAAGTTTCTTCATTCATCTTTCCTGCAGACTTCGTTATTCTAGATTGTAAGGAGGATTCTGAAGTTCCCATAATCTTGGGACGTCCCTTCCTTGCAACTGGAAGTGTGCTTATTGACATGAAAGATAATGAGCTTTTGTTTCGAATTAATGACGAAGTGGTACGGTTTGATATATGCAAAACAATGAAGCAGCCCAGCGATATGAATGAGTTATATGTAGCTGATGTTCATCATGAGGATACGAAAGCATTATCTATAGAGAAATGGCCTACTGTTGAGCCATTGTCTGTTGTGCCACTGAAAGTTGAGCATGAAGATAATGAAGGTTATGAAGAACTTATGAGTGCTCTAACAGAAATAGAGCCTTATACTCCTAAGCAACCAGAATGTGATCTCAAGAATCAACTAACAGCGAAGACTCCCATTCACGAGCCACCAATGCTAGAAACGGAAGAGCTCCCCGATTATCTAAGGTATGTGTTCTTGGAAAGTAGAAATATACTTCCGGAGAGAGCAGATGATTTAAGTGAACAGCACGTAGAGGCTCTCATCTCTGCTCTGAAGAGATACAAGAGAGCTATGGGTTGGACTATTGATGATATAATTGGTGACTCTCCGGAGAAACGTAGGAGCCATCTTGAAGAAGATCGCATGCCCACAGGTAAGCCTCATTGTCGTCTAAATCCTTTCAGAAAACGATCCATCACTTACCACGACGAAGTCTAAGTACTCGAGGTAACTATGTCGAGCCACGACAATAAATAAGGCGCTAGATGGGAGGCAACCCATCGTTTTATCGTTTTATCGTTTATCGTTTTTCCTTTCATCCTAGTACTTGATTTGTTTTATGAAAAAACCAAAAATAAGAGTCGTGCCACGACCAAAACTAAGGCGCTTGGTGGGAGGCAACCCATCGTACTAATCGTTTTCATTTGGTTTTGAGCAAAAATAGGTGCAAGAAGTATGCAACGAGGAGATTGATTTCAATTGACGATTTGGTCGCATTGTATGGTAAAGTCGGTAAGTTAGGAATGGTGATGCATAAGGCTATGAATTGAGCCTTTCTCACGTCATAATAGGCTTCGAGGAAGGCTAGGCCTTGGTAAAAATAGGCCACGAACGATGTACAACCTATTCTATAGCCTAAGGACTCGGAATCTAGTGTGCTATACACTATGCGCCGCCTATTCCTAGGTATGCTTTTGACTATGTGCCGCCTATGCTATGGCATTTGAGATACTGAGACCAAATGCCATAGACTATGCGGCACATATGTCTAGAAATGCCATAGACTATGTGGCGCATATGTCCCATTATGCCATGGACAATGCGCCGCATATGTCATTGATATGCCAAGAGATATGTGCCGCATATGTGGTGATTTTGTCCCCAAATCCGATTGTAAATGGGTCATAACCCGACCCATACTCTTCCTATATAAAGGGGACATAGTTTTACAACACAACCACATTAGAAAACACCCTAAAGGCGCCACATAACCTTCCAAATCTTCTCAAAATTTTCTTCTTTTGCTCTTCCAATTCACAACACCGTCTCCACAAGCTTCAAGCAAGTAAGTACTCTCTTATTCTTCATTTATTTATCATAAGTACTACGTTGCTATGCTTATTATAAATTGCTAAATCATATAAGATTGCTGGTGATGTTTATGTGTTTGAATTGTTGTTGCATAATCATGTGAGTGAACATATACGTAGGGAATTCTTGACTTATTTCCTACTTGAATTTGGTTTCAATAGCATTGTTATGATATTTTCTGAATTGATATGGCTATGAATATTGCTTAAGAGTGTTGTTTGGATGCTTACATGTTAGACTATCCCGGCCATCGGGATAAGATTATAGTGCCTATCGACTTAGGAGGTTGTGCTTGTTGTAAGAATAACGATTCCATGTGGTAACCCCTATGTCGTAGTGTTGCTATATCTACCATGAAAGTAGTCCAATGGCTGCAAATAAGTGATACAATGCTGATTTTCTTGTTGGAATACAATCCTAAAACGTATGTCGACGAAATCTAAGTAAATCGACTACGTTCACCTTGCTGATTTGTGCAACAAAACTAAGTGTGGGGTGGTACCCCTAGTACTTGCATATAGATTGTATCAAGTGAGATTGTGCTGCAACTAACATTATTTCTAGTCCCAGGTACAATGGCACCTAAAGCGAGACAAGGCAAGGAGAAGGCTACCACCTCCCTAAAGGGCAAAAAGAGAAGTCGCAAGGACCAAGGAGAACCCTCCTCACAGCAAATACCTCAACTCATGCTTGGAATTAAGTGGGATACTTATGAGGAACGTCTGAGGATGACAACTCTGATGATGATTCCAATGCAAAGGGGTATGACCCCAGACATAGAGGATAAGTCCGACCAACCAGGTTCCTCGTATTTATTTTCCACTGAGGACAGTGTCCTGACTAAGTGTGGGGTGGCGGTATCGCATGCTATACTTCTTTGTTTGCACCTATGTTTGTTTACTTTGTTTATGCACCTATGTTTGTTTACTTTGTTTATTTTAGTCCATTTTTTTCGTTTTTTTTTCGTTTGGCATTTTTTTTTAAGTTTTTTTAGGAGTCAAATCTTTTCTAGCTTCGCATGAAATCATTTTGATAGGTAGCATGATATTATAACAAGAGTATGTGCTACAATTGTGACTATTGAGACATTTAGGCTCTAGTTGTGACTCATTATGTGATATTGTGTGATTTAATTCCTTCACTTGTTGGGTCGATAGTCTATATTACTTCCAATCAAGTCAACCATGTGCCGTGTGTGTGTGAGATAATAGTATATTCTATGCTTGTGGTTGATGCTAGAACTTGCCTGGTATGTATGCAAAGCGAAAATAAGGAGTGTAAGTTTAGGATATGATTTAGGTATTTCTTTGGCAACCTATATTTGTTTACCTTCAGTTTTACCTACCCATTGACATCATCCTCGTAAAACCCTTTTGAGCCTTTAGCCTATTTCTTTGACAACCCTGTATGTAAGCCTAATCCATTTCTTTCAAGACCACAATTTTGATCCAAATTCCTAAGTGCTTTAAAGAGAAAAAGTCATATGACAAACATAAAGAGGAAATTGGGTAAGAATGATGCTTTAAATTGCAAAGGTGCTTGAATGTGTTATGAAAAATAAAGTGCTATCATAAGAGGTATGTTGTGAAAAGAAAAAAAGGGAAAAGAAAGCTGAAAAGTAAGTTGTGCTTAAAAATGAAAAACAAAAGAGGAGAACAAGGGTGGTAGAATAAAAAGGAAAGAAGAAAGGTTGAAAGAAAAAAAGTGTCAATGATACAATGTGATGTATTAAAGTGCTTAGGAACCTAGTCACTATTTCTGGCCAAAATAGCTGATCCTACCCGTCCCTTAGCCTATATTACAACCATCAAAAGACCTACTTGATCCTAATCTTAACATTCCGACATTTAGTAGAGTACTACATTAAGGGCAAGCTTATGGTCATTAGTTGCTACATATGAATTCTTTGTGAGAGTGAGAGCAAGGACACTTAGATACCCATGTTTGAAAGATATGCTATATTTGTGAGTGATTATGGGTACTATATTGTGAGACACACATGGTTGATGAGTTTTGGATAGTTGTATATGATTCTATGTACCTTAACGTTTGCATGCGAGTTGATCACCATCACGAGTCTATGCTTGAGGTTAAATTGTTTCTACTTATAATCGGAAAGCTACTCTTTGTTGATAGTTGTTGTGCTTGTCTTGAAGAATGTTTTGTGTTGTGGCTGTAAAAACCCTAAGATGATGTTAGAAGGACATGATATGTTGTTCGAGGACGAACAAAGCTCTAAGTGTGGGGTGTTGATGATAGGCGAATTTACGCGCCTATATCAATATATTTTGCCCATATTTTAGCCTAGTTTTGAGAACTAATTATCTATTTCATGCACTTTTAGTCCTTTTTCCTGTAAATGAGCTAACAAACATGATTAGGAAAGTTTCAGGTATAAATGATTCAAAATACAGCATTTTATGGCTTACTTGACGCAAAAGAAAGCTCACAAACGAAGTAGAAAGGAGCTGGACGCCTAAAGGACCAAATCTGCTGCATGGAAAATCTGTCCCGGGCTAAAACAACATTTCTGAAGACTTTGGGGACTTACAGACACAAAGCTGGATTTTTACAAAGATACATTAACCTAATACAATTAGGTTATGTATTTCACTATTCTACTTGGATTATGATATTGTAACCTTACCCTAGTACATTTGGGTTAAGGATTTCATTAGTCTATTAGGATTTGGTTATTTATTTCATTAGCTTAGTAGGAGTAGGATAGGAGTATTATAAATACCCTATCATGCTAGAGATTTTTATTCATCTTCTAACATTCTTAATTCTTCAATTCTTAAACTATTAATTTTCTTCCATCCCTCTCATCTTCCACTACAAACACTTCTAATCTACTCTTCTATTCTTAAATTCCACAACAAGAGAATCGTTACTTGCTACGGAATCACAAATGCCACACACCTATCACCTAATCCACACGCCATTACTCAACAATAACAATGCAAATCGTGATCTCCTTCGCATTCATGGGTAACTAAACTTCTCTGTTGGGGTTATGGAAGCCGAATGAGATACTATCTATTGCTGTGAGTTTGTGAGTTCGAGACACGTATATTGCTTATATCATTATTCTCTTCATCTTAATACAAATTCTTGTGGCTGCAGACGCAGAGAATAACGCCAGTCTAACATTTAACTTGTTTGAGAGAAAGGTTATTTGTCTGGAAAAGAGATAATGTCAAGGTAGTAGGACACCCTTTCCTATTAAAAAGCTAGTGTCGTAACTGGACTAACCTCTTGGAGAATTCGTACCATTAGACACGCTTTAAGCTCGAGAGAGTTAAAGTGAAATAGTCCTTGTTCAGGTCGAGAGACGCTTGGATTTACCATTGACTACAATTCTCTATAAGCAATTGCATGTCAAGACTCTACACACTCATAGCCAATAGAGACGTATACCTCAGAAGGTGGACATAACCCCAACGCTTCAATTCTCATTGTTTACAACTTACGTAACATTCTTCCTCTTTTTACTTTGCTATTTTCAGCTTTTACTTTATTAATTTGGTTACTTATTACAATCCCCCCTTTCTTACGAGACTTGCACCAAAAGTCTATTAATTTTGCTTACTTGTTGGCCAAGCTATTCCCTGTGGGATCGACACCCAACCCAGGTTGGGTTCTATATTTGCTAACGACCGCTTTACACTCAAACAAGAGCTGTAGATTGAGCGTTATCACTAGGAGCCTTAGAAAGAATGGTTGGAACCGGTCTGGCCGATGAGACTACTCGAAAGGAGGCTTCCTACCAGCACTAGAGTGGGATAAGTCAACCTTGCCTCAGGTCAATTCTTTCCCCTACTCGGGCAAGAAACAGACCTTTTTTAACAACCTCTTATGATTGATTCACTTCCTCCATCATTGACTTCCTTCTTACCTATGATATCCCCAAGATCTAATTCGATAACAATTGCATCAGAGCTAGCTTGGAAAGAGAGGAGGCATCCTTATCTGATCTGATCGTTAGCGTATTTCTTCTTCTCGAGTGAAGTAGATTACTCTTTCTCTATGCTCTAGGAAGTCATACTATTCTTAGTTCTTATTTATGTTTGCGCTGTGTGAGTTCTAGATAGGAAGTAAGTTCCGCAAAGGGTTGACAGGGTAGCTCGGCTGGTAAAAAAGGAGATAGTACCGAAGCGGGAGGCTCATAGATTCTACTAGTGTAATGACTAGTCTAATCTCTTTTCTCTACGTGAACTTTTTTCTTATGCAAACCCGGTATATTATCTAAGTCTTTTAACTAGTCCAATAGAAATCTCCTCTAATGCAGCTTGCTTGACAAAAATAAAAATCCTTACTAGCCGAAGTAAAGGACTTTCTTACTGGAGCATACATAACGGACAAGGACTTAGTTAACTATTCTTATCCTGTTATTCAAGAATCTTTCCTCAAAATGGATGATGAATTGAAGTGAGATTGGATTGACGTCTCGAAACTACAACTATAGATTTGATACCTTTCTCTTAAGGAATCCCGACTAGACGAGGGAGATATAAAAGTAACGTTTCAACTATGAAAAACAAAGTCATTCCATAAGTAATTAATGAGCTAATTTCTTATTAGAAGCTTCTTTGACTAAACAGGTCTCCTTTACTGGGGGGTTGCCACAGAGACGTCTTACTCTTGCTTACCAAAAGCCTTTAATATTGAGAATGTTTGATGTATTATATACTGGTGGAATTATGTAATAAGGCTTTTCACTAGATTAATGAATCAATTTAAACTGGTAAATAGAGTATATTTTTGTTATCAGTGAGTAAATCTTTAATTCAGAGGGTGGAAGATGTTATAAATCTGAAGTGGGCTCTTGGCTTAGGTTCACACTTTCTTTTGTATTTCCTCAAAAAGTTGTTTACAGTCTTCTGTGAGTCCCTACTTATGGTAGGTAACAGACCCTCGCCATTGCGATTATCATCCCTAATCAGAAAGAGTTTTTGTTTGCGCGGGTTTACCCAGTTGAACATAGCGCTAACCCATTCTGCTATCATGCTTTTATTGAATTCTGCTTTAAGCAGCCATCCTCCCAGATATGGATCTTCCTGGAAGTGAGAACACTGCTGCCCGACCAAAGAAATAAGGAGAAGATTGAAAGGGTTATGAATTCAATTGAGTTATCCCTACTTGATCGAATCATCCAGTCTCCTTCATTCCGCCTATGACCCCTTTAGAATTCCAATGTTGATGGACGTGGTGTGCTTAAACATAGATTGGGAAGTGCGAGAGAGAAGCCACTTTTCTGACAAAATTTCCTTCTTCCGTTTTTAAGCAAGTCCCCATTCTTTTCGGCTGGCTTTCTTAGAAGGTTTTCAAGATATACTCTCTCTGTCTATTGAAATCCGATAGAGTCTTATTCCTGCTTATGAACCGGGTAATTCAAGTCTAATCTATATTTTCGGAACCATAGTCATAATGAATTCTTTCATTTGAAAAGAAGCCTTTCAAGAAAAGTCAATATAGTTGCAAGTTGCTCGAACAGTGGGTTGAAGCCTGGAACCCTTATGGGTATGGAACCTTTTTTTCAAATACTGGATCTTGTCCTAGTAGTTCCTGGCTATCTTCAAAGTGGTCCAAACACTTCTCTTATTGAAATAGGAGAATTCATGAACTAACCTACTAAAAGGCCCGATATCTACTAGTGAAGTAAAAGATCCTACGAGAGCATTTCTGTCTTCAGACGTGCTATAAGACTTCTGTTTTGTGTAAATTTTTATATTATCTTATATATATATATATAATAAGTGGATTGTTGAGGAACTAGATCCTCTACTAAAGTTACAGTTGTTGTGTAGCCAGGTTCACCTGCCCAATACTAATGATATGAAGAGCTATCTTTGCTACCCCTGGGGGCTCATAGAAAAGTCTACTTGCATTTGTGTTGCATGTGAAAAAGCTTTCCTGGACACAGGAACCTTTCTTCCTTGAACCTTGATGCTCAGTTATGTTCTCCTGCACACCCGTTTTTGCAAGGCTAGCCGGGGGCACTCTTTTAGGTTTGGTTTGCCTAGATGGGAAGTGCGATTGTAATGCTTCTAGTAACTATTTTAAAGTACAATATATTTCTGTTCCAAGGGTATGATTTCTTCTTTCTTTGTCTTAAAATCTACGGCTTGTGGTCCATTATCAGTACCTATTTCAGAGCGATATAACCTCCTTGCCCACCTCTCAATGTTCGATTCTTTCCCCATCCCTCTCTCACGATGTGGTTCCTTTCACTCTGCTCTGTCAATATTTTATCGCAATGCTGAAAGGTAGGATTTTAGGTCTTTTGACAATACAAGGCATATTACTAATTAATTCTTTGGCCATTTTGTGTTCGAATTCTAAACCGGCGAGGCCCTGATGGATGCTTTTGATTAATAGAACACAAAGAAGAAGATCAAAAAATTTTATGATGAGCTTGATTCGAGTCAATAAAAAACATATGATGAGCTTAAGAAGAGATATGCACAGAGAAAGAGAACGAACATCTGCTTTGTTTTTCTCTCTTTTGAAATGCGTTTTTCTTAGTCTCACTGTCCTTTTGCTTACTCCTTTCCTTTTACACTTTAATTGGGACTTTTCTTTGGAAGCCACTTTTTTTTGCTCCATTTCTTAGTGACTTTTTGGATTTTTGGCTTTCTTTGATGGATAGAATTCCTCTTTTCTTCGGAGGCGATGGAAGTGGTCCTAGCTTATTGAAAAAACCTTCCTTTGATCTCAACATACCCTCAGTTGCACGCCAGGTATATGAGCTCATGGAAGAGGAAATCAAGAGACAAAGGAAAAATTAGCCGACCTCCTAGAACCTCTCATTCAAAGAGAGGTAGAAAGGTATCCCGACATAAGGGAACTACCTTCGCCAAAGGACATGGTCGAAAGGCTAATCGCAAGCCTTAGATCAGATCAGATAAATCCAAAGAAGATAATGAGGGCAATGCACCCAATTTTACAAACCTCAAAAAGTTTATAACCCGGGTACTTAATAACGCTGAGGATGAGACCAAGGGAAGTATGGATATCCGAGGTAAAATTTGAGCTATCCTTGAAAAGATTGTCTAAAGAGTGTCTGGTAGTATCCTACAACATTATTGAGTTGTCGGTATTGGAAACATCCTTCGTTCCAATTTCTTGTTTTTTTCCGATATGCCACTCCTCCAGCAAGGAGCGAAAGAACAAAGTTTTCTGTGGTGATGTCATAATTTGCACCTATTTGTATCTATTTAGTGATCAGCCCACCAGTTTCTTTGATCCCACTCGGTCTTCCTTTTATATTTTCTTCTAATAGTTTGACCTATCCAGAAAAATTGTTGGCCTACGAATGTGGTTTCGATATTTTCTGTGATGCCAGAAGTCATTTTGATATAAGATTTTATCTTGTTTCCATTTTATTTATTATTCCTGATCCGAAAGTAACCTTTTCCCTTCCTTGGGCAGTACCTCCCAACAAGATTGATATATTTGGATCTTGGTCCATGATGGCCTTTTTATTGATTTTGATGATTGGATCTCTCTATGAATGTAAAAGAGGTGCTTCGGATCGGGAGTAACCACTAGTGATAGGGAAAAAATAGGGGGGAAGGACAAAGGAAAGAGCGATGCCTACATTAAATCAATTGATTCGTCATGGTAGAGAAGAAAAATGATGCACGGACTATACTCGAGCTTTAGATCAATGTCCCCAAAAGCAAGGAGTATTCCCGCATGTTTCAATGAGAACACCGAAAAAACCTAATTCAGTTCCACGTAAGATAGCCAAAGTACGGTTGAGCAATCGACATGATATATTTGCTCACATTCCAGGCGAAGGTCATAATTTGTAGGAACATTCTATGGTCATAATAAGAGGAGGTAGAGTGAAAGATTCTCCAGGTGTGAAATTCTATTATATTCGAGGAGTCAAGGATTTGCTGGGAATTCCGGATCAAAGAAGAGGTAGATCAAAATACGATGCAGAAAAACCAAAATCGATATGAATGGAAGATGCCTATGGAACTCTTTTTTCTCGGTAAGGATAGGTACGAAGTCACTCAACTGAAAGGAGAGGGAAAAACCACAACATTACACCCCAAAACTATATGGAGCCCTTCCGAATATCCTAGAATATAGTCTACTAAAATAGCCAAGAAAGAGTAACATAGACTATATTTGTCTGTGGAGGTGAGTGGAGGAAGCTGTGAAGC
The DNA here is from genome assembly GCA_030864225.1 of Capsicum baccatum var. pendulum. Taxonomy (NCBI): domain Eukaryota; kingdom Viridiplantae; phylum Streptophyta; class Magnoliopsida; order Solanales; family Solanaceae; genus Capsicum; species Capsicum baccatum. The sequence continues at coordinate 23,605,491 of CM061555.1, read as the reverse complement.
TTCTAACTCTAATTACCAACTTGGGACTATATTAGTATAAAGTGGAATTATCCCTTTACTAAATCCTCCCTCGCTTACCACCATGAACAAGACCTTTATCGATCAATTGTATTTCCTTTTACATTTGGATCCTATCAACTTGGAGAGTGTCTAGATTAAGATACTTATCGTATTTAGACTATCAAGATCGTCTAAATGAGAGTGTGGTTGACATGGTAAAAGAACAAATCAGCAACACTTTTATGGACCCCTTTTTGACCGCCATCATATGGGGCGTTCATAGATAGAGTATACACCCGGTACCAAGATCTTGTAAATGATACGACAATGGAAGATTCTTAGACATAATATCCCTCATTACAGTAACAAGGGATATGGAACTAACTAAGGATCTTAACATGTGACAGGAGACAGGAAAAAAGTCATTAGTCACTCCGCGTACGAAGAACCGCTTAGAAAACTCCAAAGCACCAACTGACGATACTAACGATTTCTCTAACAAATATGGAACATTTAGTGGAGGAATTATCTTGTGATAGCACTCAGCCACCCACTCATTTTTGATGACGATATCATCGCTGAGGATAGCATAGCGTGTAAAAGTAACTCCTGGATATACTTGGGCTGCTACGAACCAAGTCACCAAATGGTGAGTTACTACAAAAGTAGGACAAACTCCGTAAAACCTCAACTGGGATCCTATGAAAATGTTATTCTATAATTACTCTCAATAAGACATCCATTCCCCTTTCAAATGAAAAAAGAACTAGACTTCTCTCTTCATCATTGAAATCTTCCATTCAATCGCAGTGCGGTGCTCTCAAAAATCTCAATTCTCTAAGGCTGAAATGAATAGATCAGGAATTCGACCTGGGATTTGCCCGTTTCGATCCTTGCCTACTAAACAGTTGCACCCCTAAATATGTATGTTGGGAGAAGCCCATGATCCTTACATGTGAAAGGGAAGGTGTGGAGTGAATATGAAAAAGCGGTTCATGGGGACCCCAAAAAGGGGATAGAGAGCGCAGAATGGACTTTCCAAGCATAAAGCAATCCCTACCTATACATTCCATGGCAACAAACAGAAGGCAGTTTTCTTGATGTTTTTAACTCCAGGCACATTTCCATTCCCAATAATCTCCATGAAAAGACTACCATGATTTCCGAATGAACTGAGGGAGAGTCGAGGCATGAAAAAACTTATCTATAATATACTTATTTCAAAGTATTTATCATCCGCTGTGTTATCCACCATCTCTGCAGCCACCAAAACCCTACCCTCTCTCGGATATTAAGTGGGTTGACATGGGAAGAGATCCGGACAAACCTTTCAACAAGCAGAATAGAAGTTGACCACAAGGATATATCTGTGGGAGGCTACTACCTATAAGGCCATCTCAGGCGTGGGAAAGAAAGGCGGAGGATAACTGACTTAACTGGAAAGCCTAAACGGTATTGAGGATGAGTCCATCGATCGACAAACGGCTTCTATCTACAGGTTCTTTCATTATGGATTGATCGACTTATCACGATTGATTGCTCATACATAATTAGGTTGGGTAGGCTTAGGGAGGTAATCTGAATTGCTATCGATACGATGCGGGGCTAATTTGCTGACCATAACGAACTTGACTCTACCCCAAAAAGGGTAGGAAGACCTTTGACTTGTGCTGGGGAGGGATTGGGGTCATTTTTGTTTAGTACTTTAGTTCGTAACAAGGCTCTAAAACCTCTGGCTGGATTTGAAATAGATCAGGTAGGGCATCCATTTACGATGTGGGTAGGATTAGCAGTTTTCTCTATTTTCTTACATGGTAGGAAATAGGCATTAGCGGGGGTATATGGTAGGAAACCAGTCTACAGTAATTCAAATTGCTCGTTCAGATCACTAAGTAAAATCTTAACTCACACATACCGTAGTGTATTGTTGTCAACTTACATAGTCGCACCTACCAGCAACAAGACGACTAAACCCCAGTGAGAGCCCTCTATTTGACTAACATACTCCCTTTTGATCTCCACGATACCTTCATATCAAACTGGGTTCTTAATCTTGTCTTAAGCTTATTTATCAAAGCTAATTCATTACTAGAGAAAGCAATGTCATCCACACAGAAGAAGGACAATACCTGATGTCTACCTCTTTATAAACATTGAATAATCCAATTTACTTATTTGACAACTGGCTCCTACCTATACTCCTATTTTGGCTCTTATACATGTTGTTGTCACCTTTCAAACCAAGATCTTGTGACTGCTTTAGGTTGCCAGAGGAGAAGAGAAGCCTAGAGTTAGAGGAGGCTGAATAGAAACTTATTCTATCCCTCTTCCCATTTGTTGTTGAAAGTCATTCTATTTTGAACGTCAAATTGAAATAAGGCAACCTTTTGATTGCAGTCAAGGCAAGAATGCCACGAATGGTGTTTAGCAACCTGAAGAAAATATTTTCTCTGTCGCTAAAGGGGGCCCTTGGGACACTTGACTGGTTGGAAAGGAGTTCGACTCAATATTCTTGAAGGAATCCTTTAGCTACTAATCTAGCCTTGTATCTATCTACCGATCCATCTGCTTTATGCTTGATCTTGTAAATCCACTTGCAGCCAATAGCTTCTTTTCCTGGCAATGAGACTAAGTCTTATTATTTTTTTCTTGGGCATTGATTTCATCCTGTATATAATCTCTTCAGCAAGAATGATTGGAGGCTTCAGCAAATGATTTCGGTTCATGAGAAGATTGAACTGAGATGAGGTAAGCTCTATCTTTTGGGGAAAATGATTTAGAATCCTTCAATAGGATAAGAAAGTTGAGAGGATCGATAAAGCTGAGAGCGGGATCCATAATTTTATGAAGCGACTGGAAGGGAAGCAACTGGGATAGACTGTTGATCTTTTGGAGTAGCCTGACCCTGGGAAAGAGCCAGTAATTGCCGCCGAGAATAAACATATTGTGTCAGGTGATAGGAATACTCTGAGGTCAGCTGAACATGCTGATGGTCGGAAGAAAATGCTAAGCAAAGATGCTGGCCTGAAGATTGAGGCTAATCCGTAACATCAACTGTAGAAGAATGAGGTTTGAGTTGATGAACAGGAGAAGGCCACAAAATATCTCTATCATTATTCTCCCCCGGGGCTGATTAATTAGGTTAAGAAAAATATAAAGCGACCCTATTAAAGAGAGAATTAAGGATACATAGACTCTCTTAGTTTTCACGTCATAGCATATATATACCTGGATCAAGCATATCCAAGAAAGACATAAGTGATTGCCTTTGGGACAATTTTTCACTTAACTGCGCAGGAATATGAACAAAACACGTGCATCCAAACACTCAGAAATACCTATTATAGTATTGCCCCAGTAAAAAGTTCGTAAGGTACCGCTGCAGCTTGGATTATCGTAGAATAAGAGGAGCCATCTTAGGAAATGACTTAACTTAAAAGACAAATGCCACCGCTGCGAGGTGAGGGAGTAACTTGTCTAGTCTTGCGGTGCACTCATTTCCATTACAAGAATGAAATAATGCCCCAGCTTGACTCGATACCAAGACTCCTTACAACTCACACCAATAGTGACACTGAGCGGCCAAAGATTGATTAAGAAGGCAGGCCCAACCAACCCTCTCCCCCCTAACCACCTATCTACTCGTTTTTATAGCTCGATCGAAGATCAAGACTGTGGTCTGGCAAAAAAATAGAAGTCGTCTATATCAAGTGATATGTGAATTGCTCGGTAGTGCTTCGCCACTACCCTAGCTGGTAGAAATAGCTTAATGGTAGATTATAGCCTTTCCAAGGCTGAGGTTGAGGGTTCAAATCCCTCCTTCCACTCCTGGCTTCATTATTTTATGGTAACAAGTGGAGTGCATAAGACACTTTAGAAATAGGGGCAAGCAGCAAAAAGCCCTTTGTATAGGGTTCCAAACATATCTGACTAAAAAGAAAAAAGGGTCGTTCAACCACTGTAAGGAGAGGGGCCCTTGGGCGGAATTGACTCCTAAGAAGTTGCTAGCTTTTCATCAGCCGTTATGCGCTAGCATGCTAGCCTTTTCCCAAACTATACAAGGGGCTGCTAGTTTTAGCGCGCAGTGTACTAGTGAATAGAAAATTCAAATTAAGATTACTAATGACGGATGGAGGTTGATGATAGAACATATTTGGTGCCTCGCCCTTGTCTCCTTCGCCGTAGACTGAAAATGATGGGAATCCTATCGAGAAAGAAGAGGCATAAGCATCGCCTCTTGATCTAATCCATCTTTCCTGTCCTCCCCAACACACTCTTTATACGAAATAAACTTCCTGCCATATAGAAGAGATCAAAAGTTTGGGTGCCCTCGATCACCCTCCCTCTCTCTGTAGGTCGACCTTTCCTTTCAGCCCTCTCACTTTGTTTGATTTGAATAATATCCTCTCTCTCCCTGTAGTTCGATCTTCCCTTTTAGGATTTTCACTTTGTTCAAGCCGAATTACATCCTCCCTCTCCTTAAATTTGTCGACAGAGATAAACTCGTACCATATTTTTTCAAATCGAAATCACCAATTTCAGAACTTAAACAACTCAGTTGAGAACTTCCTGGCTGGTTCAAGGGAAGGTCAAACAATGATTGATAGGCCATTCCCTCCCTATCCATCGCTTGATCTCTTATTCCACTAATATGTTGTTACTGATTTATTCAAGGCATAGACTCTCTATTTCTTTGTCTTATTAGCACAGGTGTTCGTCAATGATAAAAGTCGTTGAACTTTAGACTCGAGTGAAGAAAGAGGGCTAAGCCCCCGGAGGGCTTTTATGGACTGAGGAAGATGGGTTGATTATAGAGCTAGGGTATGGGCACATCAAACCATTGAGATTGGGCATGGACGAGCCTCGACTGGGCTAACATTGATGAAAAAAGAAAAACTTCCCTCATCGCATCAATAACCAGTGTAAGATTCAAGATCATGTCCAGGATTTGAGTCAAATCGACCTTCCCTCTCATCTTAGGGTGAGGCAAGGAATTGCTTCAAATGTTCATTGTTCAATATCTCGGCTACTCAAGAAGTTTGACTAGTTGCTCCTCCAACACAGAATGGATTGTAGGGTAAGGACAGAGCCTCACCTTGCAGTAGAAAGGTGTTCGTTGTTGGGACGGTTTCGAACTAGACTGAAGGGAGGAGAAAAAAAAAGTCCTCTCTTCCTGGTCCTATCGAACCAGACACTAAATACCTATAGAATCAAAGCATGGGCATCTACTATTAAGAGGAAGCATTAGATCGTCGATTGAAGAGCCAGGTCATTCAAATTCTATTAGGACTTCTATTGATTATTAATTTGACTCTAGGGACTCCTAGCAGCAAACTAGTATAAAAAAGGGCCCCCATAGAGAGGAAGGTCATGCAGGAGCGGCCAGTTGGATCGACCAACAAATTATAGTCCAGAGAGATGGGCTCATTCGACTAATTAGTGATACCTGGGCCTACCTAACACAGATGTCCCTAAAATAGGGGATGGTTGATCAGAAAGCTCAAGCAGGAGTAGGACATTCCACACAAATCTTTCTGATCCGCTAGCTGGTGGTCCTCTCCAACCAATCAAGTGGATCTCCATCTCTATGAAGATTGTGTCCAGGATCTGGTAATCTAAGCCTTGCTTCTTCTTGTCGTCTCGTATTAGCCTGTGCTTTATTAAAGGTAGTCATTCCCCCATTCCTTTAGTCTTTTCAAGGGTACTTTTTTCTTAAGTCGCGGTTATGTCTTGCCCCCACAGTATAGTTATCGCTTCCATGTTTTCCCCGAATTTCATCAGTTCCAGGATCAAGTGTCTGTTCATCTATCTTCATTCCAAACAAAGGTAAACATCTCCATTGAGTTACTGTAACTGCTATGCTTTACAGTCAATAGTTCTTAACCAACCCTTTCTTTATTGAATTATGTTTGTTTATTAATTAATTCATTATTCTATTATATATTTCTTTCTGAAAGGCTTGCAGTTTATTACACCAAAGGCTTTCAATGAACTATTGAAGCTATCAAGAGAGTACCAAATACTGACGATGATGAAGGTTACCAATTTTCGATGGATGTGGAGCCAACAAGTTCGGTGGAATAGTGTAATGAGTTTCAGGTTATAGAAGCCTTCACCAACTTTGATAGGCATAGCATTGCAAGTAAATAGAGCAAAGAGATTACCCTTTCTTTCTATTTGAGTCGCGAGCTTGTTGTAGTCGGTCCTAAAGAGAGAACCTTACTGTTTACTTGCTATATCCCTGTGTCCTTGCATGGCTTGGCTCGTTCTTTGAGCCCTGCTTTTTCCTCCCCCTCTCACCATTCCTACCATATAAAACAGGCATTTAAAGTATAGCCAAGTGGTAAGGCATCAGTTTATGGTATCGACATGCAAAGGTTTGAATCCCTTTACTCTAGATTATGAACACCCAATCGGATCTGTCAAGAATGAGCTGAAGACTACAAGGGAAGTAGCTGACTATAGTCCCTGAGCCCACAATCCAAAAGTTTACCTTGAACTTACCTTTGCTAAGAGAAGAGACAAAAGGTAAAGACAGATGGCAGAAATAAATCATTCTAACCGCAGAATTAAACACAAGACTGACTTTGGCCAGGTTCTTTTATCAATCTCCTGGCCCTTACTTTACTCTTTGTTATGTAAACTGGTCGCTGGTAGATCGTATCATATCCCGGACACGCGATATCCTAGCCCGGGAGAAATGCATAATTCCTTAGTGCTTCATGGGATGGACGTTCGCAGTTCTCCTCCATCTAATCTAACCCTACCTGATTTGACCAGGCCTACCAGCACTTTAAGAGAATGAGATAGCTAATCTGCTTGCTTGTACAGGCGAGGACCTCTTGGCTAGGGCACACCAGAGGTGGCCTAAGGGCCACTTAACTGGTTGGAGAGGAGCAAAAAGCTAGGAAAGAAGTGAGAAGGAAGCGAAGCTATCTACAAAGCTTTTCTTTTCCCCTGTAGTTGTAATACTCATCTTGTCGCTACTTTGATTCAAAAGGTAGCCGATAGTTCCTGACTTTCTCTGCTTTCCACAACCGTAACCGTTTGTCATTACGATTACTTCATCCATAAACCTTTTTTTTAATTCAAAATAGTGATACGCTCTAAAAAATTAAAGGAGAAGCTTCTAATCTAGAAGTGGTAGCTTCCTAGCTCCCTCGGGGTGAGAAGTTCCCTTCCCTTTTCTAAAATTCCTGAGTGGTCTGCTCAGCATACGTACAAAGTGGACTGTTGTTTGGCTGACCCTCTTCTTTCCATTCGGGTTAGGTTAACCTAGAAGTACAGTAAGAAGGAATAGAACCATTGGAGAGTCATCTTTGCCCAAGTGTGAACTGCAGATGACTAACTTTAGAAGCAGAACACGAACCTATTTTCTCTATTCCAGGTTCTTATTGAGCGTATCGAAATCAAGGTTGATGATAAAGTCAGCGAAGTTTCCATGGTGTTCTACCTTTGCATAGTCTCAGTCCATAGTGGAAGGATTAACACCTGAGCCTCGTTAGACTCATCTGAAGTGTAAAGTGGAAGTGAAGAAAATAGAAGAGATGAAGTTCGTCCCTTAGCCTAGTCTATATCCACAGCTGACAAAACTCCGTACTGATGCCTCACTACTACTTTTATTTTTCAATTAATTAACGGCTAGGCGATTTCATAACCTGAGCTTTCCTTAACCACCTGACCTTACTTTGTAACCTTAGACTCCCTTTATTTAGAGTTTTCTAGTTCGACTAAGTGACTTCGTAACCTCAACCTACTTTTTTGCTTACTGTAGCATAGGCCTTCACCACTTCAAACGGGCATTTCGCCCCTCTTTTTTGAATTTGAAAGAGTGGGGTCTTACATATTCAGGGGGGATAAAAGACAAATAAAGGGATCTAGGGACTTTATGATCGGAGAAATAGAATGGGCATGGTTGATGTGTCACTGGGTCGGTAGGGGAACCCATTGGAAGGGGGTACGACCCGCCGAATACACATCAGAAATTGCCAACATAAACACAAACGAAATCGTCGAATTGCATATAGAAATAAAATTAACCACTTCTATTCTCGGAGATGAGGTATATGAAGAATGGTATTTTGGTCCCTTTCGTCCAGTGGTTAGGACATCGTATTTTTATGTCGTAGACACGGGTTCTATTCCTGTAAGGGATAGGTACTCATTCCTGGCCACTTTCAATTAGTGTTCATTGTTAAGTGATCGCTCGCTATCTGGATGGAAAAGATTGTCCAGAAGGTTTCTCTCTCTTCCAGCAAGCAAGATGAGATCACTACTTTTGGATTTTCTAGAAACCCCCCTCTGCCCACATCCCTAGAACTTGCTTTGATTTTTTACTTTATCTGATTGATTTTATCTGATTGATTTTTTTTTGATTGATTATATAAAAAAAATTCTCAAAATAGTTACTTTCTACTTGTTAAGGCCTATCTTTATGTTTCAAAAATTAGTTTAGTAATGTAGTAGGCCTAATGATTTTAAAGATCTAGTAAAAGGCATATAAGGCATATGAGGTTGTTTATGTAATGTAGTGCTTTATGTAGTAGTAATGAATAAATCTGTTGGATACATGTTTTTTTTATACTTGAAAATCTGGGTCACTACCAGAAAAAACACCTCTCTACAAGATTCTAGCACCATGCCAAATGTGTCCGAATAAGAAAAGCAAATGAAGTATGTCCAAAACTAAACCAAGTAAACCAACCTCTTAGACTGCTACGAAAAACACCATCGGATTTCATTGAAATAACCTAAAAGGAAATGAACATAGTAGTGACTAGTCTTAGAATTGGGTTAGACCAAAATAAAGGTTTGATTTCTTCGATCGATTGCGTGATACTTTTTGTCTTCTAATTCGACATACTTTTGCAATTAATGTTTCTGAATCTAATAAAGTAAAGTCAAAGTGTTAGTTGGTCATTGTTCGTTCCAAAATATAAGTAGATTTGATACGGACTACTTCATTAAGTAAGAGTTGTCATATATAGGTAATGGTCTAACTAGCTCCACCCTTTTTTATCTATTCATTATATACACTCAAGGCAAATGGGTTCACAAGTCAAAGAATTGCTTATAAGCGTCTTTAGACACAGAAAGGTACGAAGTTATGAGAATAGGGGCGTAGCTAAGAGTGGTTGGAGAGGTAAAAAGTCACTTGACCATTAGGGAAAAAGCGACTCTTATTAGATAATATTTATTATTCCATATCGATCGTCTGAACAAAAGAATAATTAAAGTGAATCATCTTAACAAACTAATGGTAATGGGGAACGATGACTCCAAAGCGTTCCATATTGATCTTTGTTCTTAAAATTCTTAATTGAATGAAATTTCATTCTCAATTTAGCTTGGAAAGATCTAATCGAATATCTTACTTTAACAAATTCCAACTTTAATTATTTGAGATTAATAATATATATTAGATAATTAGAATGATAATAAGGATCACTTTTAGTAAAAAGGTATTACACCAATCTCACAGGTATAGAAGAAAGATCTTTAAGTCAATTAAATAAACTATTCAATTTATGTTCACTTCTTTCGACAGTTGGAAAGTCTCTTAGGAGGTCTGAGAATACCAGCTTCGCGGGACCACAGTCCATCTCTAGGTGTTGCTTTATGGTCCTGCTGTTTTCTCGATCAACTAACTTCATGCTAAAGATAGTTACTTGAAATTCTTCAGGGGTATACTTCACACCAACCCAATCTCGATAAAGAAAGATAAGATTTCTTATTTAAGAATTGAATGATCTTGGAAAGATCTAATCGAATATCGTACTTACACAAATTCCAACTTTAAATAAGCTATTATTTGATATTAATAGTCCCGGATAGGTTTGAGTTCTGTGGGTAAAAGCGCTACAGGCTCTATTTCATAGGGCTAGATAGGCTTCTTGGTTCTTTGGAGCCCATTGTCCTTACTTGGCTTTGCTTAGAGGATTTTCTCATTGATTCCATGTTGACATTTCTAATAGGCCAAAGAACTCTCCCTACAGCTAGGAAAGATTGCATTGACAAACTATTCGACATAGGAAGGACCTAGATGATTGATGTCATAAGCAATCTTCTTGGTCTAAGAGCAGCCTCAAATTGGAGGTTCACACTCAGCATGAAGGAAATTGGTTATACTCTCTCTGAGCCCTCCATACAGTGGGATATCAATAGTCTTGCCTTAGTTCTCTTTTCAGCGCTGATGGAAGCATGCCAAAGGCAAAGTTGATGATCTCTTTAACCTTTTTCCAGATCTTCATCTTGCCCTATGAGCTTATGCAGTGAGTTCCGATGTGCGAGGATCCTTTAGTTTAGAGCGTTTGTTTATTTTAGTCCATACAACGCCTTCTTGAGTCGACTAACTAGATGTGAAGAAACTAATATCCCTAGTAAAGGTGGAAAGTAAATCCCCTCATGTAGTTTTTCAATTCAGAAAAATATTCCCCACATCTCACTGGAACGAAGGCTAATTTCTTTCCCTTTCAATTAGAGCCCGTACAAAAGTAACTTTTTATTATACTCCAAAAGTATTCTCAGATCGATACCGAAGAGTGAGTCTGAATATCCCTCAATAGTGGTCTTTCGAGGTTTGGAACCCCTCTCTATCTGATATGGTAATGAATGACATCTTCTACAAGACTGGAAATTCCTCAGATATGGCCTGCTGACACTGAGGGATCCTTGCTGCCTCACTGTCATTTTGCGGATTCAAAGAAGAATGAACAATGGAAATAAAATCACTATAAAGGGGCAGACACAAAGACATAGGGGTGTCACAAATAAGAACAAGGTACCTCAGGCAAGGACGAAAGTAAAAGGGGCTCGGGCGACGAATCAATAGTCGACTCCGGGTGGGTAGCAGTGGAGTCAAGAAGACTATCAATGAATATAAATTAGTTCATTGGGGATAACAGTTTTATTTATTTTATCTTATCAAACGAGTACAAAAAGCAGAGAATGACGCATTGGCTTGAGAAAGAATAAGCTATATGGCAGATAGACCCCTAATATTTCCTCGTTCTATTGCCCCTTTTAGGAGTAGAGTCGATTCGGATTAGGAGAGGGAAAAAACCTAAGCTCTATGATTTCGAAAATGGGAAAGCATACTCTATGGACTCCTTCCAAGACTGATAGAGCATAATTGACCCCTTTAATTTACCTACGTGTAACTAGAATTTTAGTAAAGTACCGAAGGAAAATGCAAAAATTGATGAACTTCATCAAGGAGTATAGTTGGGGCACAACTGCTGGGGGAACTAGCATCGAAGACCTCTTACGAGAGTTTCTTTCCTTCTACCAATAGATTGCCTTTATTCCCCTTATTTCACTTTTTCCTATTAGCTTACTCTTTTTATTATATAATACTATCCTCTGGTTGGTAAGGAGGGAAAGCAGCTTCAAAAGGAAATAAAAGGGCAGACCTCTATGCTCACTCAACCATGGGATTTTTTTCAATTTTAGGGCTACGGGGTGAAGAAAGAAAAGATCAGATTGGAATATCGATGACATCATTATTATTGATTTGAAAGTGGAAATGAGGGTAGCTTACTTCTAGGCAGAAGCTTTGCGTCTCATACTTTGATGAGTAGAACCTCTTGTACCCTCTAATCCAATGTGTTCTTAGCATGTGTGATCCACTTATAGAGCCTATTATGGTTGTCAAATGGGCCTCCTCTCCACCTATGTGAAAGATAGGGCATCAGGCGAGCGCGATTTGATTTTTCCAGACAAGCCTCAATCTTGAATGAGCTCTCTAACCGGTTAGAAAATTTCTTTCACATTTCCCAAAAGTCATTCAATTGCTCGTGACGGGATAGAGAAAGATGGGGGTAGGGACTGAAGATGGTTGGTAAGATGCTAGCGGTCTAACTCGGGTAAACAGATCAGCCGGTTATAGTAGACTTCTATCTGACAGGGTTTGAAGGCTTCCTTAGGTCGGATAAGAAGAGAGAGCTTTGATGACATTTCTAGTGAACCCAAGAAAGGTCAAAGAGGCCAATGTAAAAGCACAGAAAGGGAAGCAACTTTTCTACAAGCTTGATGTTTAAATAGTGGGATTTTTTTCCTAGTACCTAGTTTTGAGTTCCCCTAGTTCAGCTACTCGAGGGAAAATCAATGGGGGAAAGTCTATGGAAAGGGTCTATGTCCCCTTTTTACAAAACAAAGAATGTCTCTATACATAATTTAATCAAACTTTATACATATCTGTGAAGAAAGAAAAGTAGGCACTTTTAAGGGCAGTATGGAGTAGCTAGAACGGATGGGAGGTATTTTTTCCTACATTGGGTGGCTTGCTAAAGCCTTGTGTTAATTTCAGTAACCTGGAGTCTTCATTTGGGAAGTCTCCCTCTATGAACATGAACTATGGAGGAGGATGAATTTGATGTAGGAGTAGAGTGGAATCTGGAGTAGGGTATCAGGTTTAGACGACCTCAAACTGGATAGAGTAGGATTAGTGGAACCTGTGGTCGTCTCAAAATAGAAAAAGGTGCAGACGTACCAACATGAGGTGTTCTAAAAGGAACTTAAGAGAAAAGAATAGGACTGGAAAAAGGTCTGCTCTTATAGAAGAGCTACAGAGGCAGATGCGGATTTAGTTCGGGCGAAGTTCATAAATATTTCCTTAAAGAAATTTATTCGAAAAATATATTAGAACACTGACCTAAACTATACCTCTTCTAAGGCAGAAAGAATGGCAACCTCACCTCAGGTAATCACACCTTTCTTTCTCGACAATCAAAGAGTAAAAACTAGCTTTTGAACTAACCAACCATGGAGCTACCTACCAACAAGCAAAACAAGTTCTCATTCACGGATAACTAAGCTTTGACAAAGGAAAGGGGGAGCCTTCTCTCATACCTGCCCTTACAGGAGCCTAACAGAGAAAAGGTTATGCCCAATAGGGGAAGACTGCAGTAAAAGGATATCCATCTATTGATGGCTAGCTCCTATAATAAAATATTGGACCTAGGTTTGTTGATGGATCTGGTATTGTCGAACATATCCGGATTCGAGTTTCGAACACAAAAACCCACTAGCCGAGCTGAATTGTTTAGTGATGGAAGCAATTCACACAAACTGAGAATAAAAGGATGTACTTTCCCCCTTCCCCATCCATTACTTCTCATCCACCATTTTTTATTAAAAAATACTGTCTATGTCTTTCCAGGCTATTTTTTGTGTGCTATTCCTTACGCCCTAAGAAAGAACCTTCACTTGGATTCATTTCAAGTCTTGAGTTCTTGTTTAGAATTCTCGTAGATGAAGTTTGAATGAGAGCTTTGATGCAATTCAGATTGACAAGCAGTAGTGACAACATAATAAATTTCCTCCGAACAGAACAAAATCTTTAATTCCCAGGTTTTCTTTACCAATAGACCAATCAATGGTCCTGTATCAGAAATAAGATTCAGTCACTACAAGCAAAGAATAATAAGAAAGCGGCTGTAAAATGGGTAGATTAACTAAAATACACTTGGCCCACTAATCACTAGGAGAGATCGAATGTGTAAGGATAGTCTCCTCGACTGAGGAACTGACCGTATCCCAAACCGACACAGGTGAATAGAGGTTGTTCACCCCTTTACCTTCTCCTTATATTCTCGCGTGAGTGAAGACCTATAGGGTTTAAATTACTTGGTACCGAGACTGGCTATTATTATTTCTTGTACTTCAACTAATTCTTTTCTTATTCAGAATGACTGAGACAATCAGTAGCCATTAGCATTGGAAGAGCAGGATCAGAAATAGGAATAGCCATAATAGTAAGTAGTCGTTGGAATCGCCATCGAAAGCAAGCGTATTCTATTTCATAACCTTTTCTACCTTAATGTTAAACTTCTAGTTGAGCAAGAGAGGAGTGAATCAGTGGATGAAGGGAGTGAAGTTACAAAGCTAGAGGTTGTAGCCTATTTTAGCTTGTGGCTTTCTCTTCTTAGCAATAGCCAGTCAAAAATCACAATAAGAGTTGAAGCTAGAAGCATAAAAATAACCATCAGATTTCCTCCTTCTCCTCGTATTAGGAACTGGCATAAAGAAAAGGCTACAGAGGCGCTTCAATCGGGAAAGCAATGCATCCTGCCAGACATCAGTACAACCAAGGCAACAGACATAAGAAACCATAACAGAAATTGGCACCATAATCCGCAATCGAACAGTAAGTATATGTAGAGAATAAGAGTAGCAAGAAGTAGCTTTAGGGAATATGAGTAGGAGCGAGTAAGATCTTGAACTCTTAGGCTCCATCCCTGTATGTATATTCTATTCCTTATACCAAAAGTAAGATAAGGGCGGGATGAATATTAACTAGAAATAAGGAAAGTCACTTGTACCGAGAGCAAAAAGAACTCCTCTAGTCAAAAAGAAAGAATCACTTACCTCACCAGGTGGGTGGAATATAAGATTCGAATCAAATACGAATGTATTCTTAAAAGAAAATTCCCAGGCATTGGTTACAGATAGGATAATAAGACTTGAAATGACAGACATAGATTGGCCTACCTACTAAGAACCAGACAGTCGAGAGATCAGTGAGATATTATATTGATTGGTTTAATCACAGACTAGACAGACAAGCATCAAATCCCAGAAATCCACCAATCATCGAAACATTAACCGTAAAGCATGATGGGGAAGAACCCCTCTTCCGCATAAACACAGAAAGGAAAGTTAATAGTCCCAGAGCCTATTATTTCAAAGAGCGCATTCCCCGCACCCTATTATCTTATCTAGTGGATCTTTCTGTGCATGGTTCTCTTTTATACTCTTGATTTGGGAAGCAGGAACTCTTCTATAAGCCTTCGAGAGGGTTTGTATCCTTGCTAACAGTTTTCAACCTCACTCAGGGCATAGCTTGAATCAGGAAAAGTTTTTTTTGAAAGTGTTCAGAAATTGTCTATGAACAAATCGGCTTTTGCATCTCATAAGGTGCGCTCTTTCGTTCATTAGCTAGGGATTTTCATCTTGATTGCCTGCGAAAGCCATAGATCTTTAATTGATTAGGAGAACCGGCCTTATTTAGTAAATTAAAAGCCTTTTCTTGCATTCCTATGATGAAGCTAGCACCAGATTTGGATTAAAGAAGATTGTCTATAGAATCGAGGAAAGGAGCAAGAGACCTTCTGGCGCCCCTATTCTTTATTTCCCCAACTCCTTCTTTTTAGAAGAAAAATAGTGGATTAGCAGACGATTCGTGAATAGAGCAGTGGCCCTATGTGAAGTAAGGGGTGAGAAGGTACTTCTGCTGCTAAGTTGGAACTGGGGAAGTTAAAGTAGGATATTTGATATGACGTCGTCCCTATAGATGTATTACATATCCTACTCATATTACCTAGGTCTTCTGAATAGGGTGTTACCTGCATAGGAAACCTATTTACTTTTAACGGCAAAAATGGTTCTTACCATCAGAAAACTTTGGTTGGCTAAGGAGAAAACGTGTAGGCATACCATTTTTGGACGTGGTGGAAGAGTCTATAGAATGTTATGCCTTAATAGCAAAGCGAACTAGTAGAGCCAATGTAAGGACCGAAGGGATGCCGTATCTTTAAGAGATAGGGTCGAAGTCTCAACTACCACACAACTACTATACCAAACTCACTCCACGAATGGATTAGTTTTTTAACTAGAAAGAGACTTTTAAACTATAGGCGTAAAGCAGGTCATGAACCCACAGTTTTTCCATAGCTTTAGAATCCATGTGCTAGATGTGAGGCTTCTTGTCGAGGCATAAATTTTATTCCATGGTTGTACCATCGCCTTATTGTGTTCCAGTAGCCACACTTGTTACTGTCTTGGTGTTCTAAGGCTTTCTATCTGGCTTAGCAGCCTTCTTCTTTTGGTGTGCCATGATGGTATGGAAGATGAATTTTCTATGGTCGTTGCAGGGCACTTCTTTGACTAAAGCAACAAGGGCTTTAGGAGTTACATCGGTTTGCCTTCTGGCTTGACTGAATAGATTGAGACCGAGGAGAAGCTATCATGCTACTGTCTTTTAACCAAATTGATACTTTCTATATCTTAGGTTGACTACCTTTACTGAGAATCTCTCTTTCTCTTCAGCCTAACCAATTCACATACGATGAAAACAAGTCCTCAAATCCTAAGTACACTAAGTGGGTAAAGACAAAGCAGTTGCTCGTTAGCTGGATCAATTCCACCTCCGTATGGAAAGGACAAGGAGCTATCAGATGTCAATCTCTTTTCTTTTATGTTGCATGCAACTACCTTCCATCGATACATTATTCTCTCTGCTACAACGAATGAACTAAATGGCATACAATTGAGAGTGAGTGAACGGCTAGCCAAAGCTTCTCATTTGGAGAAATATCGTGGTGGAAATGCAGTTGAAATCTAAAATGAGATGACAGAACGAGTGAAAGAAGTTACTGATGAGCAGAGATAGAGGATGCCCTTTTAGTGGCCTCGTGCAGTACTCAATAAAGACAAGCGCAATCAATATTTCCTTTCATATAATAGTTCCAATGGGAAGTAAGGGGTAGAGGATGCTAATCACTAATAGAATCTACAGTCTCATTTGTCTAAAACCTTTCAGATTGCTTCCACTTTTGCTTCTATTAGAGCATAGCACGAGCCTTGCACCCTTCTACTGACGCTCTTGTTTCGCGCTGGTGCCTTGCTTCAGTGCTAAGGCATTCCTTTACTTTAGCTCTCACTCTCGTAAAGCACCGGTACCTTGCTTCTGCCTGACTATATGTGTCGCTCTAGTTCGTAGCGGTACTTTTTTTATTAATGAATGCGATAAAGCTAGCACTTAAAGAATTTGAGCTTTCCATTTATTATCATACATAAAGAAATATGAAAACATAAGCACATTATAATTATATGGATCTTCTATATATATGCTATTTTGCGTATAAATAGAAGTTCCACCTCTTTTTGACTCCTAGACCTAGAGTTCTCACCTAGAACAGAAGAAAGTCTCTTAAGGCACACTTCCCTATACTTCTCCTTCCTTTCCTTTTAGATCTAAGGTAGTACTAATTAATGCTTGAATTTCTCATATTAGAAAGAGTTCCCCTTTTCGGTACGAAAGAAGGATATTCCTGGGCACATCCCTTTGATAGCTTTGTTTAACCTCCTTTACTATGTCAATCCCTCCATATTGGTTATGGCTAAAGCTGATCCTCTTCTTGGCACTTCACCTAATGGATAATTGAAATAAGTGAAAAAAGTTTTGGGAACTTGCTTCAGTCCATAAAGAGCTTTTTGAAGTCGGCAGACATATCCTGGATGAGCGGTATCCAGAAAACCAGGAGGTTGAGACATATAGACCTTCTCCTTAAGAATTCTATGTAAAAAGGCATTACAAACCACCAGTTACTTAAGAACCCAATTATATGTGCAAGTAAGAGAAAGAATAATACAATACGCGAGAGTTGTTGGTTTGAAAACAAGACATGAAGGCATCAGAGAAGTAAATACCTGCCTGCTGATGGAAGCCTTTCTCCATAAAGTATACCACTGGAGGGGTCCTTCCCTGCAATTTATGTTGGAGGGTCAGCTTCTACTTACTTCCTTCTAGAATCAAGGGTTGGCAAGGAAGACCTATTTATGTTCTATTCTATGCCATGCTGCAAATTCAGTATACCAATGTTAGCGAATCAGATTCTTCAAAAGAAGAGTCTGCAGGGGCAGCAAATCTAGTTTCCAAATAAGTCAGAATCTTAGCGGAAGCTCTTCCTTTGCCAGCTATTCCTATGTCATCTACTACTTTGTCAGAGGCTAAGTTCCCGATATCCTCCGAGATGGGAGTAGAAGAAGAAGTCAGCTACATAAATTAGCATATCATCCGAATAGATTTACAGAGAAATATTTTCAATCAAATCAACTTTTTTGTGTTAGCTTATCTTATTTTTCTTGAATTGTATTGAATAACCTACGGAGTTTTAAGGGTTCACTAGATTATTAATTCCTTCTCCATTTCTGAGAGCTGGGAAAGGTAAATATTACAATATTATTTCTTCCCTTTTCTTCCTCCCAGACTTCATACTTGATCTAACCCAACAATATGACTCGAGTCAAAATGAGAGAAAAGGAAGCTATCAATGCCTTAGTTTAGAAGGAAACTTGTCGTACTTAGAAAAGAATGGTTCTAAAATAGGTATCAAGATGAGAAAGGAGAATTTTGGAATGAAAGAAAAGAAAGGCATAGGAGTCTTTGGGCATAAATAAAAGATTGAGTCCTTCTAAAGCTCTCTTTCGTCTCTTATGATATTTCATTTCCATATGATAGGGAAAGATCACTCCGTCAAGCAGCCCTTCAATGCTTTCTCCTTGTTGGAGAATATGACTATACTATATAGTTGAAAGTCTAACATTATACCATTTCCTTCACGCTACCGACAACCCAAGATTGTGCCACCCCTGAAATGAGAGTGAATCTTGAAACCAGAAGGAAGACATCTATATATTGTACATATAAAGTAAAGATGGATGTCGGGATCATTGATCATTGATTCACATAGTCTAACCAAATTCATTCCTTGGCACTAGGTGGCTCACTTAACGACTATTGATCTTCGAAAGGCCCTGCCTAAGGGTAGGTCATTTCAAGCCGGAAATATAATGAGTCCCCGAATTCTCTCTCGAATAGACTTTTGATAAGGGCGCAGATTCTCTAAATGTATGGCCTGGGTATGTAGTAATGAGTGTGGGTAATACCGGGTGAATCTTTACGGACTGGACTGACAACTATAGCAAGGATCATCCAGGTTTCCTTCATTCTATCTGTTCACTTAAGACTGCGCTTTCAAATATAGTTCTGAAAGGAACCTCGTCAATTCTATTCATCCTTCTATTGAGATGCCCCAGAACTACCTTAAAGATTCATTCAGATCGATTCTAGTCGCTGCTATGCCACATCAATCCGTTATGGCTTGAATCTCTTCCTTAACAGCTACGGATTCTTCGAACAACCATATTTGCGTGGAATGGTTCCCCGATCGGAACAGGCTCCTACTTAGATAACTTTGATTCGACAGCTCTAAGGCTTTCAATGAATGGAATGGGGTACATGAGATACATAGAGGACTCATACCCCAAAAATTAGATCTTCTTTATGCCTTCACACATTAAAATGAGCCCATTCATGAGGACAGGATATGCGTTCTTATTGAAGAAATTCTCTCCTCTTTTTACCGGTTAAGTATTTGCTACTTCTGAATGGCCAGGTTCCTACATAGCCCGGTTCTCTCTTTTCAAGGGAGGGGGCATCAGACCTCATGTAATTCTTGATCTTTTTTTACTTATTCCTAAAACTTCGTGCTTTCTTCTCTCTGGCACCTAAGTATTTTGGGAGCTCCCAAATCAAATAAAGAAAATAGGAAAAACTCTTCTTTGTCCTCATTCTTGGGACTATATTTAGGATTAATTGATTCCCGTTAGGTGGATTTGTTGCTGTATAGCTAACTACCAACACCAAAATTACGTAAAGAGAAAGAGAATATTGAGCTATCTTTCTTCATGATCAGGATTCACTGCTATGGCGGGTAGCTCTGATCTCATGGATTAGCCAAAACTATGGAGAAGTAAGGACCTGCTAGCTACATCTTCAGTCTATAGTGACTCATTCATTAGGAGCGGGGGGAATTGCTTCAACGGGGGTCAGAAAGCGAATGGGTAGAGCTTAAAGGCCACTTCCTGATATAGGAGAATTCCAAATAGTGTAGTTATGTAAAACAACAGAAGGGAGTCTTCAGACTGAATATAAGAATAGTCTTGCTAAGATGAATGTCGCTTGAACGAGTTTAAGAGATGAAAGTCGGGTCATAATTCATTTACTATAATGAATTTGTACTAAAGGCTATCGTCCTTCTGTATGAATTTGGTGAAAACTCTATCATGGCTTCATAGATCTCCATTTATTATCATTATTCTTTTGTCTCGATGAGGAAGAGTGATGCTAAGACCCTCTTGTATGATTCGATACAGCCCTCTCCTTTTATTCCTTTTTCATCTATCGATTCAACATTGTATGCGATAGGGAAAAAACCACTAAATGTCTTATAGAAGAGAATAAAGAAAGTCGAGATTACAATGATAAGATATAGAGAATCCATAAGAAAGACAGCTTTAGAAGCGGAATGCTAGATTGATTCTGAGATAAATTTTGCACTATAAGTTCATAAAAAGGTCTGACTACCGCCCACCCCTTTAATAAGCCGATATCCACTTCTTGTAACTAATATAGCTAATGGAGTGACTTGCGCTAATGGACATAAAGGATGTAGCTAATCGGCCACTATTTCCTCATCAGGAAAAGGAGCCTGCTAGCTAGAATAGGTACTCTTTAAAGCAGCCCCTAAGGCCGATACATGAAAATTGTTCCAAAGTTCCCAAGTCGTCTAGTCCTTCATTTGAGTTTGTTCAAAGATCAAATAAATGTGGCTTCATTTTTTAGAACCATTAGCCCTAGTCGAAGCACTTTCTTAGCCTTACGAGGAGTGGGAGCTTTTATGAGATGACTTGATTAATGCTTTACCCAACCGAGGAGTGGGAGTTCTCACGAGCCTATCTCTCTTATCCATAGCTTAAAAAACTACAGATTTTGCTAAAGAACTAGATTGCCCATTGGCTGGGAAATTTTCTAGCTATTAGACTAATCCAACTGATCTACGATGGTCGGGTGCTTGCTTCGGGTCCTTGAATCTACAATCATTCCCTCTCGGAACTAAGACTAAAGCACTTCTTTTTTACCCACTATTTTTCCTCCAACAAGACCGGAAAGACTAAGAACATTGGATACGGGAAAAGAAGGGTCATTTCAAAGAGCTCATACGTTCACAACTTTTATCCAAAAAATTTTGGAAGGAACAAGGGGAGCAGCTATCTTTGGTCATTTTTATTTAGTTTTGGCTTATAGACCTAGTTAATTGTCCAACCACTCTTACTTCTTTGTCTTCACAGGCAGCGGATCAGGCTTGAAAAAACCTCCATAGATGGATGGATAAAGGTTCTGCATTACTCATTTCAGTCATCGTCATAAACTTCTACTTGTTAGACTGGGTGCCCTTGTTCCACTCCAAAGAAGAAGGTTTATTGATCGACATCGAAGTCTCAAAACACTCTATCTCATGCTTTCGTAGGAAAAGATAATATGGACCTTTCAAGGTGAAGATCCCAATGAAATGAACTATGTTCAACTATGTTCAACGAATCTCTATACCTTAGTCTCAACTCATTTGAAATGAATCTCTAGCTACTTCATACGTCATTGTAGGGTAACCATATGGAGTAGTCCTATGGAGAGGTACACCTTGGCTACCCTCACTTTTGTATTTTGTATACTATGGGGTGCCCTTTAATGAGGAAGTTTCCTTCTTGGTTGAATAAGGAAAGAATGATGGATAAAATTTTAGGGCTATTACCTGATTGCTCCACTATATAATTCAGTTATGATAACACAACTGTTCCTTGTGAGGGGTCAGGTGTAGTTCAAATGTCATTTAGTACGCTACCTATCATAGCTCTGATAGGGTGGCGATGCTTCTGGTGGGTGTGGAAATCAAAAGTCTCATGTTGTTCGTCAGCACTATGGCATGATCGGATTGTACCAGTGACAAGTGTTTTGGTGGTTAGTTTTACATTAGGATCCTCTCAGCTATCTAAGTGCCATTCGTTAGAGTGTGGTACTTGTTTGACAACTGAGATCTTTCCTAGGTAATGGCTGGGACTGCATTTTCTTTGGGGATGTAGGTTTCCATCTAAATTGGAGGAGGCCTATATAAAGAAATTCTTTACAGTCTACTTTGCTGGCCTTGAATCTTATTTCTTGAGTTTGATTGGATTAGTATCCACCTAGGCAACCTTTGACTCTGAAGGGAGGTTCAAGGTGTTGCACAAGTGATAACGCTCAAATTGCACCTCTCTTACGAGAGAGTAAGTGGTTGTTGTCAAATATATAACCCAACTAGGTTGGAGTCGAATCCCACAGGGAATATGGTGTTAATTAAGTTGTGTGCAGCTTAGTTGACATTTAATCATTCATTTCTGTAAAATAAATAGGAGGATTTGATCCAGTTCACAAATTAATGGTTTCAGTTTAACAAGATGAAATATGTGTAGTAGTATTCAAATTCAGAGAAATACCAAGCTAGGGTTATGTCCACCTTGTAGTTTTTAATACTTTCTAACTATGGGCTTTACAAATTCATACATGCATCGTGTTTACAGAGAAACGTATTGTATTTAATAACATAATCCTAGTGTTTCTCAACCATCAAGGACTAATTCACTTTAGTTCTCTCGAATCAAAAGTGTTTACCAAAAACAATCTGAAATCTCCAACTAGTTAATCTTGCTAAGGCATTAACTTATGAAATAGGATTGGAAATACTATTTTCTTGTCACTACTCTCTTTTCCGAACAACAACCTTTCTCTCAAACAAGTTGTGTTTTAAGGCACATCCTCTATGTTTGCAACCACGAGAATTCAAAATAAACTAAGAGAGTGTGATGTAAACAAATCAATGCATAATGAATTCAAAACACAAAGTAATAGATTGTATGCTACAATGCTTCCATAACGCTAACTAATAAACTTAGCTACTTATGAATAAAACGAAAATCATCATAAATATATTCATCATACCAAAAATTAGAAGACGATCTTGGTGTGCGAATAGTGAAAGTAAGAGAGAAGAAATGTTTCTCTCTCTCCTCAAGCTAAGCCGCCACTCTCCCTCTTTAAAAACTAATACAGAATAATCAATAATGCCTAAAAATTCAGCATTAAGCCTTTTAATAATCTTTTCTCTCATAATTGCCTTCTAAGTCCCTGAACTATTTATAAATGACAAACTAGTCTTGGACATAATTTCTAGGCGCCACATTTGGTCCAGAATGCTACTCTCTCTTGTGTCATATGCCATCCGCATTCCATAGTCCCATTATGTCTTCATCTACCTCATTAATACCTGAAATCATACTAATCACATCGGTTAGCTCAATTACATAGAAGTAGAGTAAAAACATAAGAAACTAGGCACTTTGTTCTCTAAACATAGCTAAAATATGGATAAGTTATGGTGCTTAGGCATATAAATACACCCAAGATCACCACCCCACACTAAAGCTTTGTTTGTCCTCAAACAACATATCCATTTATACATACTATGCAAGCCTTATTACCCACAAAGGAAGACAAGATGCTCAAATAGCCTCACACAATAATTATGAACAAGAAGTAGATTCAGGAATCATTACTAGAGACAACCTACCCTCAAGAATAGACTCATTAAGTTGGAAATTTAATGCATATCGTTTAAGCATAGAAATCATATAAATTACCCAACCTTCATCAACCGTGTGCCCTCACAACAAGAAAGTTACCCATAATCACACACAATAATTATGAAAAGAAGTAGATTCGGGAATCATTACTAGAGACAACCTACCCTCAAGAATAGACTATTTAAGTTGGAAATTTAATGCATATCGTTTAAGAATACAAATCATATAAATTACCCAACCTTCATCAACCATGTGCCCTCACAACAAGAAAGTTACCCATAATCACTCACAATTATGCAATTTCTGACAAAATGGGTACAAGAATCAAGTTGCGCTCACTCTCACAAAGAATTATTAAATTACAACTGATTACCATATGCTTTCCCTTTGTATAATACTCCACTAATATCAGAATGCTAAGATTAGGATCAAATAGGTCTTTTACGGGTTGTAATGTAGGCTAAAGGATGGGTAGGAACTATTTTTGGCCAGAAATAGTGACTATCTTCCCTAAGAACTTTAATACACTACATTATGCAATTAAGACCAATCTCTAACAACTAATTTCCACTTCTGCTATCTTCACAGATTTGTTTTTCACCCCAACTCGTTAAGCTTGATTAATAACACTATGGTGGGAGTATGCAACCCTTTCAAATATTTTTTTTGGAACCTTTTTCACATTATGCACCCCTATAATAGTCACCCTCAACTTAAGCAATTTGCCTTAGTTGAGGTGCACAATGTCCAAGAAGGACCAGTGTCAAAACAGGTTCATTGTAACATGTCCGGGATAAAATTTTGAACTTTTTCAACGATTTTAGCTACTCCGAACCACATCAATAACTCACGCCAATAACTAGACTTTGGGGCACCAATTTCACCTTTTTTCTCTTATCATCAAACTCCTAACTCACATTGATTTTACATTAAAGCGCTTAGGAGATTTTGGATCAACTTACGGTCTATTAAAGAATGGATTAGGCTACATATGAGGCTAACAAAAGAACAAGATAAAGGGTTAACGGTACTAGCTAGATAATGTACAAAGGTAGGTCAAAAGAATGTATGAACAATGGATATCAAAGAAATGCCTAAATCATCTCCTAAACTCACAATCTTTATTTCCCTTTGCATACACACCAGGCAAGTTCTAGCATCAGTTGCAATAAGGAATATACAACAGTCTTACACACTCATGGTACATGGTCAACTCAATTAGGAGCATTATAGATTCTCGACCGAACAATTACATGAATTCAATTAAAACCAACAATCACAACAAGAGTCACAACTAGAGCCTAGATGTTTCAAACGTAATGATCCATCACATACTTATGTTATAACGTCATGTCATCCACAAGAGCAGTTAAATGTAATTAAAAGACTACTTTTCTTTTAAGATGGTCATCATCCCCCCATCATCGAGAAAAGCACCTAATTATGACTAAATAACAAACAAAATGAACAAAGAAACTAATCCTATCCAGATGTATACTAAGGAGAAGGTCCTATTTTCTTATAAAAAAAAGTAGCAAACTAACCAGCCACCCCACACTTAAGCTCAGCATTGTCCCCAGTGCAAATAACAAGATAAAGAACCTGGCTAGTAGTACTTCTCATCCACATTAGGAGTCATGCCACCTACATGGAGATCATTATTGGAGCCATTTTTCCTGTACTATCCTATCATCCACGACAGCCATACATAATGAAACTAACTATAACTAAGATGAAGTTGGTGAGGTCACCACCCCATACTTAATTTGTTAGTATCAACCAATTAAGTGTTATTGTCAGGTACTCAGACTTTGCCGACATACACTTTGACATGGTGCACCACGTTAGTCACAATACAATTCAATCACTTTAATTTCCCCAAGTCTATTTCAATGAAACACTTTTTGAACAAAATCATACCCTACACTTTTAACCATATTAAGATATATAAAACACTATCACTTTCACAACATAGCCATGGAAAGAATTTAATTCATAATCCTCAAGTGATCAATTAATAACTACAGCATAGAGTCACAACACCTAAGGATTAAGAAATGAACACTTACCTTGAAGATGAAGGATTGAAGAAAGTGAGTCGATATTCTTGGGTTTTGAAAGTGGTGAGGAGCTTGTGGGACAAAGAGTGTGTTGAAGGCATGGTTTTTATAAAGGATGAAATTTGGGTTAGGTTAACCCAATTTAAGGTTGGATTTATGTTGTTTGGACTAAGTGTGCATCACAGAATATATCACACACATGATACAATGGGAATCTGCAAAGAGGTTTGCGACGCATACCCTATCGCACAACTTTAAAAGTATGGCGTATAGGGTATCTCACACTTCAGGCAGTGAGCATATGCAGAGAGGTGTACGATGCAAGGGTTATTGCACATGTTAAAGTGCGCAACACATACGTTATCGTACACTTCAAGGTGTGCGGCGCATGGTGAATCGCATAGTTGGTCCAGTGAGCAGGTGCGATGGGATGTGCGGTGCACTCTTGGTCAGAAAGGTCCATACCTACCACCACAGACCTCATTGAAAGTCATACAAATAAGTTGCACCACGAAAATTTTATGGTCGTATTAACATAATTTGGGGCACAACTCTAATACAAATCATGACTCGAGCCTTAAAAATTGACCATTCCAATTTACCTGTAATGTTTCCATTACTCCTAAACTTACCACCTTTGTTGTGGCTCAATTCAAAATCGACTTTGGTACCAATCATCTCCTTAGTATTCATGCACCTACACTTAATAAAAAACAACAAAAATGATTAGAAAGGTGGGTTGCCTCCCACTAAGCGCCTAATTTAGTGTCACGGCACGACCCAATCAACTTTTTCCTCTACTTTGACGATATGAATTTCACCCCCAACACCGCATCCATATTTTTGCCTCGCTCATATAGGGGTGGTGCAGAAATTAAGAAATTGAGTAATGGATGATGAATGGTAAACAACTCGGTCTTCAAGTGAGGTGTGTTTTTATGTTCCTTATCAAGTGTAAAATAAAGAATATAGGATTCTTGGTCCTCATATCCACACTCTTCCACTATTTTAGATGATTCCACGGACAAGATATCATCTAAACATAATGTGAAAAAATGCTTTGAGTGAGGCCCAACTAAATCTACTTCAAAATTTACACTATCTACTACACACTCACTTTTACTCACCTTCTCGACATCTTCTCTTGGAATTGGGCTAGAGTCTTTATTAGATATTTTCTTGGTTTCTTCTTTTGACTCTAGAACCAAGTCCTCAATCTTGGCATCATCTATCATGGTTGGTTCGGTTGGTTGGGAAGTCACTGAGGGTTGCTCAACATCAATATAGGGTTTTAGCTCCTCATCTTCACACTCTTCTATTATGTTAAATGATTTCACAGACAAGATATCATCTAAGTATAATGTAGAAGAGTTCTTTGAATAATTGACCTCTATATCCATCTCTTCATGAAAGATTAGCCTCATTCCTTGATGCATATCACATACGATATCGTATGTTAAACTCAAAAGAAGAACTAGAATTTGGGTTATCACAATGGAGGGAGGGTGCATTAGGGCAATCACTCCAATGTCCATCTTGACCACCACATAAAGAACAATCATACTCCCGGTAGGATGGAGATGGTGCACACATCTCTCTCCGGGGAGCATATCTATAATCTTGCCAAAAGTGAGGTCCATCACAATATGGACATGGATCATAAAGATAAGATTTCCAATCACAAAGATCATGTTCATTCCACGATGCCATAGTAATAAGTAAACTAAAATAAAAATCTACCTAACACAAAAAATAAAAGAAAACTAAAAACAAATATTTACAAGTTTGAATTCAAGCAAGTAGGCTAAAATTCCAAACCAACTCTCTTAAACATAAAATTAAGAAACTTGACTAACAGTCAATTAAAACACATAAACTCAATCGACAACCGTATTCCCCGGCAACGGCGCCATTATTTGATAATGCTCAAATTACACCTCTCTTACGAGATAGTAAGTGGTCGTTGTCAAATATATAACTCAACTAGGTTGGGGTCGAATCCCACAGGGAATATGGTTCAAATTAAGTTGTATGCAGATTAGTTGACTTTTAATCATTCGTTTCCGTAAAATAAATAGGGGGATTTGATTCAGTTCACAACTTAATGGATTCAGTTTAACAAGATAAAATAAGCGTAGTAGTATTCAAATTCAGAGAAATAGCAAGCTAGGGTTATGTCCACCTTGTGGTTTTCAATACTTTCTAACTACAGTCTTTACAAATTCATACATGCATCGTATTTACAGAGAAACGTATTGTATTTAATAACATAATCCTAGTGTTTCTTAACCATCAAGGACTAATTCACTTTAGTTCTCTCAAATAAAAAATGTTTACCAAAAACAATCCAAAATCTCCAAGTAGTTAATCCTGCTAAGGCATTAACTTATGAAATAGGGGTTGGTAATCCTATTTTCTTATCACTACTCTCTTTTCTGAACAATAACCTTTCTTTTGAACAAGCTGCTCTTTGAGGCACATCCTCTATGTTTGCAACCACGGGAATTCAAGATAAGCGAAGAGAGTATGATATAAACAAGTCAATGCATAATGAATTCAAAACCCAAAGTAATAGATTGTATGCTACAAGGCTTCCATAACCCTAACTAATAAACTTAGTTACTCATGAATTAAACGAAAATCATCATAAATATATTCATCATACCAAAAATTAGAAGACGATCTTGGTGTACGAATAGTGAAAGAAGAGAGAAATATTTTTCTCTCTCCACCCTAAGTCGTTATTCCCTTCTCAGAATACTACAGAATAATTCAATAATGAATAAAAGTTCAGCATTAAGACTTTTAATAATCTTTTCTCTCATAATTGACTTCTAAGTCGCTGAATTAACTAAAAATGACAAACTAGTCTTGGACATAGTTTTTATGCGCCACATTTGGTCCAGATTGTTACTCTCTCTTGTTTCATATGCCATCCGCATTCCATAGTCTCATAATGTCTTCATCTACCTGATTAATACCTGAAATCATGCTAATCACATCGGTTAGCTCAATTAGATAGAAGTAGAGTAAAAACATAAGAAACTAGGACTTTGTTCTCTAAACATAGCTAAAATATGGATAAATTATGGTGCTTAGGCGTATAAATACACCCAAGATCAACAAGATCCTTGGGGGGGAGTGCCTGTTCTGTTAAGGGAGTCTTTGTGTGGCTCAGGTTAGATTATGCCATGGTTATCTCCTAATGGGTCTCATCTTTCTACATGAATTGAATAACAGAGGTTAGTGGAGTGAGGACAGTGGGCGGGCATGATGGGAAATAAGACCTGCCTCGCGCTAAGGATAAGCCTCATTTCTAGGAAGCCCACTGAGCCTTCAATCATATCATTATTATTAGATCCTTTGATAGTGTATTATCTTTTTCTGTCCTCCTATCTGATAAGCATATGCTTCCCGTGCTGATCCTTCCTTAGACTGGAATACAAAGCTTGCCCGGTATAACTACTGCTTGGAGTTTAGGTAAATAGACAGAATGAGTTTCACATAGTGAAATGAATCATCAGATCACTTTCAGGTAATAAGATGATACTTCACACTAGGCCAAGATCTATCATCATAGGTAAGAAAATGAAGTTCTTGCTGCGGGAGAAGTGGACTGAACTGATAAGCTTGTCAGATTAGGACTTAGGTGGGGTGAAAGATGGAATAATGCGAAAGTTAAGAGCTGTGGAATCATAGAACGTATTGAAGGCTTACCAGCCCGGCTAGGATTATTTGCTTACTGATGAATTATGTACTTGTTTGAATACGGAACTACAACCAAAAGAGGATCCCCTCATTCAACAAAGAAAGTCCTTTTGGATTCACCCAGCTCGGACATAAAGTCAGCATTCTTTCTACCAGCAGTGCATTTTCAAGCAACAGAGAGTCAAAGTCAAGCTAACCCCGGTAAAGCCGCATCTATAGAGATCCCCATAGCTGATTCCCTTGATGAGATGTTGAGGCTAAGGAGAAAGCAAAGCTAACTACTAAAAGACAAGATCCTTGACTTTATGCCATCTTCTTAGACTATTCAACCTCCTGCTGCACGAAATGAGACAATGCAAAAGAAAGAAAAAGATCAGTGCCGCCTATTAACATATGTGCCTGGAAGCGAAAATGTGTTTACCCCACAAAAGTGAGGATTTTGGTTTTATCTAAGAACCATAATGCAAAGACGAGACAATTTAAACTCATATAATCAGATTCAAAATTGTTATTGTAAAGATGTTGGCGTAGGTTCTGTCTTTCGGGAAGACGACTTTAGACTTGCGAAACCTTACCCGTAGGTTCTTTATTAAACAAGAAAATTAACCAATTCTCATACTGAGACCATAGAATACTTTGTTTGCCGTAGGGGAATTCTTCAAATAGCTTGCGCTACAGCACATCCAATTACCAATCATCTTCTATTCCTTTAATAATTCCCTCACTTCTGCACACCGAAGTTCCTTATGGTGATTGATTTGGAGGCAAATTTCAGACTCTTTGTTGAAGGAAATTGAGACACTTGATTGTGCCATAGGTTGATCCAAGTGAAGGGATTAGGGAGTTTTTATTAATTTAAAAAGAAGACCAGCAGAGGCTAGCTACTACTATATGAGTCAAAATGATAGATTAAGGAACCGAGAAGACTGAACTGTAAGCAAAGTCCTTTCTCTGGAAGTCTCTTCTGTGGATGATGCACATGACTCTACTAGTAGCTTCCTTTATCAAGCTCACAAATGGAACTATGACTATTGGAATGATTGTTGAATGAGTCAAAGACACTACCACGCCTCTCCTCTGAGACCTCTTGCCCACGAGTCACTCTGTGAACGGTTAGCTGGGAAGGAATGTGAACAAATTATTGACAGAGATGATTTGATTAGCCTTGGAAGGTAGGCTTTTGGATAGTAAAGATTGTTTAGGTATCCGTGGTCTTTTTCAATTCTTTCCTCCCGAGGGGTCAGGAGCGGTATAATAGGAATAGGCTCATTTCCACTGTTAACAAAAGAATCTATTAATATTAAAAGCTCTTCGCCTGCTAAGAACTAGGAAAAGATACTGCCTTACTTGACTACCACCGACTTACTGGCTTGCCCGAAATACCAGGACTGAGACCAACAAACTGCTTTTAACCGCTTTTCTACTGGTTTGCTTGGAATGAACCCCGAATGCACTACTCTCCTTCTAGAGATCAGAGTAGTCCGATCTGGGAGAATACCCTTTTTGTACCCCTGGTTGTCACTTGGACATATGACATTTTAATGCAATTGACTTTTTGTCTTTTTTTTTTGTTTTTTTTTTTTGTTTTAGTCCTATTCAGTCAGGCAGAGTTTAATCCATTGCTTCCCTACAAGCTTGATGAGAAGTGAGATTGAGGATGAGATTTGACTCAATTTCAAGACAGGAAAAGCTTGACGTTTCTTCTCAACTCTATCTTATGTTAGAGGGTGCAATTAATTTTGTCCTTAGTCTTGCATATAATACAGTACACTCTAGTCTGACTCTGGCATGCCCGCACTCATAAACCAATCCAAAAGAGTATGAACTCAAAAAAAATACATGCTCGAGCATCATTAACTACAACAACTAAAGAGGGTTACCCGACATTTGTATATAACCACTTTTGTTTGGTAACTACATAAACTACCACATACATATTCCTTTATAGAGCCTCAAAAGCATCATGCTAGCTACATTCTTTGAGAAACTTGAAGGACATCAGTAGGCCTGAAATTGGAAAAACCAGTAGACAAAAAAGACTGTCTGTCACTACTTTTTTATTTATTCGAGTCTTATCAAGCACCGCGGTTGAGAGCACGCTCAATGAGCTCTGCCTGTTCATTTTGCAGCATTTTCAGTCTACTCTCGAGGTCCTTTGTTCTCTGGTTCATCGCGCGGATGCAGTTTTCCATGACGGTAGGGTTAGCCAGGAGCAGGTGTCTAAACCAAATGGCTTTTAAGAGTGCGCTCTTTGTTCTACGTGCTGTCTTTCATTTACAACTTGAGCAAGCCTTTCCACAATGGCTGTAGTTCATCAACCACGCTAATAAAAAAAGTCTTTGATTTTCTTTTTCTTGTAGAGCACGAAGGCTTATCAAACATCCATTTATAGAGTGTAGAGTCATCCCACGCCATGCAGCACAAATTTGATGATAGGCATCATTTTTTTTTAGTTTAATCATGACTCGGTGATGATAAACATCACTGAATACCTCGTAAAACAAATGCCCCTTGTGTGAACAAACAAAGAGTGGTGGCACAACTTCAACATCCTCAATGCCACTGCAGCGACTGTGATTCCATCTGTCACATATATTATATGCAACTATAGATTCTGGATAGCCCCATCTAAAACTAGTATAAAAGTAGGTCACATCACTGTAAGCATCAGCCCCAGGCAATCTTTCTGGTGTGGGTAGTGGTTCATTGGAAACTCGTTCAGGTTCCAGCTCATCAACCTGAACACCATTCCCGAGCTCTTTTATTTAGTATTCTAAAAACCTAGTGAATGGGTTCACACCATGACGGAAAATGTTAGCTCCAACAATGACATTGTTCATTGATTTAATAATCCAGCAAACATGTATCGCCAATGTGCAGGCAAGCTGCATCTCTAGCTTCCTGCCTAGTCATCCCACTGTTGCTAAACTTGTTTTATTATCTTTTAAATCAAATACATTACAAATTAAAATGAATCGTTCAGTATTATCACAGGCCATCGGCTAACCAAATTTATGGCAACAGTAGCAAATTGTTGTTTTTAACCATTAAAGCAAGATGCGAATCACACGTTTATCCAAAATGGAATGGCTAATGATTCCATTTTGGATTGATCAAATTCTGATTATATAGTTGGCTGGGAAAACAAAAAGAAGGTGCTAAGATTCTCATTTTCCAACATTAAGATGAAATTAGATACCCAGAAAAGGGGGCGATATAAACCACCTCAGTATACAAAGAATGATACTTCGAGAAGGTAGCATGTCGAACTATAATGCCCTAATTGAGTAAGGGTTCTAATCCTACCTTGATTGTGATTTGTAGACCGGCCATCTCCTTTCCCAGGTCTGCTTGCCGAACTGCTTCTCCCATCTTAGATTGTCATTAAAGGTAGAGCCTAAAAAGAGGCAATTAAATTACCCGTTGACGGACTATTTTATACTTGACCGGTTTTTTAGAGAGCTAAGCTCATTTGCTTCTAGTTCTGTAGCTGGAGCTGGCAAATCAAGATAATATTCCTCATCTTTGAAGTGGGAATGCTAAAAGAGAGAGTCAAAATCATCAGATATGAATGCTTGCCTGATTGAATACAAAGTTTAACATCCTAAATGAACTGCTTTGCTTAAGCTAGCGCACTGCTCCGTGGTCTTTCCAGTTTTCACACACATTAATGAGAAAATTCTAGTAGAAAGAGGACGTCTATGTCCCTTCACCTAATACCTACGGCTAGGCAAAAATCTCCGCTTTCATTGGTGGAAGGGAAACTGATTGAATAAAGTATGAAATCGACCTGAAACTCTTTGGAATTATACAAAGGCAAGGCAAACCTGAGCCTAATGTTTAGACTATCCATGAGCTGCACGAATTCCCTTTGTTAAAGGCTAAAAAATACACTGAGTTAGGTGAGACTTTTCTCAAGATTTAAAGATTGACTGAGGTTGCTTGCAATTAGTAGTTCTTTGGAAGTAGGGGAAGAGGTGGCTTATCCCAGAAAGAGGGACTCGAATAGGAATAGAGAATAGAAGCTGACAGAAAGCTCTTTGTTTTTGCTTATTCTTTCTTTATGGAGACAGGGCAAGAGCCCATACTTTGAAATTCATACGTAAGATGCCCAGTTGTTAATTCGTAGATGGACAACCTCTAGAAAGTCTGTTCACTTACTTAGTGCTTGCATTAAGGATAAATTGCTTTGTTTAAGAATTAAGAGGTTGATTAAAGGAGGTTGTGGCTGGCTACCTCGTGCAATCAATGACAAATCTATTTGCCTTAGTAAGAGTATGCTAAGTAAGACCTTTTCTCCGAGCACTACGGTAGGACACGAACATGACGAGAATGGAATTTTCTATAATGTAATAGAATAAGTCCAATTCCCTTGGATTTCTCTTTATTATGACTAGTAAGAAGAAGAAAGAGTAATTCAAGCAGAGCGGGTCAGGGCTGAACCATTTGTTCTCTCCTGGTTAGAGGCGGATACTGGTGAAGTACATCATTCAGTGGTGGGGTGTTCATCAAAATCTCCCAATGAGTATTTGGATAGAGTCTCGCTTGGATGCTAAGGCAGTTCCATTTGTCTGGTCTCTCATGGAGGAAGAGTACGCATACTAGCGCGCTACAGCTCAGGTAGTTGATCAAATACCCTTTCGGGCAACCACACATAAACAATGCCGATAACAAACTTGGATGTATGGCATATAAGGAACTGGTTTGCTACATCGACATACAAGAATATTGTCTCATCTGTCGGTTCGAATCCCATTTCCTCTGGCACAAAAGTGGAACGAGCGGGCAAAATAACGAAAGAATCTATGTTAGTATGACTGTATATGTTATAGCATCTACTATACCCGAATATCAATAGGCAGCTTGTCAAAGCTTAACCAGGCTTTTTCTTTTATTTTGCTTCTACGTCTCATGATGGAAGTGCTAGAGCCATAAAATGCATTCTTCAGTCAAGAAATGAGAAAGATTGACCAATCTCATAATATGCTATTTCATATGAATATGCCCTCTAACTTGAACTTCCTAACTTCCCAGGGTTTCCACTGCCTAACTAGACTTCTCATTCATCAAAAGTCAGGGCTAAGAGTTATCATGAATTAACTTCGGCTTATCTACTAAAGGCTGTAACTTTGAAATCAACTCTAAAGGAAGTGACTTTAGGGTTGGAATATCAAAGCAGAGGCGGGCATAGAATCTATAAGTGTTTGGATTGAATTCCTTGGGACTTGAAACTAAATCTTAGTCTGCAGGAATTAAGACTGGTTTGTAGCTTTCCTACCTTATCTTACCTTATCTGAAGTTGGAAGGGATTCCTAAGTCGAATGACTGATCTCTGGACTCTTTACGACTCTCAATCTCAATACTAGCTGGGGTTGAAACTGCCTTGACTCCGGTCTTGAAAAAACTTTTTTGAGTAATATACGGGCTTTAGAAGTAGGGATTAGGAATGGGCTTCTCTTTCCTGACTATGTTCCCCCAGATCAAGAGATAGGAGATTATCTACTTGCTTCTTGAAGACAGACAGTTAGGCCTAAGGTCGTGTTAACTAAATATCATGACTTCTGGCTTTCCTAACTAAATAGAGGAAGCTAGAATTCTAACCTGCTTCCGACTTTGAAAAGGTCTCCTTGTACTCCTTTTTCATCGGTACTCGGGGGAGAGATTCTCGAAGGATTTATTTCCACGTACGACAGGAGGAGGGAGCCCTCCTTTGACCCTATTTACCCTCCCTAAAGATATGTGTCCCCAGCCATTCCCCAGACGAAGGTTCAGCCGGTTCAGCATGCCATCCTAGTTCCGAAATTAGAGCACCCTCTTCTTTCGGATAGGAAAAAAGAGAAGAGCCTTAGATCCGGCTAGTATTCTTTTTTCAATAGAGGAACGAGGCCAGGAACCTCCGAATCTATCTTGCCATACTCGAGAAGCAGTTCCTGGTCGAAAAGAGGGTCAGGCTGCATTAGTGCAGGATGGTTTTTCCCCCAGATGCTTTCGCGTCGGAAGTGGGAAATCCACAGCATCTTATTCAGTCACCCTACTCGGGCGGGAACTGCTATCACCAAAAATACCTTAAATAGGTATTTGTCCCAGATAGAACGGAAGGGCAAACGACAGAGTCTACCTTATCTAAGGGTGATTCGCGCAAGATGGTTTTGGGTCTGAATGGGTTCGGCTGGCATAGAAGTCTCTCGACCGGGGGAAAGAGATGCATTTCTGGTACTGGTGGTATTGGAAAAGCTCTTAGGGAATATTCTCTTTCTTATTTTTGTATTTCTTTCCCATGACGACTAAGAATAGGCAAATCCAAAATTTCACTTCAAATTTCAGACCTCAACATCTTAATGCTCATGGTGTTTCACGATCAGTATTGGAAATGAATAGAGAAGTGGTGGAATGCACGGAACCACATATTGGATTACTCTAGTACGGCACGAAGACGCTGATGCTGAGTCGGCTCCTATGCCGCTAGCTATGCCCTACTTGGTCCCCATCCCCCAGCATGGTAGAGATTCCACAGCATGTCATGAGTACCAGGTAAAGAGGCGGTTGAGTAACTCAAGCAAACCGCCTTACCTTATTCCAACATAGGGATTGAAGGGAAAAGGTTATTAAGGTGGCCTCATTATCCATACCTCTGTCAGATGAATGGAGAACCGATCGACCTAAGTTTTCACAAGCGTTGACAGGTTCTGGAGTGCCTGTCAAGGGCGCTAGGGCATACCCCTGGGTGATCATCACCACCTACACCTCACATCTCGGCACAGTGGAATATGTAACCCACCTATTGTTCCATTCAACTACATTTGTTCCTTTAATCCATAGAAACAAAGAACGCAGTAGCGAGGGACAACCCACCTATATAGCTAGCGGGGAGGATGGCACTACTGGAAAAGACCGTCTGGCGAAAATGCCGCAGGCACAAAGCGTGGTAGGCCTGCACCGAGGGAGCATACCATAGGGAGGAAAGGGAGCCCAGATAATGAAAGAGTCAGGGGAGGCTGGGTCATTAGATGGAAATGGAAGGCTTTTACCTATTAGAGAAGGCCCTATGGAGTAAAGAGAAATGGATGAATTCTTGGGAAAAGATGGAGCAAGCCTATATAAAATTGAAAAGAAATAAAGAAAATTCTATGAATATATAGAGTCAATGGTACGACAAAAAGCGCTGCCTACACACAAATTAGGTTCTGAGGTTGAGCAGTCTCAATTTCACTACAAGATTTGCGAATGAATGCTAGGCTGGGCCACCTCAAATGGCGTGAGTCACATGCGGGGATACCCATAAGTATGATTTTTAGGGGGATCTGGTCGAAAAAATAGTCGGCGCCCACCCGACTAGAAGGATTGAGAAATTAATTGAGTATAAAACTTATTTTCAAGCTTTACCTTATTCTGATCGTTCAGAGGGCGATCGCAGGGTCACTGAATGAAGTCTTCCATTTGTTTCGGAGGTGCTGACTCCCAGCGAGGCAAAGATGACTAAGTGACATATGGAATATGGTGACGACAATTGCATTTCGTAGAAGGAGATTAACAGGTAGAGCCAATGATCCACTAAGACTAACCTATCTAAAACTACATCCTCGAGCGGCAGTAAAATGGGGGATTGAATACGAGATGCCAGCAGAATGATCGGCTGGACAGAGGCTAGGATTGCTTCCTTCCCACCATGTCCTTCCTTGTTTGTCAGAGATATAAAGCGAGTGCACTGGAAAAGAATGGGAAATGGATTGATCTATTCTATGGTGAAGCATCCAAAGCATAATTGCATACTCACACGATCTTTACCAAGAGATAGGAGCATTCGGTGGAACCGGTGAACTACACTTATTTCTGGATAGATGTGTGGGACAGAGGGCTCATGGTACCTGCTGCCCACCCTTTCTCCTCTACTTTGACAACCGTGTGAACGGAGAGTAGGTAGAAGAGAAGGAGGTCCTCATATGGAGTCTCACACTTACTTGAGCAGTACGGGAGACTGGGGAATAGGTCAAATAGAATCCCCTAGGGTCGGAAAAATAATAGATGAAGCTTTACTTAGATAGGGATTTTATTGGTCTTTTATTTTCTTAGTGATTTGAAAGGAGGAAGCCTGGGTATGTTATAGAAAGGGAAGGTGGAAGCATCGAATGGCGAAGAGAGGTGTCTTAGAAGGGAAGGAATGGGAAATCGTCAAGGATGACTTCTTTGTTGGTGGAACGAAGGTCGCGTTAGCGAGAGTGATTCTCTGAGCCAGTCTAGATTTCCAACACCTCGAGAAACTGGTCGATATAGATGACAACACTTTTTTCCCCTCTTCCTTACCATTAGGGCAATCTTATCTTATGGCCTTCACCCCCACCCAAAAATAGAGAACCAAGACCCTTTCTGATCTATTCATTTTTACAAGCAGGGAGGATCCAGAGCATTGCCTCCTCCTATTCGGGGCCAGATGGTCGTGCCCCAT
Source organism: Capsicum baccatum var. pendulum (assembly GCA_030864225.1). Taxonomy (NCBI): domain Eukaryota; kingdom Viridiplantae; phylum Streptophyta; class Magnoliopsida; order Solanales; family Solanaceae; genus Capsicum; species Capsicum baccatum. Next base: position 23,568,042 of record CM061555.1, on the reverse strand, counting down.
AAACACCCAACCTTCCTTTTGCTCTTATTTCAGTTTACCTTCATGAATGCACCACTTAGGATCACTACTTATATTCTAAAGTTGCTACTTCAATTCAAGTGCAAGCCACCCCTTCTATTGCATAACTTAAAAAAGCTATAAACAAAGTACCAAAGTGGTTGCGGGAATGATACACTTTTGTTACCAGCGAAGGCTTCCAAAGGCGACCAACTTTCCATACTATTTGTTACCTTAAGCTACCATTTTTCCAATATTATTTAATAGCATGGCCTGGGGCTAAGATAACTCAAGTGGGAGAGTCGCGTTATGGGTGACCTTATTGCATGGTTCAGAGAGCACTTGTGTATGTGATGCAAGTGAACATCTAAGAAAAAGCTATCGTAAATTTTCGTTCTTCATTCCATCATCGACCCTATCTATGTTTCTATTATGGACTAAGAACACGCTCATTCTTCAGCCGTAGAGAGACTTTTGAATTGCGAGGTACCATTATGAGCTCAATATATATGAGTGTTATTCCGTGAAATAACTCGAATTTTAAATCATTCACTTACTTTGACTACTCATGCTATGGATGTAGGAGCATCAACTCCATTTTTGTGGGCTTTTGAGGAGCGGGAGAAATTATTGGAATTCTATGAAAGAGTCTCGGGAGCTAGGATGCATACCAGTTTCATACGACCAGGTGGAGTGGCACAAGATTTTCCTAAAGGCCTATGTATAGATATTGATTCATTCACACAACAATTTGCTTCTCGTATCGGAAAATTAGAAGAGATGTCAACTGACAACCGTATCTGTAAACAACGATTAATGGATATTGGTACTGTCACTGCACAGCAAGCAAAGGATTGGGAATTCAGTGGTGTAATGTTAAGAGGTTCTGGGGTATGCTGGGATTTGCAAAAAGCAGCACCTTATGATGTTCATGACCAATTGGATCCTGACATACCGGTAGGTACTAGAGGAGATCGCTATGATCGTTACTATATTCGTATTGGAGAGATGCGACAAAGTGTTTGGATCATTATGCAATGTCTTAATCAAATACCTAGTTGCATTATCAAAGCCGATGGTCGTAAGCTATTTCCTCCATTATGATCTTGATTGAAACTATCCATGCAATCGTGCACCATGTGAAATGTATATCATCGTCGTTCTTAATCGAGACTCAGGTTAAGCTCCATCTCGAAAACTTGTGGGGTTAGGAGTAAAGCATCCCGAGGTTGGCCCATCTCAATGAGTGTGGAAAAGCATTGGTAACCCTAATTTTTCTTCGAAGCCATTTCTCTTTTCGTCCCCCGACTCGGCATAGAGCTTCGCTTTCAGTTCTTCAAAAGAATCAACTTACGTCTCCTTTATTCATTTATTTGGGGGAAAAGAACTGTCTACCAGTTGGGAAGCTAGACATCAAGTAAGTGGTTTGACAAGGATAACTAAGCTGACACGCCGGAGTTGGCTACTGGCACAATAGGGTGGTGCCTTACCACACCGCAGGAAGACGCGCGGTAGCATTCGTGGTGGTGCTTCAGGATTCTAATGTACTGCGTCCAAGATCAAAACAAGATTGCCGATAGACCACTGCTGTCCCATTCTTGAGTGAGCTGGAGAACATCTATCTTATCCATTGAATTAGCTAGAAGCTATTTCTTTAGGTCAAAGAACTAAAAGAAAAGGGCCAGGAAACACGGCATCATAAGAACCACGGGACCCCCTACTAGTAAACAGAAAATAGAAGTGCGCTCCTGCGCACCAGCTAAAAAGCCCTTTCCCTTTTTAATAATAATAAATAAGGTAAGATTTATAGCTCCAACCTAGTCAAGGGTCTTTGATGCCCTTTGTATAGGTTGGGTTGCTAGATATGGGATCCTCGTAGTAGGCTGGACCAAGATCCAGTCGAGAGAGGGCAGTCTTTAGAAATAAGTGGTTGGGAAAGCAAGAGAACGCTTCGCGTTTTCTTATCTTCTTCCCGCCCTAGGAGTAGCACAAAAAGAGGGATTAAAATTATTGACCCAACGATAAAGCATTAACGCCTTTCTCATTGGGGCTTCACTCACTAGGAAAAGGCTGACGTGATAGGAAACTGACCACTAGTTACAAAGCTCCAATAAGGTATTGAGAGGGCTATCACAGTTAGGTGCGAATTTCTTACCCGAATTTGGAAACTACCCCTATTCCTATTTAGGGAGTTGAGGCAAAAAATGGCTTCATGAACCATTTGCCATGCACCGGCCACATTCAGTTACTTATCGTAGAGGCTGTAAGTACATAGTGCCCCACAAGTAGGCTACTTTTTCTAGAATGCAGACCGAGATAACCGTAACTGTGTATATATAGAAATATATCTTCAAAGTTGTCATTTCAAAATGTCCACTTCAACTGCTCTTTCACCTCCTAAAGAGAAAAGTTTTCTTGATAAGGCAGGTGAGGAAGTGGGAGCAAAAAAACTAATAATCTCTTTCTTGTCTGTCTACTTAAGGTTAAGATGCAAAGAGAGAAACTTTTGCTATTGAGAAAGCGAACGGTCAGCACGAAGGTTCAAGACTTAGCCGAACGTTAGCGAAGCTAGATTCTCATAGCGAGGCACTTCGAGTTAGAGAAGCACTGTAGTAGCGCCGAAGCCCTATGTGCTATAATACTGAGCCAAGGATGCTCCACCTTCTCTATAGAAGCAGTCAACTGAGTTCTGAATGAATTAGCTCCTTGGTAATGGCTTAATCTATAGATAGACAGCCTTATGATGGGAAACTACCATGTTAGGTTTGGAGAGAGATGGGATCGGTTATATAATAGGGGAAGCAGATGCAAGCTTTTTCTTTCAATAGCAGACCAAATGACTACAGGATTATCGGTCTTCTCTACCTCAATTCACCATTTCGAACCTTATACAGAAGGTTTTTCTGTACCATCTCCTTCTACCTATATCGCAGTTGAAGCACCTAAAGGAGAATTTGGTGTCTTTTTGGTCAGTAATGGAAGCAATTGTCCCAACCATCGTAATATAAGAGCACCTGGCTTTGCCCATTCATAAGGACTCAATTCTATGTCCAAACATCACATGCCAACAGATGTGGTCACCATCATAGGTACTCAATATATTGTGTCTGGAGAGGTGGATAGATAGGACTACTAGTTGTCGATCAGGACCCTATCTTTATTGTGAGCCAAATACCCAATTCATACACCCCCTTTCTTTATTTTTGGAGATTCTATCCAATTATCAGCCCTGATACAAAAAGGAGTGAATAAAGAAAAGTTGAAGATGGCTTAATAGTAAGAGAGAACCCCCTCATCTCGTGGCTAGGAATATCTATGTAGATGGGATTGGATTCATAGTGCCAGTTAGGGGTAGGTATAAACCTTCATTCATTCTCTTTGATCTTTGTTAGAATATCCATCATCTTGGTCTCCACCTTGTTGAGCTCTCCCTGATTTAAAGTTCCTATTTTGCTACCTCTTCAATCGTCTTCGACTCCCTAAGAAAGAAGATTGGTGACCTAGATGGTCAGGGTCTTTCCTTACCTTATCTGAGCCTTATGTCCCTTCAACATTCCTATTCATCTTGCCTTCTCTTCGGCACAACAGTGGACTTATTATCCTATATAATATCTACTCCAAATATTAAGAGGATAGAGGGTCTCCCTTCCATAGATTCATCGAGACCTTATCATAGTCGTGCCTACCGACACCTGTCAAAGTCTTCGGCTTGCACGATGTCTCCTTCCATTTTCTCCAGCTATGAAAGAAAGAAATGGGCGCAACACTTTATTCTCTTTTACCGCTCTTTTTTTACTTCTAGTCTTCCCGAACTCCTTCATGGAGGGAGTCAGATGTTGGAGTAAGCTCCTTTCCATGGGCAATCTACTCAAGAGTGTAGACCCTTAATTCGGTCTATGTCTGAGCTGCTGCCGTACTCAAAGGAAAGGGTCTCCAAAAGTGGATGCAATCAGCCTCAGAGGAGAGGTAAGGCAACTTGGGATTCTAGGCAAAGTGCTTTTTTTGTATATAGGCCTTCGTATAGGATAGGATTTTTATTCCTCCCGCCTAAGCTAGAAAAGAAAGGAGCTCTCTCTTTTTTCCATCCTTCTTTTTATTTTAAAGGCATATTGTATGTTCTCACTTTTAGGGAGAATTCTTGGAAAAATCTAGTACAAGGAGGAAGCCAGAGTGTGACAAGTGAATCCGATGTGAGGGAAGGATTTTTCCATCAGTTGAAATAGGGCTTATGCAATTGAATCAGAAATGCACATGTAAGATAAGAATGGAAGGAAACAGTCAAAGCAAGATTGATCTATTCCAAAACCACTAGGCAGGGAACTATTCCTAAGCTATTTTTAGTAGATAGATAGGCAAAAAGACTAAAAACATTCTTTACAAGATGAGAGCAAGCATTAGATGAAGTCGACTTTGCCCATCTCGCATATCAACTTCCTCTATCAATAGCGTAAAGCTGCCCAACACAGAGAACAAACATGGTTGGTAGGTTATTAATCTTCGTTTAGATAGCAGTACAGTACACATATCAAGATATGATCTTTGCTTTTCCATCCCTGGCATTCAAAAGAAAGGGGGGAAAAGGGATATTTAAAAGCACCCTGTAGATAAAGATCGAGATCCTGTAGACCAGGGTTGACCCATATCCCCTTTCTGTTAATCAAGAGTGTGACAAAGTGAACTACAAATATTGTGTGGTAAACTGATGTTGTGAGGCGGAGATAACTGCACTTCTTGTTCTTTTTTCCCTTTGATTCTTTAATGCTTCTTTCAGGTCTCAATACCCCTTACCATAAGAAGAATGTTATACTATATTAGCGAGGTGCAAGTGCTACATAAAGTTCTGTTATCCGTTGTTCAAGCCTTTCTTTGAGCAGAGCACTTTCTTTTCGGTCATTGGCAAGCGCAGATGGTCTTTGACACCCACTTATGATGTGGATGGGATGAAGGCATCTATCTTATTATATGGAAGAAGATCGTTAGATTGTTAGCGGCTAGAACCAAATAAGGGGCATTGTATTGAGGTTTCCAAGTAGAGGTGCGAAGTAATTGAGACGCATATAGATAGATGGTAGGGTTCCAAACCCACCTAGCACCGAAATAGAAGGCCTTGTTCTGCAGGGTACATCCCTAGACAGTGGAAAAATAGAATAAGATGGAGCCTACCTACTTGGTTCGGACGAAGTAGATAGATCAAAGGAATGGAATCCAAGTGGTTCTTATGACACTTTTGATGGCCTCGGAGATAGATAGAAAAGCATTATATCGATGGCCGAGGTAATTCTCTTCCCACTCTGAGGCATATTGATTTGGATCCCTAGGAACATATCTTAGAGAAGTAGATGGCTCGTTTCTACTGGGAGATGGGAAACTATATGCGAAGTTAGAGGCAGAGGGACTTGTACTTGTCTAACTGTTAGAGGGATGGTAAGTAGATTGTTTGATAGCTTACCCAAAAATATGGATTTTCTTTTGGTCGGACACCATAATACTAATACTGAAAGCCTGCTAGGCAGTCTACACAGAAGGGAAGTCACCAAACGTGGGAAAGAGTACCTTTTTCTTACTCGAAGGAACAACTACCATAGGATTGTTGACAAGGATGCCTTATTGTTGGACTTTCATTAAGGATAGACCTAGGATTGAAAGAGTCTCAATAGATAGATAGCATCTTCAAGGGATTGATGGCTTCTTCAGGAAAGGCTTGGCCTCCATAAGATGAGGACTTTTTTGGAAGGATAGAGTCATTGTATCACCGAGTACTGATTCTCTTTTAGGATGGCATTCTATTGAATGAAGGCATTATCCTTCTCCCAATTATTTCTGCAAGGATGGGGTAGCCAGATATAGTATAATTGGATTGATGGATGGTGCAATATCCTTCTCCCAATCATTTCTTAGAGAAACCAATAAGTACAACTTATTAAAGGGAAACTACGAAAAAGATCTTAGAGCTAGCTGTCTCAATCATCCACAGCTCCGGGATTAATGTGCTCTTTTTTATGCTAGAGTCATAACTAATATAAATTATTATTCCCACCCCTACAAGGTATTTAAATAAAATGAAGATAACACAATAACTTATCCTCTGCATCTATAACTACTTCTGGTTTATATACACTGCTAAAGGGTTGAATTCCAAACGATTAGGTTAGGTCAGGGTGGAGTTCCTCTTTATCACTGTTATTTTAGGTGTAGTTCCGTCTAATTAAGGTATAAAAGTAAAATCAAAAGACTGATTAATCTTCGACGAGCTACCTATTGATATTCCTAACTTTTCCACTGTTGCTTAGTTCTGGGTAGATGGGTTGGGCTAGCCACACAGCTATGCCCGAGCCTCTGAGAGTGACCGACCTTGGCACCTTTACACACTCAGTCGCCAACTATAGTGTGCTCCCTACCCAATGACTCTATTCCTGAGCCCATAAGCATAAGCAGAAGGATTGACTAATCCCAGATAAAGATAGACGGTGAACCAAGAAGATCAAAAAGTATTTTCATTCCCTCTCTTTTCTCCCTGAAAACTATATTGGGGAACTAATCATAAATGAAATGGTAGGTTTCGGCATTTTTTTCCCTTTGCTGAATCTTTATCTTCAGCTTCAATTACAAAGCATGTTGCTTCTGAGAAATTCTGCCTTTGGGCGACGACTTTTGGAGCAGGAGTAATAGGGCGGGCAATGGAATGAAATCGTTGGATGCTAATCCTAGGTTCATGAATCCAAAGAAATCAAACTGACTTACTGTCCTTGGAGACATTTCAGAGGTCTTTGATAGAGTTCAATCAGCCCTTTTCCACAGTTAGAGGAGTGGCCAAAGTACGAGAATTAAGTATATCAGCATGAGGCAAGAGATCTAGGGCATATTTCTGCTGACGAAGGATAAGAGTGCGCCCCTGCCGATACACTTCCATACCAATAAAGTCATGGAGAAGGCCCAGTTAAGTCTTTCTTGTACCTAACAAAACAAAAAGTAAAACATGACCATCATCACCACAAAAACAAACGAACAGTTTCCCATCCCGAAAGAATGGAGAAACTAATGTGCTAAGACCTGTAGTAAGTCAGAGTAAGATGTATAAGGGTACGAGTAACAAGAGTCTTCGAATGTCGAATTATTTGATTAGAATTTCGATAGTGTTGTTCATGCTTTTTTTTACTTGGCATTACTATTGATTGGCAGTGATTTCAATCTAGTTCTTATGAAACTCCAATTCATGCTTCTGGTTAGGTCGTTCCACATTCTATTGAGTCGGCTTATTGGTTGGGAGGTTTCTTTTTTAGTTCTTGTTTTTTTTTGTTGGTTTGGGACTGGATTCCATCTTGCACATGAGGGATCAGTAGGAGGGCAACCTGCTTCTAATCCTACAGTGGAGCAACCCTCTAATGCACCTTCAGGCGCATCAACCTCAAAAGGTATATGGTAGAAAAAATGGCTGGCTTATTTCACCCTACAAACAGAAGAGGGGGAAGATTCTGTTTTGCCTCCTGAACCAACACGAAACTGGGTATTGACGTTGGTCTTCCAAGGGAAGATTCGTCTGATACAATTGACACTCTCAGGAGAAAATGTTCGATTATTCTTCAATCATTTTCTCAAAATAATCTTTGAGACCCCTTAAATTTTGAAGATATTGCACAACGCTTGGTTTTCGAAACTAAGGGTACGCCCACCGAAATGGGTGCTACAAAACAAGACTTCTAACGACTGCTTGGAGAATTACAAAATCCAGCAAGCGACATCTATCTTAGGGTTTTTAAATCCCTGGAGAAGCATCACCTCTAATGGGTTACTTTTGGAAAATTCGCCAGCCACGAGGGTCAAATATCAAAATGTTAATGCATCTGCAGCCCTTGGGAGTTGGCTGATAAAGATGGACAGTAAGGATCTGAAGGTGGAGGCTAACATGGTATATGCGTGAGTTCTAGGGAATTAGTTCGGTTTCTTAGGGGTTGTTCTAATTTTTTTATTTGGATAGAGAGGGGCCAGTGTAAGACAGTGAAAGATTTTAACTTCCATTTTCACGTACTGAGAGGCAGGCCCTTGTATCATGGTTAGCTTTTGGTTCTATGATAAGGGGAAGGGGAAGACCTTCAAGCAGACTACTTTATCAGCTTGATATAGGAATTGCTTTAACAAAACGACTCGAACTACAGGGATTTGATACCTAGCTCTTTTGGTATGAGAAGTAAGTTATGTAGGCGACAACCCTTAATAGGTTGTTTCGATCCCAATGGGCAAAATAACTGATAAGTAGTATGCCTGGTCCTGGTAAGAATCTTCTCAAGTAAAGGAGAGAGAATTAATCTCTAGCTTTTGACTAAGCTAAGAAGAAGATAGGATCAATCTAACTTAAAATGATATTCCCTAGGGCAAGACTGATGTAATACAAAACACTTTCCTTGAATCGCTTTCGTCAAGCCTTTAAGTAAGGAACTTTCTTAGTGAGTATTGTCTCATTGAGCACTAACTTAACCTTAAAGTTCAAATAGTGAGAAAGTAGAAAAATTGTATTCCGCTATCAAGAGAAGGTTGTCGCATCTCAACATGTAGTTTTCTCTGCTCGCTTTTTAGGTCAATAGACATCAGATCACCCTAAGAAAAGATGATGATACTTAACACAAGTCAAATCGGGTGGGGAGCATACTACTCTTCCAATCTTTTACTTGGATTTGCTTAAAGATCTAGAACTGTTGGTTTACAATATCTGTATTCCAATCCTATTCTTGTTTCTCTATTCAATATTTAATAGTAACTGTAGGGGTATGGATCCTCTTTGAAAGTAGCCCGAGCATAACTCAGTCTAGTGTACTGATGCCCTAGATAGTAGATTGGTTCAAACATCATGCTAGGTATTTAGTTGTTTGGTACAGGTGTAGCTCCATCAGTTCCTATCCGCCCGACTTCTCCCTCGTCTGATCGGTGAGTGACCTACCTCGGCGGAATTTATTCGGTAAGCTGACAAAGATCTATATATACCCAGTAGGATCAGGCGCCTCTTCTTTGGTGAATGGTTTTTTTTTAGTAAAGATTCTTACGAACTTAAGGTTAGCGAGATGGGATCCAGCACTACATAGATTTGAGACTTTCCTTCCTTGGTCTGGGAGGTAATTTATGTAGGCGTACAACTCTTTCGGCGGTTGTATTTGATCACAAATGACCAAATAATCTAAATAATCAATTAGTAATATGCCTGAGATTGCCAGAAGTAAAGTACAGAAGAGCACACATTAATACGATGTTCATCTCCACTTACTCTATCTAACTAGCTTTATCTGATTCAACCGCAGCAGAAGAAGGGGCCATATCAGTTCGCTTGCCAATCAACTAACCCGTTTTCCTTGGTCAACAAGGGAGATACCCCTAATCCCTACTTTCAGTGGAGTTTATTATATATTTATATTTATATATTTTGCTCATCTATTTACAAGAGCAAGGGCGTATTGTATTGAAATAAGGGTTGCAACCAAGGGTCAATCTATGGCGTACCACTTCTACAACAGAAAACAAAGGTGACATACTTTACTAAATGACAAAAATGATTTCCTATGCTTCGAAAGTAAGAAATGGAGAATGTAGAATATCATAGAGAAAGAGATAGATTAAAGCTACAGGGTGACACCCTCTTATTAAATAAAACTGAAGAAGGCTCGTATATAAAGCTGCTGCAGCAGCTAAAGTGCTACCATCCTGATGGCTTCTACTATTAGATACTATTATAGATACTATTAGAGTGATTAGAATCTCGTGCAAGCTTTACCCGACCGGTACGCCATAGACTGAAGAATTTCCATGAAATGATAACGTCCATCAAGCCAGCGACTAGGCCCCAAGGTCGGGGACGCCGAGACCTTTACTTAAGTAATGAGATGAAATTTGGTTTAGTTAATATTTTCAAGGGCTAGTTGGATCCGAAGATATATTGGTCGTCTTTTCTATAACAACCACGATCAAAGTGATTGGTTCATTACTCAGGACGAAACTCTGTCTCACTTCGATCGCCTCGGATTAAAGGATTCGGCTGCCTAGCCCTCATTTTTGAATAAAAGTAAATCAAAGGTACTGATGAAGGAAGAACATTACCATAAATCTAATATTACACACTCTTCTGAACTTCAGACCCACCATAATAAAGTTTTTGAGTATACTAAGGATTACCCCTATAGAGAATGGGTCCGCCCTGGTACCGTTCTTTACTTTCGCTCTAATAGATTATCGCAACAAATCAGACTTGAAGCAAATTCTCTACCTAGAATTGATCTAATACTTTAGTAGACTCATTTTATGCCCTTACCTAATGTTCATAACCACGCCTTCTCTATCGCAAGAATATAGCGATCGAAGAGCTATCGCTCAGTAGCTTCGCAAATTATGAAATCCGTATTTCCTGAAGGGGGTATGCTGCAAGAGTGTAGGTATATCATATCTCTTCCAATAGAATAGGAAGTCTCAAGCCAGTAGCACGATGCAGTCCATTCAGTCAAGCCATTCCAGGTCATCTTTAAAAAAGACAGAAAAACTTTAGGTTAGGAAAGCAGGTGCTCTTACTGGATGTCACGGGAGAAATCTTGATGGCTGATAGGTTCATACCTTTCTGAGTGTACCAAATTTGATTAACATTGAGTTTTATGTTTTGCAGCATCAAATCCATTAGAAAGCAAGGAATGGGTCAAATATAGACTATGGTCCGCACTCTAGTCAATTGTTTGTACCAAAGTACACCTCTATGCTAGGTCAGGCCCTACACTCCAAGGGATGCTATTATCTTTCGTACCCCCATGGAAGCTATCTATCTTAGAGAGTCAGCGTGAGACTTATTGGCAAGTGGGTAAAGAAGAGGACTCTGCATCTTTCTATCAGACAGGAAGGACGGGATGGTTCTTAGGTCCGGTCGAGCCTCTTTGAAATTACATTCGTGCCTCTCGTCTAACTCGAGTTGCCCCGCTCCTTTGGCAGTTAAAGTAGCTCACTTCAAGAAGTAAGATTATATCCCTAGGGGTATGTTGTGAGCAAAAGTTCTCTTGCTAGTAGAAGTACGAGTAGCAAGGTTAGGACCGCATATAAATAGAATAGGGGAAAGAAATTTGATTCCCTAGAATTTTGTCCGGTTGGAAAAGCTAGAACTTTTGTAAACCAGCTTGATAAAGGGTAGTAGTAGGGACAGTCTCAGTACCACTTTTAGTGCGATAGTCCTTCATTACAACTTTGATTGCACAATCAAGATCAAAGTTTTCATTTGGTAAGTCAGCCAGTCGTCATCTTACCTTGAACGAGCATCATCGTCCCCATCACTTCCTTATTCTCAACCTCTAGAGAAGTGGAAGAGACTTTTTTGTTCTTTTTGTTTTTACTTTTTCTCTGACTTCTTCTCATCTAAGCATTTGCTTCGGCCTACAAAAGCTCGAACGAGCGGGGAATATCATAAACTCAAAGAAGACCAGGGTCAGCCGACCTAGAAGAAAACACAAATAGAGATAGGTCAACTGATTAATAGGTATACTTGTCAAGCGACAAAGACACAGGTACATAAGGAATCACATCATCACCTCTTTCTTGCTCATTGGATTTATTAGCGTCAGCTGAGGCCTCTCTTTAATCATTCCTGTCTTTCGGTGCTTGCCCTTTCTTTGTTGAATTAAGATCTTCATCGATCTCCACTATGGCTATCACTCTTACAGGATGGGGAGAATTTACATATTATGAGAATGTTGTTGAAGTAGGATCGTTAGTGGGATAGTCCAGTGGTACTCCTTGCCTCTGTTGACACAATTAACCAACGGGGACCGACAGACAACTTTCTTGGTAAAGTCTTTTATTTTCCATTCAGGGGTCATGAATGATTAAGAGAAATAAAGGGTGAGTGCAACAAACTAGAATTTGGGACCAGTCTTGTAGAGAATAAAGGAAAAAGGTCCCGGTAGGGGTCAGCAACGTCGGGAGGTGGAGGTGAACAACAAGGACTATCTCTCGTAGCCGATATCCCACCCTTCTTCTATAAAGATGGATTTGGGCTTAAGTCAAATCGACCAAGGGGAGAGGATAACTCCTTTTCAATAATAGGAGCGTAAGCTACTACTAATGTATATAGACCAAGGACTTTCCATTTCAGCGGGATTCTTGTCTCTAGCTCTTTCCCACCAGCTCGTTCTTTACTAGGCATCTAGGCGAACCCGCTGGGTTAATTAACTCAACGTAAAGAAAGCTCATTAGATCAAAACTAGGGGAGTGCTTACTAATAGCGAAAGGTTAACATCTCTCCGCCCTTATTAGTAGTAGCAAAAATTAGGTAACTTTGTGTTGTAAAATGATAGATTGGTAATGAAAGGCAATGTACTAAGAAAGCGCAACTCAATTGGACCTTTATCTGGAAAAGGCTGGAAAAAAAGCGAGAAAGAAAGGTTGCCTACTACTAATAAGGGCGGATAAGAAAGAGAGGTGAGGTGACTAGATTTTTAACTTTATTCAATCTAAAATGTTGGCTCAGTGCCCTATTCACCTTTAAGTGAAGGGGTGCATCGACCGAAGATGGCAGTGGGAAAGACGGGAGCACGAACGAGGTAGCTTATGCTTTTTTCCATCCTCACTACCTGGTTTACAGTAGAATGTAGAGAATATGAACTTCTCGCATTCTTCTTTTTGGTATGTTGTTATGAGCCGCTCTAGTGCTCGATCTTAGGTCTGAGGTATGGGTCAAATCATGATAAAGAAGTATCGGTGGTTTTATAATTCCCAAGGGGATAGTCGTATACTTTAAAAGTAGATGGAGTGATCAAGCGACCCTTCTTATGCCAACATACATCCAATGGCATAGAGTGATGCGTCAGTATGAACATGGAACTCCTTATTCCAATTCAGAAACTGAAGGATTGGGGCTGACAGCGAACACCCATCTATATGCTTAAAGCCTTAATCCTGTTCCGATTCCCAAGCCTTATACCTTTCTTCTACAATAATTCTATTCTGAGATTCCGTGCATCAAAAAGTCATTTTTGATGCATCTGTAATAGCCTATGTGTCCCAAAAAAGTATATGCTACGCCCGAACCCCTGGCCTAGGCGGGCTGTGGGCCAAAAATTAATCGAGGCATGACATGGTGGTTGGGGATCATCCCAGTGTGGTTCTTTAAAATTTTTGTGGCAATTAGGTTGGACAAATGGGTGGAACAGTGCAAATTGGGCATTTCGGACAAAATCAGTGTGTTATATCCCACGATTACGAGGGTTGGCCCAGGGTCTGCGTGTGCTATATGCTAAAAATTGACCAGGACATTCCAGGGAGGTTAGAGATATTTCCAGTGTGGTGCCTTTAAATTTTCATGGCCATTTGGGTGGACAAACGGATGAACGGGGCATTTTCGGGCCAAATCAATGTGCTATATCCCATGGTTTTGAGGGTGGGACCGGGGTCCAAGCATGCTATGGGACAATAATCGATTAGGGTATGCCAGGGAGGTGGCAATCAACCCATTGTGGTCATTTTAAATTTTTGCGGCCATTTGGGCAGACAAACAGGCAAAACGGCGCAAACGGGGCAGTTTTGTGCTAAATCGGTGCGATAAGCCCATAGTTTTAGTGGTGGTCCCAGGGTTCAAGCGTTTTGTGGGCTCAAAATTGACTGAGGCATTCCTAGAAGGTTGGGGATCATCTACGTATGGTTTGTTTAATTATTCATGGTCATTGGGGTGGACAAACGGGCGAAACGGGGCGAACGGGGCATTTTTTGGCCAAATCGGTGTGCTATAGCCCACGATTTTAGGGGTGGGCCTAGGTTATAGGTATGTTGTGGGCCAAAAATCAATTTAGGCATGCCAGCGAGGTTGGAGATTGTCCTATTATGGTCCGTTTAATTTTTTGTGGCTATTTGGGTGGACAAACGGGCGAAACGGCGCTAACAGGGCATTTTTGGGCCAAATCGATTTGCTTTAACCCACGATTTCAGGGTAAGGCCCGAGTTTCGGGCGTGATGTGGGCTAAAAATTGATCAGGGAATGCCAGGGAGGTTGGGGATCATCCCATTGTTGTCCATTTAAATTTTTGTGGCCGTTTAGGTGGACAAACGGTGCGAACGGAGCATTTTCAGGCCAAATCGGTGTCCTATAGCCCACGATTTTGGGAGTGGGCTTGGGGAACGGGTGTGTTGTGGGCGAAAAATTGACCGAGTCATATAGGGAGGTCAGATATCATTCAAGTGTGTTCCGTTTAAATTTTCGTGGCCATTTGGGTGGACAAGCAGGTGAAATGGCACGGACGGGGCATTTTTAGGCCAAATCAGTGTGCTATAGCCCAATGTTTTAGGGGTGGCCCTCGGGTTCTCGCGTTCTGAGGGCAAAAAATGGAACGAGTCATGTCAGGGAGGTTGGGGATCATTCCAATGTGGTTTTTTTTTTGCGGACATTTGGATAGACAAACAGGCAAAACGGTGCGAATGGGGTATTTGGGGACAAATTGGTGAGCAATAGCCAATGGTTTTAGGGGTGGGTACGGGTCTTGGTATGTTGTGGGCCAAATGTCAACCGGGGTGTCAGGGAGGTTGGGAATCATTTCAGTATGGTCCGTTTAAATTTTTGTGGTCATTTGGGTTGACAAACGGGTGAGACAACATGAATGGTACATTTTCAGGACAAGTCGGTGTGCTATAGCCCATGGTTTTGGGGGTGGGCCCGATGTTCGGGTATACTGTGGAACAAAAATCGATTGACGCGTGCCAGGGAGGTTGAAGATCATCCCAGTATGGTTCAATATGCTATAGCCCATGGTTTTAGGAGTGGGTCCGGGGTTTGGGCATGTTGTAGGCCAAAAATCGACCGAGGTATGCCAGGGAAGTAGGGGATCATCCCAGTGTGGTCTGTTTAAATTTTCGTGCTAATTTGGGTGGACAAACGGGCGAAATTGCACGAATGGGGCATTTTTGGGCCAAATTGGTGAGATATAGCCCACGGTTTTGGGAGTGGGCTCGAGTTTTGGGCTTACAGTTGGCCCAAAATCAACTGAGTCATGCCAGGGAGTTTGGGGATCATCCCAATATGGTTCTTTTAAATTTTAGTGGCTATTTGGGTGGACAAATGTGTAAAACGGCACGAACGGGCAATTTTCAAGCTAAATTGGTGTGGTATTGCTCACGATTTTGGGGGGGGACCTAGGGTTCGGGCGTGATATGGGCTAAAAATAGACTGAGGCATGCCAGGGAGGCTGGGGATCATCCCTGTATGGTCTTTTTAAATTTTTGTGGCCATTTAGGTGGACAATCAGGCGAAACGGCACGAACGGGGCATTTTCGGGACAAATAGATGTGCTATAGCCCACAGATTTGGGGGTGGGCCCAGGATTCGAGTATGATGTAGGCTGAAAATTGACTGGGACATGACAGGGCCATTAAGGATCGTCCCAGTAAGGTCGGTTTAAATTTTTGTGGCCATTTGGGTGGACAAACGGGCGAAACAGAATAAATGGGGCAGTTTTGGGGCAAATCAATGTGTAGCCCACGATTTTAGGGGTGGGCCTGGGTTCCGGGCATGCTGTGGGCCGATAATCACTCGAGGCATGCCAGGGAGGTTGGGAATTATTTCAGTGTGGTCCATTTAAATTTTCTTTTCCATTTGGATGGACAAACGGGCAAAACGTCGTGAACGAGGCATTTTCAGGAAAATCGGTGTGCTATGTCCCACAGTTTTGGGGGTAGGCCCAGGGTTCGGGTGTGCTTTGGGCCAAAAATCGACTGGAGCATGCCAGCGATATTTAGCATCATCCATTGTTGTCCGTTTTAATTTTCATGGCCATTTGGGTAGATAAACGAGCAAAACAACGCGAACGAGGCATTTTCGGGCTAAATCGGTGTTCTATGGCCCATGGTTTCAGGGGTGGGCCCGAGATCCAGGCATGCCATGGTCCAATAAACGATCGAGGTATGCCAATGAGGTTGGGGATCATACCAATATGATCCATTTAAATTTTTGTGGCCATTTGGGTGGACTAACGGGCGATATAGCACGAACAGGGAATATCGGGCTAAATTGGTGTGCTATAGCCCATGGTTTTGGGATTGGGCCCAGAGTTCGAGCGTGCTATAGGCCGAAAATCAATCGGGGCATGCCAGGGAGGTTGGGGATCATCCTAGTGTAGTCTTTTAAAATTTTTGTGGCCATTTGGGTGGATAAACGAGCGAAACGGCGTGAATGGGGCATTTTTGGAACAAATCGGTGAGCTAAAGCCCACGGTTTTGGGAGTGGGCCCGAGGTTCAGGCATGTTGTGGGCCAAAAATCCACCGAGGTGTGCCAGGGAGTTTGGGGATTTTCTCAGTGTGGTCTGTTTCATATTTTGTGGCCATTTGGGTGGACAAACGGGCAAAACAATGTCAATGGGATGTTTTCGAACTAAATCAATGTGCTATAGCACATGATTTTGGGGATGGGCCCGGGGTCCGGGCATGCTGCAGGCCAAAAATTGATCGGGGCATTCCAAGGAGATTGAGGATCACCCAGTGTAGTTCGTTAAAATTTTTGTGGGCATTTGGGAGGACAAACTGGTGAAACAGATTAAAATGGGCATTTTCGGGCCAAATCAGTGTGCTATAGCCCACAGATTTGGGGGTTAGCCTAGGGTCCGGGAATTTTATGTGCTAAAAATTGATTCGGGAATGCCAGGAAGGTTGGGCATTTTCTTAGTGTGGTCCGTTTAATTTTTCGTGGCTATTTGGATGGACAAACAGGAGAACGGGGTATTTTTAGGCAAAATCGGTGTGCTATAGAACATAGTTTCGAGGATGGGCTTGGGGTCTGAGCATGCTATCACCCGATAATCAATCGAGATATGCCAGGGAGGCTGGGAATCGATCCAGTATGTCTTTTTAAATTTTTATGGCTATTTGGGTGGACAAACAGGCAACACGGCATGAACGCGGCATTTTTGGGCTAAATCGGTGTGATATAACCCACAGTTTTGGTGGTCCCGGGGTCCGGGCCTGTTGTGGGTTTAAAATTGACTGGGGCATGCCAGGGAGGTTAGGGATCATCCCAGTATTTTCTGTTTAATTTTTTGTGGTCATTTGGCTAGACAAACAGGCGAAACGGCATGGATAGGCCATTTTTGGCCAAATAAGTGTGCTATAGCCCACGGTTTCAGGGATGGGCCCAGGTTTCGAGCGTGTTGTGGGCCAAAAATTGATTTGGGAGTGTCAGGAAGGTTGGGGATCATCCCAGTATGATGCATTTAATTTTTAGTGGCTATTTCGGTGGGAAAATGGGCAAAATAGCATGAACGAGTCATTTTTGGGCCAAATCAGTGTGCTAATCCCTCGATTTCGGGGGTGGACCCGTGGTCCGAGAGTACTTTGGGCCAAAAATTGATCAGGGCATGCCAGGGAGGTTGGGGATCATTCCAGTATTGTCCGTTTAAAGTTTTGTTGCCATTAGGGTAGACAAACAAGCAAAACAGGGTAAACAGGGCATTATCGGGCCAAATTGGTGTGCTATAGGCCACAGTTTTGAGAATGGGCTAGGGAACTGGGTGTGCTGTGGGCCAAAAATTTATCGGGGCATGTGGGGAGGTTGGGGCTTGTCCTAGTGTATTCCATTTAAATTTTCGTGGACATTTGGGTAGACAAACAGGTGAAATAGCATAGACTGGGCATTTTTAGGCCAAATCAGTGTGATATAGCTCATGGTTTCAGGGGTGGGCTCGGGGTTCAAGCATGTTGTGCATCAGAAATTGACTGAAGCATGCCAAGGAAGTTGGGGATCATTCCAGTGTGGTCCATTTATTTTTTTATGGCCATTTGGGTGGACAAACGGGTGAAACGGTGTGAATGAGGCATTTTGGGGATAAAATAGTGTGCCATAGCCAACGGTCTTGGGGGTGGGCTTGGGGTCTAGGCATTCTATGGGTCAAAAATTGATCGGGGCATGCCAGGGAGGTTTGGGATCATCCCAGTGTGGTCTGCTTAAATTTTTGTGTCCATTTAAGTGGACAAACGGGCGAAATGGTGTGAATGGGGCCTTTTTGGGCCAAATCAATATGCGATAGCCCACAGTTTCAGGGGTGGGCCTGGGGATCGGGAATATTATGGTCCATTTAATTTTTTGTGGCTAATAGGGTAGACAAATGGGTAAAACGGTGCGAATGGGGCATTTTTGGACAATATTGGTGTGCTATAGCCCACGGTTTTGGGGTGGGCCTAGGATCCGAGCGTGCTATAGGCCGAAAATAGACTGTGGTGTGATAGGTAGGTTTGGTATAGTCCCACTGTGGTCTATTAAATTTTTCATGGCTATTTGGGAGGAAAAACGGGCGAAATGGTGCGAACGGGGTATTTTCAGGCCAAATCAGTGTGCTAAAGCCCACGATTTCAGGGGTGGGCCCAAGGTCCGGTGTGTTGTGGGCTAAAAATTGATCAGGGCATGCCAAGGAGATTAGGAATCATTCCAGTGTTCGAGCGTGCTGTAGGCCAAAAATCAATCATGGCATGCTAGAGGGTAAATGGGTAAAACGGTGTTAATAGGGCATTTTCTAGCCAAATCGGTGTGCTATAGCCCCAGATTTTGGGGGTGGGCCTGGGTTCTGGGTGTCCTGTGGGATGAAAATCGACCAAGGCATGCCAGGGCAATTAGAAATTGTCCCTGTGTGGTTCTTTATAATTTTTATGGCTATTTGGGTGGACAAACAGGCGAAATAGCACGAACTGGGCATTTTTGGGTCAAATCAGTGCGCTATAGCCCACGGTTTTGGGGGTTAACCCAGGGTCCGGGCGTGCTTTACGTCGAAAATCGATCGGGGCTTGCCAGGGACTATGGGGATCGTCCCTGAGTGGTCCGTTTAAATTTTTATGGCCATTTGGCTTGAATGGAGCTTTTTCGAGATAAATCGATGTGCTATAGCCCACAGTTTGGGGGGTGGGCTTGGGGTCCGGGAGTGCTGTGGGACAAAAATTGACCAGGGCATGCCAGGGAGGTTGTAGATCATCCCATTATGGTCCCTTTAAATTTTCGTTGCCATTTAGGTGGACAAACAGGCAAAACAGCACAAATGGAGCATTTTCGAGCCAAATTAGTGTGTTGTAGTCCACGGTTTTGGGTGTGGGACTGGGGTCGGGGCATGCTATGGGCCAATAATCACTTGAGGCATCAAAGGGAGGTTAAGAATCATTCCAGTGTGGTCCATTTAAATTTTCTTGTCCATTTGGGTGGATAAGCGGGCAAAACGACGTTAACAGGGCATTTTCAAGCAAAATTGGTGTGCTATAGCCCACAGTTTTAGGGGTGGGCTCGAGGTCCAGGCTTTATTTGGGACAAAAATTGATGGGGTGTTCCAGGGATATTAAGCATCATCCCAGTGTGGTTCGGTTTAATTTTCGTGGCCATTAGGGTGGACAAACGGGCGAAACGGTGCAAACGGTGCATTTTTGGGCTAAATCGGAGAGCTATAGCCCACGGTTTCATGGTTAGTCCCAGGATCCAGCATGTCGTGGTCCAAAAATTGATCGGTGTATGCTAGTGAAGTTGGGGATCATCCCAGTGTGGTCTGTTTAAATTTTTGTGGCCATTTGGGTGGACAAACGGGCAAAATTATACGAACGGGGCATTTTCAGGTTAAATTGATACGCTATAGCCCATGGTTTTAGGAGTGGGCCCGGGGTTCGGGCATTCTGTAGGCCAAAAATCAACTGAGGCATGCCAGGGAGGTAGGGGATCATCCCAGTATGGTCTGCTTGAATTTTCATGGCAATTTGGGTGGACAAACGGGAGAAATAGCGCGAATGGAGCATTTTTGGGCCAAATTGGTGAGATATAGCCCACGGTTTTGGGTGTGGGAGCGAGTTTTGGGCGTGCGAACGGGGCATTTCCAGGCCAAATCGATGTCCTATAGCCCACGATTTCAGGGGTGGGCCCAAGGTCTGGGTGTGTTGTCGGCTGAAAATCGATCAGGGCATGCCAGGGAGATTGGGGATAAACCCAGTATGGTTCGTTTAATTTTTTGTGGCTATTAGGGTGGACAAAAGGGTGAAATGGCATGAACGGGGCATTTTTGAGCCAAATTGATTTGCTATAGCCCACGATTTTAGGGGTGGGACCGCGTTTCGAGCGTGCCATAGTCCAAAAATCAATCGGGGTATGCCAGTGAGGTTGGGGATCGTCCCAGTATAGTTCTTTTAAATTTTTGTGGATATTTGGGTGGGTAAACGGGTGTAACAGTACGAACGTGGCATTTTAAGGCTAAATTGGTGTGCTATACCCATGGTTTTGGAAGTAGGACCTAGGTCCGGGAGTGTTGTAGGCTGAAAATCTATCGGGGCATGCCAGTGAGTTTAAGGATCGTCCCAGTGTGGTTCATTTAAATTTTAGTAGACATTTGGGTGGACAAACGGGCAAAACGGCATAAACGGGGCATTTTTGGGCCAAATTGGTGTGCTATAACCCACGATTTTGGGAGTGGGCCCGAGGTTTGATCATGATGTGGGCCAAAAATCAATCAGGGCATGCCAGAGGGTCTGAGGATTATCCCAGTGTGGTCTATTTTATATTTCGTGTCCATTTGAGTGGACAAATGGGCAAAACGGTGTTAACGGGGCATTTTCGAGCCTAATCGGTGTGCTATAGCCCCAGATTTTGGGGGTGGGCTTGGGTTCTGGGTGTCCTGTGGGCTGAAAATTCACCAAGGCGTGCCAGGGCGATTAGAAATTGTCCCTGTGTGGTTTGTTAAAATTTTTGTGGCTATTTGCGAGGACAAACGGGTGAAATAGCGCGAACTGGCATTTTTTGGCCAAATCAGTGCGCTATAGCCCACAATTTTGGGGGTTAACCCAGGCTCTGGGCATGCTATATGCTGAAAATCGATCGGGGCTTGCCAGGGAGGTTGGAGATCTTCCCAGTGTGGTCCATTAAAATTTTTGTGGCTATTTGGGTGGACAAACGGGCGAACGGGGCATTTTCAGGCCAAATCAGTATTTTATAGCCTGCGGTTTTGAAGGTGGGCCCGGATTTCGAGCATGTTGCGGTCGATAATTTATCGGGGCATGCCAGGGAGCTTAGAAAATGACCTAGTGTGATCTGTTTAAATTTTTGTTGCCATTTGAGTGGACAAATGGATGAAACAATGCGAACGGGGCATTTTTAGGCCAAATTGGTGTGATATAGCTCGCAGTTTCAGGGGTGGTCCCAGGGTCCGGATGTGCGGTAGGCTAAAAATTGAACGGGGCATGCCAGGAGGTTGGAGATCATCCCAGTATGGTCTGTTTAATTTTCTGTGGTCATTTGGGTGGACAAATAGGGGAAATGGCATGAACGGGGCATTTTTTGTCCAAAGGCCGTTTAATTTTTCCCGGCTATTTAGGTGGACAAACGGGCAAAACGGCACGAACGGGGCATGTTCGAACCAAATCAATGTGTAGCCCACAATTTTGGGGGTGGGCTCGGGATTCGAGCATGATGTGGACTGATAATCACTCAAGGAATGCCAGGGAGGTTGGGAATTATTCCAGTGTGGTCCATTTAAATTTTCTTGTCCATTTGGGTGGACAAACAGGCAAAACGAGATGAACGAGGCATTTTTAAGAAAATCAGTGTGCTATGGCTCACGATTTTGAGCGTGGACCCAGGGTTCGGGCATTCTTTGGGCCAAAAAATTGACTGGAGTATGCCAGGGATATTTAGCATCATCCCAATATGGTCCGTTTTAATTTTTGTGGCCATTTGGGTAGATAAATGAGCAAAACAGCGCGAACAGGGCATTTTCGAGCTAAATCGATGTCCTATATCCCACGGTTTCAAGGGTGGGCCCGGGATCTAGGAATTTCATGGTCACAAAATTGATTGAGGTATGCCAATGAGGTTGGGGATCGTACCAGTGTGGTCCGTTTAAATTTTTGTGGACATTTGGGTGGACTAACGGGCAAAATAGCACGAACAGGGCATATCGAGCTAAATTGGTGTGCTATAGCCCATGGTTTTGGGAGTGGGCCCAGAGTCCGAGCGTGCTATAGGCCGAAAATCAATTGGGGTATGCCAAGGAGGTTGGGGATCATCCTAGTGTAGTCTGTTAAAATATTTGTGGCTATTTCGGTAGACAAACGAGCAAAACGACGTGAATGGGGCATTTTTGAAACAAATCGGTGAGCTAAAGCCCACAGTTTTGGGAGTGGGCCCGAGGTTCAGGCATGCTGTGGGCTAAAAATCCATTGGGGCATGCCTGGGAGTTTGGGGGTTTTCCCAATGTGGTCCATTTCATATTTCGTGTCCATTTGGGTAGACAAACGGGCAAAACGGTGTCAATGGGGTGTTTCCGAACTAAATCGATGTGCTATAGCCCATGATTTTGGGGATGGGCCCGGGGTTCGGGCATGCTGCAGGCCAAAAGTTGACCAGGGCGTGCTAGGGAGATTGAGGATCACCAAGTGTGGTTCGTTAAAATTTTTTTGACCATTTGGGAGGACAAACTGATGAAACAACATAAACTTGGCATTTTTGGGCCAAATCAGTGTGCTATAACCCACGGTTTTGGGAGTTGGCCCAGGGTCCGGCCGTTTTATATGCCAAAAATTGATTGGGGCATGCCAAGAAGGTTGGGGATTTTCCCAGTGTGGTCCGTTTAATTTTTCGTGGCTATATGGGTGGACAAACGGGAGAATGGGGTATTTTTAGGCAAAATTGGAGTACTATTGAACATGGTTTTGAGGATGGGCTCGGGGTCTGAGCATGCTGTCGCCTGATAATCAATCGAGGTATGCCATGGAGGCTGGTAATTGACCCAGTGTGTCTGTTTAAACTTTTGTGTCTATTTGGGTGGACAAACAGGTGAAACGACATGAACGGGGCATTTTTGGGCCAAATTGGTGTGATATAGCCCACAGTTTCAGGGGTGGTCCCAGGATCTGAGCCTACTGTAGGCCTAAAATTGACTGGGGTATGCCAAGGATGTTAAGGATCATCCCAGTATGGTTTGTTTAATTTTTTGTGGTCATTTGGCTGGACAAACGAGCGAAACGGTATGGATAGGGCATTTTTGGCGAAATCGGTGTGCTATAGCCCACGGTTTCAGAGATGGGCCCAGGTTTCGAGCATGTTGTGGGCCAAAAATTGATTTGGGAGTGTCAGGAAGGTTGGGGATCATCCTAGTATGGTGCATTTAATTTTTAGTGGCTATTTCGGTGGAAAAATAGGCAAAACAGCACGAACGGGGCATTTTTAGGCGAAATCAGTGTGCTATAGCCTATGGTTTCGGGGGTGGGCCTAGGGTCCGAGCGTACTTTGGGCCAAAAATTGATCAGGGCGTGACAAAGAGGTTGGGGATCATCCCAGTATTGTTTTTTTAAATTTTTGTTGCCATTAGGGTGGACAAACGGGCAAAACAGCGCGAACGGGGCATTATCGGGCCAAATTGGTGTGCTATAGCCCATGGTTTTGAGGGTGGGCTCGGGAACCGGGTGTGCTATGGGCCAAAAATTGATCGGGGCATGCATGGAGGTTGGGGCTCGTCCGAGTGTATTCCATTTAAATTTTCGTGGACATTTGGATAGACAAACAGGTGAAATAGCATGGACTGGCATTTTTAGGCCAAATCAGTGTGATATAGCCTATGGTTTCAGGGGTGGGCCCGGAGTTCAAGTATGTTGTGGGCCAAAAATGGACAGAAGCATGCCAAGGAGGTTAGGGATCATTCCAGTGGGGTCCATTTATTTTTTGTGGCCATTTGGGTGGAGAAACGGGCAAAACAGTGCGAATGAGGCATTTTAGGGATAAAATAGTGTGCCATAGCCATTGATTTTGGGGGTGGGCTTGGGGTCTGGGCATGCTGTGGGTCAGAAATTCATCGAGGCATGCCAGGGAGGTTTGGGATCATTCCAGTGTGGTCCGTTTAAATTTTTGTGTCCATTTGAGTGGACAAATGGGAGAAACAGCGCGAATTGGGCATTTTTAGGCCAAACCAATATGCGATAGCGCACGGTTTCAAGGGTGGGCCTGGGGTTCAAGCATATTGTGGTCCATCCCATTATATTCCATTTAAATTTTTTTTGTTATTAGGGTAGACAAATTGGTAAAACGGTGCGAATGGGGCATTTTTGGGCAAAATCGGTGTGCTATAGCCCACATTTTTAAGGGTGGGCCCGGGATCCGAGCGTGCTGTAGGCCAAAAATACACTATGATGTGATAGGGAGGTTTGGCATAGTCCCATTGTGGTCTATTTAATTTTTCATGGCTATTTGGGAGGACAAACAGGCGAAATGGCGCGAACGGGGCATTTTCAGGCCAAATTAGTGTGCTATAGCCCACGATTTCATGGGTGGGCCCAAGGTTCGGGTGTGTTGTGGGCTGAAAATCGATCAGGGCATGTCAAGGATATTTGGGATCAACCTAGTATGGTTCTTTTAATTTTTCGTGGCTATTAGGGTGGACAAAAGGGCGAAACGGTGTTAACGGGGCATTTTTGAGCCAAATCGATGTGCTATAGCCCACAGTTTCAGGGGTGGGCCCACGTTTCGAGCGTGCCATGGTCCAAAAATCGATCGGGATATGCCATTGAGGTTGGGGATCATCCCACTGTAGTTCGTTTAAGTTTTTGTGGCTATTTGGGTGTACAAACGGGCATAACGGTATGAACGTGGCATTTTAAGGCTAAACTGGTGTGCTATGCCCATGGTTTTGGGAGTGGGCCCTGGGTCCGGGCGTGTTGTAGGCTGAAAATCTACCGGGGCATGCCAGTGAGTTTAAGGATCGTCACAGTGTGGTTCATTTAAATTTTCGTAGATATTTGGGTGGACAAATAGGCGAAACAGCATAAACGGGGAATTTTTAGGCCAAATTGGTGTGCTATAAACCACGATTTCGAGAGTGGGCTCGAGGTTCGAGCGTGTTGTAGGCCAAAAATCAATCGGGGTATGCCAGAGGGTCTGAGGATTATCCCAGTGTGGTCTGTTTTATATTTTGCGGCCATTTGGGTGGACAAATGGGTAAAACAGTGTTAATGGGGCATTTTCTAGCCAAATCGGTGTGCTATAGCCCCAGATTTTGGGGGTGGGCCTGGGTTCTGGGTGTCCTGTGGGCTGAAAATCAACCAAGGCGTGCCAGGACGATTAGAAATTGTCCCTATGAGGTTCGTTAAAATTTTTGTGGCTATTTGGGTGGACAACCAGGGAAAATAGCGTGAACTGGGCATTTTGGGGCCAAATTAGTGCGCTCTAGCCCACGGTTTTGGGGGTTAACCCAGGATCCGGGTGTGCTATACGCCGAAAATCGATCGGGGATTTCCAGGGAGGTTGGAGATCTTCCCAATGTGGTCCATTTAAATTTTTGTGGCTATTTGGCTGGACAAACGGGCGAACAAGACATTTTCGAGCCAAATCGATGTTTTATAGCCTGCGGTTTTGAAGGTCGGCCCAGATTTCAAGCATGCTGCGGTCGATAATTTATCGGGGCATGCCAGGGAGGTTAGAAAATGACCCAGTGTGATCTTTTTGAATTTTTTCAGCCATTTGAGTGGACAAACGGACGAAACAATTCGAACGGGACATTTTTGGGCCAAATCGGAGTGATATAGCCCATAATTTCAGGGGTGGTCCCGGGGACCGGGCATGCCGTAGGCTAATAATTGATCGGGGCATGCCAGGAGTTTGGAGATCATCCTAGTATGGTATGTTTAATTTTCCGTGGTCACTTGGGTTGACAAATAGGTGAAACGGCGTGAACGAGGTATTTTTAGTCCAAATCAGTGTGTTATCGCACACGATTTTGGGTGTGGGCCCAGATTCCAGGCGTGTTGTGGGCTGAAAATTGATATGGGCATGCCAAGGAGGTTGGGGATCTTCCTAGTGTAAGTCGTTTAATTTTTCCTGGCTATTTGAGTGGGCAAACGGGGAAAACTGCATGAACGGGGCATTTTCGAGCCAAATTGGTGTGCTGTCACCCACGATTTTAGGGGTGGGTCAGGGGTTCGAGCGTACTGTGGGCCAAAACTTGATCAGGGCATTCCAGGGAGGTTGGGGATCTTTCTAATATTTTTCGTTTAAATTTTTATGGTTATTTGGATTGACAAACGGGCGAAACAGCGTTAATGGGGCATTTTCGAGCCAAATTGGTGTGCTATAGCCCACGGTTTTGGGGGTGGGCTCGGAGATCGGGTGTGGTATAGGCAAACAATTGAATGGGGCATGCAAGAAGGTTGGGGATCATTCGAGTGTGTTTTGTTTAAATTTTTGTGGATGTTTGGGTGGACAAATAGGCAAAATAACATGAATGGGGCATTTTTTGGCCAAATCAGTCTGCTATAGCCCACGGTTTCGGGGGTAGGCCCATGGTTCGAGCGTGCTGTGGGCCAAAAATTGATCGAGGCATGCCAGGGAGGTTGGGGATCATTCTAGTGTGGTCCGTTTATTTTTTGTGGCTATTTGGGTAGACAAACAGGCAAAACAGCATGAATGGGGCATTTTATGGATGAATCGATGTGCTATAGCCAACGATTTTGGGGGTGGCCCCAGGATCCAAGCGTGCTATATACCGAAAATCGATCGGGGTCTTTGGGAGATTGGTAATCATCCCAGTATGGTCAAGACGGCGTGAATGAGGCATTTTCAGGCCAAGATAGTGTGTTATAGCCCATGGTTTCGGGGTTGGGCCCGAGGTACGGGTATGCTGTGGTACAAAAATCGATCGGGTATGCCAGGGAGATTGAAGATTATCTCTGTATGATTTGTAAAAATTTTTGTGGTCACTTAGGTGGACAAACGGTGGAAACGGTGCGAACGGGGCTTTTTCAGGCTAAATCGGTGTGCTATAGCTCACAGTTTTGGGGGTGGGCCTGGGGTCCAGACTTATTGTGGGCCGAAATTGGATTGAGGCATGCCAAGGAGATTTAGGATCATCCCAGTATGGTCCATTTAATTTTTCATGGACATTTGGGTGGCCAAACAAGCAAAACGATGTGAACGGGGCATTTTAGGGCCAAATTGGTGTGCTATAGCCTACGGCTTTAGGTGTGGTCACGGGGTCTGAGCGTGCTGAGGGCAAAAAATTGACCAAGGCATAAAAGGGAGGTTGGAAATCATCCAATGTGGTCTGTTTAATTTTTTCATGGCCATTTGGGTGGCCAAACAGGCGAAATGGTATGAACGGGGTATTTTTGGGCCAAATCGGTGTGCTATATCCCACGGTTTTGGGGGTGGACCCGAGGTTCGGGCGTGCTGTGAGCTAAAAATTAACTGGGGCATGCCAAGGAGGTTGGGGATTATCCCAATGTGGTCCATTTAAATTTCTGTGGCCATTTGGGTAGACAAACGGGCGAAACGGTGCGAAAGGGGAATTTTTAGGCCAAATCACTGTGCTATAGGCCATGATTTTGGGGGTGGACTCGGGGTCCGGGTGTGTTGTGGGTCAAAAATTCACCATGGCATGCAAAGGAGGTTGGAGGTCATTCCAGTGTGGTCCGTTTAAAGTTTCATGGCTATTTGGGTGGATAATCTGGCGAAACGGTGCAAACGAGGCATTTTAGGACAAATCGATGTGCTATAGCCTACGGTTTTGGGGGTGGGCCCAGGGTCCAAGCGTGCTATGGCCCAATAATAGACTGAGGCATGCCAGGGAGGATGAGGATTATCCCAGTATGGCCTGTTTATATTTTCTTGGCCATTTGGGTGGACAATCGAGCAAAACGGCGCAAACGGGGTATTTTCGAGATAAATCAATGTGTTATAGCCCACAGTAATAGGGGTGGGACCGAGATTCGGGCATGCTGTGGGCCAAAAATTGACTGGGGCATGCCAGGGAGGTTAGGGATCATCCCAATGTGGTCTGTTTAATTTTTTGTGGCCATTTGGATGGACAAAAGGGCAAAACAGCATAAACGGGGCATATTAGGGCCAAATTAGTGAGCTATAGCCCACGGTTTCAGGAGCGGGCTCGATGTCCAAGCGTTTTGTTTGCCAAAAATCTATCGGGGCATGCCAAGGAGGTTAGGGATCATCCCAGTGTAGTCCTTTTAAATTTTTGTGGACATTTAGGTGGAAAAACGAGCGAATCGATGCGAATAGGGTGTTTTCGGGCTAAATTGGTCTGCTATAGCCCACGATTTTAAGGGTTGGCCCGAGGTCCGGGAGTGCTGTGTGCCAAAAAGTAACTGGGGCATTCCAGAAAGGTTGGAGATTATCCCAATATGGTCTGTTTAAGTTTTCGTGGCCATTTGGGTGGACAAATGTGCAAAACAGCGCGAACGGGACATTTTTGAGCTAAATCGGTGTACA
Source organism: Capsicum baccatum var. pendulum (assembly GCA_030864225.1). Lineage (NCBI taxonomy): Eukaryota > Viridiplantae > Streptophyta > Magnoliopsida > Solanales > Solanaceae > Capsicum > Capsicum baccatum. Next base: position 23,539,831 of record CM061555.1, on the reverse strand, counting down.
ATAGCGCATGGTTTTAGGGATAGACCCGCGGTCTGGGCGTGCTATGGCTGAAAAATTGACCGAGGCATGTCAGGGATGTTAGGGATCATCCCATTATGGTTTATTAATTTTTTTTATGCCATTTGGGTGGACAAATGGGGGAAACGGCGAGAACGGGGCATTTTCGAGCCAATTTGGTTTCCTATAGCCCACGGTTTCGGGGGTAGGCTCGGGGTCTGAATGTGCTATGGGTCAAAACTCAACCAAGCCGTTCAATGGAGGTTGGGGATCATCCCAGTATGGTCTGTTTAAATTTTTATGGCCATTTGGGTGGACTAACAGGGGAAACAACAAGAATGGAGCATTTCCAAGCCAAATCGGTGTGCTATAGCCCACGAATTTAGGGGTGGGCCCGAGGTCTGGCGTGCAGTGGGCTATAAATTGACTGGGGTGTGTCAGGGAGGTTGGGGATCATCCCATCATTGTCAATATAATTCTTCATGGCTAATTGGGTGGACAAACAGGCAAAACAGCACGGATAGGGCATTTTTGGGCCAAATCATTGTGCTATAGCCCATGGTTTTAGGGTGGGCTCAGGGTTTGGGCGTGCTGTGGTTTGAAAATTGACCAGGGCATGCCTGGGAGGTTGGTGATCATCTCAAAATGGTCGATTTAAATTTTTGTGGCCATTTGGGTAGATAAACGGGCAAAATGGCATGAACAGCTTATTTTAGGGCAAAATTTGTGTGCTATAACCTATGATTTTGAGGGTGGGCCCAGGGTTCGAATGTGCTGTGGGAAAAAAATTGATCAAGGCATGCAAATGGCCAAATTGGGTATGCTATAGCCAAATTTAACCTATGATTTTCGTGGCCTTTTGGGTGGACAAACGGGCGAAACAACGCAAACGTGGCATTTTCTGGCCAAATTGGTATGCTATAGCCTATGGTTTTGGGGGTGGGCCTGGGGTTCGGCCATATTGGGGGCCACAAATTAACAGCGGCGTGACAGGGCAGTTATTCATCGTTCTAGTGTGGTCCATTAAATGTTTTGTGGCCATTTGGTGGACAAACAAGTGAAACGGCGTACAAACGAGCAAAACGGCATGAATGGGGAATTTTTGGGCCAAATCGGTGTGCTATAGCCCACGGTTTTAGGGGTGGGTCATGGCGTGCTGTGGGCCAAAAATTGATTGGGGCATGCAGGGAGGTTAAGGACCATCCCAATGTGGTCTATTTAAATTTTCGACGCTATTTGGGTGGACAAACGGGAGAAACGACATGAAAGAGGCATTTTGGGATAAATCAGTGTGTTATAGCTCACGGTGTCGAGGGTGAGCCCGAGGTCCGTGTGTGTTGTGGGTCAAAAATCTATCGAGGCATGCAAGGGAGGTTGGGGATCATCCAAGTATGGTCTGTTTAAATTTTGTGACCATTTGGGTGGATAAACGGGCGAAACGACATGAACAAGGCATTTTCGGGCGAAATCGGTGTGCTACAACCCATGGTTTTAGGGTAGGCCTAGGGTCTGGGCGTGCAGTGGGCCAAAAATAGACTGAGGCATGCCAGGGAGGCTGGGGATCTTCCAAGTGTGGTCCATTTAAATTTTCGGGGCTATTTGGGTGGGTAATCAGGCTAAACGACGCTAACGGGGTATTTTTAGGATAAATCGATGTGCTATAGCCCACGGTTTTAGGGGTGGGCCTGGGGTACGGGCGTGTTGTTGACCAAAAACTAACCGAGGCATGCCAAGGAGGTTGGAGATCATCCTAGTATGGTCTATTTAAATTTTTGTGGCCATTTGGATGGACTAACGGACGAAATTGAATGAATGGAGCATTTTCGGGCCAAATCAATGTGTTTAGCCCACGGTTTTGGGGATGGGCTCGGGGTCCAGGCGTTCTATGGGCCAAAAATCAATCAAAGCATACCAGAGAGGTGGGGTATCATCCCAGTATGATCTGTTTAAATTTTTGTGTCCATTTGGGTAGACAAACGGGCGAGACGGTACGAATGGGGCATTTTTGGGCCAAATCAGTGTGTTATAGCCCACGATTTCAGGGGTGGACTCAGAGTCCAGGTGTACTGTGGATTGAAAATTGACAGAGGCATCCCAGAGAGTTTGGGGATTTTCGTCGCCATTTGGGTGGTCAAATAGGTGAAAAGGCGCAAATTAGGCATTTTCAGGCCAAATCGGTGTGCTATAGCCCAAGGTTTTGGGGGTGCTCCCGGGATCTGGCGTGCTGTGGGCCAAAAATCAACCAGCGCATTCCAGGAAGGTTGGAAATCATCCTAGTATGGTCATTTAATTCTTTGTGGTCATTTGGGTGTACAAAAGTGCGAAACAGCATGAACGGGACATTTTTGGGTCAAATCGATATGATATAACCCACGATTTTGGGGGTGGGCCCGGGTCCCAGCGTGTTATGGGCTGAAAATTGACTGAGGCATGTTATGGAGGTTTGGTATTGTCCCAGTATGGTCTTTTTAATTTTTTGTGGCTATTTTGGAGGATAAAAGGGCGAAACGGCATGAACGGGGCATATTCAGGCTAAATTGGTGTGTTAGTACGCCCGAGTCCCAGGAATGTTGTGGGCATAAAATTGACCTGGGCATGCTATTGTGGTTAGGAATCATCCCAGTGTGGTCCATTTAAATTTCTGTGGCAATTTGGGTGGAGAAACAAGCAAAACGGCATGAACGGGGCATTTTCGGGCCAAATAGATGTACTATACCCCACGGTTTTAAGAGTGGGCCCTAACTTCGGGTGTGTTGTGGGCTAACAGTCAATGGGGACATGCCAGGGAGGTTGGGATCATCCCAGTATGGTCCGTTTAAATTTTCATGGTCATTTGGGTGGACATATGGGCAAAACAGCACGAACGGGGCATTTTCAGGCTTAATCGATGCACTATAGCGCAAGGTTTTGGGGGTAGGCCCGGGGTCCAAGAGTGTTGTGGGTTGAAAATTGACCTGGACGTGCTAGGGAGGTTGGGTACTATCCTAGTGTAGTCCGTTAATATTTTCGTGGCTATTTGGGTGGACAAGTGGGGGAAACAACACAAATGGGGCATTTTTAGGCCAAATCGGTGTGCTATGGTCCATGGTTTTGGGGGTGGGCCTGGGATCCGGGCGTGCTATAGTCCAAAAATCACCGAGGCATGCCATTGAGGTTAGGGATCATCCCAATGCGATACGTTTAAATTTTTGTGGCCATTTGGGTGGACAAACGGGCAAAACGGGACGAACTGGGCATTTTAGGGCCAAATCAGTGTGCAATAGCCCACGGTTTTGGGGGTGGACCCAAGGCCGGATGTTTTGTGGACCAATAATTTATCAAGTCATGCCAGGGAGGTTAAAAATTATCCCAGTGTGGTTCGTTTAATTTTTCATGACCATTTGGGTGGACAAACAGGAAAAATAGCGCAAACGGGGCATTTTTGGGACAAATAGGTATGCTATAGCCCATGATTTTAGGGGTGGTCCTACGGTTAGGGCATGTCATGGGACGAAAATAGACAGAGGCATGACAGAGGTTGGTCATCGTTCTAGTGTGATTCGTTTAATTTTTTATGGTCATTTGGGTGAACAAACGGGTGAAACAGCATGAACGGAGAATTTTTTGGGCCAAATCAGTGTGCTATAGCCCACGGTTTTGTTGTGGGTTCGGGCGTGTTGTGCGTCAAAAATTGACTGGGGCATGCCTGGGAGGTTTGGGATCATTCCAATGTGGTCCATTTAAAATTTTGATGCCATTTGGTGGAATAAATGGGCGAAAGGACGCGAACGGGGTATTTTCAGGACAAATCAATGTTATATAGCCCATGGTTTTATGGGTGAGCCTGGGGTACTAGCGTGTTGTGGGTCAAAAATTGATCGGGGCATGAAAGGAAGGTATGGGATCATCCAAGTGTGTCTTGTCTAAATTTTAATGGTCATTTGGGTGGATAAACAGGCCAAATAGCACGAACAGGGCATATTCGGGCCAAATCAGTGTGTTATAGCCCACGGTTTTGAGGGTGGGCCTAGGGTCCGGCGTGCTGTAGGCCAAAAATAGAACCAGGTGTGCCAGGGATGTTGGGGATCATCCTAGTGTAATCTCTTTAAAGTTTTGTGGCCATTGATGATAGGCGAAATTACGCGCCTATATCAATATATTTTGCCCATATTTTAGCCTAGTTTTGAGAACAAATTATATATTTCATGCACTTTTAGTCCTTTTTCCTATAAATGAGCTAACAAACATGATTAGTAAAGTTTCAGGTATAAATGATGCAAAATTCAGCATTTTATGGCTTACTTGACGCAAAAGAAAGCTCACGAAGGAAGGAAAGGGAGTTTACACGCCTAAGGACCAAAACTGCTGCATGGAAACTCTGTCCCGGGCTAAAACAGCATTTCTGAAGACTCTGGGGACCTGGACCAAAACTGCTGGATGGAAAATCTGTCCCGGGCTAAAACAGCATTTCAGAAGACTTTGGGGACTTACAGACACAAAGCTGGATTTTGACAATGATACATTAACCTAGTACAATTGGGTTATGTATTTCATTAGTTTATTTGGATTAGGAGAATGTTACATTAACCTAGTACAAATGGGTTAAGTATTTCCTTAGTTTAGTAGGATTTGGTTATTTATTTCATTAGCATAGTAGGAGTAGGATAGGAGTATTATAAATACCCTATCATGCTAGAGATTATAATCAAGTCCTCCCTTAGTGGAGGCAACTCCTCCCTTCATTCAAGAAATTCATTCTTAAACTATTAATTTTCTTCCATCTTTCTCATCTTCCACTACAAACACTTCTAATCTATTCTTCTATTCTTAAATTCCACAACAAGAGAATCGTTACTTGCTAAGGAATCACCAAAACCACATGCCAAAAACCTACTATTCACGCCAACCACCATGCAAAACGTGATATCCTTCGCATTCATGGGTAACTAAACCTCTTAGTTGGGGTTATGGAAGCCGAATGAGTTACTATCTATAGCTGTGAGTTTGTGAGTTCAAGACAAGTATATTGCTTATATCATTACGCTCTTCATCTTAAATCTACATTCTTTGCGGTTGCAAACACAAGAACACGCCATTCTAACATCTAACCTGTTCGAGAGAAAGGTTATTTGTCTAGAAAAGAAGACGCATAGACTAACGCCAGTCTAACATTTAACCTGTTCGAGAGAAAGGTTATTTGTCTGGAAAAGAGATAATGTCAAGGTAGTAGGACACCCTTTCCTATTAAAAAGCTAGTGCCGTAACTGGACTAACCTCTTGGAGAATTCGTACCGTTAGACACGCTTTAAGCTCGAGAGAGTTAAAGTGAAATAGTCCTTGTTTAGGTCGAGAGACGCTTGGATTTACCATCGACTACAATTCTCTATAAGCAATTGCATGTCAAGACTCTACACACTCATAGCCAATAGAGACGTATACATCAGAAGGTGGACATAACCCCAACGCCTCAATTCTCATTGTTTACAACCAACGTGACAATCTTTCTCTTTTTACTTTATTATTTTCAGCTTTTATTTCATTACTTTGGTTACTTATTACAATCCCCCCTTCTTACGAGACTTGCACCAAAAGTCTATTAATTTTGCTTACTTGTTGACCAAGCTATTCCCTGTGGGATCGATACCCAACCCAGGTTGGGTTCTATATTTGCTAACGACCGCTTTACACTCCTACGAGAGCTGTAGATTGAGCGTTATCAGCCATTTGGGCGGATAATCTAGTGAAACGGTGCGAATGAGGCATTTTAGGACAAATCGATGTGCTATAGCCCACGGTTTTGGGGTTGGGCCCAGGGTCCAGGCGTGCTATGGCCCAAAAATAGACTGAGGCATACCAGGGAGGATGAGGATTATCCCACTATGTCCTGTTTATATTTTCTTGGCCATTTTGGTAGACAATCGAGCAAAACGGCGCAAACGGGGTATTTTTGAGATAAATCAATGTGTTATAGCCCACAGTATTAGGGATGGGATCAGGATCCGGGCATGCTGTGGGCCAAATATTGACTGGGGCATGCCAGAGAGGTTGGGGATCATCCCAATGTGGTCTGTTTAATTTTTTGTGGCCATTTGGATGGACAAAAGGGCAAAACGGCATGAACGGGGCATTTTAGGGCCAAATTAGTGAGCTATAGCCCACGGTTTCAGGAGCGGGCTCGAGGTCCAGGCGTTCTATTTGCCAAAAATCTATCGGGGCATGCCAGGGAGGTTAGGGATCATCCCAGTATAGTCCTTTTAAATTTTTGTGGATATTTGGGTGGACAAACGAGCGAATCGACGCGAATAGGGTGTTTTCGAGCTAAATTGGTGTGCTACAGCCCACGATTTTAAGGGTTGGCCCGAGGTCCGGGAGTGCTGTGCACCAAAAAGTAACTGGGGCATGCCAGAAAGGTTGGAGATCATCCTAGTATGGTCCGTTTAAGTTTTCGTGGCCATTTGGTTGGACAAATGTGCAAAACAGCGCGAACAGGACATTTTCGAGCTAAATCAGTGTGCAATAGCGCACGGTTTTATGGGTAGACCCGCAGTCTGGGCATGCTATAGCTCAAAAATTGACCGAGGCATGTCAGGGAGGTTAGGGATCATCCCAGTATGGTTTGTTAAAATTTTTTTTTGCTATTTGGGTGGATAAATGGGGGAAACAGTGAGAACGGGGCATTTTCAAGCCAATTTGGTGTCCTATAGCCCATGGTTTTGGGGGTAGGCTCGGGGACCGAACGTGCTATGGGTCAAGACCAAGCTGTTCCATGGAGGTTGGGGATCATCCCAGTATGGTCTGTTTAAAGTTTTGTGGACATTTGGGTGCACAAACGGGAGAAACAACAAGAATGAAGCATTTCCAAGCCAAATCGGTGTGCTATAGCCCACGAATTTAGGGGTGGGCCCGAGGTCTGGCGTGCAGTGGGCTATAAATTGACTGGGGTGTTTCAGGGAGGTTGGGGATCATCCCATCATTGTCAATTTAATTCTTCATGGCTAATTGGGTGGACAAACAGGCAAAACAGCACGGATAGGGCATTTTTGGGCCAAATCATTGTGCTATAGCCCATGGTTTTAGGGTGGGCTCAGGGTTTGGGCGTGCTGTGGTTTGAAAATTGACCAGGGCATGCCTGGGAGGTTGGTGATCATCTCAAAATGGTCGATTTAAATTTTTGTGGCCATTTGGGTAGATAAACGGGCAAAATGGCATGAACAGCTTATTTTAGGGCAAAATTTGTGTGCTATAACCTATGATTTTGAGGGTGGGCCCAGGGTTCCAACGTGCTGTGGGAAAAAAAATTGATCGAGGCATGCAAAAGAGGTTGGAAATCATCCCAGTATGATCCATTTAATTTTTAGTGGCCTTTTGGGTGGACAAACGGGCGAAACGGCGCGAACGGGGCATTTTCTGGCCAAATTGGTATGCTATAGCCCATGGTTTTGGGGGGTGGGCCCGGGGTTCGGCCATATTGGGGGCCAAAAATTAACAACGGCGTGATAGGGTAGTTAGTCATCATTCTAGTGTGGTCCATTAAATTTTTTGTGGCCATTTGGTGGACAAACGGGTGAAACGGCGTACAAACGAGCGAAACGGCATGAACGGGGAATTTTTGGGCCAAATCGATGTGCTATAGCCCACGGTTTTAGGGGTGGGTCCGGGCGAACTGTGGGCCAAAAATTGATTGGGGAATGCAGGGAGGTTAAGGACCATCCCAATGTGGTCTATTTAAATTTTTGACGTTATTTGGGTGGACAAACGGGAGAAACGACATGAAAGGGGCATTTTGGGATAAATCAGTGTGTTATAGCTCACGGTGTCGAGGGTGAGCCCGAGTTCCGTGTGTGTTGTGGGTCAAAAATCTATCGAGGCATTCAAGGGAGGTTGGGGATCACCCAAGTATGGTCTGTTTAAATTTTGTGACCATTTGGGTGGATAAACGGGCGAAACGGCATGAACAAGGCATTTTCGGGCGAAATCGGTGTGCTACAACCCATGGTTTTAGGGTAGGCCTAGGGTCTGGGCGTGCAGTGGGACAAAACTAGACTGAGGCATGCCAAGGAGGCTGGGGATCTTCCCAGTGTGGTCCATTTAAATTTTCGGGGCTATTTGGGTGGGTAATCAGGCTAAATGACGCTAACGGGGTATTTTTAGGATAAATCGATGTGCTATAGCCCACGGTTTTAGGGGTGGGCCTGGGGCCCGTGCGTGTTGTTGACCAAAAACTAACCGAGGCATGCCAAGGAGGTTGGAGATCATCCTAGTATGGTCCATTTAAATTTTTGTGGCCATTTGGATAGACTAACGGACGAAATTGAATGAATGGAGTATTTTCGGGCCAAATCAGTGTGTTTAGCCCACGGTTTTGGGGATGGGCTCGGGGTCCAGGTGTTCTATGGGCAAAAAATCAATCGAAGCATACCAGAGAGGTGGGGTATCATCCCAGTATGATCCGTTTAAATTTTTGTGTCCATTTGGGTAGACAAACGGGCGAGACGGTACGAATGGGGCATTTTTGGGCCAAATCAGTGTGTTATAGCCCACGATTTCAGGGGTGGACCCAGAGTCCAGGTGTACTGTGGATTGAAAATTGACAGAGGCATCCCAGAGAGTTTGGGGATTTTCGTCGCCATTTGGGTGGTCAAACAGGTGAAAAGGCGCAAATTAGGCATTTTCAGGCCAAATCGGTGTGCTATAGCCCAAGGTTTTGGGGGTGCTCCCGGGATCTGGCGTGCTGTGGGCCAAAAATCAACCAGGGCATGCCAGGAAGGTTGGAGATCGTCCTAGTATGGTCATTTAATTCTTTGTGGTCATTTGGGTGTACAAAAGTGCGAAACAGCATGAACGGGACATTTTTGGGTCAAATCGATATGATATAACCCACGATTTTGGGGGTGGGCCCGGGTCCCAGTGTGTTATGGGCTGAAAATCGACTGAGGCATGTTATGGAGGTTTGGTATTGTCCCAGTATGGTCTTTTTAATCTTTTGTGGCTATTTTGGAGGATAAAAGGGCGAAACGACATGAACGGGGCATATTCAGGCTAAATTGGTGTGTTATAGCCTACGGTTTCAGTAGTACGCCCGAGTTCCATGCATGTTGTGGGAATAAAATTGACCTGGTCATGCCAGAGTGGTTAGGAATCATCCCAGTGTGGTCCATTTAAATTTTTGTGGCAATTTAGGTGGACAAACAAGCAAAACGGCATGAACGGGGCATTTTCGGGCAAAATCGATGTACTATACCCCACGGTTTTAAGAGTGGGCCCTAGCTTAGGGTGTGCTATGGGATAAAAGTCAATATCATCCCATTATGGTCCGTTTAAATTTTTATGGCCATTTGGGTGGACATATGGGCAAAACAGCACGAATGGGGCATTTTCGGGCTTAATCGATGCGCTATAGCGCAAGGTTTTGTGGGTAGGCCCGGGATCCAAGCGTGTTGTGGGTTGAAAATTTACTTGGACGTGCTAGGGAGGTTGGGTATTATCCCAGTGTAGTCTGTTTAAATTTCTGTGGCCATTTGGGTGGACAAATGGGGAAACCAGCGCAAATGGGGCATTTTCAGGCCAAATCGGTTGCTATAGCCCACGGTTTTGGGGATGGGCCTGGGGTCCAGTCTTGATATGGGCAAAAAATCACCGGGGCATGCTAGTGAGGTTGGGGATCATTCCAATGTGATCCGTTTAAATTTTTGTGGCCATTTGGGTGGACAAACGGGTAAAACGACGTGAACTGGGCATTTTAGGGCCAAATCAGTGTGCAATAGCCCACGATTTAGGGGTTGGACCCAGGGACGGATGTGTTGTGGACCAATAATTTATCAAGGCATTACAGGGAGGTTAAAAATTATCCCAGTGTGGTTCGTTTAATTTTTTATGACCATTTGGGTGGACAAACAGGAAAAATAGCACAAACGGGGCATTTTTGGGACAAAGAGGTATGCTATAGCCTATGATTTTAGGGGTGGGCCTAGGGTTAGGGCATGTCATGGGACGAAAATAGACAGTGGCGTGACAGAGGTTGGGCATCGTTCTAGTGTGATTCATTTAATTTTGTATGGTCATTTGGGTGAACAAACGGGCGAAATAGCGTGAATGGAGAATTTTTTGGGCCAAATTGGTGTGCTATAACCCACGGTTTTGCTGTGAGTTCGGGCGTGCTGTTGGTCAAAAATTGACTGGGGCATGCCTGGGAGGTTTGGGATCATTCCAATGTGGTCCATTTAATTTTTTGATGCCATTTGGTGTAATAAATGGGCGAAAGGGCACAAACGGGGTATTTTTAGGACAAATCAATGTTCTATAGCCCATGGTTTCATGGGTGAGCCCGGAGTACGAGCGTGTTGTGGGTCAAATATCTATAGGGGTATGAAAGGGAGGTAAGGGATCATCCAAGTGTGTCTTGTCTAAAGTTTTATGGTCATTTGGGTGGATAAACAGGCAAAATAGCACGAATAGGCATATTCGGGCCAAATCGGTGTGCTATAGCCTACGATTTTGGAGTGGGCCTAGGGTCCGGCGTAATGTGGGCCAAAAATAGACCCAGGTGTGCCAGGGAGGTTGGGGATCATCCTAGTGTAATCTCTTTAAAGTTTTGTGGCCATTTGGGTGGATAATCTGGCAAAACAGTGCGAACGAGGCATTTTAGGACAAATCGATGTGCTATAGCCCACAGTTTTGGGGTGGGCTCGGGGTCCAAGCGTACTGTGGGCCAAAATTGACAGGGGCCTGTCAGGGAGATTGGGGACATCCTAGTATGGTCCGTTTAAATTTTCGTGGCTATTTGGGTGGACTAACTGGTGAAATGGCATGAATGGGGCATTTTCAGGCAGAATTAGTGTGCTATAGACCACGATTCGGGGGTGGGCCTAGGTTATAGGTGTGCTATGGGATGAAAATCAATCAGAGCATGACGGAGAGGTTGGGTATCATTCCAGTATGGTCCGCTTAAATTTTTGTGACCGTTTGGGTAGACAAAGGGGCAAGACGGTAAGAACGGGGCATTTTTAGGCCAAATTTGTGTGCTATAGCCCATGGTTTTGGGGGTCATCCCAGATTCCAGGTGTGTGGTGGGTCGAAAATCAATAGGGTCATGCCAGGAAGGTTGGGGATCGACGTGGCCATTTTGGTGGTCAAACGGGCAAAACGGCGCGAATTAGGTATTTTCGGGCTAAATTGGTGTGCTATATCCCACGATTTTGGGGGTGCTCCCAGGATCCGGTGTGCTGTGGGCCAAAAATCAATCGGGGGCATGCCAGGGAGGTTGGGGATCATCATAGTGTGGTCCATTTAATTTTTGTGGCCATTTGGGTGGACAAACGGGTGAAATAGCAGAAACGATGCATTTTCAGGTCAAATCAGTGTGCTATAGCCCATAATTTTGGGGGTGGGCTCGGGATCTCAGCGTGTTATAGGCTAAAAATGACCGGGGCATGCCAAGGAAGTTGGGGATTGTCCCAATATGGTATGTTTAGTATTTCATGGCCATTTGGGTGGACAAAAGGGAGAAACAATATGAATAGGTCATATTAAGGCCAAATTGGTGTGTTATAGCCCACGGTTTTAAGGGTAGGCCCGGTCTTTGGGTGTGCCGTGGGCCAAAAATCAACCGGGGCATGCCAGAGAGGTTAGCATGGTTCCAGTATGGTCCGTTTGAATTTTTGTGATGATTTAGGTGGACTAATAGGCAAAACGGCATGAACGGGGTATTTTTCGGCCAAATTAGTGTGCTATAGCGCACGATTTTAGGGGTAAGCCCGGGGTCCGAGCGTGTTGTGGGTTAAAAATCAACCTGGGCGTGCTAGGGAGGTTGGGGATCTTCCCAGTGTGGTCCATTTAAATACTTGTGGCCAATTGGGTTGACAAACGGGGGAAACAGCATGAACGCATAATTTTTAAGCCAAATCGGTGTGCTATAGCCCACGGTTTCAGGGGTAGGACTGGGGTTCGGGCGTGCTGTGGGAAAAAACTTGACTGAGGTGTGCAAGGGAAGTTTGGGATCATCCCAGAATGGTCTGTTTAAATTTTTGTGGACATTTGGGTGGACAAATGGTAGAAACGACTCGAACGGGCATTTTTGGGCCATAACGATGCGCTATAGCCCACGATTTAGGGGTGGGCCCAGGGTCCGATCGTGCTGTGGTCCAAAACTTGACCGAGGTATGCCAAGGAGGTTGGAGATCATCCCAGTATGGTCTGTTTAAATTTTCTTGTCCATTTGGGTGGACAAACTGGAGAAACGATGCGAACGGGGCATTTTTGGGCCAAATCAGTGTGCTATATCGCATGGTTTCATGGGTGGGTTCGGGGTCTGTGCGTCCTGTTGGCCAAAAATTGACTGGGGAATGCCAGGGAGGTTGGGAGTCATCCCAGTATGATCTATTTAATTTTTTGTGGCCATTTATGTGGATGAACATGCAAAACGATGCGAATGGGGCATTTTACGGCCACATCGATGTGCTATAGCCTATGGTTTTGGGGGTGGGCCTAGGGTCCGGGAGTGCTGTGGGCCAAAAATTTGACCGGGGTATACCTGGGATGTTAGGGATGATCTTAGTGTGGTCCATTTAAATTTTTGTGGACACTAGGGTAGACAAACGGGCAAAACGGTATGAACGGTGCCTTTTACAGCAAAATCAATATACTATAGCCTACGGTTTCGGGGGTGGCTAGGGGTCCGAGCATATTATGGGTCAAAAATCGACCGAGGCATGCCAGGGAGGTTGGGGATATTCCTAGTATAGTCTGGTTAAATTTTTGTGGCCATTTGGGTGGACAAACGGAAGGAACAACGCAAACGAGGCATTTTTGGGCTAAATCGGTGTGCTATAGCCCACGGTTTTGGGGGTGGGCTATGGTCCAATTATTTTATGGTCCAAAACTCGACCGAGGTTTGTTAGGGAGGTTTGGGATTATCCCAGTATGGTCTGTTTAAATTTTTGTGGCTATTTGGGTGGACAAATGGGGGTAACGACGCAAACGGGGCATTTTTGGCCCAAATCGGCGTGCTATAGACCACAAATTCGGGGGTGGGCCCAGGGTCCAAGCATGTTATGGGCTAAATATCGACTAGGACATGTCAGGGTGGTTGGGGATCATCCTAGTGTGGTCCGTTTAATTTTTCGTTGCCATTTGGGTGGACAAACAGGCCAAACGGCGCGAATAAGGCATTTTTCGACCAAAATCGGTGTGTTATAGGACACAGTTTTGGGGTTGGGCATGGGGTTCGAGCGTGCTATGGGCCAAAAATTGATTGAGGCATGCAAGGGAGGTTGGGGATAATTCCAGTGTGGTCCATTTAGATTTTCGTACCCTTTTGGGAGGACAAACGAGTAGAACGGCGCGAACGGGGCATTTTTGGGCCAAAACGATGTGCTTATTGCCCACGGTTTTGGGGGTCGGCCCAGGTTTCGGGTGTGCTGTAGGCTAAATATCAATAGAGGCATGTCAGGGAGGTTGGGGTTCATCATAGTATGGCCCATTTAAATTTTTGTGGCCATTTGGGTGGACAAAAGGGCTAAACGGCGTGAACGAGTATTTTTGGAACTACTCGATGTTCTATAGCCCATGATTTCATGGGTGGGCCTAGGGTTCGAATGTTCTGCAGGCCAAAAATTGACCGGGGTATGTCGGGAAGGTTGGGGATAGTTATGGTATGGTTCGTTTATTTTTTATGGCCATTTGGGAGGACAAACAGGTAAATCGGCGCGAACGAGGCATTTTTGGAGCAAATCGGTGTGCTATAGCCTACGATTTTGGGGATGGGCCAGGGGTCTGGGCGTATTGTGGTCTACAAATTAACCGGGGCATGCCAGGAAGGTTGGGGATCATCCCATTGAGGTCCGTTTAAATTTTTGTGGCCATTTAGGTTGACAAATGGGTGAAACAGCACGAACGGGGTATTTTCGGGCCAAATTGGTGTGTTATAGCGCTCGGATTTGGCGGTTGGCTCGGATTCATCCCAGTATAGTCTGTTTTAATTTTCCTGGCTATTTTGATGGACAAACGGGGAAACAACACGAATGGATCTTTTTAGGGCCAAATTGGTGTGCTATATAGCCCACAGTTATGGGCGTGGGCTTAAGATCCGGGCGTGATGTAGGCCAAAACTCAACCGAGGCATGCCAGGGAGGTTGGGGATCATCCATGTGTGATCCTTTGAAATTTTTGTGATTATTTGGGTTGGCAAACGGTTGAAATGGTGCGAACGGACATTTTTCGACCAAATCGATGTGCTATAGCCCACGGTTTTGAGGATGGGCTCAGGGTCCGGGCGTTTTATGTATCGAAAATCAATCGAGGTCTGCCAGGGATGTTAGGATCATCCTATTGTGTCCCGTATATTTTTTGTGGCCATTGTGGGGATGGGCCTGGGTTCGAGCGTGTTATGGGCCAAAAATCTATTGAAGCATGGCAGGGAGGTTGAGGATCATCCCAGTGTGTTCCATTTAATTTTTCGTGGATATTTAGTTGGACAAACGGGCGAAATGATGTAAATGGGGCATTTTTGGGTCAAATCGGTATGATATAGCCCACAGTTTTAGGGGTGGGTCTGGGGTCCGGGCATGCTGAAAATTGATCGGGGTATGCCTAGGAGGTTGGGGATCATCCCAATGTGGTCATTTTGGATTTTCATGGCCATTTGGGTGGACAAACGAGCAAAACGGAGCGAATGAAGCATTTTTGGGCCAAATCAGTGTGCTATAACCCATGATTTTGGTGTGTCCCAGAATTCGGGCGTGCTAAGGATCAAAAGGTTACCGGGGAGTGCAAGGGGGTTTGAGGATCATCCGAGTGTGATCTATTTAAATTTTCGTGATCATTTGGGTGGACCGAAAATTGACTGGGGCATGCCAGGGAGGTTGGAAATTATCCCTGTATAGTCCGTTTCATTTTTCATGGCCATTTGGGTGGACAAACAGGCAAAACATTACGAACGGGGTATTTTGGGGTCCAATCTATTTTGTATAGCCCACGGTTTCAGGGGTGGGCACGAGATTCAAGTGTGCTGTGGGCCAAAAATCGACCGAGGCATGATAGGGAGGTTGGGGATCATCCCAGTATGGTACGTTTTATATTTTATGGCCATTTGGGTGGACAAATGGGTGAAACGGCACGAATGGAGCATTTTTCGAGCTAAAATAGTGTGCTATAGCCCACGATTTTGGGGGTGGGCCCGAGGTCCAGGCATGTTGTAGGCCGAAAATCAACATTGGTGTGCCTGGGAGGTTGGGAATCATTCTAGGGTGGTTCGTTTAATTTTTCATGGCCATTTAGGTGGACAAATAGGCGAAACGGCATGAACGGGGCTTTTTCAGACTAAATCCAAGAGCTATAGCCCAAGGTTTTAGGGGTTGCCCCAGGGTCTGGGCGTGCTGTGGGCAAATAATTGACCGGAGCATGCTAGAAAGGTTATAGATCATCCCAATATGGTCCATTGAAATTTTTGTGTCCATTTGGGTGGACAAACGGGCGAAATTGCTCGAATAGGGCATTTTCGGGACAAATCAGTGTGTTATAGCCCACGATTTCAGGGGTGGGCTAAGGGTCCAGGCGTTCTGTGGGTTAAAAATCGATCGGGGCTTACAAGGAAGGTTGAGGAATATCCCAATGTGGTCTTTTTAAATTTTTGTGATCATTTGGGTGGACAAAAGGTTTAAACGGAGTGTACGGGACATACTAGGGCCAAATCGGTGTGCTATAGCCCACAGTTTTGTGGGTGGGCACCGAGGTCCGGGTGTGTTGTGTGACAAAATGGACTGAAGCAAGCCAGGGAGGCTGGGGATTGTCCTAGTATGGTCCATTTAAATTTTTGTGGCCATTTGGGTGGACAAACGCGAAAAACGGTGCGAACGAGGCATTTTCGGGCCAAATCAGTGTACTATAGCCCACGGTTTAGGGGGTGAACCCGAGGTTCGGGCATTCTATGGGTCAAAAATAAACCAGGTTATGCCAAGGAGGTAACAGATCAGCCCAGTATGGTCCGTTTAATTTTTAGCAGCCATTTGGGTGGAGAATCGGGCAAAACGGCATGAACGGGGTATTTTCGGGCCAAATTGATGAGCTATAGTCCATGGTTTAGGGGGTGGACTCAGGGTTCGGGCGTGCTGTCGGCCAAAAATCAATCAGGGCATGACAGGGAGATTGGGGATCATCCTAATGTGGTCCGTTTAATTTTTCGTGGCCATTTGGGAGGATAAATGGGTGAAACAACGCGAACGGGGCATATTCGGGCCAAATTAGTGTGCTATAGCCCACGGTTTAAGAATTAAGCCCAGGGTCCAGTGTGTTGTCGGTCAAAAATTGGCTGGTGCGTGGCAGGGAGGTTGGAGATCGACCCAGTGTGGTCCGTTTCAATTTTTATGGCTACTTAGGGTGGACAAACGGGTGAAACGGCGCGAACGTGGCATTTTTGGGCCAAATCGATGTGTTATAGCCCACAGTTTTGGGGGTGAGCCCAGGGTCCTGGTATGATGTGGGTCAAAAATTGATCGGGGCATTCTAGGGAGGTTTGAAATCATCCCAGTCAAGTCCGTTTCATTTGTCATGGCCATTTGGGTGGACAAATGGGAGAAACAACGTGAATAGGGAATTTCCAAGATAAATCAGTGTGTTATAGCCCACGTTTTTGGGGGTGGGCTCAGGATCCTGGCGTGCTGTGGGCTAAAAATTGACTGGGGCATGCCAGGGAGGTTGAGGATCATCCCAGTATGGTCCGTTTAAATTTTCGTGACCATTTTAGTGGACAAACGAGAGAAACAGCGTGTATGGGGTATTTTGGGGATAAATAAGTATGCTATAGCCCACGGTTTTGGGGGTGAGCCAGGGGTCTGGGAGTATTCTAGGTCTTGACCGGGCGTGCAAGGGAGGTTCAAAATCATCCCAGTGTGGTCCGTTTAATTTATCGTGGCTATTTGTGTTGACTAACAGGCGAAACGGAGCAAACGGGACATTTTTTGGCCAAATCGGTGTGCTATAGCCCATGATTTTAGGGGTGGGCCTGAGATCCGAGCGTTCTGTAGGCCGAAAGTCGACTGGGTCATGCCAAGTAGGTTGGGTATCATCCCAGTTTGGTCTGATTAAATTTTTGGTGTCATTTGGGTAGATAAACGGGCGAAACGACAAAAACGGGATATTTTTAGGTCAAATCAATGTGCTATAGCCCACGATTTTGGGGTGGGCCCAAGGTCTGGGCGTTTTGTGCGCTAAAAATTGATTGGGGCATGCCAGGGAGGTTGAGGATAGTCCCAATATGGTCGATTTAAATTTTTTTGGTCATTTGGGTTACAAACGGGCAAAACAGCACGGACGGGGCATTTTTTGGCCAAATTAGTGTTCTATAGCCCACAGTTCTAGGGGTGGCCTAGGGGTCCGGGCAGGCTGTAGGCCATAAATTGACCGGGTCATGACAGGGAGGTTGAGGATTGTCCCAGTTTGGTATTTGTAAGTTTTGTGGCCATTTGGGTGGACAAACGGATGAAACAACGCAAACGGGGCATTTTCTGACCAAATCGGTGTGCAATAACCCACGGTTTCTTGGGTGGGCCGGGTTCGGGTGTTATGTTGGCCAAAAATTGATCGGGGCATGCCAAGGAGGTTGGAGATAATCCTAGTAAGTTTTGTTTAAATTTTTGTGGCAATTTAGGTGGATAAATGGGCGAAACAGCCAGAGCGGAGCATTTTCTGGCAAAATCGGCGTGCTATAGCACACGGTTTTGGGGGTGGACCTGGGGTTTGGGCGTGCTTTAGGTTGAAAATCAAAAAAGGTGAACGAGGGAGGTTTGGGATCACCCATTTTGGTTCGTTTAAATTTTTGTAGCCATTTGGGAGGACAAACAGGCGAAACGACACAAATAGCGCATATTTGGGCAAAATCGGTGTGCTTAGCCTATGATTTTGTGAGTGGGCCTGGGGTCCGGGCGTGCTTTGGTCCAAAATTTGACCAGGTCATGCCAGGAAGGTTGGGGATCATTCTAGTATGGTCCGTTTAAATTGTCATGGCCATTTAGGATGACAAACGGGCGAAACAGCCCGGACAGGGCATTTTCGGGATAAATTGGTGTGCTATAGCAAACGGTTTTGGGGGTGGGCTCGGGGTTCGGGCGTGCTATGGACTAAAAATCAATTGGGGTATGCCAGGATGGTTGGAGATCATCACAGTTTTGTCCGTTTAAATTTTTGTGGCCATTTGGGTGGAAAACAGGCGAAACGGCACGAACGGGGCATTTTCGGGGCAAATCAGTGTGCTATAGCCCATAATTTTGGGGGTGGACTCGGGGTCCGGGCGTTCTGTGGGCGAAAAATTGACTGGCGCATGCCAGGGAGTTTGGGATAGTCCTAGTGTGGTTCTCTAATTTTTTGTGGCTATTTGGGTGGATAAATGGGTGAAACGCGCGAATAGGGCATTTTTGGGTCAAATCAGTGTGCTATAGCCCACAGTTTCTGGGGTGGGCCCGGGGTTCGGGTGTAGTGAACACCAAAAATTGAACGGGGCATGTTAGGGAGGTTAGGGATCATCCCAGTGTGATTCGTTTAAATTTTTGTGGCCATTTGGGTGGACAAACGGCCGAGACAGCGCAAATGGGCATTTTAGGGCCAAATCTATGTGCTATAACGCATATTTTTGGGAGTGGGCTCGGGGTCTGGGCGTACTATTGGCCAAAACTCGACTGGTGTGTGCCAAGGAGGTTAGCGATCGTCCTGGTCATTTGGGTGGTCAAGCGGATGAAACAACATAAATTGGGCATTTTTTAGCCAAATCGGTGTGCTATAACTCACGGTTCTTGGGGTGCTCTCGGGGTCCAGCGTGTTGTGGGCCAAATATCGACTGGGGCATGCTAGGGAGGTTAGAGATAATCCCAGTATTTTTTGTTTAAATTTTTGTGGCAATTTAGGTGGACAAACGGGCGAAACAGCGCGAGCGGGACATTTTCTGGCCAAATCGGCATGCTATAGCACACGGTTTTGGGGGTGGACCTAGGGTTTGGGCGTGCTTTAGGTTGAAAATCAAAAGGGGTGAGCCATGGAGGTTGGGATCACTCAGTGTGGTCCGTTTAAATTTTTGTGTCCATTTGGGAGGACAAACAGGCGAAACGGCACAAATAGCGCATATTTGGGCAAAATCGGTATGCTATAGCCCACGGTTTTGTGAGTGGGCCTGGGGTTCGGGCATTCTTTGGTCCAAAAATTGACCAGGTCATGCCAGGAAGGTTGGGTATCATCCCAGTGTGGGTCCATTTAAATTTTCATGGCTATTTGGGAGGACAAACGGGCGAAACAGCTCGAGCAGGGCATTTTCGGGATAAATTGGTATGCTATAGCCCACGGTTTTGGGGGTGGGCTCGGGGTTCGGGCGTGCTATGTGACAAAAATTAATTGGTGTGTGCCAGGATGGTTGGGGATCATCACAGTGTTGTCCGTTTAAATTTTCGTGGCCATTTGGGTGGACAAACGGGCGAAACGGCACGAATGGGGCATTTTCGGGGCAAATCGGTGTGCTATAGCCCACGGTTTTGGGGGTGGACTCAGGGTTCGGGCGTGCTGTGGTCGAAAAATTGATCGGGGCATTCTAGGGAGGTTGGAATAGTCCTAGTGTGGTTCGTTAATTTTTTGTGGCTATTTGGGTGGATAAACGGGTGAAACGTGCGTATTGGGCATTTTTGGGTCAAATCAGTGTGCTATAGCCCACGGTTTCTGGGGTGGGCCCAGGTTCCGGGTGTAGTGTACAGCAAAAATTGAACGGGGCATGTTAGGGAGGTTGGGGATCTTCCCAGTGTGATTCGTTTAAATTTTTGTGGCCATTTGGGTGGACAAACGGCCAAGACAGCGCAAACGGGCATTTTAGGGACAAATCTCTGTGCTATATGGCATATTTTCAGGGGTGGGTTAGGTGTCTGGGCGTACTATTGGCCAAAAATTGACTGGGGTGTGCCAAGGAGGTTAGGGATCGTCCTGGTCATTTGGGTGGTCAAACGGATGAAACAACATAAATGGGGCATTTTTGGGCCAAATCAGTGTGCTATATAGCTCACGCTTCTTGGGGTGCTCTCGGGGTCCAGCATGCTGTGGGCCAAATATTGAATGGGGCATGCCAGGGAGGTTAGAGATTATTTTCTGCGTGAACGAGGCATTTTCAGCCCAAATCGATGTACTATAGCCCACGATTTCAGGGGTGGGCATGTTGTGGGATAAAAATTGACTTGGCATGCCAGGGAGGATGGGGATCATCCTAGTATGGTTCGTTTATTTTTTTGTGTCCATTTGGGTGGACAAATGAGCGAAACGGCAGGAATGAGGCATTTTTCGGCCAAATCATTGTGCTATAGCCCACAGTTTCGGGGGTGAGCTCGGGGTTCGAGCATATTGTGGACCGAAAATTGATCGGGGCGTGCCAAGGAGGTTGGGGATCTACTCCAGAGTTATTCGTTTAAATTTTTGTGGCTATTTGGATGGATAAACGGGCTAAACGGCGTGAACGAGACATTTTTGGGCCAAATTTGTGTACTATAGCGCACGATTTTGGGGGTAGGCCTAGGTCCGGGAGTGCTGTGGGCCGAAAATCGACCGGGGTATAAAAAGGAGGTTGGGGAACGTTCCAGCATGGTCCGTTTAATTTTTCGTGGCTATTTAGTTGGACAAATTGGAAAAACGCTGCGGACTAGATATTTTTGGGCCAAATCTGTGTGCTGTAGCCCATGGTTTTGGGGGTGGGACCGGGGTTTGGGCGTGCTATGGGCCAAAAATTGACCGAGGCATGTCATAGAGTTGGGGATCGTTCTAGTGTTGTCTGTTTAATCTTTCGGGGCCATTTGGGAGGACAAATGGGCGAAACGGTGCGAATAAGGCATTTCTAGGCCAAATCAGTGTGCTATAACCCATGATTTTGGGGTGGGCCCGAGGTTCGAGTGTGCTGTGGACAAAAATATATCAGGGCATGTCAAGGAGGTTGAGGATCATCCCAGTGTGACCCATTTAAATTTTTGTGGCTATTTGGGTGGTCAAACAGGCGTAACAGCGTGAACGGGGCATTTTTAGGTCAAATTAGTGTGCTATAGCCCACGGTTTTGGGGGTGGGCTGGGGGTCCGAGTGTGTTATGGGCGAAAAATTGATCGAAGAGTGGCAAGAAAGTTGGGATCATCCCAGTGTAGTCCTTTCAACTTTTTGTGGACATTTGGGCGGATTAACTGGCGAAACGGCGCGAACGGGGCATTTTCGGGCCAAATCGGTGTGATATAGCCCACAATTTTGGAGGTGGGCCCGGGGTCCAGGCATGCTACGCTTTGAAAATTGATTGGGGCATGCCACGGTGGTTGGGGATCATCCCAATGTGGTCCATTTAGATTTTCGTGGCCATTTGGGTGGTCAAACGGGCAAAACGGTGCGAACGAGGCATTTTCAAGCCAAATCAGTATGTTATAGCCCACGGTTTTGGGGGTGGATCAAGGGTCCGAGTGTGCTGTGGGCCGAAAATTGATAGAGGTATGTCAGGGTGGTTGGGGATCATTTCAGTATGGTTCATTTAATTTTTCGTGGCCATTTGGGTGGATAAACAAGCAAAACGGCGCGAACGGGGCATTTTTAGGCGAAATTAGTGTCCCATGGTTTTAGGGGTGGGCACGGGGTTCGAGCATGCTATGGGCCAAAAAAAGACCGAGGCATGCATGGGAGGTTAAAGATCATAATAGTGTGGTTCATTTAATTTTTTGTGGTCATTTGGTGGACAAATGGGCGAAACAACATGAACGGGACATTTTTGGGCCAAATCAGTGTGCTATAGCCCACGATTTTGGGTATGGGCCCGGGGTTCAGGCATGCTGTGAGCAAAAAATTAATTGTAGCGCACCAGGAAGGTTGGGAATCATTATAGTATGGCCCGTTTAATTTTTCGTAGCCATTAAGGTGGATAAACGGGAGAAACAGTGCGAACGTGGCATTTTTGGGCAAAATTGGTGTGTTATAGCCCAGGGTTTCAAGGATGGGCCCAGGGTCCAGGCGTGTTGTTGGCCAAAAATCAATCGGGGCATGACAAGGAGGTTTAGGATCATCCCAGTGCATTCAATTTAATTTCTTATGAAAATTTAGGTGGATAAACGAGCGAAACAGCGCAAACAGGGCATATTCGGGCTAAATCGGGGCGCTATAGCCCACGATTTTAGAATTGGGCTCGGGGTCCGGTGTGTTGTGGATTGAAAATTGACTGGGGCATGCCAGGGAGGTTGGGGATCATCCCAGTGTGGAATGTTAAATATTTTTTGGCCATTTAGGGTCGACAAATAGGCGAAACGGCGTGAACAAGGCATTTTTCCCCAAATTGGTGTGCTATGGACCACGATTTTGGGGGTAGGATCGGGTTCCTAGCAAAATGTGGGTCAAAAATCCATTGTGGCATTCCAGGGCGGTTTGGGATCATCCCAGTGTGATTAGTTTAATCTTTCATGGCACTTGGGTGGATAAACAGGAGAAACGACGTGAATGGGTCATTTTTAGGCCAAATCGATGTGTTATAGCCCACGTTTTTGGGGGTGGGCCCTTGGTCTGGGTGTGCTGTGGTCAAAAAATCAACTAGGGCATGCCAGGGAGGTTGGAATCATTCTAGTATGGTCCGTTTAAATTTTCATAGCTATTTCTGTGGACAAACAGGAAAAACGGGGCATACGGGGAATTTGGGGGATAAATAAGCATGCTATAGCCCACGGTTTCGGGGGTGGGCTTGTGGTCCAGGCGTGTTGTGGGTTAAAAATTGACTGTGGCATGCCATAGAGGTTGAAAATCATCCCAGTGTGGTCTGTTTAATTTTTCATGGCTATTTGGGAGGACAAATAGGCGAAATGACACAAACGGGGCATTTTTGGGCCAAATTGGTGAGCTATAGCCCACGATTTTAGGGGTGGGCTCAAGATCCAGGCATGCTGTGGGCCAAAAATTGACCGGGCCATGCCAGGGAGGTTGGGGATTATCCCAGTTTGGTCTGTTTATATTTTTGTGGCCATTTGGGTGAAAAAACGGGCAAAACTGTGCGAATGGGGCATTTTTGGGCCAAATCATTATGCTATAGCCCACAGTTTTAGGGTGGACCCGAGGTCCGGGCGTACTATGGGCTAAAAATTTGATCGAGGCATGCCAGATAGGTTGAGAATAGTCCTAGTATGGTCGATTTAAATTTTTGTGGACATTTGGGTGGACAAACAGGAGAAACGACACTAACAAGACATTTTCTGGCCAAATCGATGTGCTATAGCCCACGGTTTCAGGGGTGGGCCAGGGTCCGGGCGTGCTGTGGGCTAAAAATTAACTAGAACATTCCAGGGAGGTTGGGGATCATCCCAGTGTCGTTCATTTAAATTTTCATGGCCATTTGAGCAAATAAACGGGCGAAACAACGCAAATGGGGCATTTTTTAGCCAAATTGGTGTGCTATAGCCCATGATTTTTGGGGTGGGCCCAGGGTCAGGTGTGTTTTTGGCCAAAAATCAATTGGGGTATGCCAGGGAGGTTGGGGATAATCCCAGTATGGCCCGTTTAAATTTTTGTGGTAATTTGGGTGGACAAATGATCAAAACGGCACGAACGGGGAATTTTTTAGCCAAATCGGTGTGCTATAGCTCACGATTTTGGGGGTTGGCCTGGGGTTCGACCTTGTTGTAGGTCAGAAATAAACTATGGATATCCAGGGAGGTTGGTATTATTTCAGTGTTGTTCGTATAAATTTTTGTGACCATTTGAGTGGATAAATGAGTGAAACGGAGCAAACGGCACATATTCGAGCCAAATTGGTGTGCTATAGAGCACAGTTTTGGGAGTGGGCTCAGGGTTCGAGCATGCTTTTATTCAAAAATCGGCTGGGTTATTCCAGGGATGTATAGGATCATCCCAATATGGTTTGTTTAAATTTTCATGGCCATTTAGGTGGACAAATGGGTGAAACGGCATGAACAGGGCATTTCAGGCCAAATCGGTGTGCTATAGCCCACAATTTCGGGGTCTGGGCATGCTGTAGACTAAAAATCGATAGGGGGATGCCAAGGTCGATGAGGATCATCCCAGTGTGGTTCGTTTAAATTTTTGTGGCTATTTGGGTGGACAAACAGGCGAAACAGCGTCAACGGGGCATTTTCGGGCCAAATCGGTGTGCTATAGCCTATGGTTTTAGGTGTGGGCTCGTGGTCCGGGCGTTTTGTGGGACAAAAATTGATTGGGGCATGACAGGGAGGTTGGGGATCATCCCAGTATGGTTCGTTTAAATTGTCATTGCCATTTGGGTGGACAAACAGGCGAAACGGTGTGAATGGGTCATTTTTGGACTAAATCAGTGTGCTATAGCCCACGATTTTGGAGGTGGTCCTGGGGTCTGGGCGTGCTGTGGGACAAAAATTGATCGGGGCATGTCAGGGAGGTTGGGAATTGTCCCAATGTGATCCGCTTAAATTTTTATGGATATTTGGGCGGACAAACAGCCGAGGCGGCGCAAACGGATCATTTTAAGGCCAAATCGATGTGCTATATCCCATGGTTTTAATGGTGGGCCCGGATTCTGGGCGTTTTATGGGCCAAAAATTGATCGGGGCATGCTAAGGAGGTTAGGAATCGTCCTGGCAATTTGGGTGGTCAAACAGATGAAACAACATAAATGGGGCATTTTTTAGCTAAATTGGTGTGCTATAGCTCACGGCTTTGGGGTGCTCCCGGGATCCAGCATGCTGTTGGCCAAATATCGATCGGGGTATGCCTGATAGGTTAGGGATCATCCTAGTGTGGTCAATTTAACTTTTTATGACCATTTGGGTGGACAAACAGGCAAAATAGCGTGAACGAGGCATTTTCGACCTAAATCGGTGTACGATATCCTACAATTTTAGGGGTAGGCCTAGGGTTCGGATGTGTTATGGGCCAAAAATATACTGGGGCATGTCAGGGAGGTTGGGGATCATCCCAGTATGGTCTGTTTAATTTTCATGGCCATTTGGGTGGACAAACGGGGAAAATGGCGTTAACGGGTCATTTTCGGGCTAAATCAGTGTGCTATAGCCTACAGTTTTAGGGGTGGTCCTAGGGTCTGGGCGTGCTGTGGGACAAAACTCAACCTCGGCATACTAGAAAGGTTGGGGATCGTCCCAGTGTAGTCTTTTTAAATTTTCATGGCTATTTGGATGGACAAACGGGCGAAACAGTGTGAACGAAGCATTTTGGGGATAAATCGGTGTGCTATATCCCATGATTTTAGGGGTGGGCCTGGGGGTTCGGGTGTGCAGTAGGTCAAAAATCGACCATTGAATTCGAAGGAGGTTTGGTATCATCCCAGTATGGTCTGTTTAAATTTTTGTGGCCATTTAAGTTAACAAACGGGTAAAACAGCACGAATGGGGTGTTTTCAGGACAAATAGGTGTGCTATAGCCTACGATTTCAGGGGGCGAGTCCCGGGCGCACTGTGAGTTGAAAATTGAATGAGGCATACCAGGAAGGTTGGGGATAATCCTAGTTTATGTGGCTATTTTGGTGGAAAACGAGCGAAACAGCGTGAACGAGGCATTTTCAGGACAAATCGATGTTCTATAACCGATGGTTTTTGGGGTGGGCCAAGGGTTTGGGCATTTTGTGTGCCAGAAATCATTCGGTGTATGTCAGGGAGGTTAGAGATCATTCCAATATGGTAAATATTATTTTTTGTGGCAATTTGGGTAGATAAACGGGCAAAACAGTGCAAAAGGGGCATTTTCGGGCCAAATCGGTGTGCTATAGCCCATGATTTCTGGGGTGGGCCCAGGGACCGAGCGTGTTGTGTGCAGAAAATTGACCGAGGGATGCTAGGGAGGTTGGGGATTATCCCAGTATGTTCGGTTTAAATTTTTTTGTGGTCATTTGGGTGTACAAACGGGCGAAACGGCGCGAACGGGGCATTTTCTGGCCAAATCGGTGTGCTATAGCCCACGATTTTAGTGATGGTCCGGAGTCCAGACGTGCTGTGGGCCAAAAATTGAACGGAGCATTGCAGGGAGGTTGGGGATCATCCCAGTGTGGTCCGTTTAAATTTTTGTGGCTATTTGGGTGGACAAACGGGTGAAACAACTCAAACGGAGCATTTTCTGGCCAAATCGATGTTCTATAGCCCAGGATTTTTGTGGTGGGCCAGGGTTCGAATGGGTTGTTTACCAAAAATCAATCAGGACATGCCAGGGAGGTTGAGAATAATCTTAGTATGGTCTGTTCAAATTTTTGTGGCAATTTAGGTGGACAAAAGGGTCAATCAGCGCGAACGGGGCATTTTTTAGCCAAATTGGTGTGCTATAGCCCACGGTTTTAGGGGTGAGACCAGGTCCAGGCATGATATGGGTTAAAAATTGATCGGGACATGCCAGGGAGGTTGTGGATCATCCAGTGTGTTCCGTTTAAATTTTCGTAGCCATTTGGATGGAAAAACGGGGAAAACGGCAGAAACAACAGATATTCGGGCCAAATGACTTTTCTATAGCCCACAGTTTTAGGAGTGGGCCCGAGGTTCGGGCATGATTTTGTCCAAAAATTGATCGGGTCATGCCAGGGAAATTAGGGATCATCCCAATGTGGCCCGTTTAAATTTTCATGGCCATTTGGGTGGATAAACGGGCAAAACAGCATGAACAGGGAATTTTTAGGCCAAATTGGTGTGCTATATCCCACGGTTTTGGGGGTGGGCTCGGGGTCCGGGTGTGCTGTGGGCTAAAAATCGATCGAGGCATGCCAAAGTGTTCGGGGATTATCCCAATATGGTTCGTTTAAATTTTTGTGGCCATTTGGGTGGACAAATGGGAGAAACGATGCGAATGGGGCATTTTCGCGCTAAATTTGTGTGTTATAGCCCGCGGTTTTGGGGGTGTGCTCGGGGTTCGAGCGTGTTGTGGGTTAAAATTTGATTGAGGCATGCCAAGAAGGTTGGGAATCATCCCAGTATGGTCCGTTTAAATTTTAATTGCCATTTAGGTGGACAAACGGGCGAAATGACGCGAATGGGGCATTTTCGGGCTAAATAAGTGTGCTATAGCCCACGGTTTAGGGGTGGGCCCGGGGTATTGGCGTGTTGTGGGCCAAAAATCAATTGGTACATTTCATGGAGGTTGGGGATTTTTCCAGTGTGATTCGCTTAAATTTTTATGGCCATTTGGGTGGAGAAACGGCCGAGACGGCGCAAATGGGGCATTTTATGTCCAAATCAATGTGCTATATCCCATAGTTTTGGTGGTGGCCCCGGGGTCTGGGCGTGCCAAAAACTGATCGGGGCGTTTGAGGGAGGTTAGGGATAATCCTGGCTATTTGGGTGGTCAAACAGATGGAACAACGTAAATGGGGCCTTTTTAGGCTAAATTGTCCGTTATAGCTCACAGTTTTGGGGGTGCTCCCAGGGTCCGGCGTGCTGTGGGCCAAATATCGACCAGGGCATGCCAGGGAAGTTAGGGATTATCCTAGTATGGTCCGTTTAATTTTTATTGGCTATTTGGGTGGACAAACAGGCAAAACGACGTGAACGAGGCATTTTTGGCCCAAATTGGTGTACTATAGCCCACGATTTTAGGGGTGGGCCCAGGGTTTGGGCTTGCTTTGGGCCAAAAATTGATCGGGGCATGTCAGGGAGGTTGGGAATCATCCCAGTGTGGTCCGTTTAATTTTTCGTGGCCACTTGGAGGACACACGGGCAAAATGGCATAAACGGAGCATTTTTTGCCCAAATTGGTGTGCTATAGCCTACAGTTTCAGCGGTGGGTCTAGGATCCGGGAGTGCTGTTGGTCAAAATTGATTGGGGCATGCCAGGGAGGTTGGTGATCGTCCCAGTGTAATCCATTTAAATTTTAGGGCCATATGGATGGACAAACGGGCGAAACGGCATGAACGGGATATTTTTGGGGTAAATCGGAGGGCAATAACACACGATTTTAGGGGTGGGCAAGGGGTCCGGGCATGCTGTGGGCTAAAAATCAACCGAGCCATGCTATGGTGGTTAGGAATCATCCCATTGTGGTCCATTTAATTTTTTGGTGCCATTTGGGTGGACAAACGAGCAAAACGGCATGAACAAAGCATATTTAGGACAAATCGGTGTGTGCCCACGATTTTAGGGGTGAGCCTGGGGTTCGGGTGTGGTATCGGTCGAAAATCAACCAGTGTATGCCAGGGAGGTTGGGATCATCCCAATTTGGGTTGACAAACAGGCAAAAAAGTGTGAACAGGGTGTTTTCGAGACAAATCGATGTGCTATAGCCTACGATTTCAGGGGGGCCGGGTTCCCGAAGTGCTGTGGGCTGAAAATTGATCGAGACATGCCAGGAAGGTTGGGGATCATCCCAGTGTAGTCCATTTAGACTTTTGTTGTCATTTTATTGGACAAACGAGAGAAACAGTGTGAATGAGGCATTTTCAGGACAAATCGGTGTGCTATAGCCGACGATTTTGGGGGCGGGCCAAAGGTTCAGGCATTTTATGGGCCAAAAATCAGTCGGGACATGCCAGGGAGGTTGGAGATCATCCCAGTATAGTCCATTTAATATTTTGTGGCTATTTGGGTGGACAAACTGGCAAAACAGCATAAACGGGACATTTTTGGGCCAAATAGATATGCTATAGCCCACGATTTTAGGGGTGAGCCTAGGGTTCGAGCGTGTTGTGGGCCAAAAATTGATCGGGGCATGCCAAGTAGGTTGGGGATCATCCCAGTATGGTTTGTTTAATTTTTCATGTCCATTTAGGTGGACAAACGGGCGAAACGGTGCGAATGATGCATATTCAGGTCAAATCGGTGTGTTATAGCCCACAGCTTTGGGAGAGGTACTGGGTTACGGGCGTTCTTTGGTCCAAAAATCGACCAGGTCATGCCAGGGGGGTTGGGGATCATCCTAGTGTGGTCTGTTTAAATTTTTCTGGGCAATTGGGTAGACAAATAGGTGAAACGGTGCAAACAGGGATTTTTCAAGCCAAATTGGTGTGCTATAGCGCACGATTTTAGGGGTGGACCTGGGGCCGGGGTGTGTTGTATGCCAAAAATTGATTTGGGAATGCCAGGGTGGTTAGGGATCGTCCCAGTGGAGTCCGTTTAAATTTTTATGGTTATTTGGATGGATAAATGGCTGAAACAACCCGAACGGGGCATTATCGTGCTAAATTGGTGTGCTATATCCCACGGTTTTGGGGGTGGGTTTGGGTTCCAGGCATTCTATGGGCCTAAAATTAACCGGGGCATGCCAGGGAGGTTGGATATCATCCCAGTGTGGTCCGTTTAAATTTCAATGCCCATTTGGGTGGACAAACGAATGAAACAGCATGAACGAAGCATTTTAGCACAAATAGATGTGATATAGTCCATGGTTTTGGTGGTGGGACCAAGTATCGAGTGTGTTGTCTTAGGAAAATTGATCAAGGCAAGCCAGAGAGGTTGGGGATCATTCCAGTGTGGTTCATTTATTTTTTTGTGGCCATTTAGATGGATAAATGGGTGAAACGGTGCGAATAGGTCATTTTCGAGCCAAATCATTGTGCTACAGCCCACTGTTTTGGAGGTGGGCCCCGGGTACGAGCGTGTTGTGGAACAAAAATTGATCGAGGCATGTTAGGGAGTTTTGGGATGTAATACCCCGCATGTTTCTAAGCTAGGAAGTGAATAAGTATTACTATCCTGTGATTCATACTAGTGTACATGACTTAGCATGAATATTCTAGTGATAGGATAGGTTATGATGCATTAAGCATGTTCATATGAGTCACTTAAGGTAATACAAGCTAAGAGTTTTTGAATCCATCAAATTTTAATGTTAGATTTTGCAAGGGTCATCTTTGAATAAGTATAAATCGATGTTAATGTGGTATTTTGGATGATTTAGACCCACCAAATTATATAGAATTGAATTAGCTTTCCAACGAAACCAATTTCACCTTAATCCAATACCCGAGCGAAATGTTATGCCCATTTTCGTGAGAGACAGTAAGTATAGGCGATTGGTTAGGCGCCGCCCAACCCAAGCATAGGCGATCACTTGGGCGCTACCTAAGTCAATTCCAGGTGTCAAAAACACTCTGTTTTGAGTTATTTTAAAGGTAATTTAGTATTTAAATACTCCTTACACGTCCCTAAACTTAACCCTACAAAATATATAGCTTCTAAACATATTACAACCCTATTTTTCATCTCAAAGCTCATCATCCAAGAAAACTAAAGGAGAAAAACAACTAGGGTTGCATAATTAAGCTTGAAGATCCGATTTCAAGGAAATTCCTCCGTCAATCATCAAGAATCTTTATTCTAAGTTATGCGTAGTGTTCATCCATGGATTTCTTCATCCGTGGAGTTCAAGAATCAATCTTTAAAATACAAAAGCTTGGTTGATTGTGGTGATATGATCATACCCATGTTGATGCTTGTTTGTTTTCCTCTTTTTCATTATAAAGTATGATTTCTATATTATTGGGTGTTGATAATCATGTTGTTGATATTGGATGATTCCCAAGATGGAATCTTTATATGTTTGTGTGAATTCATGATATCATATGAGTTGGAAATATATAAATTTGGTCGTTCATGATGTATAATTTGGTGATTTCACCTATGCTTAAGATGTGGATATAAGGTGTTTGATAAAATGCCTAAGGAACTAGAAATCATGCAATATAGCTAAATTGTGACTAAGTGGAGGATTTATGATATGCCCTTACGTTCCAATGACTTCTATGTTGTTAATGTGCCTTGTAAATGTTGTTTGAATACTCATGAACTATTCTTATGAGATTATGCTATGTTTACTTGCAAATCCTACTTATGAATAAGATGTATGATAACCATGCAATCCACATGAGCTTCCATGCTATTAGTATGTGTTGCCAATATGATTATGCAACGAACATGCTATTAAGATTGTGCAAGTACTTCCATGTGATATGAAATCCTTTCCATGCAATACATTATTGATAACCATGCATAGTATGAGATCCCTACTTATGATATTATAAATTATGGACTCTACTCTTATGATCAAGTCAGTCATGTGTGTCAGTTTCCTTCCATCGAGTCTTGGGTGTACTTGTACCCAAAAACTATAGTTGTATGCCTAGATCCATATCATGTTTCACGATATCCAAACTCAAGCTATGATTCCATAGAGTATAGTCAGTCATGTGACTCAGGAAAACCTCATGATCTTAGTCAATTATCAGATATCAATAACATTCCGCCAGTCAACAGAATTCAGTAAGATTAAGTTATGCACAACCATTTATTCATGTTCAGTCCTTCCAGACTGGAGTAGAGGTTAGAACCGAGTGAACCCAAGGATGGGAACTCACCCGCCAGTTCAGGGCGTGATTCTTAGTAGCAATCCTTGTGTTCCAGATCTACGTAGCCAGCGTAGGTTGAGACATCTTAACCCATCAAATTAGGGTTGATGAGGTGGCTTAACCTGTTAGTTTAGGGTTCCCACCGTTCTCATTGAGTACCCACTAGATAAGGGTCACTCACAGTTATCCTTACCAGTGGCGCGGTATTGATACCCCTTTAGTTGGGGAAGCTATTGGACCCTAACTTAGCCATAACGGTATATATGGGGCATGTCAGTTAAACACTACTTCCCACAGTTTTAGTAACAGTCTCAGTAAAAGAACTCAGAGCGTTCTTTAGATTTTAGTATATACAGGACTGTCAGATACAGTCGCCCATGTTATCAGTTTTAGTATTAGTCATGACGGTTATCAGTAAACCATGTATTAGCTTACAGGTCATGCTATCACGTATTCATGGTCCCAGTTTCTACATATGTGTGTTTGCACTTCCACGCTCATATTAGTCAGTCAGCGTTGTTCATGCATGAAACCCTTTATGTTCAGCCTACCTTCCTCGTATACTCAGTACTCCAGTTGTACTGACGCATTTACGCTATGGTGCTTTCTTTTCATGTTACACCATAGGTTCCTAGACACGAGCTCTGGCCCAGCAGTAGCGGTAGCATTACAGTCGCAGAGACACAGTGAGTCCTCATTGATTCGAGGAAAATATGACTTGATTCATTTATTTATTTCTTTAGTTCAGTCTTACAGAGTTAGTTGGAGACATGTTCCTTCAACTCCTTATTCAGACAGTTTTGAGGCTTTCAGATTTACTTTTAGATTTAGTTGTTTTGGGTATTTTTGCCCACATGATTGTATTCAGTTGAACCTTATGGCCTTACAGCTCCATGTATTCCTTATTATTACCTTATGATTTGTAGTATACAGGTACAGATATCAGACATGGGTTAGCTTGTGGTCCCTCGGGGTCATGAGCACTGTGTAGCATTCCGGTTCAGCAAATCGGGGTGTTACAAACTTGGTATCAGAGCCTAAGGTTCAATAGAGTCCTAGGAAGTCTGAAAGTCGTATGTGCGGGAGGCCTTAAGATTTTTTAAGAACAGTCCCCTTTCTTCATTATTCATGTCATGCTAGTGAGAATAATCACAAGTTAAACTCTCAGTCTAATTCATTCTTCTCTAATTCCAGACCATGGCCTTAAAGAGAAAAAACCAGCCAATTCCTTAGCCCGAAGATCCTTTGGGTGAACATGTTTCCCATGCGGAGTTTAGAGCCGCATTTACCACACTTGATCAGTCCATGGATGCATAGAATGAATGACCACCAGTCATTTCGGCCAATCCAGTGGCCACTCCCAAAGCATCTAGGGTTTGGGACTTCACCCGGATGAACCCTCCATCTTTCAATGGGTCTAAGTCTGATGAGGACCCTCAGGAGTTCATTGACCAAGTCCAGAAGGTCATTGACATCATGGGTGCTACTTCTATTGAGAGTGATGAGTTAGCCGCCTACCAGTTACAGGATGTTGCTCATGATTGGTACAAACAGTGGAAGTTTGAGAGGTTAGATGATACTGGCCCTATCGAGTAGAAGGAATTTGTCACGGCCTTCTTAGACAGATTCTTTCCCTAAGAGCTGAGGAAAGCTAAAGTTCTTGAGTTCATCAACCTCAGGCAGGGGAATATGACTGTTAGGGAGTATTCTTTCAGATTTACTCAGCTAGCCAGGTATGCTCCTCATGTAGTTACAGACAATAGAGCTAAGATGAGCAAGTTCGTGTCAGGGGTCAACGATAGTATGGTAAATGAGTGTAGGTATGTGATGCTGATCGGTGATATGACCTTACAAAGACTCATGACCCATGCCCATCAAGTAGAAGAGCAGAAGTTTAAGACTAGGGAGAGGCGAAAAAAGAAAGCAAGGTCAGGTAATTTTAACTTTGCTCACCCCAAGTCAAATGGAGGAAACCATTCATAGTTTCTCTCCAAGTCAGCCGTTCTAGCCCCTTTCTCTTCCAGCACTCTAGTACCGAAGTTCAGAGACGGCAATAGACACAAAGCGCCAGGCTCTAAATATTAGGGTAGTGTTAGCAGTGCCCGAACGAATCCCCTTTGTCAGACTTGTGGTAAGAACCACAAGGGCATTTGCAAAGTCGGTAGTGATGTCTGTTTTTGTTGTGGAAAGCCAGGACACAGAATTAGGGAGTGTCTGCAGCTAAGTCTTTAGGGTCAGCAAAATCATTCTACAGCTTAGTCCAGTCGCTCGAACCAATAGGGTGCCATTTCCAGTGCTACCAGTGGCCAACGCCCAAACAGACTCTATGATCTTCAGTCCCGGAAGGATCAAGAAAATTCTCCTAATGTCGTTACTGGTACGTTACAGATTTTCCATGTTTATGTTTATGCTTTGCTAGACCCAGGTGCATCTTTATCTTTTGTTACTCCATACACAGCAGGTGATTTCATAATCAGTCCCGAAGCCCTAGCAGAGCCCTTCTCAGTCTCTACCCTAGTGGGTAAAACCATCATAGCTCGGCGGGTATACAGGAACTACCCGATTATGATATCTCAGAAATCCATGTCAGCAGATTTAGTGGAGTTAGAGATGACTGATTTTGATGTCATTCTCGGCATGGATTGGCTTCATTCCTGCTATGCTATAGTCGACTAACGAAATAGGATAGTTCAATTTCAGTTCCTGAATGAGCCCATCCTAGAGTGGAAGGGTAGCATTTCAGCATTCAGGGGTCAACTTGTTTCCTACCTTCGGGCAAGGAAAATATTTCTAAGGGGTTTCTGTATCATCTCGTGCATGCTAAAGATTATAGTTCTCAATATCCCAGCCTCGAAATAGCCTCTGTTGTTAATGAATACTCAGATGTCTTTCCCAAAGATCTTCCAGGCATTTCTCCCGAAAGGGAAATAGACTTCGGTATAGACCTTCTTCTGGATACTTAACCTATTTCTATTTTGCCATACAGAATGGCACCAGCAGAACTCAAGGAACTAAAAGATTAGTTGAAGGATCTCTTAGACAAGGGATTCATCAGACCCAATATTTCCCCATGGGGTGCGCCAGTGTTATTTGTGCGCCAGTGTTATTCGTGTGCAAGAAAGACGGTTCTCTCAGGATGTGTATTGATTATCATCAACTCAACAAAGTCATAGTCAAGAACAGATATCCTCTTCCCAGGATTGATGATCTATTCGACCAACTTTAGGGTGCTAGTTACTTCTCCAAGATAGACCTCAGATTAGGCTATCATCAACTCAGAGTTAGAGAATGTGACATTCCGAAGATAGCTTTCCATACTCGATATGGTCACTTTGAATTTCCAGTCATGTTATTTGGTATTACCAATGCCCCTGCAGCTTTTATGGATTTGATGAATCGTGTGTTCAAGCAGTACTTGGACATATTTGTCATAGTCTTCATAGATGATATTCTGGTCTATTATCGCACAAAGCGTGATCATGCAGACCATCTCAGGATTGTTCTTCAGACTCTCAGGGATCACCAATTATTCGCTAAGTTTAGCAAGTGCGAATTTTGGCTAATATCAGTACCATTCCTTGGCTATATTATTTCCAGTAATGGCATTAGAGTAGATCCTGAGAAAACTGAGGTAGTAAGAAACTGGACCAGACCCGTATCTCCATCAGATATTAGGAGTTTCTTGGGTTTGGCTAGCTATTACAGATGGTTTCTCAAGGGATTTTCTTCAATTTCATCTCCCATGTCCAAATTAACTTAGAAGAAGATTAAATTTTATTGGTCAGATTCATTCGAGAAGAGCTTTTAAGAGTTGACGACTCGACTCACCTCACCTCCAGTTCTAGCTATTCCAGATGGTTCAGACGGTTTTGTAGTCTATTGTGATGCATCCAGAGTGGGTTTAGGTTGTGTCCTCATGCAGCATGGTAAGGTCATAGCCTACGCCTCCAAACAGTTAAAATCACATGAGAAGAATTATCCTTCTCATGATCTTGAGTTAGCAACGGTAGTTGTTGCCTTGAAGATTTGGAGACATTATCACTATGGAGTTTATGTAGATGTCTTCACAGACCATAAAAGCCTCCAGTATGTCTTTTCCTAGAAAGATTTAAATCTTCGCCAGAGAAGGTGGTTAGAGTTCTTGAAGGATTACGACATGAGTGTTATTTATCATCCAAGCAAGGCCAATGTTGTGGCCAACTCTCTAAGTTGACTCTCCATGGGTAGTATTTCTCACGTTGAGGATAGTAAGAAAAAGATGGCTCAGGAGATCCATCAGCTTTCCAAACTAGGCGTTTGCTTAGTTGATTCTTTAGAGGATGGTATATGTGTTCATAGTAGTTCAGAGTCATCTCTACTTTCCGAGGTGAAATAGAAACAAGACAGGGATCCTAGCCTTGTCAAGCTCAAAGAGTCAGTTCAGAACCAGAAAGTTGAGGTTTTCTCCCAAGGGGGAGATGGCATTCTTTGTTGTCAGGGCCGTATATGTGTTCCAGGTGTAGATGAATTGACGCAGCAAATTCTTGTAGAAGCGCATGGTGCGCAATACTCTATTCATCCAGGGGCCACTAAGATGTACCACGACATGCGAGAGATCTATTGGTGGAGTGGGATGAAGAGAGATATTGCAAATTTTATGGCTAAGTTCTATACATGTCAGCAGGTTAAGATAGAGCATTAGAAACCTAGTAGTTTTATCTAAGAGTTCACCATTCCTACTTGGAAGTGCGAAGAATTTAACATGGACTTCGTGATGGGTTTGCCTAGAACTCGTCATCAACATGATTCAGTCTGGGTCATTTTAGATAGAATGACCAAGTCAACTCATTTCTTTCCTGTTCGTACTTCTTATTCTGCCAAGGATTATGCCAAACTCTATATCATGGAGTTAGTTAGGTTACATGGTGTTCCACTATCTATCATCTCAGACAGAGGTACCCAGTTCACTTCTCACTTTTGGAAAGCATTCCAAAAGGGTCTCGGTACCCAAGTCCATTTTAGCACAGCATTTCATCCTCAGACAGATAGTCAAGTAGAGAGGACCATTCAGACTCTTGAAGATATTCTAAGGGCATGTGCAATTGACTTCAAGGGAAGTCGGGATGACCACTTGCCTCTGATTGAATTCACATACAATATTAGCTATCATTCTAGTATTTAGATGGCTCCTTTTGAAGCTCTCTATGGTTAGAGATGTAGATCTCTGATTGGTTGGTTTGAAGTTAGTGAGGCCTCAGTCATAGGTCCTGACTTAGTATTCGACGCCTTAGAGAAAGTTCAGTTGATCAGAGAGAGACTCTGGGCTGCTCAGAGCCGATAGAAGTCCTATGCAGATGTTCGTAGAAAGGATCTTGAGTTCGAGGTCAATGACTATGTCTATCTTAAGATCTCTCCCATGAAAGGAGTGAATAGGTTTGGTAAGAAAGGGAAACTCAGTCCCCAGTGTGTCGGTCCCTTCAAAATTCTTTCTCGCTTCGGCAAGGTAGCTTATGAGCTTGAGTTGCCTTCAAATCTAGCCTCAGTCTATCCATTCTTCCATATATCTTTGCTATAGAAGTGCTTAGGTGACCCAGCAGTTGTTGTCCCTATTCAAAGCATCGACATTCAGAATAGCCTCTCTTATGAAGAAATTCTAGTCAAAATCTTAGACTATCAGACTCGTAGATTGAGGAACAAACAAGTCCCTCTAGTAAAGGTTCTTTGGCAAAATCAGTCTCATGAGGGAGCTACTTGAGAAGTAGAAGCAGATATGCATACCAAGTATCCTCACCTCTTCCCCGCCAATTTAGATCAAGATAAAGGTAATAGTTCTCCTTAAGCTTATTCAGTTTCACGTTCATGTTTCCAGTATAAACTTGGTACCTATTAACCATTTTATACTCAGTCATGCATTCATGTGCCAATTGTTCGTGCATCAGATATGCACAAGTTCAATATGTTTAGCATGTCAGTCATGAGATCAATTTGCAATTCTTCATGTTTAGTTCAGGTTCTATAGTCTTGTATCCCTTCTCAGTAAATTCTTATTCGAGGACGAATGTTCCCAAGGGGGACATATTGTAATACCCCGCATGTTTCAAAGCTAGGAAGTGAATAAGTATTCCTACGTATGAAATCTCCTATCCTGTAATTCATACATGAGTACATGACTTACCATGAATATCCTAGTGATAGGATAGCTTATGATGCATTAAGCATGTTCATATGAGTCACTTAAGGTAATACAAGCTAAGAGTTTTTGAATCCATCAAGTTTTAGTATTCGATTTTGTAAGGATCATATTTGAACGATTATAACTCAATGTTAATGTGGTATTTTGGCTGATTTAGACCCACCAAATTATACAGAATCGAATTAGCTTTCCAACGAAACCAATTTCACCTTAATCCAATACCCGAGCGAAAAGTTATGCACATTTTCATGAGAGACAATAAACATAGGTAATTGGTTAGGCGCCACCTAACCCAAGCATAGGAAATGGGTTAGGAGCCGCCTAACCCAAGCATAGTCAATCACTTGGGCGCCGCCTAAGTCAATTCCAGGTGTCAAAAACACTCTGTTTTGAGTTATTTTAAAGGTAATTAAGTCTTTAAATACTCCTTACACGTCCCTAAACTTAACCCTACAAATATATAGCTTCTAAACATTTTACAACCCTATTTTTCATCTCAAAGCTCATCATCCAAGAGCACTAAAGGAGAAAAACAATTAGGGTTGCATAATTAAGCTTGAATATCCGATTTCAAGAAAATTCCTCCGTTAATCATCAAGAATCTTTCTTCTAAGGTATGCGTAATGTTCATCCACGGATTTCTTTCGTCCGTGCAGTTCAAGAATCAATCTTTAAAACACAAAATCTTGGTTGATTGTGGTGATATGGTCATACCCATGTTGATGCTTGTTTGTTTTCCTGTTTTTCATTATAAAGTATGATTTCTATATTGCTGGGTGTTGATGAACATGTTGTTGATATTGGGTGATTCCCAAGATGGAATCTTTATATGTTTTTGTGAATTCATGATATCATATGAGTTGGATCTCCCATGTCCAGATTGACTCAGAATAAGTTTAAGTTTCAATGGTCATATTCAAGCGAGAAGAGCTTTCAAAAGTTGAAGACTCGACTAACCTCATCTCCAGTTCTAGCTAGTCCATGGTTCAAACGGTTTTATAGTCTGTTGTGATGCGTCCAGAGTGGGTTTAGGTTGTGTCCTCATACAGCATGGTAAGGTCATAGCCTATGCCTCCAGACAGTTAAAATCACATGAGAAGAATTATCCTACTCATGATCTTGAGATAGCAGCGGTAGTTGTTGCCTTGAAGATTTGGAGACATTATCTCTATGGAGTTCATGTAGATGTCTTCACAGACCATAAAAGCCTTCAGTATGTCTTTTCCCAGAAAGATTTAAATCTTTGCTAGAAAAGGTGGTTAGAGCTCTTGAAAGATTACGACATGAGTGTTCTTTATCATCTAAGCAAGGCCAATATTATGGCCGACGCTCTTAGTCGACTCTCCATGGGTAGTATTTCTCACGTTGAGGATAGTAAGAAAAATATGGCTCAGGAGATCCATCAGCTTGCCAGACTAAGCGTTCGCTTAGTCGATTCTTCAGAGGGTGGTGTGTGTGTTCATAGTAGTTCAGAGTCATCTTTAGTTTTCAAGGTGAAAGAGAAACAAGATAGGGATCCTAGCCTTGTCAAGCTCAAAGATTCAGTTCAAAATCATAAATTTGAGGTTTTCTCCCAAGGGAGGGATGGTGTTCTTCGTTGTCAAGGTCGTCTATCTGTTCCATGTGTAGATGAATTAAGGTAGCGAATTCTTGTGGAAGCGCATGGTGCGCGATACTCTATTCATCCAGGGGCCACTAAGATGTACCGCAATATGCGGGAGATCTATTGGTGGAGTGGGATGAAGAGAGATATTGCAAATTTTGTGGCTAAGTGCTCTACATGTCAGCAGGTTAAGATAGAGCATCAGAAACCTAGTAGTTCCATGCAAGAGTTCACCATTCCTACTTAGAAGTGGGAAAAATTTAACATGGACTTCGTAACGGGTTTTCCTAGAACTCGTCATCAGAATGATTCAGTCTGGGTCATTATAGATAGAATGACCAAGATAGCTCATTTCCTTCCTGTTCGTACTTCTTATTCTGCCCAGGATTATGCCAAACTTTATATCAGGGAGTTAGTCAGGTTACATGGTGTTCCACTATCTATTATCCCAGACAGAGGTACCCAGTTCACTTCTCACTTTTGGAAAGCATTCCAAAAGGGTCTCGGTACCCAAGTCCATCTCAGCACAGCATTTTATCCTCAGAAAGATGGTCAAGAAGAGAGGACCATTCAGACTCTTGAAGATATGCTAAGGACGTGTGCAATTGACTTCAAGGGACGTTGGGACGAACACTTGCCTTTGATTGAGTTTGCATACAACAATAGCTATCATTCTATTATTCATATGGCTCCTTTCAAAGCTCACTATGGTTGGAGATATAGATCTCTGATTGTTTGGTTTTAAGTTAGTGAGGCCTCAGTCATAGTTCCTGACTTAGTATTTGACGCCTTAGAGAAAGTTCAGTTGATCAGAGAGAGACTCCGGACTGCTCAGATCCGACAGAAGTCCTATGCAGATGTTCATTGAAAGGATCTCGAGTTCAAGGTCAATGACTATGTCTATCTTAAGATCTATCTCATGAAGGGAGTGAAGAGGTTCGGCAAGAAAGGGAAACTCAGTCCCCGGTATGTCGGTCCCTCTAGAATTCTTTGTTGCTTCGGCAAGGTAGCTTATGAGCTTAAGTTGCCTTCAGACCTAGCCTCAGTCCATCCAGACTTCCATGTCTCTTTGCTAAATAAGTGCTTAGGTGAACCAGCAGTTCTGGTCCCTATTTAAAGCATCAACATTCAGAACAGCCTCTCTTATGAAGAGATTCCAGTCGAAATGTTAGATTATCAGACTCGTAGATTGAGGAATAAAGAAATCCCTCTAGTCAAGGTTCTTTGGAGAAATCAGTCTCATAAGGGAGTTACTTGGGAAGCAGAAGCAGATATACGTAGTATCCTCACCTCTTCCCCGCCAATTTAGATCAAACTCATAGTAACAGTTCCCCTTAAGCTTATTCAGTTTCACGTTCATGTTTCCAGTATAAACTTGGTACCTATTAACCGTTTTATACTTAATCATGCATTCATGTTCCAGTTGTCCGTGCATCAGATATGCACAAGTTCAGTATGTTTAGCATGTCAATCATGAGATCAAGTTGCAGTTCTTCATGTTCAGTTCAGGTTTTATAGTCTTGTATCCCTTCTCAATAAATTCTCATTCGAGGTCGAATGTTCCCAAAGGGGAGATATTGTAATACTTCGCATGTTTCTAAGCTAGGAAGTGAATAAGTATTCCTATGTATGAAATCTCCTATCCTGTGATTCATACTTGAGTACATGACTTACCATGAATATTCTAGTGATAGGATAGCTTATGATGCATTAAGCATGTTCATATGAGTCACTTAAGGTAATACAAGCTAAGAGTTTTTGAATCCATCAAGTTTTAGTGTTTGATTTTTTAAGGGTCATATTTGAATGATTATAACTCAATGTTAATGTGGTATATTTGCTGATTTAGACCCACCAAATTATACAGAATCAAATTAGCTTTGCAACGGTACCAATTTCGCCTTAATCCAATACCCGAGCGAAAATTTATGCCCATTTTCGTGAGAGACAGTAAGCATATGCGATTGGTTAGGGGCCGCCTAACCCAAGCATAGGCGATTGGTTAGGCGCCGCCCAACCCAATCATAGACGATCACTTGGGCGTCATCTAAGTCAATTCCAGGTGTCAAAAACACTCCGTTTTGAGTTATTTTTAAGGTAATTAAGTCTTTAAATACTCCTTATACGTCCCTAAACTTAACCCTACAAAATATATAGCTTCTAAACATATTACAACTCTATTTTTCATCTCAAATCTCATCATCCAAGAGCACTAAAGGAGAAAAACAACTAGGGTTACATAATTAAGCTTGAAGATCCGATTTCAAGGAAATTCCTCCGTCAATCATCAAGAATCTTTCTTCTAAGGTATGCGTAGTTTTCATCCACGGATTCCTTTCGTCCGTGGAGTTCAAGAATCAATCTTTAAAATACAAAAGCTTGGTTGATTGTGGTGATATGATCATACCCATGTTGATGCTTGTTTGTTTTCCTCTTTTTCATTATAAAGTATGATTTCTATATTGTTGGGTGTTGATGATCATGTTGTTGATATTGGGTGATTCCCAAGATGGAATCTTTATATGTTTTTGTGAATTCATGATATCATATGAGTTGGAAACATGTAAATTTGGTTGTTCATGATGTAGAATTCGGTGATTTAACCTATGCTTAAGATGTGGATGTAAGGTGTTTGATAAAATGCCTAAGGAACTAGAAAACATGCAATATAGCTAAAACGTTACTAAGTGAAGGATTTATGATATGCCCTTATGTTCCAATGACTTCTATGTTGTTAATGTTCCTTGTAAATGTTGTTTGAATACTCATGAACTATTCTTATGAGATTATGTTGTTTACTTTCAAATCCTACTTATGAACAAGATGTATGATAACCATGCAATCCACATGAGCTTCCATGCTATTAGTATGTGTTGCCAATATGATTATGCAACGAACATGCTATTAAGATTGTGCAAGTACTTCCATGTGATATGAAATCCTTTCCATGCAATACATTATTGATAACCATGCATAGTATGAGATCCCTACTTATGATATTATAAATTATGGACTCTACTCTTATGATCAAGTCAGTCATGTGTGTCAGTTTCCTTCCATCGAGTCTTGGGTGTACTTTTACACAAAAACTATAGTTGTATGCATAGATCCATATCATGTTTCACGATATCCAAACTCAAGCTATGATTCCATAGAGTATAGTCAGTCATGTGACTCAGGAAAACCTCATGATCTTAGTCAATTATCAGATATCAATAACATTCCGCCAGTCAACAGAATTCAGTAAGATTAAGTTATGCACAACCATTTATTCATGTCCAGTCCCTCCAGATGGGAGTAGATGTTAGCACCGAGTGAACCCAAGGATGGGAACTCACCCGCCAGTTCAGGGCATGATTCTTAGTAGCAATCCTTGTGTTCCAGAACTACGTAGCCAGCGTAGGTTGAGACATCTTAACCCGTCAGATTAGGGTTGATGAGGTGGCTTAACTCGTTAGTTTAGGGTCCCACCGTTCTCATTGAGTACCCGCCAGATAAGGGTCACTCATAGTTGTCCTTACCAGTGGCGCGGTATTGACACCCCTCCAGTCGGGACAGAGATTGGACCCCAGCTTAGCCATAACGGCATACATGGGGCATGTCGGTTAAACACTACTTCCCACAATTTTAGTAACAGTCTCAGTAAAAGAACTCAGAGCGTTCTTCATATTTCAGTATATACAGAACTGTCAGATACAGTTGCCCATGTTATCAGTTTCAGTATCAGTCATGACAGTTATCAATAAACCATGTATTAGCTTACAGGTCGTGATATCACGTATTCACGGTCCTAGTTTCTATATATGTGTGGTTGCACTCCCACGTTCATATTAGTCAGTCAGTGTTGTTCATGCATGAAACCCTTTATGTTCAGCCTACCTTCCTCGTATTCTTAGTACTCCAGTTGTACTAACGTATTTGCGCTATGGTTCTTTCTTTTCATGTTACACCATAGGTTTCGGGACACGAGCTCTAGCCCAGCAGCAGCGGTAGCATTCCAGTCGCAGAGACACAATGAGTCCTCATTGATT
The DNA here is from genome assembly GCA_030864225.1 of Capsicum baccatum var. pendulum. Taxonomy (NCBI): domain Eukaryota; kingdom Viridiplantae; phylum Streptophyta; class Magnoliopsida; order Solanales; family Solanaceae; genus Capsicum; species Capsicum baccatum. The sequence continues at coordinate 23,496,765 of CM061555.1, read as the reverse complement.
TGAGGATAATATAATTTGATTCATTTATTTATTTCTTCAGTTCACTCTTACAGAGTTAGTTAGAGACATGTTCCTTCAACTTCTTATTCAGACAGTTTAGAGGCTTTCAGATTTATTTTCAGATTTACGTTCAGATTTAGTTGTTTTGGGTATTTGAACCTTATCGCCTTACAATTCCATGTATTTTGCATTATTACCTCATGATTTGCAGTATACAGGTACAAATATCAGACATGGGTTAGCTTGTGGTCCCTCGGGGTCATGAGCACCGTGTAACATTTTGGTTCAGCAAATTGGGGTGTTACATGGGACTGTCCTAGTGTGATCCGTTTAAATTTTTGTGGCTATTTGGGTGGACAAACGAGTGAAACAATGCGAACAGGGCATTTTTGGGCCAAATCGGTGTGCTATAGCCCACAATTTTGGGGGTGGGCCCAGGGTTCGGGCGTGCTGTGGGCAAAAAATTATCGAGGCGTGCCATGAAGGTTGAGGATCATCCCAGTGTAGTCTGTTTAACTTTTTGTTGCCATTTGGATGGAGAAATGGGCAAAACGGCATGAACAGGGAATATTTGGGCCAAATTGATTTACTATAGCCCATGATTTAGGGGTGGGCCCGGGCTTCAGGAGTGCTGTGGGTCAAGAATTTATTGGGGCATGCTAGAGAGGTTGGGCATCATCCCAGCGTGGTCCGTTTAATTTTTTATGGAAATTTAGGTGGACAAACGGGCAAAACACCGCGGATGAGGCATTTTAGGGCTAAATCTGTGTGCTATAGCCCACAGTTTCGGGGGTGGGATTGGGGTCTGGGCGTGCTGTGGGCCAAAAATTGATCAAGCCATACCATGGAAGTTTTGGATCATTCCAGTGTATTCGTATTTTTTTTTTGTGGGCATTTGGGTGGACTAACGAGTGAAATGGCGCGAATGGGGCATTTTTAAGCTAAATCGTCGTGCTATAGCCCACGGTTTTGAGGGTGAGCACAGGGTCCAAGCATGCTGCAGGCCGAAAATCAATCGGGGCGTGTCAAGAAGGTTGGGGATCATCCCAGTGTGATCCGTTTAAATTTTTGTGGCCATTTAGGTGGTCAAATGGATGAAACAGCAAAATGGGGCATTTTCGGGATAAATCGATGTGTTATGGCTCACGGTTTAAGGGGTGCTTTTGAGGTCCAGCATGTTGTGGTCCAAAAATAACTGGGGCATGCCAGGGAGAGTAAGGATCATTGTAGTGTGTTCCATTTAATTTTTTAGGGCCATTTGGGTGGAAAACAGGTGAAACGACGCGAACGAGGCATTTTTGGCTCGAATTGGTGTACTATAGCCCACGATTTTAGGGGTGTCCCCAGGGTTCGGTCGTGCTGTAAGGAAAAAATTAATTGGGGCATGCTAGGGAAGTTGGGGATCATCCTAGTGTGGTATTTTTAATTTTTTGATGCCATTTGGGTTGACAAATGAGCTAAACAGTGTGAACATGGAATTTTCAAGCCAAATCGGTGTGCTATAGCCTATAGTTTCAGGGGTGGGCCTAGGTTCCGGGCGTGTTGTGGGCCAAAAATTGAACGGGGTATGCCAGGGAGGTTGAGTATTATCCCAATATGGTTTGTTTAAAGTTTCATGGCCATTTGGGTGGACAAACGAGCAAAACGGTGTGAATGGAGCTTTTTTTGGCCAAATCGGTGAGCTATAGCCCATGATTATGGGGTTGGGCCAGGGTTCGGGTGTACTGTCGGTTAAAAATCAACTGAGGCATACCAGGGAGGTCGGGGATCATCCCAGTGTGGTGCATTTAATTTTACATGGCCATTTGAGTGGACAATCGGGCGAGACAACGCGAATGAAGCATTTTTGGGCCAAATCGGTGTGCTATAGCCCACGATTTTATGAGTGGGCCCTGGGTCAGGGCATGCTGTGGTCCAAAAATAGACCGGGATATGCCAGGGAGGTTGGAGATCATCCCAATATGGTCCGTTTGAATTTTCATGGCCATTTGGGTGGACAAACGCGAATGAAGCATTTTTGGGCTAAATAGGTGTGCTATAGTTCATGGTTTTGGGGGTGGGCCTGGGATTCGAGCATGTTGTGGGCCAAAAATCAACTGAGGCATGACAAGTAGGTTGGGGATCATTCTAGTGTGGTCTGTTTAAATTTTTGTGGCCATTTAGGTAGGCAAACGGGCAAAATAGTGCGAACGAGGCATTTTCGGGACAAATCGGTGTGTTATAGCCCATGCATTTGGGGGTGTGCCCAGGATTCGGGCGTGCTGTGGGCCAAAAATTGATTGGGGCATGCTAGGGAGGTATCGGATTATCTCAGCATGGTCTTTTTAAATTTTCACGACCATTTGGGTGGATAAACAGGTGAAACGGTGCGAACAGAGCATTTTTAGGCCAAATCGGTATGCTATAGCCCATGGTTTTGGGGGTGGGCCCAGGGTTTGGGCGTGTTATGGGCCGAAAATTGACTGGGGTGTACTAGGGAGGTTTGGAATCTTCCCAGTATGGTCCATTTTAATTTCCGTGGCCATTTGGGTGGACAAACGGGCGAAACGGTGCGAGCGAGGCAAATTCGGGCCAAATAGATGTGCTATAGCCTACGATTTTGGAGGTGGGCTCGGTGTCCGGGCATTCTTTGTGCTGAAAATTGACTGGGGCATACTGAGGAGGTTGGGGATCATCCCAGTATGGTCCGTTTAAATTTTCGTGGCCATTTGGATGGACAAACGGGAGAAATGGTGCGAACGGGGCATTTTCGGGCCAAATCGGTGTGCTATAGTGATGCAAGAGAAAACTAGGAATTCATGAAATGGCCACACAAGATGCAAAAATCAGCAAGCAAAAACAACACAAAATAAAGGGGATGAAAAGGAAGATTGCATAAACGTAAACATAGATAGAAAGACCCTTACTTCTACCAAGTGATTAACAAAAGATGGTGTATCAAACCATCAATCACACCTCACCAATAGAATATCAAACCTTCCTCTTAGGTGGACCAAGGTAATTCACACTCCTCAAAACCCACCTTTCTTGCCAATTTGTCAATACAAGTGAAATCCATCAATTGTGCTAACCGTAATTCGGTTTCTCTCTCTTAACGAGAAAGAGAATACTACAAGCTAAGACTAATATTACAATTTGAAAATTCACTCAATTCATTATATCAAAAATAAGGAAAATAAGAGCTAAGATGCCTATTTATACTATTATAAAACAAAGAATAAAATACCCTTAATGAAAGATGCTTCTTTGGAGTTTAAAAAGAAAGTCTTAAAGAACCATAATAGCCCTAACAATGGGCGTCTCTTGAGTGTCCAATTGTAGTGTGCAAGGTCCATCTTGTCTTTCAAGTAAGGCGCCTCTTGATTGTAATGGTTCCCTCCTCCTCCTTCAACTTGCCAAGGCTTTGAAAGGCTCCAAACAGTTGTCAATTCTGAAGTTTGAACCTTTGACAATACCTTGTACTCTTTTATGCTCTTCATACTTGTATCATCCTCTCCATCTTGAAAGGAATTTGTCCTCAAATTCTCACCTTACAAAACAAAAGAGAGGTAAAAACAAGCACACAATCCTCGTGATAGGAGGGTTAGCATTAGTACCACAAATTTGGTGAACATGCCAAGGGGGTACACTTTTGAAATATAACCAACTATCCCTTGTTATGATCATGAAACACCTACCACAAGCATCAAAAAGGACACGACTAAGGCAAACATCAAGAGGTACGACAAATACAAAGGTGCACAAAAGCCATATAGCATTGTAACTCCAAGTGGACCAACAAACAAATATCCTACCCCTACATAAAGCAAATTCAAGACTAGCATAGATAGCATCATAAGCAAAGAGGTAGTATAGGAAGGCATCAAGTATAAAGGCATCATCAGAGGTGCTATAATCTATAAGAATACCAATTGGTTCAATAGTTTTAGCACATAAGGTTGGAATCAAGTTATTTAAACACATATGGCTTCCTTCTTTCAAGTAAAACATCAACTTGGCATCCACAAGTTTGGATTCATTCAATTCAAGCACAAGTATGTCAAGCAAGAATGCACATATAGAAGCATCATCCTAAGATGAGAATGACACATTTGCCCTTGGGTTTTCAAGAATAATACCTTGCTTGTTATGTAGACCAAGTAAGAAGTTAGTTGTGCCAGCATTGTTATATCCACATTTGGCACCGGGGTCAAATGGAAAGAGTGGCCTTAGACATGGATCTAGACAACACACTTTTTCCCCACAGGCTTTTCCTCATCTAAAAGACATACTCTCTACAATAGCATAATACAACATGCTCAAAGAATCATCTCTAATCCCATGATAAACTCTATCAACATCATTACTAACTTGAGACTTATTAAACATACCACACATAGGCTCAAGTAGTAGATTATATTCGAGAGTAGGTTGATCATCATTCACATCCTCACTAGTTGTTGCCAACTCACATACCAAAGTAGAATCACCTTGTATTTCACAAGGGTCAACTAATGTGTAAATACTCTTGTCACTTGGTAAGGGAACCTCATTCAAGTCATAAGTGCTAGCACTAGATGGACACAAATCATTCTTACGAAAAGAATTGATTTTTTCATCTAAAGGATCAACTAGTACTTGTGTAATCACAACAAGAGTTTGGTCCTTATGCAACCTAACAACACTAAGAGTATCACAAAAGGAAGATTCACACACTTCTTCATTAAGAAAATTTGAAACTACACCACTTAGACTACTACTAGCCACATCACAACAATTCAAGTTTCTAGGAGTGTAGAAGATAGCTTTGTTACCTTGTAGATCATGGGAAGTGTGTTCTTCACTTGGTTTTGCATTAGGGCAGCCTTCATGCTCCGCATTACAAGGAAATATGTCAAGGTTTCCCTTTGGATTTCACTTTTTCAAAATTGGGATTTAGTGCACTAAGCATTTGGCGCATATCTTCAATGAAGCTATCCCAATCGTATTTGATGCGATCAAATGTGGCATCGAAACTATAGGCAGCCATGGTACCTAAAATAAAGAAACAAACCTACAAAACGAACAAACAAGTTAGTTCAAAAAGAGCCTCACCACTCTCACTCTCATTTTTTACCTCATGCTTGGTTTCACAGGTGTTGAAAGCTTGACAATACTTGGCAAGTGATTTGAGTGGTGAATATGCTTTGGTCCAAAATCGACTTTTGTTTGATATGACTTAAATAAAATTATGCACGAACTTGAACCAACAAATTACTACGAATTAAAAATGAGAAAAGCACACAAAAATTGAAGACATGAAATAATCAGACTCTAATCTAATTACCAAACTAGTAGGTACTTACTGGTTTGCTAATTAGTGAAAGAACAACAAAATTAAAACTAGAAACAACAATTAGAAACTAGGAAATCTAATTTTGAACTCAATTCGGTTGGTCGCCAAAGTGATGATGTGGCAGCTTGTAATTGGACATCACTTTTCAAAATTTTCAAATCTCAATTCACTTATTTCGGCCAAACACACTTAGGAGAAGAAGAAATTTTGTTTGGGAGGGAAAAATTATAGGTTTGGATCCCTTTTGGAGCTTCAAATGAATTCAAAATAGATTGGTCCCCCCCTGATGATAGGCAATATTACGCGCCTATATCAATATATTTTGCCCATATTTGTGCCATGTTGTGAGAACAAACTATATATTTTATGCACTTTTAGTCCTTTTTCCTATAAGTGAGCTAACAAACATGATTAGCAAAGTTTCAGGTATAAATGATGCAGAAATCAGCATTTTATGGCTTACTTGACGCTAAAGAAAGCTCACGAAGGAAGGAAAGGGAGTTTGGACGCCTAAAGGACCAAAAGTGATGCATGGGAAATCTTTCCCGGGCTAAAACAACATTTCTGAAGACTTTGGGGACTTACAGTAACTTAGTTGGATTTGGACAATGATGCATTAACCTAGTACAATTGAGTTATGTATTTCATTAGTTTATTTGGATTAGGAGAATGTTACATTAACCTAGTACAAATGGGTTAAGTATTTCCTTAGTCTAGTAGGATTTGGTTAGATATTTCATTAGCTTAGTAGGATTAGGATATGGGTATTATAAATACCCTATCATGCTAGAGATTTTTATTCATTCACCATTCACCATTCCCCCATTCCATTAATTTCCATCCATCCACCATCCATCCATCCATCAAAACAATTCTTTTTATTAATTCTTATTATTTTCTCTTCATCTATTCTTAATTTCCGCAACAAGAGAAATGTTACTTTTGCAAGAAATCACCCCTAACGCCTACCACAGTTGTGCTACACGAAACTCATCTTTATTGTGGTATATTAACAATGTCAATTGTGATTATCTTCGCATTCATGGGTAACTAAACTTCTCTGTTGGGGTTATGGAAGCCGTATGAGATACTATCTATTGCTGTGAGTTTATGAGTTCGTGACACGTATGCTGCTTATATCATTATTCTCTTCATCTTAATGCAAATTCTTGTGGCTGCAGACGCATAGAATAACGCCAGTATAACATTTAACTTGTTCGAAAGAAAGGTTATCTGTATGGAAAAGAGATAATGTCAAGGTAGTAGGACACCCTTTCCTATTAAAAAGCTAGTGCCGTAACTGGACTAACCTCTTGGAGAATTCATACCGTTAGACACGCTTTAAGCTCGAAAGAGTTAAAGTGAAATAATCCTCGAATAGGTCGAAAGGCGCCTGGATTTACCATCGAATACAATTCTCTATAAGCACATGCATGTCGGAATTCTACACACTCATAGCCAATAGAGACGTATAACTCAGAAGGTGGACATAACCCCAACGCTTCAATTCTCATTGTTTCACAACCTACAAAATATCCTTTCTTTTTACTTTGCTATTTTCAGCTTTTACTTTATTGTTTTGGTTACATATTACAATCCCCCCTTCTTACGAGACTTGCACTAAAATTCTAGTAATCGTTGCCTACTTGTTGGCCAAGCTATTCTCTGTGGGATCGACACCCAACCCAGGTTGGGTTCTATATTTGCTAACGACCGCTTTACACTCTTACGAGAGCTGTAGATTGAGCGTTATCAAAAATATGCCATTGACCTGGGTCTCCCAGGCAGGTTGAGGAGCGAGGGACTTGGGCCATTAGGGTGGCGGGGCCATTTGGATGGGCAAATGGGCAAAACGACATGACCGTACCATATTTAGGCCAAATCGGTGTGCTATTTCCCACAGTTTTCTAGGTCTACTTAGGGACCAGGCATGAAATTAGTTAAAAATTGACCTGGGCTCCCAGGCATGCTAAGGAGTGAGGGAATGTGGGCCATTTGGGTAGGCGGGGCCGTTTGGTTGGTCAAACAGGCAAAACAGCGTGACCGAGCCATTTTTGGGCCAAATCAGTGTGCTATAGTCCATAAGTTTTGGGTGTACCCAAGGGTCGGGCGTGAAATGGGTCAAAAATCAACCTGGGCTCCAAGGCAGGCTGGGGAGCGGGGGAGTTTGGCATTTGGGTTGGCGGGGTTGTTTGGTTGGTCAAACGGGCGAAACAGCACGACCAGGCCATTTTCAGGCCAAATTGGTGTGTTATAGCCCACGATTTTTTGGGTGTGCCCAGGGTCTAGGCTGAAAATCAACCTGGGGCTCCCAAGCTAGCTGAAGTCAGGGGAGTATGGTCCATTATGATGGGCGGGGCCATTTGGTTTGTCAAATGGGCAAATCGACGCGAATGGGCCATTTTTTGTTAAATCAGTGTTTTATAGCCCACGATTTTCTGGGTGTGCCTAGGGGTTGGGCGTGAAATAGGCTAAAAATCAACCTAGGGCTCCCAGGTAGGCTGTGAAGCAGGAGATTGTGGGCCATTTGGGTGGGCGGGGCTATTTGTTTGGTCAAACAGGCGAAATGATGTGACTGGATTATTTTCGGGCTAAATCGGTGATCTATAGCCCATGGTTTTTAGGGTGTGCCTGGGTGCTGACGTGAAATGGGTCAAAAATTGACCTGAGGCTTCCAGGTAAGCTAAGGAGCAGAGGAGTATGGGATATTTGGGTGGGAGAGGCCATTTGGTTGGTCAAACGGGAGAAACGACACAATCGGGCTATTTTTGAGCTAAATTGGTATGATATAGCCCATGACTTTCTGGGTATGCTCGGGGGCCGGGCGTGAAATGGGTTGAAAATTGACCTGGGCTCCCAGGCAGATAGGGGAGTATGGGCCATTTGGATGAGCGAGACTGTTTGGTTGGTCAAACGAGCGAAACGATGAGGCCGGGCGATTTTTGGGAAAAATTGACACGATTTTCTGGGTGTGCCCAGGTGTTGGGCGTGAAATGGGCTAAACATTGACCTGGGGCTCCCAGGCAGGCTGGAAAGTGGAGGAAAAGGAGGTCGGTTAAGCTTCCACGTTGATGGTAAGTCCGCCTCTTCTTCTTCTTTTATCTTCAAATTTATTCAATTCACTTGATTTTTTTTACCTTTACTTCCCCTTTAATTTATAAAGGTGAAAAACATATCTTGATCATACCAAATTATCATTCTTACTCTTGCATTTAATAGTTTCATGTAGAGGTGTCAAATAGACACAAATTGAGCTGACTCGTCCAACCCCTTCAATACTTATTTATATATTTTACTGTTTAAGATATCTATCATGTATGCATTGATTTTATATATATATATATGAGTCAGATATATATTTCTGTAAATACATATGTAAATATATATATATTTTTTGTACTGTAAATACAAATGTATATATGATATAGTAGAACGTATTAAGGTGATGTTATCAAAGGAGCAATACAAATTTTTTGTCATAAGAATATTTGTGGTGTCTACGTAAAAAAAAAAGTTTAGTTCAAGCGCAATTAGACAAATGTATTATGTCACAAATGTATTACTCTCTCCGTTTCAAAAAAAATGACCTACTTTGACTTGGCACAAAGTTTAAGAAAATAAAAAACTTTTGAATCTTATGGTCTTAAATTAAAGTTGTGTCAAATGTATCAAAATGCTCTTTAATTTGTGGTCCTAAACATATCATGTGGAAAGTTGAAATTAAAGTATTGTCAAAAAGGGAAAGGGATCATCCTTTTTGAAACGGACTAAAAAGAAAAGTAGGTCATTCTTTTTTAAACGGATGGAGTATAAATTTTTTGAGGGTATGTGCATGTATTTGTATTTTGTATATACAAATTCATATTTATATATATTTTACTACGGTGTTGAATTTGTCTTTGAACTATTTTATGTCACTCTAGAGGGTAATATATGTATTTGCTTATAATTTTTACTATTTAAGATATATATTTAAGATATGTATTATGTATTTTTTGATTACCTATATGTATATGTATATAATTGTCCTTTTTGTTATAGAGATTTGTGTCTTATATGTGTATAGACACATTATGAATCAGATATTTTTTTCTGTAAATATATATGCAAATATATATGTGAACTTTGTAATGTAAATATATATGTAGATCTGTATGTCTATATATGTGATATAGAAAATATAAAATAGAACCCAAAGAAAAATGAGAGAAAAAATTCAAAAAAAGGAAAAAAGTTAGAAAGAAAAATAAAAGCTAGATATAGAAGAATAAAAAAATAGAAAAAGAAAAAAACGAAAAAGAAATGTCCAAAAAAACGAAATGAAAAAGGAAAAAAAAAAAAAAGAGAAACAGAACTGTAAAAATAAAAGTGAAAAAAAAAAAAAAAAAATAGAAAAATAGAAAAAAAAAATGAAAATAGGAAAAGAAAAAGAAAAATATGAGAAAGAAAAAAAAAAGAAAACGAAAAAGAAAAAAAATGTAAAAGAAAAAAAAAGAGAAATAAAGTGAAAAGAAAAAAAATCAAAATCAAACAATAAAAAAAAAAGATGAAAAAAAACTAACAAGAAAAAAAAATTAGAGATATTAGAGAGTGAAAGAAAGGGAAAACAGTAATATGCTTTATTTTGAAATTTTGAAGATGATGAAAATAATAATCTTCATTATTGAATTTGATTTGGAAAAAGAATCTACTAGTTTAAATAAGAGTAATTTATGAAAAAGAAATATACTACTTGAAATAAGAGTAATTTATGAAAAAAGAATTTGTTGCTTTAAATGCATGGGGTAATTATTTGTTATTTAACTCGACTAATTTGAGTAAAAGAAGGAACTGTAATTTCATTTGTATATGTATTTATATAGCAAATTTTATCTAAAATACAAAATACAACTTGTTATTATTCGTAATTATGAAACAATTGCTATGAAAGTTTTAATTATGGGCATAAGTATTCTACTTACGAAATTTTCCCAATATTTTCAATCTCAATTCAACCCGCCCATTTGACACCCCTAGTTACTTTTAATGAAATAAAAGTCTTGATTGGTTGTCTTCTTTTGTTGAATTCATGAACTAGCAATTTGCATATGCATGACCTTTTTTCTCTTGTACTTTCATTTAAGCAAGTTGTTGGACTTCAAATCTTCATCTCAAGCACTCTTTAAGCCTCCAAAGTAGCGACTCAATGAAAAATCTACATATTTCTTAGCTCGACTCTGTATGCACAATTTTGAGGAGACTTGATTTGCATCGCATTTGCATACATGTCCCTTTTCTTCCTCCTCGTACTTGTACTTGACCATGTTGTTGGATTTTAAATCTTCATCTGAAGCATCCTTTAAACCTCTAAAGTAGCAACTCAATAAAAAGCCTGCAAGCTCTTTAGCTTGAATTTGTTGTGCTTTTTGAGGAGACTTGACTTCAATCATAGGCTCTATATATTTTTACAACTATATTTTTATTTTAAATCCTTTTGTTTTATATTTACATGTAAAATATAAACATATTAGTTTATTATTTTTGAAGCCCTGTTTGGATTTTGTGACAACAATGTTGCACATATAAATGTCTATTACTCTATGGGAAAGAAATTATCTGAAAATAAACCGAAGTTGTCAAGCGAGCTCAATAACTTAAATTCAAAGATGAAATTAGATATTATGAAAATGATAGGGACTACTAAATTTTTTCCTCTCAATCCTTTCTCTTTCTTTATGCTGAAATTGCAAGACTGAACAGTGAAAATGTTTGAGTCTAACTATGAAAAACTTGACAAAATGTACATAATATCTCTAAGAAAAATGTTCTAAGAAAAAGTTTATGACCATTAAAATTTTGTTGCGTTAAAGTTTGTTGTAGCAAACTTGAATAACATGTGGTAGCAACTCAAGTTGTTAGTCTTTCATTATGGGAATTTCGTGGTTTAATGTAGAATTGACTCTGACATATTAATTGAGTTTAATCAAATTCCATTTTGCTTTATGTTGTTCGCTTTAATGTTTTGTTATTCCAATCGTATGATCTTTTCTTTCTTCAAAATACTAGTATTATTATTTAAAAAATAAAAATACAGGATGTCTTTGCTATACTTAAGACTTGAAAGTTTACTGATAATGCGACAAAAAGAGAGACTATTAATTAATTATGAGAAAGTTTGATCTATTTAACTTTTTCATGATTAGTGTAATCAATCTTTCCGTCCTATTAACAACGAACTAATTCTTAAGTAAAGCAAAAGTCCTATTGTAATTGTCAAAATTTTTGAAGAATAATATTAGTATTAAAGAAGAAAAGATTATGCGACTGACATAAAAAGAAAATAACATAAAGTAAATTGAAATTTGATCAAATTCAATTGATATGCCAGAGCCAACTCTACCTGCAAATCACAAAATGACCATAACAAGAGACTCACAGCTTGTGAGTTGCTACCACAAATTATCCATGCTTACAACAAAAAATTATGTTTTAACAATTAGAAACTTTTCATAGAACAATAAGGACACTTCTCAAAAATAATATGTAGAAATTCCTCAAATTAATAGTCAGACTTAAGCATTTTCAATAAACAGTCTTCTACTCCGCCTCAAGAAGAAAGAAGTTATAAGCGCAATTTTAGTGTTGCGGAGGTTGTACTTTTTTCTTTTTTTTAAGTATGAGATAATTAATTAAAAGATAATCATAATTTTTTTATTATTTGAGCATATGTAAGTCGAAGTTAAATAAATTATGTATGGTTACCAATTTTTCGTATAACAAAATATCAAAACCCAACTTAAAAAACATCGAATGACGTCAAATTGATTTGAAATGATAATGATATAATAATATTTTAAAAAATTGAAAATCAAAATTATCAAATCGAAAATTTCAATAATATAATATCCTCACCCTAATTAAAGCAAATTACCCATCTAATGTTTTCATATCTACCTAACTTCACTTATTATGAATGATTAAAATTAACCAACTACTAATAACTTAATCTACATTATCAGTATATATAACTTGTGAAGATTTGTTGTATTGTGACCAAGATAGATGCAATGCGAAAAAGAAGAAGAACAAGTGATCACGTAACAATAACCCCCTAAAACAAGTGTAAAGTCCAACAAAGAGGCAAACTTAAACACCAAATTAAACGAATTAATTAGCATGCATAGTTAAGCCATTTAATTAATTTAAACCCCACAAACAAGAGGCGGATCCAAGGATAGGTGGAGTGTTAAGAATCCGTGCACTACTGATTTTTTTTATTTTTGCCTAACTTTTGCTTATCGATGGAACGTGTTGCCTGACGTGTTTCAAGGAAGCAGTAAACAGAAAGTAAATAACACAATGATATTTACGTGGAAAACACCCGGCTCAAAAGATGTTAAAAATCACGACCTGCACCTCTACAAGATTTTACTCCAACTTCACTAAAAAAAACTCTGAACCTCAACAACGACTGATTACAAAACTCTTGTAACCGACAAATAGGAATTATAAACTCTAATTCCTATAACTCAACAACTAGGAATTATAAACTCTAATCCCTATAACTCAATAACTAGGAATTATAAACTCTAATTCCTAACTACACACACCTCCCAAGGTATGTGTTCCCAAAGTCTCTGAGTTTTTCCCAACTCGAAGACTAGCTCCTAATTCAGTTTATAACACACTGAAACTAATGTTACATGAATAGCTCAAACACAATAAACAACTCTAAAAATCAATGCTAAAACTCTTAGCGGGATTCTGTATTAAGGAACAGGTTCTTCAACGCGTTTCTTCAGTGATTGAGTAGCACTTCGTGAAGTCAATCTATCGATTGAGCTTTTCTGTTTTTTAAGTGCGTGAATTATTTTGGCTGTTGCATCTTCTATTTAAGCACAACTCTCCAAAGAGTCATTCTTTATTTCAAACCCCTACTTTAATTAGAACTCTCATTGCATAGAGTTCTACTTCAAGTGAGACTCCTTCTTCAATTCCAACTCTTGTCTCCTTAGTGTTTTAGTAAAACTCCAACTCTTTTGAATTTTTCCACACATTGGACTCTTAAGGATATGCTTAGAAGTGAAACTCCTTGTTCACATAGAACTCCTTTTTCAACTCAACTTGCTTTCCCTTATCATCAAGTGTTTGAATCAAATTCGACTTGTTTAATTCATATTGTCATTCATCAAAATTTCAAGGTTCCAACATTGAGATTTTCCGAAATTTAATGATTTCTTCCAGATTCTATATTTATAATGAGAAATTAGTTAAATATACAAGCAATACTTGTTGGAATCCATCAACAGAGTGAGTGCTTAATCTAGTAGCAGAAACTGAACCAACTAAAGCTAAGCTACCAATGAGGGTTCAAGGCCCCTCGAACATTTTATATGACATGCTCAATATAATTTCACAAAGTGGGATCTATCGCACGCATTTTATACTATTGTTTTTTAATTTGAGATCAATGGAAACTCAAAAACGAGTAAAACACCTTCAACCCACCAACACCTACATATATAAAAACAAGTTGAGGATTGTTATGTGTCTTTTCAAAAAGAGGAGCCATGTCATAATGTTCACTAATCTCAACAAATTGATGGTAAATGTATACCATGTATATAATCATCCTTGTTAAATTTTGAAGCCAACGGCCGACCGACTAGAGAATTCACAGTTCTGTCACGGAATCGAATTGTTTCCATGTGACAATTTATGATTTAGTTTGTTGCATTAATTCAATCTCATAAGGAAAATTAAAGCACAAATCTCAATATAGCAAACAAGGATTAACATATTAACATTTTAAGTATTAACTTCCTTCTTTTTGCTAATTAATGAGTGTACTGAATTTAATTAGTGGAATATATGAAGACGTATGTGTGTAATGTTTGGTCTCTGGAAACAAAACATAGTGGTCCAGAGAGATAATATGATATTATCAATGATCACTTGACATTTGATGTATCTATTATGATTATCGAACATCCTAATCGAGATAATATCTTACAAAGTCAGATGATGTTGCTTACGATACATGATCGGCCCACTAAGGATATTTATAAGAACTAGTATATGTGTACGCGACTACGCGCCTTGCGCGTTCACCTCACTTTAATAAATTGAAATATTATATTAAGTAGAATATTTGTTTAAATAATAAAGATGAATATGATAATTAAATTTAATATCTTTTGAGTATGTAAATATGAAAAAAAAAATTATTAAACCTAACATTTACCAATAATATTTTTAAAAGTCGATCGACACTCATCTACCATCTGTAAATTGCAACAAAACAATACAATGATAGAGACATCAAAATAATACAATTAAATCTAACCTTTACACACAAAATAATTTTTCAAAGTCGTCCGACATTCATCTAATACCTGTAAACAATAACAAAATAATACGATAATAGAGAAATCAAAATAATACAACTAAACCTAACCTTTACATAAAAAAAAATTCCTCAAAGCCGACTAACATTTATTTAGTACCTATAAACTGCAACAAAATAATACGACAAAAGTCATGTCAAAACAATACAATTAAACTTAAATTTTACACATAAAATTTCTCAAAGCTAACCGAGATACATCTACGAACTGTAAACTATCACAAAATAACAAACTAATAGAGATATTATGATAATATAATTAAACCTAACCTTTACCTAAAAAAAAAATTCAAAGTCAACCCACATTCATCTAACATCTGTAAATTAAAATAAAACAATAAGATAACAAAAATATCAAAACAATACAATTAAACCTAATCTTTACACAAGTAATTCTTCAATGTCAACTGACATTCATCTAGGACCTGTAAATTATAAAAAAAATAATAGTGATCACAAAGCTTCGATTTTGATCTAACTAATTCTTGTCTAAGCAAAAATTTTGACCCTAAATAATGATTTTGAATGAAGATAAAGAAGACACACACACATATATATGCACATGTTGAATTCTATTATACTGACATAAACAGTGAAGAAGTTGAGGGTTAGAAAATCAAGCATCTACCAATCTAGACATGCAATTGAATCAAGTTAGATGTGCATCAATCATATTATCGGTTTGTTCTCTTGTTTAATGTATATCTCAATATTTATAGAAGTATTTTCTTAATTAATAGAGTCCTATTTTAGGAGTATTTTTCTAATTGAACAGTAGAAGGAAAAATTTTAATTAATTCTCCTACCATATATTTTAGGAAGTCTAGTAGAAAGAAAAATATTAATTAATTCTCCTACCATATATTTTAGGAGTCACATATATTTTAGAAAGTCTAGTTAATATAATAAAAATAATTAAATAATAAATTAAAAAAATAGTAAAAAGATAATTTTATCAAAAGAAGAGTTTTTTTAATGAAGAATAAAAAGTTCAATTATTTTTTTAAGAGTCTTCACACTTTTAATTTATTATATAGATATATAGATAAATATAATATAGACCATTATTTCACGGGTATATAATAATTTAGTTAGACAAATAATACTAACAACCAAATATGTAAATTATTCCTATCAAATCTCAGATAATCATGGCCACATAGGTACAAAATAGGTATTCTTGAATGCAACCCCAAGACCACCAACTTCTCTATTTTATAGTAAACTTCTCTTATAATGCACTCAACTTTATGAAAGAAAAAAGAGAAAAGGCATCATTTCTACCTCATACTATACAAGAAAAGTCGAATTTATATTTAAACTATATAAGTGACCTATTACACACTTTAACAATATAAAAGTGATATTATTACCTCCCCGCGACCCCCATTCTAAGGCGTGTATGTTACACTTATTTTAGGTGCGTCCAGCCTATTAAATAACAAAAGTAAACGGCTAAAAACACTAAGGAAAGACGCATCGTTTTCACCCCAAACTATAGTCAAAAAGTCGAATCCACACCTAAACTATATAAATGACTTATTACACACCTTAACTATAAAAAAGTGATACTTTTTACTCCCGAGATCTGACGTGAAAAATACATAATTATTTAAATAAAAATTAGCGCGTTTAAATTAAAAATTAATGCAAAAAAAATTAAAAAAATTAAAATACTCCTCCCTCACCCCCTAACATCCATCTCCCCACCCCCACTCCCAAATAGTCATCTTTTTCATCACTCTCCACCCCCAAACCATCATCTTCTTCATCACCCCCCACCCCAAAACTCCAACCCCAACCCTAAACCATCTTCTTCTTCATCACCCCCACCCGCCTATTTGTCCACCCAAATGTTCATAAAAAATCAATCCGACTACACTGGGATTATCCCCAACCTCCTTGGCATGCCCCGATCGATTTTCGGCCCACAGTTCGTTTGGACTCCGGGCCCACCTCCAAAACCATAGGCTATAGCACACCAATTTGGCTCGAAAATACACCATTCGCGCCATTTCTCATATTTGTCCACCGAAATAGCCACAAAATATTATACGAACCACGCTGGAATGATCCCGAACCTCCCTGGAACACTGCAATCTATTTTAGACCCATAGCACGCCTGAACCCCATGACCACCCTCGAACCGTGGTCTATAGCACACCGATTTGGCCCGAAAATGCCTCGTTTGCAACATTTCGCCCGTTTGTCCATACAAATGACCACAGCAAATTAAACGGACCATACTGGGTTGATCCACAACATCTCTGGCATGCCCTGGTAAATTTTTGGTCTATATGATGCCCAGACACCGGGCCCACCGTCGAAACCGTGGGCTATAGCACATCGATTTTTCCTGAAAACACCTTATTCGCATCGTTTTACCTGTTTGTCCACAAAAATAGCCACAAAAATTTAAACGGACCACACTGGGATGATCCCAACCTCTCTGGCATGTCTCGGTTGATTTTTGGACCACAGCATGCTCGGACCCGGACTACCCGCGAAACCGTGGCCTATAGCACACCAATTTAGCCAAAAAATGCCCCATTTGTGTCGTTTCACCTGTTAGTCCACCCGAATGGCCACAAACAATAAAACGGACCACACTGGGATGATTCCCAACCTCACTAGTATGCCATAGTAGATTTTCAACCTATAGAATGCCCGAACCCCGAGCCCACCCCAAAACCATGGGCTAGCACACCGATTTGGCCTAACAAACCCCTGTTTGCACCGTTTTGCCTATTTGTCCACCCAATGGCCACAAAAAATTAAACGGACCACACTACAATGATCCCCAACCTCCCTGGCATGCCTCGATTCATTTTTGGCCCACAGCAGGCCCTGACCCTAGGCCCACCCCTGAAACCATGAGCACAATGAATTGGCTCAAAAATGCCCCGTTCATGCTGTTTCGCCTATTTGCCCACTCAGATGGCCGCAAAAAATTAAATGGACCACACTGGGATGATCCCCAACCTCCCTGGCACGCCCCGGTTGATTTTTTACCCACAGCATGCCAGAACCTCGGGCCCACCCATGAAACCGTAGGCTATAGCACACCGATTTGGCCCAAAAATGGGATAATACCAACCTCCATGGCATGCCCCGATTAATTTTCGGCCCACATCACGCCCAAACCTCGGGACCACCCCAAAATCGTAGGCTATAGCACATCAACTTGTCGCAAAAATGCCCCGTTCGTGCCGGTTTGCCCGTTTGTCTGCCCAAATGGCCAAAGAAATTAAACAGACCACACTGGGATAATCCTCAATCTTCATGGCATGCCTTGATCGATTTTCGCCCATAACACATTCGGACCCTGGGCCCAGGGCCCACCCCCGTAACCATAGGCTATAGCACACCGATTTAGCCCAAAAATACCCCGTTCACGTCGTTTTGCCTGTTTGTCCACCCAAATGACCATGAAAAATTAAATGGACCACTCCCAACCTCCCTGGCATGCCCTGATCGATTTTTGGCCCACATCACGCCCGGACGCCGGTCCTGATGTTGGGCGTATTTACACGTCCAAGCACCAAAACCTACCCATGTTTTAGCTAAGTTTTGAGGATAAAATACATAATTCCTGCACTTTTAGTTTATTTTTAACTAAGTGAGATGACCTATGTGATTAGCATACTTTTCAGGTACCAATGAGGAAGATTTCAGCACTTTGGGGACCTGTGGACAGCAAAGGAAAACTTCACATAAGAGGGAAGACAGCTTTTGGACTGAATGTGATGCATGGGAACTTTTTCCCGGGCAAACTCAGTATTTTTAAATACTTAAGGATGCAGTAGCAACTTAGTAGAGAAGGATATTATTAAAAACCTTATTGCTTAATTTTCAGCATTATAATTCATTATTCATTATTCAGATTCTGTAATAGTTTTGGAACAGAGAAAAATGGCTAGGCTTGAGCAACGGCTAGAGAGAAACACGATGTTCTCTTATTGTCGCTAATCATCTCCATCGCGAAGATTATTCTAAGTTTTGGTATGATGATTATGTCTATTTTGATTTCCGTTGTATTCATGAGTAGCTAAGCTTATCTGTTAGGGTTATGGAAACCTTGTAATATACTTTCTATTGCTATGAGTTTGTGAAGTTATGATGTGTCATGCCACTTATATCATTACTCTCTTCATTTTGATTGAATTCTCAAGGTTGCAACATAGGGAATGCGCCATTATAGCATTAACTTGTTCGATAGAAAAGTTACATGTTTGGAAAAGAGAGTGTGACAAGAAAATAGGGTTTCCAACCTCTATTTACACGTTAATTCCCTAGCAGGATTAACTTCTTGGAGAATTCGTACCATTTGTTGTACACTTTAGGTTCGAGAGAGCTAAGGTGAGTAAATCCTTGATGGTTGAAAAACACTTGTATTTAGAATTAGAATACGACTCTATATAAGTACATGCATGTATAAACTCCACATTACTCATAGTTAATAGAGAAGTAGAAACTACAAGGTGGACATAACCCTAACTTGTTATTCTCTGTGATCAAATCCTACTACACATATCATTCCATCGTTACTTTGATAATATTATTGTGCGCCTAAACAAAACCCCCTTTACCTTGGAATTTTCGACCAACAGTCTAATAATAATCGCAATACTTAGTGACCATAGTATTCCCTGTGGGATTCGACACCCAACCCAGTTGGGTTCTATATTTGACAGCGACCGCTTACACTTTTTAACGAGAGTTGTAATTTGGGCGTATCAAATTTTGGTGCCGTTGCCGGGGAATACAGTTGGCAACTAAGTTTGTGATAGTTAATAGACCCTTTGGTCAAAGATTCTCAAATTTTACTTTTTGTTTGTTGTTTTTTTTTTTGCTCAGGTTTAGTGGAGTGCATGGCAAATACACGAAATTCTGGTCAACCATTATTACCCATAAATCCTGAACCACATCTTATTGGCAGAATGGATGCACAACGAGACCTTGAAAGGAGGGCTACTTAACAGGAGTAGGCTAGATTAGCTGCATTGGCAGTTGCGCAAGTAAATCAACAGAATGCTGATAACCCAAGTCGGGCAACAAATCTTGATGATGAGGACCTAGGTGATGACGAGCTGTTAAATCCAAGGCGTGCAGATAATGTGGCTGCACCTGTGAATAGGAATGTCAATAGAGATCGTCAGGTCAGAATGAGACCTGAACGCCGAGCTGTGCAGGTCCCTTTTGATAATAATGATGACGATTTAGATGGGGCTGGTGCCACAGGGGCTATTATTCCTCCGCCCTTGGCACCCGGAGCTAAGTTCAATATCACTAGCACCATGATCCAGCTATTGCAACTCAAAGGGTTATTTGGTGGACTTGCAGGCGACGATCCAAATATGCATCTGATTAATTTTATCTCAACATGCAAATCATTTGACAATCCAGGGGTTGGACATAATGCAATCCGGCTTTCCATTGTCTCTATCTGGAGAGGCAACTCTATGGTTAAATGGGCTAACTCCTGGCTCTATTGCCAATTGGAGGCAACTGAAAGACGCTTTCCTAGAAAGATTCTTTCTGCCATCCAAGAAAGCTCAATTACGAGATGAGATAAGCAATTTTTGACAGCTTCCAACTGAAGCTCTCCACGAAACATAGGAGAGGTTCAAGAAGAAGCTTTTGCGGTGCCCAAATCATCAGATGACCAATATCCACTTGATGGAAATATTATATAGGGCGTTGAACTCGGTGACTAAGCCTGTGGTTGATAATGCTGGGGGTGGGTCATTCATGGACCTTACTTTTATTGAGGCAAGTGATATGCTAGATCGTATGACAAAGCAGAGTAGAGCTTGGCATACCAGGGATTCTGAGGTAGCAAGCTCTACTGTATCTACTGGCATGACAGCAGAACAGAGGTGGAGACAAGAGGAACGTGACTAGGATATGGCTCATATGAAAATGCAGATGGACCTTCTTACCAAGCATTTATTATCAGGGAAGACAGAGAAGGTTAAGGTTGTTGTATCACAGGGAAGAGATGACTCCGATTCTAAGGAGGAAGAAAATT
This sequence comes from Capsicum baccatum var. pendulum, assembly GCA_030864225.1. Lineage (NCBI taxonomy): Eukaryota > Viridiplantae > Streptophyta > Magnoliopsida > Solanales > Solanaceae > Capsicum > Capsicum baccatum. Next base: position 23,476,035 of record CM061555.1, on the reverse strand, counting down.
ACTTGAATAATCAGGGGGGTTTCCGAGGCAATGCCCAAGGAAACCAAGGTCGGAACTATTATGAAAAATCCGGATACAAAGACTGAGACCAAGGGAGTTGGAAGAATAAGACTGACAGGAGTGGTTTGTATTTTCCTCCTGGAAATCGTGAAGCTGTTGCGTCTAGCTCTGGAAAAATGTCCATGGAGGACATAATGGCTAAGCTGTTGAAAGGAGTGGAGGCAACCAACATGGGAGTAACTGAGGTAAAGAATGATTTGTCTTCAATAAATCAATTGGTTGACTCGCATTCTACTGTAATAAAATAGCTGGAACAACACATGAGTCAACTATCAGCGGCATTCAATCAAAGAAAAGCTGGCACTTTACCTAGTGACACTGTGCAAAATCCAAGGAATGATGGATCATGTTTGGCTATTACTACCAGGAGTGGTAAGGTGTTGGAAAATCCATCCAAAGGCAAGCCGGTGGTTGATAATATAGAAGAGAATGTTATTAAAGTAGATTGTGATGATTTTGTAGAAGCTGAAAATTAGAATGAGAACGTTCATGATACTACACCTAGAGGTCAGCAGTCTGAAAAGATTGATAAAGGAAAGAAAAATAAAAAGGAAGTGGTGGAGAAAACTCTTCCAAACCTACCACCACCTTTTCCTCAGAGACTGAAGAAGAAGGCTGATGATACCAGGTTCAGTAAATTCATGACCATGTTGAAGCAGCTAACTATTAATGTGCCTTTGGTGGAGGCACTGGAGCAGATGCCAGGGTACGCCAAATTCATGAAGGACCTTTTGACAAAAAAAAGGGCAGCAAGCTATGAACTGGAAGATATTGTTCATCATTGCAGTTCAATTGCCACGAGGTCTTTAGTACAGAAGAAGGCAGATCCTGGTGCTTTTACTATTCCTTACACGGTTGGATCTTTAGATTTCGCTAAGGCATTGTGCGATTTGGGGGCTAGCATTAATTTGATGCCACTAGCCATTTATAGACAGTTGGGGTTGGGCGATCCTACACCAACCAACATGCGGCTCGTAATGGCAGACAGTTCGGTAAAATGACCTGTTGGTATCTTATATGATGTATTAGTGAAGGTTTCTACCTTTATTTTTCCAACAGACTTTGTTATTTTGGATTGCGAGGTGGATTCTGAAGTTCCCATAATCTTGGGTCATCCTTTTCTTGCAACAGAAAGTGTGCTTATTGATTTACGAGCAAATGAGCTTTTATTTTGGATGAATGATGAAGTGGTACATTTTGATGTATGCAAATCAATGAAGCAACCCAAAGATATGAATGTATTCTCTGTAGCTGATGTTTATTATGAAGATGAGAAGGAATTATCTTTGGAGAAGCAGCTTACTGTTGAGCCATTGGCTGCTGTACTTTTGAATTTTGAGCGTGAGGATGTTGAAGAATACGAAGAAACTATTTGTGCTCTGACAGGAATGGGGTCATATTTATATGCCCCTAAGAAGCTGGACCTTGACCTTAAGAATCGACCTTCACCACCAGCGAAGCCATCCATTGAAGAGCCACCGATGCTAGAATTGAAAGAGCTACCCAATCATCTAAAGTATGTGTTCTTAGGAAATGGAAATACACTTTCGGTTATTGTGGCTGCTGATTTAGGTGAACAACAAGTAGCAGCTCTCATCTCTGTTCTGAAGAGGTACAAGAGAGCCATTGGTTGGACTATTGCTGATATAATTGGTATCCCTCCTAGGATATGTATGCACAAGATTCAGCTCGAGGAAGATTGCGTGCCCACTATTGAGCATCAACGTCGTCTGAATCCACCTATGCAAGAGGTGGTGAAGAAAGAAATCATAAAGTTATTAGACGCAGGGGTGGTGTATCCAATCTCAGACAGTAAATGGGTGAGTCCAGTACAATGTGTGCCCAAGAAAGGGGGCATGACAGTAATCGCAAATGAAAGAAATGAGCTAATTCCACTCAGACCTGTTACAGGGTGGAGAGTGTGCATGGATTACCGGAAGCTGAATTCATGGACATTAAAGGACCACTTCCCAATGCCATTCAAGGATCAAATGCTTGATCGATTGGCAGGAAAGAGATGGTTTTATTTCTTAGATGGTTATTCCGGATATAACCAGATTTGCATTGCTCTTGAAGATCAGGAGAAGACCACTTTTACATGCTCATATGGTACTTTTGCATTCAAACGAATGCCGTTTGGGCTATGTAATGCACCTGCCACCTTTCAGCGATGTATGATGTCCATTTTCTCTCATATGGTTGAAGACACCTTAGAGGTGTTTATGGATGACTTTTCGGTTGTAGGTGAGTCATTTGAATCATGCTTGGCAAATCTGAGTATGGCTTTGCAGAGATGTGTCGAATTCAATCTGGTGCTAAATTGGGAGAAGTGCCATTTTATGGTTAAGGAAGGCATCTTTCTTGGGCATAAAGTCTCTGAAAAGGGAATTGAGGTTGATCGAGCCAAGATTGAAGATATTGAGAGATTACCACCTCCAATTTCTATAAAGGGGGTTCATAGTTTTCTCGGTCATGCAGGTTTTTATCAGAGGTTTATTAAAGACTTCTCCAAGATTGCTAAACCATTATGCAAACTTTTGGAGAAGGAGGCTAATTTTTACTTTGGTGAAGATTGCTTGAAGGCATTTGAATGGCTCAAAGAAAAGCTAATTGAAGCTCTTATTATTGTAGCACCCGATTGGTCTCTACCTTTTAAAGTTATATGTGATACAAGCGGGGTAGCCTTGGGTGCTGTACTTGGTCAGAAAAGAGAAAGGCTATTTCATCCAATCTACTATGCGAGCAAGGCCTTGAATGGAGCACGAAAGAACTATACCGTCACTGAACAAGAGCTTCTAGCAGTTGTTTATGCTTTCAAAAAGTTCCGTGCTTACTTTTTGGGAACCAAAGTAGTGGTTCATACAGATCATACAGCTCTAAGATATCTAATGGAAAAGAAGGATGATAAGCCAAGGCTAATTAGGTAGGTGTTACTGCTTCAAGAATTCGATTTCGAGGTGAAGGATAGAAAAGGTTGTGAAAACCAAGTAGCTTATCATCTATCTAGACTTGAGAGTGAGCACATAGTGCAAACCGACCTTGATATTGATGATGCATTCCCCGACGAAGAGATTTTAGCAACTATAGTGGAAGACTTACCGTGGTATGCAGACTTTGCTAACTACGTGGTAAGTGAAGTGATTCCTGAGCATCTCTCCTTTCACCAAAAGAACAAATTCATGCATGATGTGAAACATTACTTCTGGGATGAGCCTTATCTTTTTCGATGATGTGCTGATGGTATTATTAGGCGATGCATCCCAGATATGGAGGTGCCTAGCATACTAGATGCAAGTCATGCTTCCCAAGTTGGGGGTCACCATACAGGTGATTGGACGGCCAGGAAAGTACTGCAAAGTGGCTATTATTGGCCTTCATTATTCAAGGATGCCTACGATTTTGTAAGAATATGTGATCAATGTCAGAGGCAAGGCTCTATCTCAAAGCACCATGAGATGCCTATGTCTAAAATGCTTGAAGTAGAGTTATTCGATGTCTGGGGTATTGATTTCATGGGTCCATTTATGAGTTCATTTGGGATGAAATATATCCTAGTTGATGTGGACTATGTATCCAAATGGGTCAAAGCAGTCGCGCTAGCTGATAATGAAGGCAAGAGTGTGGTGGCATTCTTAAAGAGAAATATCTTCTCTCGTTTCGGGGTACCTCGTACCATCATAAGCGACAGAGGATCACATTTTTGCAACAAGCTGTTCAGAGCCGTATTGGTAAAATATGGGGTTAAGCAACATAAGATAGCTACACCGTACCACCCACAAACTAGTGGGCAGGTAGAGGTTTCTAATCGGGAGATCAAGCTGATCCTTGCTAAGACTGTGAATGCCAGTAGGAAAGATTGGTCCAGAAAGCTGGACGATGCCTTATGGGCATATAGGACCACGTTTAAAACACCAATTGGCATGTCACCATACCAACTAGTTTATGGAAAGGCTTGTCACCTGCCTATTGAGCTAGAACATAAAGTAATGTGGGCACTGAAGCAGCTTAACCTGAATTGGGATGATGCGATTAATATGAGATTGGGACAGTTGAATGAGATGGATGAATTCCGTCTACATGCGTATGAAAGAGCAGATCTCTACAAGGAAAAGATGAAAAAGTACCATGATCGGAGGATTATCCAATGAAACTTTTAGAAGGACGATTTGGTACTTTTTTTCAACTCCAAACTGAAGCTATTTCCAGGTAAGTTGAAGTCTAAATGGTCTGGTCCATTCAGGATTAGCCAAGTTTACTCATCTGGAGTAGTGGAGTTAGAAAACAATGATGGTGGTGTCTTTAAGGTGAATGGCCAACGAGTGAAGCCATATATTGGTCCACCCGACTCTATAAAATGTATAGCCATCATATATCTCGATGAAGTCTGAGTAATCGAGATAACTATGTCGTGCTGCGACAATAAATCAAGCGCTACATGGGAGGCAACCCATCATTTTTAATCATTTTTGTTTTATTAGGAGTTCGTTTTTGTTAAATAAAAAAAAATCCAAAAAAGAGTCGATCCACGACCAAAACTAAGGCGCTTGGTGGGAAGCAACCCATCCTTCTAATCATTTTTGTTGTTTTTTATTAAGTGTAGGTGCAAGAAGTACAAAGGAGGAGATTAGTCTCAAATTTTGAATTGAAAGTGATCCATGCCAATGTTATTAAGTCTAGGAATGATGGAACAAAGGCAATAGGCTAGGCGCCGCCTATGCCAACATAGGAAATAGGCTAGGTTCCTCCTATGCCATTGCCTATGCTTACTGCCTCACATAGGCGATGGACAAGGCGCCGCCTATGCCAATGTAGGCAATGGGAAAGGCGCCGCCTATGCCAACATAGGCAATGCTAAAGGCGCCGCCTACTTATGCATAGGCAATGCTAAAGGCACCGCCTACTTATGTTTTTTGCCTACTAACCCGATTGTAGATGGATTAAACCGACCCATGGCTTATCCTATAAATATACCCTCTACCTTTGAACACCACCCAATTGTTTGTTGAACCTAGGCGCCGCCCAAGATCCCTTATCCTCTCCAAGTTTTCTTTTTTTTCTCTCATCTAATCTTGCGGACTCATCTTCCCGATCCATCACCAAGTAAGTTGTTCTTTTATATTCCATAGTTGTTGAAGTGCTACACTTATAATGGTTTATTATATTTTGAAGTGGTGTTTGGTGATAAGGATATGGTTGGTTTGTTATGATGCATCTCATTGAGTGAAAGGATTCTTGTGGGTATTCTTGACTTTACTCCGGCATGTATTGATTGGTATTCAATGTCAAATTTTTTTATGGAGTTGAAATTTTGAAGTTAATGCATAATCTTGAGAGTTGTAAGCTTGAATGTTTGAATGTTCGAAGTTAATGCATAATCTTGTTCAAATATTGCATTAGTCCAATGAAATAAAGTCGGAAAGGATAGTCAAGATTACATGACCATTGTGTGCCGCTTCTCTATATCAAATTGAGAAATTGTTATGTAAAGTGAGGGGTGGAAAGTGTGACTGCGCTATTAATGTTGTTGGAACATACCACCTAAATATATGTCGGTGAAGTCTGAGTAATCGACATCACTCACTTAAGTGTGGGGTGGTGCCATCACTATTTCCTTTTCCAATTATAGTGAACCTTCCGAAATGAAACTAACATGACTCTATTGTGATCTCAGGTAACATGGCTCCAAAAGGACGACAGGGAAAGGAAAAAGCATCCACCTCACAAAAAGGTCAAAAAAGGTCAAGAAAAGACCAGGCTGATTCCTCCTCTCTTCAAGTGCCTCGACGCACTTTTGGGATCAAGTAGGTTCTGGAGGAGGAAGGGAAGGAATGGTATAAGAACAATAAAGTGAAGAAATATGTTCATGTGGATTTGATGCAGAAGGAAAGTTTAGCAAAGAGATACCCCCGCATTTTGGCTAAAATCATGGCACTAAATCTTGACTTCATCTTCCGAGATATGGGGGAATGCAATCTTAATCTGACTCGAGAGTTTTATGCTAATTGGTCCCCAAGGACTACTGGAAGTGAAGTAAATATTCGGGGCCAAGTCTTGCAATTGAACGCTGATTTCTTCAACTCTTTTCTTGGTACTCCAAGTGTGGATCAATCACCACTCAAGGAGCTTTATCACAGACCTCCCTATAGGGCCATCAGACATACGTTGTGTGGATCAAGGTCCATGACCCGGTGGACTCGTCACAAGGATAATGATCGTCACAATACTTACCCGTATGCTTCTTTGAACAGAGAAGCTCGCATATGGTTAAGGATAATCAACTCCTGCTTGATTTCTGGGACACAATACACTAAGATCACACGTGATCGAGTCTGCTTGGTATATGCTCTAATGACGAATGTTTCCATCAACATTGGTGCGGTTATACGATCGTCAATATACAAAGCAAGGCTGCACAAAAGGTCCCATTTCAGTTTCAATAATTTGTTGACTGCAATCTTAAGGAAAGAGAACATTGAGGAGGAGCCAGCAGACCATAAGCTGCCACACAACCCGAAGAAGGTAGATCTCACGAAAGTCAAAGAGACAGAAACTGGTCAAGGCATCAACCTTACCACGGCTGAGAGACATGCTTGAGATGAAAGTTTTTTTCGCCATCTTTATGGAATGACTAGGTTTACCATGATGAATGGGGGTCGTGTGCCAACTGATGCAAAGCTTCGGCAGTTGGACTATGACTACCCGCTTAATGAGCATGCTCGGGCCATGTGTGGGGTGGGGGAAAATTTTCAGGAACCTCTAGATGATAATGTGCCAAAAAATGATGATCACCGACTGACAGACTCAGATGTAGAGGACGACTCTGATGATGACGACTCTGATGATGATTCTGACGCAGGGGGTATGACCCCAGATATAGAGGAGGAGTCTGACTAATCAGGTTTTGCTTATTTACTTACACTGAGGGCAGTGTGTTCCATCTAAGTGTGGGATGCGGGTATATGTCTGCTGTATTATGTACTGCTTGCCTACATTTATTCTTAGTTGTTTTGATTTAGTCGTAGTTAGTTAGTTGTAATTAGTTAGATTTTGCATGAAATTGTTCTGATAGACGGCATGGCATTATAACAAGAGTTTGTGCTGAATCATTACTATTGAAACATTTAGGCTCTAAGTTGTGACTCATTGTGTGATAATTGTTTGTGGTTTAATTCATTCATCTGTTGGGTCAAGAATCTATAATGCTCCCAATTGAATTGACCATGTGCCTTATGTGTGTGAGGTTATTGTATATTCTTTATTGCGACTGATGCTAGAACTTGCCTAGTGTGTGTGTGAAGCGAAATAAAGATTGTGAGTTTAGGAGATGATTAAGGCATTTCTTTGGCAGCCCTGATTTTGTTTATCTTCTTTTTACCTACCTTTTCTTATAAAAAAAAAGAAAAAAAAAGAAAAAAAAAAGAGTTGTATATTCCCATCATTGTGTTTCTGATTGAATAACAAATTGGGTGAAAGGGGGTCAGTAGATGAAAGGAAGGTAGAGTAGTTGTTAAAAGTTAGTGTAAATGGCATAAGGTAGTGTATTAAAGCGCTTGGGGAACGTAGTCACCATTTCTGGCCAAAATAGTCCTACCTGTCCTTTAGCCTACATTACAACCCATAAAGACCTATTTGATCCTAACCTTGGCATTCTGATATTAGTGGAGCATTACACTAAGGGCAAGCATATGGTCATCAGTTGTAATCTAAGAATTCTTTGTGAGAGTGAGAGCAAGCAAAGTCTTATACCCATGTTTCGAAAAATGCAAAACTATGAGTGATTAGGGGTAACATTTTGTGTGAGCACACATGGTTGATGATTGTTGGGTAGTCTTATCTGATTCTGTGGCTTAACTTGTGTATACGAATTAACCGTCCTAATGAGTCTATGTTGGAGGGTGAGTCGTTTCTAGTAATGATCAAGAAATCTACTCTTTGTTAATAATTGTAGTGTATGTCTTGTAGATAATTTTGTGTTGCTCTTGAAAATTTTAGTTAGGTATTCGCATGGATGTAATATTTTGTTCGAGGACAAACAAAGCTTTAAGTGTGGGGTGGTGATGATGGGCGTATTTACACGTCCAAGAACCAAAACCTACCCATGTTTTAGCTAAGTTTTGAGGATAAAATACATAATTCCTGCACTTTTAGTTTATTTTCAACTAAGTGAGCTGACCTATGTGATTAGCATACTTTTCAGGTACCAATGAGGAAGATTTCAGCACTTTGGGGACCTGTGGACAGCAAAGGAAAACTTCACATAAGAGAGAAGACAACTTTTGGACGGAATGTGATGCATGGGAACTTTTTCCCGGGCAAACTCAGTATTTTTAAATACTTAAGGATGCAATAGCAACTTAGTAGAGAAGGATATTATTAAAAACCTTATTGCTGAATTTTCAGCATTATCATTCATTATTCATTATTCAGATTCTGTAATAGTTTTGGAACAGAGAAAAATGACTAGGCTTGAGCAACGGCCAGAGAGAAACACGATGTTCTCTTATTGTCGCTAATCATCTCCATCGCGAAGATTATTCTAAGTTTTGGTATGATGATTATGTCAGTTTTGATTTCCGTTGTATTCATGAGTAGCTAAGCTTATCTGTTAGGGTTATGGAAACCTTGTAATATAATCTCTATTGCTATGAGTTTGTGAAGTTATGATGTGTCATGCCACTTATATCATTACTCTCTTCATTTTGATTGAATTCTCAAGGTTGCACACATAGAGAATGCGTCATTATAGCATGAACTTGTTCAATAGAAAAGTTACATGTTTGGAAAAGAGAGTGTGACAAGAAAATAGGGTTTCCAACCTCTATTTACATATTAATGCCCTAGCAGGATTAACTTCTTGGAGAATTCGTACCATTTGTTGTACACTTTAGGTTCGAGAGAGCTAAGGTGAGTAAATCCTTGATGGTTGAAAAACACTTGTATTTAGAATTAGAATACGACTCTCTATAAGTGCATGCATGTATAAACTCCACATTACTCATAGTTAATAGAGAAGTAGAAAGCACAAGGTGGACATAACCCTAACTTGTTATTCTCTGTGATCAAATCCTACTACACATATCATTCCATCGTTACTTTGATAATATTATTGTGCGCCTAAACCAAACCCCCCTTTACCTTGAAATTTTCGACCAACAGTCTAATAATAATCGCAATACTTAGTGACCATAGTATTCCCTGTGGGATTCGACACCCAACGCAGCTGGGTTCTATATTTGACAGCGACCGCTTACACTTTCTAACGAGAGTTGTAATTTGGGCGTATCAGGGCCCACCCTCAGAACTGTTGGCTATAATAGCACACCGATTTAGACCAAAAATGCACCGTTCACATCGTTTCACCAGTTTGTCCATCCAAATGGCCATGAAAAATTAAACTAACCATACTAGGATGATCCCTAACCTCCTTGGCATGCCCTGATTGATTTTCGACCCATAGCATGCCCGGACCCTGGTCCACCCCAAAACCGTGGGCTATAGCACACTGATTTAGCCCGAAAATGCCCCGTTCACGCCGTTTCGCCTGTTTGTCCTCCCAAATGGACATAAAAATTTAACAGACCACACTAGGATGATCCCCAACTTCTCCGAAATGTCCCAGTCAATTTTTGGCCTGCAGCATGCCCGGACCCCAGGCCTACCCCTAAAATCGTGGGCTATAACACACCGATTTGCCCTAAAAATAGCTCGTTTGTGATATTTCACTCGTTTGTTCACCCAAATGGCAATAAAAAATTACACGGACCTCATTGGGATGATCACCAACATCCCTGGCATGCCTCGGTCAAATTTCAGCCCACTGCACTCCTGTACCCCGGTCCCACCCCCAAAAACGTAAGCTATAGCACACCGATTTGGCACGAAAACATTCTGTTTGTGCCATTTTACCCGTTTTTCATCCCGAATGGCCATGAAAAATTAAACGGACCACACTGGGACAATCCAAAAACTCCTGTGCATGCCCGATAAAATTTTGGCCCATAGCACGCCCGAACCTCGGGTCCACCCCCAAAACCATGGGCTAAGCATACCGATTTGGCCCAAAAATGCCTCGTTCGTGTCGTTTTACCCATTTGCCCACCCAAATGGCAACAAAAAATTGATGGACCACACCGGGACAATCCCCAGCCTCCCTGGCACGCCCCGTTTGATTTTCGGCCGACAGCACGTCCGAACCCCCAGGACCACCCCCCAAAATCGTGGGCTATAACACACCGATTTAGCCTAAAAATGCCATGTTCGCACCGTTTAACCCGTTTGTCGACCCTAATGGCCACGAAAAATTAAATGAACCACACTATGACTATCCTTAACCCCCCCTGGCATGCACCGTTCAATTTTCGATCAACTGCATGCCCGAACCCCGGGTCCACCCCCGAAACCATGGTTTATAGCATACAGATTTGACCCAAAAATGCCCTATCCCGTCGTTTCACCCGTTTGTCCAACCAAATAGCAACAAAAAACTAAACAGACCATACAAGGATGATCCCCAACCTCTGCGGCATGGCTCGGTCGATTTTTGACCGACAGTATGCCCGGAACCCGGACCCACCCCCAAACCTGTGGGCTATAGCAAATCAATTTAGCCTAAAAATGCCCCGTTCAAGCCCTTTTGCCCGTTTGTCCACCCAAATGGCCACAAAAATTAAACGGGCTACACTGCGATGATCCCAAACCTTCCTGGCATGTTCGGGTTGATTTTCGGCAAATAGCATGCCTGAAACACAGCCCCAGTCCCAAAACCGATGGCTATAGCACACCTATTTGGCCCAAAAATGCCCTGTTTGCACCGTTTCTCCCATTTGTCCACCCAAATGGCCACGAAAAATTAAACGGACCATACTGGGATGATACCCAACTTCCCTGGCATTCTTGGTCTATTTTTGGCCCATATCATGCTGAGAATTCGGGCCCACCCCCGAAACTGTGGGCTATAGAAAATCAATTTTTCCTGAAAATGCCCCGTTTGCGCTGTTTCGACCGTTTGTCCGCACAAATGGCCACATAAAACTAAACGGACCACATTGAGATGATCTCCAACCTCCCTGGCATGCCCCGGTCAATTTTTGGCACACATTATGCTCGGGCCCTGGGCCTACCTCCGAACCATGGGCTATATAGCACACCAATATAGCCTGAAAATTCCCCGTTCATATTGTTTTACCCGTTTGTCCCCCTGAATGGCCATGAAAGATAACACGAACCACACTGGGATGATCCCCAACCTCCCTGGCATGCAGCGGTTGATTTTTGGCCCACAATACACTCAAACCCTGGGCCCACCCCCAAAACCATGGGCTATAACACACCGATTTGGCTCGATATCACCCCGTTCATGCTGTTTTGTCCATTTGTACACCCAAATGGCCATGAAAAATTAAACGGACCATACTGCGATGATCTCCAATATCCCTGACATGCCTCGGTCGATTTTTATCCCACAGCACGCCCAGAATCTGTGCCCTCCCCCGAAACCATAGGTTATAGCACATCGATTTGGTCTAAAAATGCCTCGTTCACACTGTTTCGCACAGTTGCCCTCCCAAACAGTCACAAAAAATTAAATCGACCATATTGGGATGATCCTCAACCTCCGTGCCATGCCCCGATCAGTTTTTGACCTACAGCATGCTCAAACTCCAGGCCCATCCCCGAACCCGTGGGCTAAAGCACAACGATTTGGCTCGAAAACTCCCGTTCGTGCTGTTTCTCCCGTTTGTCCACCCAAATGGCCATGAAAAATTAAACAAAGCATATTCGGACGATCCCCAACCTCCCTGGCATGCACCGGTTGATTTTTGACCCACAGTACATTCAGACCTCGGGCCCACCCCTAAAACTGTAGGCTATAGAAAAATGATTTTGCCCTAAAATACCCCGTTCGCACCGTTTAGCAATGAAAAATTAAACAAGCCACACTAGGATGATACCCAACCTCCCTGGCATGTTACGGTCAATTTTTGGCCTACAGCAAGCCTGGACTATGGGTCCACCCCTGAAACCGTAGGCTATAGCACACCGCTTTGGCTTGAAAATGCCCCGTTCACGTCATTTCGCCCGTTTGTCAACCCAAATGGCCACAAAAATTTAAATGGACCATATTGGGATGATCCCAACCTCTCTGGAATACTCTAGTCGATTTTCAGCCCATAGCACGCCCGACCCCGAGCCCACCCCCAAAACTGTGGACTATAGCATACCGATTTGGCTCGAAAATGCCCTGTTCCCTCCATTTTACCCGTTTGTCCACCCAAATGGCCACAAAAAATTAAACGAAACACACTGGGATGATCCCCAACCTCCCTGGCACGCCTCAATTAATATTTGTTCCACAGCACACCTAGACCCCGGGCTCACCCCCAAAACCATGGGCTATAGCACACTGATTTGGCCCGAAAATGCCTTTTCGCACCATTTCGCCTATTTGTCCACCCAAATGGCCATAAAAAATTAAACGGACCAAACTGGGATTATTTTCATCCTCCTTGGCATGACCCGGTCAATTTTTTGTTTACAGCACGCCCGGACCCCAGGCTCACCCCCAAAATCATTGGCTATAGCACACTGATTTTACCCAAAAATGCCCCGTTCATGCTGTTTCGCTCCTTTGTCCACCCAACTATCTATGAAAAATTAAACGGACTATACTGGGTCGATCCTTAATATCTCTGGCATGCTCCGATTGATTTTTGGCCCACAGCATGCCCGGACGTTGGGCCCACCCTAAAATCGTGGGCTATAGCACACCGATTTGTCCAAAAAATGTACCGTTCACGCAGTTTTGCCCGTTTGTCCACCCAAATGGCCAAGAATAATTAAACAGACTACACTGGAATGATCTCCAACCTCCTTAGCATGCCCCATTCGATTTTAGGCCAACAGTACACTCGAACCCCAAGCTCATCCCCAAAATCGCAGGCTATAGAATATCAATTTGGCCAAAAAATGCTTCATACGTGCCGTTTCACTAGTTTGTCCACCTAAATGGCCACGAGATATTAAACGGACCACACTGGAATGATACCTAACCTCCTTGGCATGCCTCGATCGATTTTTTCCCTATAGCACGCTTGGACCCCGGACCCACCCCCAAAACCATGGACTAAAGCACACCGATTTGGCCTAAAACTGCCCCGTTTCGCCTGTTAGTCAACCCAAATGGCCACAAAAAATTAAACAGACCACACTGGAATGATCCCCAACTTCCATGGCATGCCACGGTCGATTTTCATCCCACAGCTCGCCCGAACCCCGAGCCTACCCCCAAAACTGTGGGCTATAGCACATCGAATTGGCCCGAAAATGCTCCATTCATGTCGTTTTGCATGTTTGACCACTTAATTGGCCACGAAAAATTAAACGGACCACACTGAGATGATCCCCAACCTCCCTGGCATGCCCCAATTGAATTTCGACCTACAGCACGATCGGACCCCTAGCCCACCCCCAAAATTGTGGGCTATAACACGCCGATTTGGCCCGAACATGCCCCTTTTACCCCGTTTCGCCCGTTTATCCACCCAAATGGCCACAAAAAAATAAAGGGACCAAACTGGGATAATCCTTAATGATCTTGGCATGCCTCTATCGATTTTTGGCTCATAGCACGCCCGAACCCTGGTCCCACCCCAAAAAACATGGGCTATAGCCACCAATTTTACCCGAAAATATCCCATTTGTGCCTTTCGCCTATTTGTCCACCCAAATGTCCATAAAAAATCAATCTGACTAAACTGGGATGATCGTTAACCTCCCAGGCATGCCCCGATCGATTTTTGGCCCACACCAAGCCCAAACTCCGGGCCTACCCCTGAAACTGTGGGATCAAGCACACCGATTTGTCCTGAAAATGCCCTTTCGCACCATTTCGCCTGTTTGTCCATACAAATGGCCATAAAAAATTAAACAGACAAAACTGGGACGATTCTCATCCTCCTTGGAATGCCCCGGTAGATTTTCTGCTCCCAGCACGCCCGGACCCTAGGCCCACCCCCAAAATCGTTGGCTATGGCACACCGATTTTACGCAAAAATGCCCCGTTCATGCTATTTCGCCTGTTTATCCACCGAAATGTCTACGAAAAATTAAACGGACTATACTGGGATGATCCCCAATCTCTCTGGCATGCCCCAATTGATTTTTGGTCCGCAGCACACCCGGACCGCGGGCCCACCCTAAAATCGTGGGCTATAGCACACTGATTTCTCTGGAAAATGCACCGTTCGCACCGTTTTGCCCGTTTGTCCACCCAAATGGCCACGAAAAATTAAACAGACTGCACTGGAATGATCCCCAACCTCTCTCGCATGCTACGGTCAATTTTAGGCCAACAGTACGCTCGAACCCTGACTTACCCCAAAAACGGCAGGCTATAGCACATCGATTTTGCCAAAAACTGCCTCATACGCGCTGTTTCACTCGTTTCTCCACCCAAATGGCCACAAAAAATTAAACGGACCATACTGGAATGATCCCCAACCTCCATGTCATTCCCCGATCTATTTTTGGCCTATAGCACACCCGTACCCCAGACCCACCCCCGAAACCGTGGACTAAAGCACATCGATTTAGCCTAAAAATGCCCCATTTGTGCCGTTTCTCCCGTTAGTCCACCCAAATGGCCACAAAAAATTAAACAGACCACACTGGAATGATCCCCAACTTCCCTGGCACGCCACTGTCAATTTTCATCCCACAGCTCGCCCGAACCCCGAGCCTACCCCCAAACCTGTGGGCTATAGCACATCGATTTAGCCCGAAAATGCTCCATTCATGTCGTTTTGCCTGTTTGACCACTTAATTGGCCACGAAAAATGAAACGGACCACACTGGGATGATCCCCAACCTCCCTGGCATGCCCCAATTGAATTTCGACCTACAGCACGACCGGACCTCTAGGCCACCCCCAAAATTGTGGGCTATAACACGCCGATTTGGCTCGAACATGCCCCTTTTACCCCGTTTCGCCCGTTTATCCACCCAAATGGCCACAAAAAAATAAAGGGACCAAACTGGGATAATCCTTAATGACCTTGGCATGCCTCTACCAATTTTTGGCTCACAGCACGCCCGAACCCTGGTCCCACCCCCAAAAACATGGTCTATAGCCACCAATTTTACCCGAAAATGCCCCGTTTGCGCCTTTCACCTATTTGTCCACCCAAATATCCATAAAAAATCAATATGACTACACTGGGATTATCTCCAACCTCCTTGGCATGCCCCAATCGATTTTCAGCCTACAGCACGTTCAAACTCCGGGCCCACCCCTAAAACCATAGGCTATAGCACCCCGATTTGCTCGAAAATACACCATTCATGCCGTTTCTTCCATTTGTCCATCGAAATAGCAACAAAATATTATACGGACCATGATGGAATGATCCCGAACCTCCCTGGAACACTGCAATCTATTTTAGACCCATAACACGCCTGGACCCCGTGACCACCCCCGAACCGTGGTCTATAGCACACCGATTTGGCCCAAAAAATGCCTCGTTTGCAACATTTCACTCGTTTGTACACATAAATGGCCACATCAAATTAAACGGACCATACTGGGTTGATCCACAACATCTCTGGCATGCCCATTTCAATTTTCGATCTATATCACGCCCGGACACCGGGCCCACTGTCGAAACCGTGGGCTATAGCACATCGATTTTTCCTAAAAACACCTCGTTCGCACCGTTTTACCTGTTTGTCCACAAAAATAGCCACAAAAATTTTAACGGACCACACTAGGACGATCCCAACCTCCCTGGCATGCCCCGGTCGATTTTTAGCCCACAGCATGCTCAGACACCGGGACTACCCCTAAAACCGTGGCCTATAGCACACTGATTTAGCCAAAAAATGCCTCATTCGTGTCTTTTTGCCCGTTAGTCCACCCGAATGGCAACAAACAATAAAACAGACCACACAGGGATGATCCCCAACCTCACTGGTATGCCACAGTAGATTTTCAACCTACAAAATGCCCAAACCCCAATCCCACCCCCAAAACCATGGGCTATAGCACACCGATTTGGCCCAACAAACCCCTGTTTGCACCGTTTCGCCCATTTGTCCACTCAAATGGTCACAAAAAATTAAACGGACCACACTACAATGATCCCCAACCTTCCTGGCATGCCTCGATTCATTTTTGGCCCACAGTAGGCCCTGACCCCAGGCCCACCCTTGAAACCATGAGCATAATAATTTGGCTCAAAAATGCCCTATTTGCGACATTTCTCCCGTTTGTCCACCCAAAGAACAACGAAAAATTAAATGGACCATAATGGGATAATCCCAACCTCCCTGGCATGCCCCGGTTAATTCTTGGCCCACATCATGCCCGGACCTCGGGCCCACCCCAAAATCGTAGGCTATAGCACACCAATTTGTCCTAAAATTGCCTCGTTCGTGCCGTTTTGCCCGTTTGTCTGCCCAAATGGCCAAAGAAATTAAACGGACCACACTGGGATGATCCTCAATCTCCCTGGCATGCCCCAGTCAATTTTCGCCCATAACACATTCGGACCCTGGGCCCACCCCCGTAACCATAGGCTATAGCACACCGATTTGGCCCAAAAACTCCTCGTTCACGCCGTTTCGCCCGTTTGTCCACCCAAATGGCCATGATAAATTAAATGGACCACTCCCAACCTCCCTGGCATGTCCTGATTGATTTTTGGCCCACATCACGCCCGGACCCCAGGCCCACCCTCGGAACCGTGGGCTATAATAGCACACCAATTTGGACCAAAAATGCACCGTTCGCATCGTTTCACCAGTTTGTCCACCCAAATGGCCATAAAAAATTAAACTAACCATACTGGGATGATCCCTAACCTCCCTGGCATACCCTGGTTGATTTTTGACCCATAGCACGCCCAGAACCCGGCCCACCCCCAAAACCATGGGCCATAGCACACTGATTTAGCCCAAAAATGCCCCGTTCACGCCGTTTCACCTGTTTGTCCTCCCAAATGGACATAAAAAGTTAAACAGACCACACTAGGATGATCCCCAACTTCTCTGGAATGCCCCGGTAGATTTTCGACCTGTAGCATGCCCGGACCCTAGGCCCACCCCTAAAATCATGGGCTATAACACACCGATTTGCCTCGAAAACAGCCCGTTTGTGCTATTTCACTCGTTTGTCCACCCAAATGGAAACAAAAAATTAAACGAACCTCATTGGGATGATCCCCAACCTCCCTGTCATGCTCCGATCGAATTTCGGCCCACAGCACACCTGTACCCTGGTCCCACCCCTAAAAACATGAGCTATAGCACAACAATTTGGCACGAAAACATTCTATTTGTGTCATTTTGCCCGTTAGTCATCCCGAATGGCCATGAAAAATTAAATGGACCACACTAGGATGATCCAAAAACTCCCGTGCATGCCCGATCAATTTTTGGCCCATAGCACGCCCGGAACTTGAGCTCACCCCCAAAACCGTGGGCTAAGCATGCCAATTTGGCCCGAAAATGCCTCGTTCATGTCGTTTTACCCATTTGCCCACCCAAATGGCCACAAAAAATTAATGGACCATACTGGGACGATCCCCAACCTCCCTGGTATGCCCCGTTTGATTTTTGGCTGACAGCACGTCCGAACCCCCAGGCCCACCCCCCAAAATCGTGGGCTATAGCACATCGATTTGGCCTAAAAATGCCCTATTTGCACTATTTCACCCGTTTGTCGACCCTACTGGCCACGAAAAATTAAACAAACCGCACTAGGACTATCCTTAACCCCCTGGCATGCCCTATTCAATTTTCGATCAACTACACACCTGGACCCCGGGTCCACCCCCGAAACTATGGTTTATAGCATACAGATTTAACCCAAAAATGCCCTATCGCCCCATTTCATCTGTTTGTCCAACCAAATAGCCACAGAAAATTAAACAGACCATACAAAGATGATCCCCAACCTCCGCGGCATAACCCGATTGATTTTTGACCGACAGTATGCCCGGACTCCGGACCCACCCCCAAACCTGTGGGCTATATCAAAACAATTTAGCTCGAAAATGCCCCGTTCACGCCCTTTTGACCATTTGTCCACCCAAATGGCCACAAAATTTAAACGGGCCACACTGCGATGATCCCAAAACTTCTGGTATGTCCCAGTTGATTTTCGGCAAACAACATGCCCGAAACACGGCCCCAGTGTCAAAACCGAGGGCTATAGCACACCGATTTGGCCCAAAAATGCCCCATTTGCACCGTTTCGCCCATTTGTCCACCCAAATGGCCACGAAAAATTAAACGGACCATACTGGGATGATACCCAACTTCCTTGGCATTTTCGGTCAATTTTTGGCCCATATCACACCTAGAATTCGGGCCCACCCCCGAAACTGTGGGCTATAGAAAATTAATTTTTCCTAAAAATGCCCCGTTTGCGCTGTTTTCACCGTTTATCCGCACAAATGGCCACACAAAACTAAACGGACCACACTGAGATGATCTCCAACTTCCCTGGTATGCCCCGATTTATTTTTGGTACACATTACACCCGGGCCCCAAGCCTACCTCCGAACAATGGGCTATAGAACACCGATATAGCCTGAAAATGCCCCGTTCATATTGTTTTGCCCGTTTGTCCACATGAATGGCCATGAAAGATTACACGAACTATACTGGGACTATCCCCAACCTCCCTGGCATGCAACGGATGATTTTTGGCCCGCAACACGCTCGAACCCTGGGCCCACCCCCGAAACCATAGGCTATAACACACCGATTTGGCCTAATATCACCCCGTTCGTGCTGTTTTGCACGTTTGTACACCTAAATGCCCATGAAAAGTTAAATGGACCATACTACGATGATCTCCAACATCCCTGGCATACCTCGGTCAATTTTTATCCCACAGAATGCCCAGAACCTAGGACCTCCCCCGAAACCATGGGTTATAGCACATCGATTTGGTCAAAAAATGCCTCGTTCACGCTGTTTCGCACATTTGTCCACCCAAATAGCCACGAAAAATTAGATGAACCACAATGGTATGATCCTCAACCTCCGTGCTATGCCCCGATCAATTTTTAACCCACAGCACACTCAAACTCCAGGCCCACCCCCGAACCCGTGGGCTAAAGCACAATGATTTGGCTCAAAAACTCCCGTTCGTGCTGTTTCTCCCATTTGTCCACCCAAATGGCCACAGCACGTCCGAACCTCGGGCTCACCCCTAAAACTGTAGGCTATAGAAAAATGATTTTTCCCCAAAATACCCCGTTCGCACCGTTTCGCCATAAAAAATTAAACAGGCCACACTAGGATGATACCCAAACTCCCTAGCATGCTTCGGTCGATTTTTGGCCTACAGCAAGCCTGGACTATGGGTCCACCCCCAAAACCGTAGGCTATACCACACCGCTTTGGCTTGAAAATGCCCCGTTCGCGTCATTTCGCCTGTTTGTCAACCCAAATGGCCACAAAAATTTAAATGGAACATGTTGGGACGATCCCAACCTCCCTGGAATGCCCTAGTTGATTTTCAGCCCATAGAACACCCGGACCCCGAGCCCACCCCCAAAACTGTGGACTATAGCACACCGATTTGGCTCAAAAATGTCCCGTTCACACCATTTTACCCGTTTGTCCACCCAAATGGCCACAAAAAATTAAATGGAACACACTGGGATGATCCCCAACCTCCCTGTCATGCCCCGATTAATTTTTGGCCCACAGCACACCTAGAACCCAGGCCCACCCCCAAAACCATGGGCTATAGCACACCGATTTTGCACGAAAATGCCTTTTCGCGCTATTTTGCCTGTTTGTCCACCCAAATGGCCACAAAAAAATTAAACGGACCAAATTTGGATGATTCTCATCCTCCTTGGCATGCCTCAGTTGATTTTCGGCTCACAGCACGCCCGTACCCTAGGTCTACCCCCAAAATCGTTGGCTGTAGCACACCGATTTTACCCAAAAATGCCCCGTTCGTGCTGTTTCGCCCGTTTGTCCACCCAACTGTCTACGAAAAATTAAATGGACTATACTGGGACGATTCTCAATATCTTTGGTATGCCCAAATTGATTTTTGTCCCACAGCACGCCCGGACCTTGGGCCCACCCCAAAATCGTAAGCTATAGCACACCGATTTATCCGAAAAATGCACCGTTCATGCAGTTATGCCCGTTTGTCCACCCAAATGACCAAGAATATTTAAACAGACCACAATGGAATGATCTCCAACATCTCTAGCATGCCCCAGTTGATTTTAGACCAACAGTATGCTCGAACCCCAAGCTAATCCCCGAAACCGTAGGCTATAGCATATCGATTTGGCCAAAAAATGCGTCATACGCGCCGTTTCACTCGTTTGTCCACTCAAATGGCCATGAAAAATTAAATGGACCACACTAGAATGATCCCTAACCTCCCTGGCATGCCTCGATATATTTTTGCCCTATAGCACGCCTGGACCTCGGACCCATCCCCAAAACCATGGACTAAAACACATCGATTTGGCCTAAAAATTCCCCGTTTGTGCTATTTTGCCCGTTAGTCCACCCAAATGGCCACAAAAAATTAACCAGACCACACTGGAATGATCCCCAACTTACCTGGCATGCCCCGATCGATTTTCAGCCTATAGCTCGCCCGGATCCCGAGCCAACCCCCAAAACTGTAGGATATAGCACACGATTTGGCCCGAAAATGCTCCATTTATGCTGTTTCGCTTGTTTGACCACTTAGTTGGCCACGAAAAATTAAATAGAACATACTGGGATGATACCCAACCTTCCTGGCATGCCCCAATTGAATTTCGGCCCACAGCACGACTGCACCCCTAGCCCACCCCAAAAACCGTGGGCTATAACACACCGATTTGTCTCGAACATGCCTCTTTTACCCCGTTTCGCCCGTTTATCCACCCAAATGGCTACAAAAAGTTAAACGGAACAAACTGGGATAATCCCCAATGACTTTGGAATTCCTCGATCGATTTTTGGCTTAAATCATGCCCGGACCCCAGGCCCACACCCAAAAACATGGGCTATAGCCACCAATTTTACCTGGAAAAGTCCCGTTTGTGCCTTTCCCCTATTTGTCTACCCAAATGTCCATAAAAAATCAATCCGACTAAAATGGGATGATCCACAACCTCCCAGGAATGCCCCAATCGATTTTTGGCCCGCAGCACGCCCGAACTATGGGCCCACCCCTGAAACCGTGGGCTATAGCACACCGATTTGGCTCGAAAATGCACCATTCGCGCCGTTTATCCCATTTGTCCAACGAAATAGCAACAAAAAATTATACGGACCATACTGAAATGATCCCCAACCTCCCTGGCACACTTCGGTCTATTTTAGACCCATAGAACACTTGGAACCCGTGACCACCCCCAAAATTGTGGTCTTATAGCACACCGATTTGGCCAAAAAATGCCCCGTTAGCACCGTTTCGCTCGTTTGCCCACCTAAATGGCCACAAAAAATTAAATGGACCATACTAGGATGATCTCCAACCTCCCTGGCATGCCCCGATCGATTTTTGGCATATAGCACGCCCGGACCCTGGGCCCACTCCCAAAATCATTGGCTAAAGCACATCGATTTGGCCCGAAAATGCCCCCCCTCGCACTCCTCGGGTGATTTTTAGCCCACAGCATACCCAGACCTGTGCCCACCCCTGAAACCGTGGGCTGTAGTACACTAATTTGGTCCGAAAATACCCCGTTCGTGCCGTTTTGCCTGTTTGTCCACCCAAATGGCCACAAATAATTAAACGGACCACACTGGGACGATCCCCAACCACCCTTGCACGTTCGGTCACTTGTCGACCCACAGCACGCCGGAACCAGAGCCCACCCCTAAAACTGTGGGCTATAACATACCGATCTAGCCTGAAAATGCCCCGTTAGTGAATTTTTGCTTGTTTGTCCACCTAAATGGCCATGAAAAATTAAACAGACCACACTGGGACGATCCCCAACCTCCCTGGCATGCCCTGGTCAATTTTTGGCCCACAACACGCCCGAACCCCAGGATCACTCCTAAAATCGTGGGCTATATCGCACACCGATTTTACCTAAAAATGCCCCGTTTGTGCTGTTTCGCCCATTTGTCCACCCAAATGGTAATTAAAAATTAAACGGACCATACTGTGATGATACCCAATATCCATGACATGACCTTATTTATTTTTGGCCCACAGCATGCCCGAACCCTGGGCTCACCCTCGAAACATGGGCTATATCACATTGATTTGGCCCGAAAATGCCCCATTTATGACGTTTCACTCGTTTGTCCACCCTAATGGCCACAAAAAATTAAACAGACCATATTGAGACGATCCCCAACCTCTCTGTCATGCACCGGTTAATTTTTGGCTGATAGCACGCCCGAACCCTAGGCCCATCCCCAAAATCGTTGGCTATACCACACCGATTTAGCCCAAAAATACCCCGTTCATGCTATTTTGCCCGTTTGTCCATCCAAATGGCCACGAAAAATTAAACGGACGATACTAAGACGATCCCTAACTTCCCTTGCATGCCTCGATCGACTTTTGACCAACAGCACGTCTGGACCCCGGGCCTACCCCTGAAAACATGGGCTATAGCATATCGATATAGAATGAAAATTCCCCATTCACACTCGATCCCCAATCCACCATCAAAACCGTATGCTATAGCACATCGATTTTGCTTGAAAACACCTAGTTCATGCTGTTTCACCCGTTTGTCCACGAAAAATTAAACGGACCACACTGGGATGATCCCCAACATCCCTGGAATGCCCCCATCAATTTTAGGCCAACGACACACCCAAAACCCGATCCTGCCGCCAAAACCAAGGGTTATAGCACACCAATTTAGCCCGAAAATGCCCCGTTCGCGTTGTTTTACCTGTTAGTCCACCCGAATGGCCACAAAAAATAAAAAGGATCATACTGAGATGATCTCCAACCTCCCTGGCATGCCACGATTTACTTTTAGCCTACAGAACACCCGTACTTTAGGCCCACCCCAAAACCGTGGCTATAGCACATCGATTTAGCCCAAAAATGCCCCGTTCACACTGTTTTGCCCGTTTGTCCACCTTAATAGGCACAAAAAATTAAACGAACCATACAGGGATGATCCACCTCCTTGACATGCCCTGGTTGATTTTTGGCCCATAGCACGCTCGGACCCCTGGCCCACCCCCAAAACCGTGGGCTATAACACTCTAATTTCGCCCCAAAATGCCCCATTCATGCCATTTCGCCTATTTGTCCACCCAAATGGCCACCAAAAATTAAACAGACTACACTGGGATGATCCCCAACCTTCCTGACATACACTGATCAATTTTTGGCCAACATCGCACCTGGACCCAGGGCCTATCCCCAAAACCAAGGGTTATAGCACATTGATTTAGCCCAAAAATGCCCCATTCGTGATGTTTCGCCCGTTAGTCCACCTGAATGGCCACAAAAAATAAAACAGATCACACTAGGATGATCCCCAACCTCCCAGGCATGCCATGGTCTATTTTTGGCCCACAGAACGTTCGGACCCTCGGCCCACAGCACACTCAGATCCTGGGCCCAAAACCGTGGTTATAGCACACTGATTTGGCTCAAAAAATGCCCCGTTCGCACCATTTTGCCCATTTGTCCACCCAAATGGCCATGAAAAATTAAATGGACCATACTAAAATGATCACCAACCTCACTGGCATGACTACGTTGATTTTTGGCCCACAGCACGCCTGAACCCCAAGCCCACACCCAAAACCATGGGCTATAGCACACCGATTTTTCTTGAAAATGCTCCGTTCACGCTGTTTTGCTCGTTTGCCCACCCAAATGACCATGAAAAATTAAAAGGACCACACTGGGACGATCTTCAACCTCCCTGGCATGCCCCGGTAGATTTTTGACCAACAACACACCCGAACCCCGAGCCCACCCCCAAAACCGTAGGCTATAGCACACCAATTTGGCTAAAAAATGCCCCGTTCGTGCTATTTCCCCTATTTGTCCACCCAAATGGCCACGAAAAATTAAAAAGATCATACAGGGATGATCCCTATCCTCCCAATCATTCCCCAGTCAATTTTTGAATCACAGCATGCTCGAACCCCAGGCCCACCACCGAAACTGTGGGCATTAGCACATCGATTTTGTCCGAAAATGCCCCGTTCGCGCCGTTTCACCTGTTTGTCCACTAGAATGGCCACAAAAAATTAAACAGACCATACTAGGATGATCCCCAACCTCCCCATCATGCCTTGGTCTATTTTCATCCCACAACACGCTTGGACTCGGTCCCAACCCGAAACTATGGGCTATAGAATCAATTTGGCCCGAAAATGCTCCATTCGCACCATTTTGCCCCATTCTTACTGACAATGCCCTGGCATGCCCCGATCAATTTTTGGCCCACAGCAAGCTCAAACCCTAGGTCCATCCCCAAAATCGTAGGCTATAGCACACCGATTTGGCCTGAAAATTCTCTGTTCACGCTGTTTTGCCCGTTTGTCCACCCAAATGGCCATGAAAAATTAAATGGATCACTCTGGGGAGATCCCAACCTCCCTGGCACGTCCTGGTCAATTCTTGGCCCACATCATGCCCGGACCCCGGGCTCACTCTCGGAACCGTGGGCTATAGCACACCGATTTGGCCCAAAAATGTGTCGTTCGCGCCGTTTCACCCATTTGTCTACCGAAATGACCACAAAAAATTAAACGGACCTTGCTGGGATGATACCCAACCTCTCTGGCAAGACTTGATCGATTTTTATCCCAAAGCACGCCTGGACCCCAGACCCACCCCAAAAGTTTGGGTTATAGCACACCAATTTAGCCCAAAAATGTCACATTTGCGCTGTTTCACCCATTTGTCCATCCAAATGGCCACAAAAAATTAAACTGACCACAATGGATAATCCTCAACCTCCATGGAATACCCGTTTGATTTTTGACACACAGCACGCCTGGATCCCAATACCACCCCCGAAACTGTGGGCTATAGCACATTGATTTGGCCTAAAAATACCCCGTTTGTGCCATTTTTCCTGTTTGTCAATTGTAATGGCAATGAAAATTTAAACGGACCTTACTAGGATGATCCCCAACCTACCTGGAACACCCCAGTCAAGTTTTGGCCCACAGCACGATTGAATCCCAAGCTCACCCCTAAAATCGTGGGCTACAGCACATCGATTTGGCCCGAAGATATCCCATTTGTGCCGTTCCGATCATTTGTCCACCCTAACGGCCATCACAAATTAAACGGCCAACACTGGGATGATCCCCAACCTGCCTCGCATGCCCTGATCAATTTTTCGCCCACAACACGCCCGGACCTCGGTTCCACCCCTAAACCATGGGCTATAGCACACCAATTTTATCCAAAAATGCCTCATTTGCACCGTATCGCCCGTTTGTCAACCCAAATGTCCACGAAATATTAAACATACTGTATATGGATGATCCCCAACCACCCTTGAATGCCAGATCAATTTTCAGCCTACAGCTCTCCCAGACCCCGGGCCCACCCCCAAAACCATAGTCTATAGCTCATAGATTTGTCTCAAAAATACACCGTTCACGCCGTTTTGCCTATTTGTCCACCCAAATAGCCACAAAAAATAAATGGACCACATTGAGATGATCGCCAACCTCTATGGCACACTCCGATCAATTTTAGGCCCACAACATGCCTGAATCCCGTGTCTACCCCCGGAACCGTGGGTTATAGCATACCGATTTGGCCAGAAAATGCTCCGTTGGTGCTGTTTCACTTGTTTGTCAACCCAAATGGACACAAAATATTAAACGGACCACACTGGGATAATCCCCAAACTCCTGTCATGCCCCGATCAATTTTTGGCCCATAGCACGCCCGGACCCCGGGCCCACCCCCAAAACCATGGGTTAGCATACCAATTTTGCTCAAAAATGCCCCGTTCGTTCTATTTCGCTCGTTTGTCCACCCAAATGGCCACGAAAAATTAAACGTACCGCACTAGGATGATTCCCAACCTCCCTAGCATGCCTCGATCAATTTTTGGCCAATAGGACACCCGGATCCCGGGCCTACCGCAAAATCGTGGGCTAAAGTACACCGATTTGGCCCGTAAATTCCCTGGTCATTTCGTTTTGCCCGTTTGTCCACCCAAATGGCCACGAAAAATTAAACAGACCACACTAGGATGATCCGCAACCTCCTTGGCATGACCTGGTCGATTTTTGATGTACAGCACACCTAGAACCCAGGCCCACCTCAAAACAGTGGGTTATAACACACCGATTTGACCCAAAAATCCCTCGTGCGCACCGTTTTGCCTGTTTCTCCACCCAATGGGCACGAAAAATTAAACAAACCACACTAGGATGATCCCCAACCTGCCTGGAATGCCCCGATCAATTTTTGGCCCACAGCACGCCCAAACCTTGGGCCCACGCCAAAACTATGGGCTATAGCACATCGATTTAGCCCGAAAATACCCCGTTTGTGCTGTTTCGCCCGTTTGTCCACCCGAATGGCCATAAAAATTAAACAGACTATAATGGGATGATCTCCAAGTTGCCTCGCATGCGCTGATCAATTTTTAGCCCACATCAAGCTCGAATTCTGGGCCCACCACCGAAATTGTGGGCTATAGCACACCAATTTTGCTTTAAAATGCCCCGTTCGCACTGTTTCACCTGTTTGTCAACCCAAATAGCAATGAAAAATTAAATGGACCATACCAGGACGATCCCCAACCTCCCGGGCTCGCAATGGTTGAATTTTGGCCCATAGAACGTCCGGACCCCAGGCCCACCCCTGAAACTATGGGCTTTAGCACATTGATTTTTGACAAAAATGCCCCGTTTGCGCCTATTCGCCCGTTTGTCAATCAGAATGGCCAAAAAAAATAAGCAGACCAAACTGGGATGATACCCAACCTTCCTGGCATTCCCCGGTCGATTTTCAAACCATAGCATATCCAAATGGCCATTCAAATGTCACCGATTTCTCCACTCAAATGGCCACAAAAAATTAAACAGACCATACTGGGATGATCCTCAGCCTCCTTGGCAAGCCCCGGTCGATTTTTGTCCCATAGCATGCTCGGACCCCGAGCCTACCCTAAAATTGTGGGCTATAACAATCGATTTGGCTGGAAAATATCTTTTTCGTACCATTTCGCCCATTTGTCCACCCAAATGGCCAAGAATAATTAAACGGAGCATACTACAATAATCCTCAACCTCTCTGGCATGGATCGGTCAATTTTTGGCCCATAGCACACCCGGACCCAAGGCCCACCCACAAAACCAAGAGCTATAGCACACCGATTTAGCCAGAAAATGCCCCGTTAATAATGTTTTGACCATTTACCCACCCAAATGGACACAAAAATTTAAACAAACCACACTGGGATGATCCCTACCCTCCTTGACATGCCCCAGTCGATTTTTGACCCACAGCATGCCCGAACCTAGGGTCCAGCCCTAAAACAATGGGCTATAGCCCACCGATTTAGCTTAAAAATACCCCGTTCAAGCAGTTTCTCCCGTTAGTCCACCAAAATGGCCAAGAAAAATTAAATAGACCACACTAGCATGATCCCCAACCTACCTGACATGCCCTGGTCGATTTTCGACCAACAGTACGTGCGGACTCCAAGCCCACCCCCAAAACTATGGGCTTTAGCACATCGATTTTGCCTGAAAATGCCCCGTTCATATAATTTCGCCCATTTGTCCACCAGAATGTCCATAAAAAATTAAACGGACCACACTAGGACGATACCCAACCTCCCTGGCATGCCCATATCAATTTTCAACCCACAGCACATTCGGACCCCGGACCAACCCCTAAAATCGTGGGTTATAGCACACTGATTTAACCCCAAAATGCTTCGTTAACGCTATTTCGCCCATTTGTCCACCCAACTGTCCACAAAAAATTAAACGGACCATACTGGGATGATCCCCAACCTCCCCAGCATGCCCTGGTCAATTTTTGACCCAGAACACGCTCGGACCTCGGGCTCACCCTCAAAAATGCCCCGTTTGCTTCGTATTGCCCATTTTCTGCCCAAATGGCCATGAAATATTAAATGGACCCTACTGGGATGATCGCCAACCTCCCTGGCATGCCTCGATTAATTTTTGACCCACAGCACATTCGAACCCCGGACCCACCCCCAAAACAATGGGCTATAGCACACCAATTTTACCAAAATACGCTCCGATAGTGCTGTTTTGCCTGTTTGCCCACCCAAATAGTGACGAAAAATTAAACAGAGCATATTGGGATGATCCCCAACCTCCTTGACATACCCCAGTCAATTTTTGGCCCACATAATGCCCGAACCCCAGGCCCACCCCTAGAACCATTGGCTATAGCATACTGATTTGGACCAAAAATACACCGTTCGCGCCGTTTCACCCGTTTGTCCACCTAAATTGCCATGAAAAATTAAACAGACCACACTGGGATGATCCTCAATCTCCCTGACACACCCCGATCAATTTTTAACCAACAGCACTCTCGGACCCCAGACCCACCCCCAAAACCATAGGCTATATAGCACATCGATTCATCCCAAAAACTACCTATTCACGTCGTTTCACCCATTTGTCCACCCAAAGGGCCATAAAAAATTAAACAAACCACTCTGGGACGATCGCAAACTCCCTGGCATACCCCGGTCGATTTTTGGCCCACATCCCGCCCGGACCTCGGGGCCACCCCTATAACCGAGGGCTATAGTACAACTAGTTGGCCCAAAAATGAACCGTTCGCGCCATTTCACCCATTTGTCCACCCAAATAGGCATTAAAAATTAAACAAACCATACTGGGACTATCCTCAACCTCTCTGGCATGCCTTGGTCTATTTTTGGCCCATAGCATGCCCGAACCCCAGGCCTACCCCCAAAATCGTGGGCTATAGCACACCGATTTAGACAGAAAATGCCCAATTCGCGTCGTTTCGCTCGTTTGTCCATCCAAATGGCCTCAAAAAATTAAAAAGACCACACTGAGATGATCCGCAACCACCCTGGTATTCCCTGGACAATATTTGGCCCAAAGCACACCCGTACCCCGGGGCCACCTTGAAACCGTGGGCTATAGCACACCGATTTAGCTCAAAAATACCTTGTTTGCACCATTTCTCCCATTTGTCCACCCAAATGGCAACAAAAAATTAAACAAACCTCACTGGGATGATTCTTAACCTCCCGGGCACGTTTAGGTTGAATTTCGGTAGATAGCACGTCCAGATACCAGGCCCACCCCCAAAATCGTGGGCTATAGCACACCGATTTGGCTCAAAAATATCTTGTTTGCATTGTTTCGCTCGTTTGTCCACCCGAATGGACACGAAAAATTAAACGGACCACACTGGGATGATCCCAAACCTGCCTCACATGCCCCGATTAATTTTTGGTCCATAACATGCTTGAAACCCGGGTCTACCCCCAAAACTGTGGGTTATGGCACACCGATTTGGCCCAAAAATGCCTCGTTCGTGCTGGTTCACCCGTTTGTCCCCTCAAGTGGCCACAAAAGACTAAATGGACCTCACTTGGATAATGCCCAACCTCCATAGAACGCCCCGGTCAATTTTCGAGCCACAGCACGCCTGTACCCCAGGCCCGCCCCCCAAAACCATGTGCTATAGAACTCGATTTAGCCTAAAAAGTCCCTGTTCATGCTGTTTCACCCATTTTCTACCCAAATGGCCATGTAAAATTAAATGGACCACACCTGTACGATCCTAACCTCCCTAGAATAACCCATTTGATTTTTATCCCACTGCACGTCTGGGCCTACCCCCAAATCGTGGGCTATAGCATACAGATTTGGCCCAAAAATGCCCCGTTTGCGCCGTTTCTCCCATTTGTCCAGCCAAATGGCCACGAAAAATTAAACGAACCACACTGGGATGATCCCTAACCTCCCTGGCATCCCACGTTTGATTTTGACCCATTGCATGCCCTGACCCTGGGCCCACCTCTGAATCCGTGGGCTATACCATACAAATTTAGCCCGAAAATGCCCCGTTTGGGCCATTTAGCCCGTTTGTCCACCTAAATGGCCACAAAAAATTAAACAGACCACACTGGAACGATCCCAAACCTCCCGGGCATGCCCTCTTTGATTTTTGGCACACTACACGCCTGGACCCCAGGCCCACCCCCGAAATTGTGGGCTATAGCACACAGATTTGGCACGAAAATGCCCCGTTCGCACTATTGCATCCATTTGTCCACCCAAATGGCCACGAAAAATAAAATAGATTATACTGGGACAATCCCCAATCTCCCTAGCACACCCCGGTCAATTTTCGGCCGACAGCATGCCCGTCCCAAGGCCCACCCCCAAAACCGTGGGCTATAGCATACTCATTTACCTTGAATATGCCCCGTTAGCGCTGTTATGATAATTTGTCCACCAAAATAGTGACAAAAATTTTAACGGACTATACTGGGATAATCTCCAATCTCCCTGGCTTGCCCCGGTCAATTTTTGGCCCACAAAACGCCCAAACCTTGTACCCACCCTCGAAATCGTGGGCTATAGCACACCGATTTGGCTCGAAAATACCCCGTCCGTGCTGTTTTGCCCGTTTTTCTATCCAAATAGCCACGAAAAATTAAACTGACCCACCCCCAAAACCGTGGGCTACATATCGATTTGGCCTAAAAATGCCCCATTTACGTTGTTCGTCCGTTTGTCCACCCAAATGGCCATAAAAATTAAACGGACCACACTGGGATGATCCCCAACCTCCATGGCACGCCCTGATCAATTTTTGGCCCACAACATGCCCTAACCTTGGGCCCACCCTCGAAACCGTGGGCTATAGCACATCGATTTGGCTCGAAAATGCCCCATTCACACCGTTTCTCCCGTTAGTCCGCACAAATGGCCACAAAAAATTAAACAAACCACACTGGGATGATCCCCAACCTCCATGGAATGCCTCGGTCAATTTTTCACCAATATCAAACTCGAACCCCGGGCCCACCGCTGAAACCGTGGGCTATAGCACATCAATTTTTTCTGAAAACACCCTGTTCGTGCCGTTTCACCAGTTTATCCATGAAAATGGTCACGAAAAATTAAACAAACCATACTGGGATGATGACCAATCTTCCTGGCATGCCCTAATTGATATTTGGCCGACAGCACGCCCGGATCCCGGGCCTACCCCCGAAACCAAGAGCTATAGCACATCAATTTAGCCCCAAAATTCCCCATTCGTGTCGTTTTTCCTTTTAGTCCACTCGAATGGCCATAAAAAATAAAATGGACCACACTGGGAAGACCCCCAACCTCTTTGGCATGCCACGACTGATTTTCGTCGCACAGTACGCCCAGACACCGAGCCCACACCCAAAACCGTGGGCTATACCACACTAATTTTGCCCGAAAATTCCCAGTTCGCACCGCTTCTCCCATTTGTCCACCAAAATGGCCACAAAAAATTAAACGGACCATACTAGGACGATCCCCAACCTCCATGGCATGCCCCGATCGATTTTTGACTCACAACACGCTCGAACCCCTGGCCCACCCCTGCAAACGTGGGCTATAGCACAACAATTTGGGTTCGAAAATGCCCTTTTCATGCTGTTTTACCTTTTTGTCCACCAAAATATCCACGAAAAATTAAACAGACCACACAAGGATGATCCCCAACCACCCTGGCATGCCCCGGTCGATTTTCAACCCACAGAATGCCTGAGCCCCAGGCTCACCCCCGAAACTATGGGCTTTTGCACACCAATTTTGCCTGAAAATGCCTCGTTCACGCCGTTTTGCCTGTTTGTCAACTAGAATGGCCACAAAAAATTAAACGAACCACACTAGGATGATACCCAACCTCCATGGCATGCCTCGGTCAATTTTTGTCCCACGGCACGCCTGGACCATGGGCCCACCCCCAAAACCATGGGGTATAGCACACCGATTTGGCACAAAAATTTCCCGTTCACGCTGTTCCACCCATTTGTCCACCCAAATGACCACAAAAAATTAAACGGACCACATTGGGATTATCCCCAACCTCCCTGGCACTTTTCAGTTAATTTTTGGCCTACAGCACTCCCAGACTCCTAGCCTACCCCGAAAATGTGGGCTATAGCACATCGATTTGGCCCAAAATGCCCTGTTTGCGCTATTTTGCCTGTTTGTCAGCCCAAATAGCAATGAAAAATTAAATGGACCTTACAAGGACGATCCTTAACCTCCTTGGCATACCCCAGTGGAATTTCGTCCCACAGCACGCCCGGATCCTGAACCCACCCCTAAAATCAAAGGCTATAGCTCACCGGTATGGCCCAAAAATATCTCATTTGCACCGTTTCACCCGTTTGTACACCCGAATAGCCACAAAAGATTAAATGGACCATACTGGGATGATAACCAACCTCTTTGTCTTGCCTCTGTCAATTTTTTATCCATATCACGCTCGAACCCCGAGCCCAACCTTAAAACCGTGGACTATAACACTCCGATTTGGCTCGAAAATGCCCCATTCGCACCGTTTCGCCCATTTTCCCACCCAAATGGCCACAAAAATTAAACAAACCACACTGGGATGATCTCCAACATCCCTAGCACGCCCCAATCAATTTTATCCCACAGCATGCCCGGGCCCCCAGCCCACCCCTGAAACAGTGGGTTATAGCACACCGATTTGTCCCGAAAATGCCCTATTCACCCCGTTTGACCCGTTTGTCTATCCAAATGGACAAAAAAATTAAACGGACCACATTGGGATGATACCTAACCTCCCTGACACACTCCAGTCAACTTTTGGTGCACAGCATGCCCAAACCTCGGGCCCACCCCCAAAAACGGGGCTATAAGACACCGATTTAGCTCGAAAATACCTCGTTTGCACTGTTTCGCCCATTTATCCACCAAAATAGCCACAAAAAATTAAATGGACCATATTGGGATGATACCCAGCCTCTCTGGCTTACCTCGGTCAATTTTTGGTCCATATCATGCTCAGACCTCGGGCCCACCCCCGAAACTGAGGGCTATAACACATCCATTTTGCCTGAAAACTCCCCGTTCATGCTGTTTTATCCGTTTGTCCACCCAAATGGCCACAAAAATTTAAATAGACCACACTGGGACGATCCCCAACCTCCCATGCATGCCCCAATTAATTTTTGGCCCATATCACTCCCGGACATCGTACCTACCCCCGAAACGTGGGCTATAACACACCGATTTAACCCAAAAATACCCCGTTCATGTCATATTGCTTGTTTTTCCTCCCGAATGTCTATAAAACTAGAACCGACCACACTGGGACGATCCCTAACTTCCCTGGCATGCCACGGTCAGATTTTGGCCCACATCACGGCCAAACCCTGGCCCACCCTTAAAACCGTACGCTGTAACACACCGATTTGGCAAGAAATTGTATAGTTCACATCATTTCACACGCTTGTCCACCCAAATGGCCACGAAAAATTAAACGGACCATACTGCGAAGATACCTAAATCCCTGGCATGCCTGCATCAAATTTTGGCCCACAGTTCACCTTAACCCCGGGCCCACCCACAAAACCATGGTTTCTAGCATACTGATTTGGCCCGAAAATGCCCCCGTTAATGCTATTTCACCCATTTTCCCACCTAAATGGCCACGAAAAATTAAACGGACCACACTAGGATGATCACAAACCTCCCTGGCATGCCCGATTGATTTTTGACCTACAGCACGCTCGAAACCCAGGCTCACCCCCGAAACCGTAGGCTATAGCACACCGATTTGGCCCAAAAACATCTCTTCGCGCCGTTTCTCCCGTTTGTCCATCCAAATGGCCTTAGAAAATTAAAAGGACCATACTGGGACAATCCCCAACCTCCCTGGCATGCCCCAGTCAATTTTTGACCCACTGAACGCTCGAAACTCGGGCCAACCCTGGAAAGTCTGGGCTATAGAACACCGATTTTTCCTGAATATGCCCTATTCGCACTGTTTCGACAGTTTGTCCCCAGAATGGCCATGAAAAATTAAACAGACAATACTGGGATGATACCCAACCTCCCTGCCCCAGTTTATTTTTGTCCCACAGCAAGCCCGAACCACGGGTATACCACCAAAACCGTGGGCTATAGCACATCGATTTAGCCCAAAAATGCCCTGTTTATACCGTTTAATCTATTTGTCAACCCAAATGGCCACAAAATCTTAAACAAACAACACTGAAATAATCCCCAACCTCCCTGTCATGCCCCGGTTGATTTTTGGCCCGTAACACGCCCGGACCCCGAGCTCACCCCCAAAACCGTGGGCTATAGCGCATCGATTTGCCCCAAAAATTCCCTTTCATGTCGTTTCGCCTGTCTGTCTATCGAAATGACCATGAAAAATTAAACAGACCAAACTAGTATAATACTCATCCTCTTTGGTACGTCCTGGTCGATTTTTGGCTCACAGCACACACAGACCCCGAGCCCACCCCCAAAACCGTAGGCTATAGCACACCGATTTTACCCATAAATGCCTCGTTCGTGGTGCTTTCCCTATTTCTCCTCCCAAATGTCCACGAAAAATTACACGGACTACACTAGGATGATCCCCAATCTCCCTGGCATGCCCTGATTAATTTTTGGCCTATAGAATGCCTGGACCTTGGGCCCACCCCCAAAACCGTGGGCTATATAGCATATCGATTAGGCCCGAAAATGCACCGGTTGCAACATTTTGCCCGTTTGTCTACCCAAATGACCACAAAAAATTAAGCAGACCATACTGGGATGATCTCTAACCTCCCATGCAATCCCCGGTTGATTTTAGGCCCACAGCACGCCCAGACCCCAAGCCCACCCCCGAAAACATTGGCTATAGCACACCGATTTAGACAGAAAACACCTCATTTGTGTCGTTTCGCTCGTTTGTCCACCAAAATAGCCACAAAAAATTAAACGGACTACACTGGAATAATCCCCAACATTCCAGGCATGCCCCGATCATTTTTTGGTCCATTGCACACCCGGACCCCGGGCCCACCCCAGAAACCGTAGGCTAATGCACTCCAATTTGGTGAAAAATGCCCCATTTGCACTGTTTCTTCCGTTGGTCCACCCAAATAACAACAAAAAATTAAATGGACCACACTAGGATGATCCCCAACCTCCCTGGCACACCCTAATCGATTTATTGCCAACATTACGCACGAGCCCCGTGCCCACCCTCGAAACTGTGGGCTATTGCACACCCATTTGGCCCGAAAACACCCCATTTCTGCTATTTTCCCCATTTATCCACCCAAATGGCAACAAAAAATTAAGCAGACCTCATAGGGACGATCCCCAATCTTCCTGGCATACCCCAGACCCTGAGCCCACCCCCCAAAATTGTGTGCTAAAGCACACTAATTTAGCCCAAACACATCTTATTCACGCTGTTTCACCCATTTGTCCACCTGAATGGCCATAAAAAATTTCATGGACCACACCAGGATGGTCTCCAACCTCCCTGGTATACCCCTGACGATTTTTAGCCCACAACACTCCTAAAGCCCGAGCCCATCCCCAAAACTAAGGGCTATAGGACACCAATTTTGCCTGAAAATGCCCCGATCGCATCGTTTCGCCTGTTTTTTCACCTAAATGGCCACGAAAAATTAAACGAACCATATTGGGATGATCCCCAACTTCCCTGCCACGCCCTAATCAATTTTTGGCCCACATTACGCTCGAACCCAGAGACCACCCCCGAAACATCTGGCTATAGCACACCTATTTGGTCTGAATATGCCCCGTTCGCATCGTTTGGCCCGTTTGTCCACCTAAATGGCCACGAAAAATAAAACAGACCAGACTGGGATGATCCCAACCTTCCTAAAAAGCCCCGGTTGATTTTTAGACCACAGCACACCCGGACCTCGGGCCTTCCCCCAAAATCATGGGCTATAGCACACCGATTAGGCTAAAACAATTCCCCGTTCACACCATTTCACCCGTTTGTTCACCCAAATGGTCACTAAAAATTTAATGGACCACACTGGGATGATCCCCAACTTCTCTGGCATGTCCGGGTCAATTTTTGGCACACAGCACGCCCGGACCCAGAGCCCACCCCTAAAAGCGTGGGCTATAGTACACCGATTTAGCCAAAAAAATGCATCGTTCGCACCATTTGGCCCATTCGCCCACCCAAATGGCAACAAAAAATTAAATGGACCTCACTGGGATGATCCCTAACCTTCCTAGCACTCCTCAGTTGAAGTTTGAGCCACAGCACGCCCGAAAGCAAGGCCAAACCCAGAACCGTAGGCTGTAGCATACCGATTTGACTCGAAAATACCTCGTTCGCGCCGTTTCACTCATTTGTCAATCAAAATTGCCACAAAAAATTAAACAGATGACACTGGGACAATTCCCAACCTCCCTGGCATACCCCAGTTGATTTTTCGCCCATAAAACGTCCGAACCCTGTGCCCACCTCAAAACCATGGGCTATATCACACCGATTTGTCTAAAAAATAACCCGTTCACGCCGTTTCGCTCGTTTATCCACCTAAATAGCCACAAAAAATTAAACGAACCAAACCAAGATGACCCCCAAGCTACCAGGAATGCCTCGATAAATTTTTGGACCATAGCATGCTCGGACTCGGGCCTACCCCTGAAATCGTGGGCTATAGCGCACCAATTTGGCCTAAAAATGACCCATTCGGACCGTTTCACCCGTTTGTCCACCCAAATGGCCACGAGAAATTAAACAAACCATTTTGGGACATTCCCCAACCTCCCTAGCACACCTCAATCAATTTTTATGCCACTGCACGCCCGAACCCCAGGCCCACCCCCAAAACCTTGGGCTATAGCACACTGATTTGGGCTAAATACGCCCTATTATCGCTGTTTTGCCCATTTTTCCATATAAATTGCCATTACAAATTAAATAGACCATACTGGGGTGAGCCCCTAACTTCCTGGCATCCCCCGGTCGATTTTTCGCCCACAGCACACCCGAATCCCGTGACCACCCCCGAAACCGTGGGCTATAGCACATCAATTTACCCCGAAAATACCACATTGTACCTTTTCACCCATTTGTCCATCCAAATGGCCACGAAAAAATAAACAGACGACACTGGGATGATCGCCAACCTCACTTGCACGCCCGATTAATTTTCGTCCTACAGCATGTCCGGACCCTAGGCCCACCCTAAAAACCGTGGGCCATAGCACACCGATTTGGCCTGAAAATGCCCCGTTCGTATTGTTTCGCCCGTTTGTCTACCTAAATAGTCACAAAAAATTTTATGGACCATACTGAGATGATCCCCAACCTCATTTGCACACCTTAATTGATTTTTGGCCCACAGCATGCCTGGACCCCAGGCCCACCCCCGAAACCGTCGGCTATAGCACACCGATTTGGCCTAAAAATGCCCCGTTTGTGCTATTTCGCAAGTTTATCCACGAAAATAGCAATGTAAAATTAAACGGACATCAATGGGATGATCCCCAACTTCCCTGAAATGCCCTGGTTAAATTTCGGCCCACAACATGCCCGAATCCCGGGCCCACCCCCAAACCGTGTGCTATAGCACATCGAATAGGCCCAAAAACATCATGTTCGCGCTGTTTCACCCGTTTGTCCACCCGAATGGCCACAAAAAATTAAACGGACCTCACCAAGCTGATCCCCAACCTCCCTGGCATATCTCGGTTGATTTTCTGCCCACAACACGTCTGAACCCCTGGCCCACCTAGAAAATCGTGGGCTATAGCTCACCAATTTGTCCTGAAAATGCCCTGTTTGTGTCGTTTTGCCAGTTTGTCCACTCAAACTGCATGAAAAATTAAACAGATCATACTAGGATGATCCTCAACTTCCCTGGAAAGCCCCTATCGATTTTTCGCCCACAGAACGATTGGACCTCAGGCACACCCCTAAAACTGTGGGCTATAGCTCACCGATTTGGCCTAAAAATTCCCCATTCGCACCGTTTCACCCATTTGTCCACCTAAATGGCCACAAAAAATTAAATAGATGACACTGGGATGATCCCCAACCTCCCTGGCATGCCTCAATTGATTTTTGGCCCATGGCACGCCCGGACTCCAAGCCCACCCTCGAAACCGTGGTTTATAGTACAAAGATTTGGCCCAAAAATACCTCATTTACACCGTTTCACCCGTTTGTCAACCCAAATGGATAGGAAAATTTAAAAGGACCACACTGGGATGATACCCAACTTTCCTGGCATGCCCCGGTTGATTTTTGGCCCACAGCATGCCTGTACGTCGGGCCCACCCCTAAAATCGTGGGCATAGCACACCAATTTTGCCCAAAAATGGCCAGTTTGCGCCATTTTTCCCATTTATCGACTCATATGGCAAGGAAAAACTAAACGAACCTCAATGGGATGATCCCCAAACTCTTTGGCATGCCCCGGTAGAATTTTGGCCCAAAGCACGCCTGGACCCCAGGTCCACCACCAACCATGTGCTATAGTACATCAATTAGGCCTGAAAACATCCTATACATGCTGTTTCGCTCGTTTATCCACCCGAATGGCCACAAAAAATTAAACCGACCATACTGGGATGATTCCCAAACTCCCTGGCACACTCTCGATAAATGTTTAGTCCACAGCACGCCCAGACCCAGGGCCCACACCCAAAACCATGGGCTATAGCACACCGATTTAGCCTAAAAATGCCCAGTTCACGTCGTTTCACTTATTTGTCCACCCAAATTACCACAAAAAATTAAACGGATCATACTAGGATGATCAACAACCTCCTTGGCATGCTCCGGTCAATTTTTTCCCTACAGCACGCTCGAAACCCGTGCCCACCCCCAAAACCGTGGGCTATAGCAGATCGATTTGGCCAGAAAATGCCCTGTTCACACCATTTTGCTATAAAAAATTAAACGGACAATACTGGGACAATTTCTCACCTCCCTAACATTCCTCAGCCAATTTATGGCCCACAGCATGTCCGAAACCTGGGCCCACTCCTGAAATCATGGGCTATAGCACAACGATTCACCTGAGAATGCATTGTTCGCACCGTTTTCCCCCTTTTTCCAACCAAATGGCCATAAAAAATTAAATGGACCACTCTAGGATGATCCAACACCTCCGTGGCATGCCCCGGTTAATTTTTGAACCACATTATGCCCGGACCCAGGCCCATCCCCGAAACCGTGGGCTATAGCACATCAATTTGGCTAAAAAAATGCCCCATTTATGCCTTTTTGCCCGTTTGTCCACCCAAATGGCCACAAAAAATTTAACGGACCATACTATGATGATCCTCAACATCCCTAGTATACCTCAATCAATTTTTGACCCACAGCACACCCGAAACTCGGGCCCAACCCCAAAACCGTGGGCTATAGCACACCGATTTAGCTCAAAAATGCCCCATTTGTACCATTTCGCCCATTTGTCCATCCAAATGGCCAAAAAAAATTAAATAAACCATACTGGAATGATCCCCAACCTATCTTACATGCCTCAGCCAATTTTCTGCATATATCATGCCCGGAACCCCCCCCCCCCCCAAAACTGTGGGCTATAGCACATCAATTTCACGTGAAAATGCCTTATTCATGTTGTTTTGCCCGTTTGTCCACCCAAATGGCCACGAAAAATTAAATGGACCACACTGGGATGATTCTGCCTAGCATACCCTGACCGATTTTTTGCCCACATCACGCCTGAACCTCAGGCTTACCCCCAAAAGCATGGGCTATAGCACACCAATTTAGCCCAAAAATGTCTCGTTCACGTTGTTTTGCCCGTTTGTCCACCCGAATAGCCACGAAAAATAAAACGGACCACACTGGAATGATTCCCAACTTCTCTGGAATGCCACGATTTATTTTTAGCATACAGCATACCCGAACCCCGGGCCCACCCCCAAAACCATGGGCTATAATACACCAATTTGGCCTGAAAATTCCATGTTTACGCCGTTTCGACGTTTTGTCCACCCAAATGGCCACAAAAAGTTAAACGGACCACATTGCAACTATCCCCAACCTCCCAATCATGCCTCAGTCTATTTTTGTCCCATAGCACGCTCGTAACGCGGGCCCATCCTTGAAACTGTGGGCTATAGCACACTGATTTGGCTCGAAAATGCCCCATTCACTTCGTTTCACCCATTTATCCATCCAAATAGACAAAAAAAATTAAACAAACCAAATTGGGATGATCCCCAACTTTCCTGGCATGCCCCGGTTGATTTTTGGCCTATAGCATGCTCGGACCCCGGGCCAACCCCCAAAACTGTGGGCTATAGCACGCTGATTTGTCTTGAAAATGCTCTGTTTGAACTGTTTCGCCAGTTTGAATACCTAAATGGCCACAAAAAATTAACAGACCACACCGGGATGATCCCCAACCTACCTGGCAAGCCCCAGTCAATTTTCGGACCACAGCACGCTCGGACCCCCATCCCACCTCTAAAACCATAGGCTATAGCATACCGATTTGGCCCAAAAATATCCCATTAGCACTATTTCACCCATTTATCAACCCAAATAGACACGAAATACTAAACGAAGTATACTGGGATTATTCTGAACCTCCCCAACATACCTCAGTTGATTTTTGGTCCACAGCACGCCCAGACCTCGGTCCCACCCCCAAAACCGTAGGCTATAGCATACCGACTTGGCCCTAAGATTCCCCGTTCACATCGTTTCTCCTGTTTGTCCACCCAAATGGCCATGAAAAATTAAACGGACCATACTGGGATGATCCCCAACCTTTTTGGCATGCCCCGATCGATTTGCGGCCCACAGCACGCCCAAACCTCGGGACCACCCCCAAAATCGTGGGCTATAGCATATCGATTTAGCCCAAAAATGCCCTGTTCATACCGTTTCACTCGTTTGTCTACCTAAATGGCTACAAAAAATTAAACGAATAATACTGGGATAATTGCCAACCTCACTGGCATGCCCCAAGTAATTTTTGGCCCACAGCATGTCCGTAACCTGAGCCCACCCCTGAAATCGTGGGTTATAGCACATCGATTTGTCCTGAAAATGCCCTGTTCGCGTCATTTCGCCCATTTTTCCAACCAAATAGCCATGAAAAACTAAACAGATCACACCAGGATAATCCCCAACCTCATCGGCACACCCCAGTTGATTTTTGAACCACAGTATGCCCGGATCCCAGGCCCAGCCCCGAAATCGTGGGCTATAGCACATCAATTTGGCTCAAAAATGCCCCGTTTATGCCGTTTTGCCCGTTTGTCCACCCAAATGACCACAAAAAAATTAAACAAACCATACTAGGATGATCCCCAATCTCCCTGGCATACCTCAATCGATTTTTGACCCACAGCACGCCTGAACCTTGGGCCTACCCCCAAAACCGTAGGCCATAACACATCGATTTAGCTTAAAAATGCCTCGTTCACACTATTTCGACTGTTTGTCCACCCAAATGGCTACAAAAAATAAAACAGACCATACTGGGATGATCCCAACCTCTCTGGCATGCTCCGACCAATGTTTAGCATATATCATGCCTAGACCCTGGGCCCACCCCCAAAACTGTGGGTTATTGTACATCAATTTTGCCTGAAAATGCCCCATTCATGTTGTTTCGCCCGTTTGTCCACCCAAATGGCCACAAAAAATTAAACAGACCACACTGGGATGATCCTCAACCTCCCTAGCATACCCCGGTAAATTTTTCGCCCACATCACGCCCGAACCTCGGGCCAACCCTTAAAATCATGGGCTATAGCACATCGATTTAGCCCAAAAATACCCCGTTCATGTCGTTTCGCCCGTTTGTCCACCCGAATGGCCACAAAAAATTAAACAGACCATACTGGAATGATCCCCAACCTCCCTGAAATACCACGATCAATTTTTGGCCCACAACATGCCCGAACCCCGGGCCCACCCCCAAAACCATGGGCAATAATACTCCGATTTGACCTGAAAATGCCATGTTCGTGCCGTTTTGACCTTTTGTCCACCCAAATGGCCACGAAAAATTAAACGGACCATAGTGCAACTATCCCCAACCTCTCTGGCATACGTCAATTGATTTTCGGCCCACAACACGCTCAGACCCCAGGCCCATCCCCAAAACTGTAGGCTATAGCACACCGATTTGGCTCGAAAATTCCCCATTCGCGTTGTTTCTCTCATTTGTCCACACAAATGGCCACAAAAAATTTAACAGATCATACTAGGATGATCCACAACTTCCCTGGCATACCCCGATTAATTTTTGGCTCACAGCACGCTCGGACCCCCGGTCAACCTTGAAACTCTGGGCTATAGCACACCAATTTGTCCTTAAAATGCTCTGTTCGCACTGTTTTGCTCGTTTGTACATCTAAATTCCATAAGAAATTAAATGGATCACACTGGGCGATCCCCAACCTCCCGGGCATGCCCCGATCAATTTTTGGACTACAGCACGCTCGAAGCCCCAGCCCACCCCCAAAACCGTGGGCTATAGCATACTGATTTGGCTCGACAATGTCCCGTTTGTGCCATTTTGCCTATTTGTCCACCCAAATGGCTACGAAAAATTAAATGGACTACACTAGGATGATGTTCAACCTCCCCGGAATGCCTTGATCAATTTTTGACCTACAGCATGCCCGGACCTCGGTCCCACCCATAAAACAGTAGGCTATAGCACACTGATTTGGCTTGAAAATTCCCCGTTCACGCCATTATGCCCGTTTGTCCACCCAAAAGGGCACAAAAAATTAAATGGACCACACTGGGATGATCCCCAATTTCCCTAGCACACCCCGATCGATATTTGGCCCACAGCATGCTTGGACCCTGGGACCACCCCCAAAACCGTGGGCTATAGCACAACGATTTGTCCCGAAAATGCCCTTTCGTGTCTTTTCGCCTGTTTGTCTACCCAAATGGCCACGAAAATTTAAACGAACTAAACTAGGATGATCCCCATCCTCCTTGGCACACCCCGATCAATTTTCAACTCACTGAATGTCCGAACCCTACGCCCACCCCCAAAATCGCAGGCTATAGCATATCGATTTTACCAAAAAATGTCTTGTTCGTGCCGTTTCGCTCGTTTGTCAACACGAATGTCCACGAAAAATTAAACAGATAATACTGGGATGATCCCCAATATCCTTGGCATGCCTCGATCAATTTTTGTCCTACAGAACGCCCGAACCCTGGGCCCACCGCCAAAACTGTGGAATATAGCACACCGAATTGGCTAAAAA
This sequence comes from Capsicum baccatum var. pendulum, assembly GCA_030864225.1. Lineage (NCBI taxonomy): Eukaryota > Viridiplantae > Streptophyta > Magnoliopsida > Solanales > Solanaceae > Capsicum > Capsicum baccatum. Next base: position 23,432,748 of record CM061555.1, on the reverse strand, counting down.
ATGCACCGTTCACGCCATCATGCCGATTCATCCACCCAAATGGGCATAAAAAAATTAAATGAACCACACTGGGATGATCCCAAACCTCCATGGCATACCCCAGTCAATTTTTGGACCATAGCAAGCCCATACCCCAGGCACACCCCCCGAAGCCGTGGTCTAGAGCACACCAATTTAGCATGAAAATGCACCGTTCGCTTCGTTTTGCCTGTTTTCCTTCCTAATGGCCACAAAAAATTAAACGGACCATACTGGGATGATCCTCAACCCCCCTAGAACACCC